>CAJNDT010001447.1:0-600000 GCA_905221615.1 Symbiodinium sp. CCMP2592
TGCTCTACAGCGGACTGCTGGGCAAGGCTGCAGGCCCGGCCCGCAGCTAGCGGAAGAGCATCATGCTGCATGCCCCCGTTGAGGTGGTTGAGGGCACCGATGCAAAAGTTTGCAAAGAAAACATGCGTCTCCACTTCTGTCTCCGGCTTGGGTGCGGCCTGCGGCCAATCTGAAAGCAACGGCACTGGAAAGAGATCCCTGCACCTCCCAGCAGCGCGCTGGCCACTAGGAGCTGACCTGACAGCCCGCGCACATGGCAGCGAAGACGCCCGGAGTAAGCCATCAAGAGCTCCTCCAAGTGAGCTAATCGCAGATTGGGCCGGTCCCTTCGCCTGCGAGTCTGAGCTGCACTTTCTCCTCTCCAGAACTGTTCGAAGTCGCAACGTAAGGATGTGCCGGATCATTCTGCGTTTGTTCCGGTATTGTCGGGTGGCCGAGCTGCGACAGCCATGCAAACTACTAACGACTGAACCAAAAGGAAGAACACTCCCCTTATCCATTCCTGAGAGGCGGCAGAGAAACGATCGCCCAATTCGGTCCAGTTCCTAGTCTCAGCAGGCGCAGCTTACAACTCAGGATCATGTCCTGGCAGAACCACCTCTTCGCGTGGGAGACACATGGCGAACAGAAAAGCACTGCTGGGTTTGCTCGAGCAATTGCAGCCATGGACGGTTCACAGCTGCGCATGCCCTCATCCTGCGCTTGTGCCTGCTCTCTCAGAAGCAAACACAGTGCACTTGGAACGCTTCCGCAGCAATATGTGCATCAACCCTAAAAGCCCAAGTTGCCGCACTTTGCGACTTCTGCGTCTCAATGTTAGGAAGAGCCGGCATTTCGGCTTCGCTTCTCAATGATAGGAAGAGCCGACGGGCTCACGAAAAAAGCCTAAACTTAAACCCTAAACCCTAAGGGCGCACTCGTGCCACGAAGTTGTCTGGGTGAGTGCCGTTGATGTAGATGATGACCTGGCGGGGTGCTAAGTGGCGTTTTTTGGGGCAAGGGGTTAGGGCTTAGGGGCTTAGAGCTGAGAAGCATTGCCGAAACTGCACCCAAGTCTGCTGGCACATCACACTGCCATTTTTCTCGGTCGCGCTCTCAGTCCGGTCTTTTACATCAGGGCTCAGCCGCAGGCAGTGTCAACGCGACACTTGCAGGGCAATCTTGTATGTCGTTTGGGCTGTTGCGCCTGAACGCGGAACTTCACTCGATCGCCTCTTCAATGCTTCAGATGTCCTCTGAGTCATCCTCGTCATCGTCTGTGATGAGCAAGAAGCCTTCCTGCTGGGCGAGCTTCTGAAGAACGCAGATCTGCGCTGCATTGAGGGAGCGGCTCGCTCTGATGCCAGGTCCGTACCACCGAGGGTAATGGACTTGACCTGACAGTTGCTTGAATATGTCCTTCAAGAACACGCCAGGAATGGTGCCTGGAGGCGTGCACTCCTGAACAGAACGGATCAAGAAGTTCGCCATATCGCCTGAGTGATTCGACAACCCGTGTAGGATTGACGATGTGCTCCCAAAAACCGAGTCCTCCTGCCTGATTTTGCCCACGGCGCGCTGAAGCATGGCGCGGGCAGTCAGTTCCCCCTTTATGGCCGCAAGATCCTTGGTCACAGCCTTCATCTTCTCCTCCAGCATCTGCACCTTCATCTCTTGGGTCTGCGCCTTCATCTCTGCAGCCTGGGTCTGCGCCTTCATCTCTGCAGCCAGGACGCGCATTCTTTCTTGGTCATTTTCTTTGGCCAGTTCGTCCGCTAGCTCTTCCCATGCTTCCGCTGATTGTGCCTGACACCCTCGCATGGTCAGAGGTTTTGAAGGAGCTTTCATGCGTGCCACAAAGCCGTCTGGCCACACGACATGGCTGCAGATTAGATGACCGACGGCACAAATACAAATCCGAGCAAATCTTTGGCTCAGAACGCGCATGAAAGTCAGATCAAGTGCTATGGCGCACTGAGCCGCTCGTCTGCGGTTCGAGTCGAACGCTGAAACTGGGCTTCCGGCTTGTATGCGCTGATGGGCAAGGCTAGCTTTCTGTTGCGGTCCGATAAACAAGCCAGGCAGACCTTTTCCGCTGTTGATGTTGTAGCACCGAGAAGCCGCACGTAGCACTTCGGACGTGGTTCAGGGATAAATATTTTTGGGGGTGGTTTTCTGTGTTGTGGGGGGTTATAATCTTTTGGTTTCTTTCTATTAGGGTCTTACCCCACACCTCATATTAGGATATTGGTTATTTTATGGATTAGGTTAAGTATTGTTTAGGCGCTTTGGGTTATGGTGTTTTGGATTGCTGTATTGGGTTTGGTAGGTTGCTTTGTTTCGGGATTGTTGTGTAGATTGTTGGGAGGTGCTTTGTGTTTTGAAGGATTTAAGGGTTGAAATGTTAGGCGGGTTGAGAATTGAGGTAAAAGCGTAGGGGGGAGGTCAGGATGTGAGGTGTGGGGTTAGCCTATGCTTTCGGTTTTTGTGGGTCAGGATTGTGGTAAGGTGGTGTATGTAGGTAGTGCTTTTGGTTTTTGGGTTGTATCAGGAAGGTCGGTTTATTAGGTGGTTAGAGAAATGGGGTAAAAGCGTAGGGGGGAGGTCAGGATGTGAGGTGTGGGGTTAGCCTATGCTTGCTGCAAAAGTGCTTGCTAAGCTGAAAACGGCTGCGGGAGGAAAGCACTGCTTGAAGACCGACTCGGCAAAAGAACGCTGACGCAGCGAAAGGGCCTACCAGGCTCGCGTGACGCACGACTGAATGCTACCAGCAGTGGGAGAATTTTGCTGCCAAAACGCAGACGGTGTGTCGGCCCGCCCCTGTGGGCGACGTTCCAACGGAGGCGGCCGAATCTATCGGATGTGCCCACCACGGAGGGGCACGCTGTACCGCAATGTAACCACCTCACTGAGGGGCTAGAAGCGACGCGTAGTTCCCAGGGCTTTTAATGCCGGCCGCCTCTGGCGCCGCGATTTCGGGGTCGCTGACCCCGGCCCCCTCGATAACACATGTCACACTCGTGATGGTTATGGGGGGTCCTGCCCACTGAGCAGCGACGGCCGCAAATCGCCATGCCCTGGGAGATGCAGCCCGGCTGCTCGCAGGGCATGCAACACATGAGGTCGCCTCGCCTCTCTGGGTATTTCTCCCATCTCTCTGAGCCTGGGGTCGCCCAGAAGGCCATTCGTGCACGTCTGTGACACGAAGGTACGGCGAAACCTGCCGAGCGCGCGCTACTAGCGCACGCAAACCGGGATACCGGTTATCGGTCGCTGACCCAAGATTGCGCCAGTCATTATTCTGGGGATCTTCGCCGGGTTGGAACTGCCAACCCCTCTGGCGGTTGCGGCGCTGTGGCCTGGACACGACCACCGTGTTGGCGCTCTGCGCGAACGGCACTGCCGTCGCGGCTTGGCTGCTAAGTGTCAATGACTTCAATAGCGGCGGGCTCCGCCACTGGCGGAGCGGTGTCAGCGGCAGCGGCTGTGGCGCTGTCGGGGCTTCCCTGGATCAGCGGAAACCGGGGCGGCCGCTGGCGCCGGCAAGGGAGGGTCCGTGGCTGCTGCCGACGCTGACGGCAGGGTGGCGCTGGACGAGGCGGTGGGATCGGTACTGCCACTGGCAGTCTTGTTGGTTTTCTTCTTTTTCTTCTCCGCTGGGAGGATCTTTACCCAACCGCCTTTGCCTTTACCCTTGCCGTCGGGATGCCACTGGAAGCCGCTGGCTTCAACCTTCTCAGCAACATGGCCCTCCAAGCCATCTACCCAATTTAGCCTCCACTGGAGCTTGGGCACATCTTCTTCCTCCCCACTGGGGGGCCAATCGAACAAAGCCGTGTACGGCCAGCCGGGCGTGGCCGCTGGCCGCATGGGCAGGTCGCGCTGCGACATCGTATACCGACGCATGGGGTAGGCACTGCCCGCCGTATCGGGTTGCTCCTCCTGCATCTGCGCAAACGGCCAGAAGGGGGGCCACACTTTGGTCTCCCCCTCCCCTGGCACATTGAGTGCCTCGTGGTCGTCGCTGACGACTGCGGGGTCTACCCGCATGGCACAACTCACAGCCCAAAGGAGATAACTTATCTCCTGCTGTGCCATTTCCTCACGCATGGCCTGTTCTAAAACGTAAATCGGATTGCACTGCAAAAACCGAAGACAGGAGCGACACTGTCGCACCCTCTGCAAGTATGTTGGCGCTGCCAACCTGTTCGCCTCGCCGTCCCTCCTAGGGTACGGGGCCTCAGGGGACTCGGAGGCGTAGACCCGCGCTGCTTGGTCTACCATGACACTAAACAAAGAGAACTGTCACTGACAGTTCCTACAAAAATGGGAGTGGGGAATTGTCACTGACAATCCCCACTGCTGCGGAGCACTACAAGCTACTCTAACAAAAACTTTTGGATCACAGATCCAACTTCAAGCCGAAAGCTGCACGGCAAAGTTTGTCTAGTGTGAACCACACGCAAGTGAAAACACTGTTTTCCTTTTTCGACAAACTTTGTCTACACTTTCGGCGGAAAATAAAACCCATTCACGCACGCATGATGGATGCTTGCTGCTTTGCCCATGCTGTGGTCCACTATAAGCGACCGGCAGAGCACGTAGGTAAGGCACTAAACATGACCCTCTCGACCTGGAATATCACCAGCTTGCGCAATTGGGACAGCACATCATCGTCTGTCAAAATCAGGATGATTGCTGCGCTCCTCAAGCAAGGGCCTGTTTGCCTCCAGGAGACCAACTGGACGGCACGTGATGTCGAAATTGCCGCGGTAACTTTCCCGAGGGCAACCATTCTCAGCACGCTTGCCAACGGTGAAGGTAGCTCGGGTGTCTCAATTCTTGTGCCTTCCCCCTTTCGGGTTGATAGGCAGCAGGAGATCCTCCCGGGCTTTGTGTTTGCGGCTGAGATCTCGCATTTCGATCACAAGTGTGAGATCTTGTCTGTTTACGCACACCCGCAGCGACTCACTGAAGTTGCTTCTGCGATACAAAGCTATCTTGTGTCACTTGTGTCAAGAAACGCAGGACTCGAGCTCTTTGTCGACTTCAATGGTTTGAGTAGCAAACAACCTGATGCCTGGGACCTCCTTGTCTCCGAGGGCCTTTTGAGACAGGTGTCTTTACGTGTTGATACATATCGCTCCGGTCCACACTCCTCACAGCTTGACCTAATACTCCACAATGAGCATGCTGAGGGGGCTAGAAAGTTTAATAGCAGGGTCTTCTGGTCTAAACACTTACCCAGCGGCCACGCTGTTGTTACCTTGAGGGCTTCGAAAGCCCGCCTGTTAGTTAATGACGCGCAAGCTGTTAAGTATTCAGCCATCCCTGTACGAGCCTTCAAGCAACACCTTCAGCAGCCTGCGATTGGCATTTCCTCGCGCAGCTCTCACCCCGCACAAATCAGATTACAGCGTATGGCTTGCCTCTTGCCGCCCACGCCCTCACTCGCAGATTTGCAAAGTCTCTTCCACTTATGGTGGCGACAGGAATTACCTTCGCAGTCCGAGGCCGTTCGTGAAGGACTTTTGGGCGCTCTCCCATACCTATTGCGCCGGCAGCGCTCCAAACCTACTGCAGAGAGGTTTGAGACTCCAACCTCGATCTACGACACGTTTCGACACCTGTTGGGCCATTGTAGCTTTACTGCAGATGGCCGCGCAGGAATTCTAACGCAGATCGAGCTGCAGCAGGTTGTGGCGCAGCTTACAGTTCTTGAGGTCGCCCAGCTAGCGCCGCCGCCGCCTGCTGTTGGAGACGCCAGGAGGTTGGGTTCCAAGCTGCCGGCTAGACACCCGCGGTGGAACATACACCGTGCAACTCAAGGCACGTTTGGAGTAAACCAAGTGTTACTTCCTACAGGCCAACCTTGCAGATCACTAGGTGAGGTTGATCGAGCCCTAAGGCACACCAGGGCGTTTTGGCAACAGCAGCCACCAGACCATTGCAGAGAGTGGGAACATGTCCTGGCACAGTATAGGCCTGCTAGCGCCGCTGGATGTCGCTTACCCAGCTCCGATGATATCCTACAGCATTTGTTGCGTACTGGAGATTCTGCGGCTGGCTCCGATGGGTGCCCATACGAATGTTATCGCAACATGCCGCTTGAATCTACTGCAGCACTCGAACAGCATCTCCATGACATCATCTTGGGATGGGCGCCCCCACCCACACAAGCACTCACCTTTATCCCCAAGGCTGACTCGAGCCAGTATGCAGATAATTTTCGCCCACTTGACATGCCCGATACAGCGGCTAGGATCATTGATTCCGCTGTCTTTGCTAACCCTATGCACACGGTATGCCCTCTCCTTCATCAATCGCAGGCACTCGTATCGGCTATGAAGGAAGCGCTCTCTAACTTTCTTACTATGCAAGACGCATTATGGGCACAGGATTCAGATTGAGTTGTCACGCTGACTGATATGGCCAAAGCATTCGAAAGAGTAAATCCGGGATGGCTCTTAGATGTGCTCCGGCGTCTGTCTGTGCCTCATTAGGTATCCCAGTACGCTGTGCACCTACTGTATGGACGGCGGTCGCTCCATCGCATTCAAGGGCAGATGGGATTCGACTACTGACAGAGGAAGAAGCGAGCCAAGTACTGACAGAGGAAGAAGCGAGCCAAGTAATATGGCACCCAAACCCAGCTGGCAGCGAGGGGATGCCCAGCTTTCTTATGTGGTGCCGCCACATCAGGGAGGCTTACGGAACATCCTCCCACACTCCCGCTATCGACTGGTTCTTTTGTACAGCAGGTATGTACTCAGCCCTTGTGCCTCGGCACATATGCTGAAGGACATCTTGGGACTCAGGAGGTTGTACCTGCCTCACTCCTATCTTCACCTTGCAAATGCAAATGTAAGTCGTCCCTACTGTTCCGAGTCTCGCCCTCTACGAGACAACTCCATCAGCTTGATCGCACACCATGGGGTACCAAGCTGTGCACGGACCGTGCCACGGTACTTGGTTTCTCCCTCTCTGGGGCTCCCATAGATGTAGACTCAGGAGCCACGGCCTCAGTATTACCCATTCAATTCAACAGCGTCAGTTGACGGGAAACAAGGCTCTCTCTCGAACATCACGCGCAAGCGACGATTGCTTGAGCCGCTCCGGCAGTCACTTCCTGAGAGAGCGTTGTGCTGTCGCGCCTATCTCGCTAGCTGCCTGCACTATACACAGCAAATTATCCCGCCGATCCCAGCCACCCAGGAACGCATACTTGCGCGGAATGCACGTTTCGTTTTGGGTAGCCGCGCTTGGCTACAGTCGAGACACCTTGAAGGGGTGTTTAGGATCTTCAGGCTGCCGCAGCCTGGGTCTTGGTTCTTTGATGCCCCTGCCAACCGGATCGGCTTTTTGCTGCGGTTTGCACCTAACCTCGCATTGATGGCGCTGGGCGGTGTCGTTGCGCAAACGCAACACAGACGCCCTCTTCTGCATCGCCTCTTACGCCTTGTTGTCTCCAGCCTGCAGGATGGCACATTCGCGCCTATCCTTGTCACTATTCGTAATCAGGCTACTGAAATGCTCGCTAGACATGCTCCGCCGGAAGAGGCTGTCAAAGTATTGCTGCCGTTATATAAACGGTTTTTACGGGAAAAGCAAGAACGCGAGGCCCTGGATTACCTCATTGAGCGGTTTCATTCTACGATTTATAGTGTCTCCACTTTGGAATGGCTCCCGCATTTCATCCACTGCCCCTCGACTGCTACTGCGGCAGTCTCCCAGGAGGCAGACACCGACTTTGTTTATCGTGTGCACTTCAGTCGGCCCGAGATCTGCGGAAGCTGTCACCATGAATGTTGATCTTTGGAGCATAAACCCAACGAAGTTTCAGCAAAGCAAACGCCGAAGTTTATCCGAAGTCTGGTTTTTTTTTGTGAGCGTTTAACAGAAAAAAACTTCGAAGTTTGGCCGGGAACTTGGACGAAGTTTAGGTAGATAAATTTTCGACTCAGAAAACGACAAGCGTAAACACCGCCAGGGGCATCAAAGACATCTATGCCGAAGCGCAGGGAACTCAGACGGACAAAGACTGAATCTGTTGAGTTGTAGTTCGCAAGGTGTCGTCGGCCAGATCGCGAGCAACTGGAAACAACAGCTCTCCTCCACCGAGTCCGTGAGGACGATCCAGATGCCCGGATACTTTCCGAGAAAAGCTGCAGGAAATCGAAGCTCTGCTTGGCGAGGAAGAACTAGCAAAGCAACTTCACCTGCTCGAAGAGCACAGCGCCAAATGCCGACAGCTTGGCAGAAGCGAAAAGGTCCTCGACGGCGGAGCCCGCAGCAGCTCCGTCGACACCCGGCGCGGCGACCAGCTCGCTAGTACTCCGTCAGAATCTCGGCCTCGCTGCAAAGCAACAGCAACACGGCCAAACGTCAGAGACTATCTGTCCAGCACGGTGGAAATGCTGCCCCACGCCTACGTTGGAACCTTATCTCTTTTCTACAACGGAAACCTGGACCCCTCTCTAACCTCGCAAGTACGGACCGCAAGCCGTTGATGTCAGGTAATGTGGTCGAGTACCTTCAGGCCACATGCGTTCTGTGCCAGAATGGCAACAATTCTGTTAGGCACTAGATTGGAAGTTGCCCCGTTATTATTGCGGCAGCCAAACTGTTGGGCCTTCCTGGTCCACTTTCGCACCGGAAGCAGGCCCCAAGTGGGTTGCTGCATCAGTAGAACTGCTTGCACAGGCAAGACGCTACCTCCATGAGCTAGGAGCCATGTGGCGCCCTGGATGGCAACATCCGGAGCCACCGGCCAATTAGCCCTCTTGGACACGCGGTTCGAATCGCATCGACCACGTACTGGAAGGTCCCTTCCAGGTTTCGCGCGATTTACGGCCCCTCGGAACCGGGCATCGAACTACGCCCTCTTCGAAATTATGCCGGCTGCATTGCACCTCGTTGGTAACCTTGCAAACTACCTGTCGCCCAAGCGCCTTCTTGACCAACGCCCCTATTGACTCTGGTCCCTACATTGGTCATACCGCAAAGCCCCAGGCCTGACAGAAAGATTAGTTGGATCTGCAAGGGGATTGCAAGCTGGCTTAACGGGCTGGTCCCAGAGGGGGGGTTGGAACCCAGGTTAAACCTGGGTTCCAAACTATTTTTTTCTTCAAGGGCAGGTTCGGAAACCTGGGTTGAACCTGGGTTCCGGAACCTGGGTTTCGAAACCCAGGTTTGAACAACTATTTTGAAGACGGAGTTGTTCAAACCCAGGTTTGAACCTGGGTTCGGAACCCAGGTTCAAACCCAGGTTTGAACCTGGGTTGAACGTCAGGTAATTGAGGGTTTTGAACATTCTACAAACGTTGGCAGAGAAATTGCTGCTGTGAGCACACACACACACATGTGCGTTGCAGAGGAGGTCAATTGAGGGTTGGCCAACCATTTGCTGCTGTGAGCACACACATGTGCGTAGCAGAATTTTGCAATTAAAGGCTGCACCCAATGGTCAAGGTTGGCCTACTACGTGTGTTGACCCTTTGAACCCTTCGGCCAGCAAGGATGTTCCTGGCCCTGGCCGGGGGTTGGCCGACCAATTGCTGCTGTGAGCACACACATGTGTGTTGTAGTCAATGAAGAAATCAATTGAAGGTTTGAACCTTCAAGAACTTTGGCAGATCAAATGCTGCCGTGAGCACACACACACACACATGTGTTGACCCGAATAAGTCAATTGAGGGTTTGACCCAAGGGTCAAGGGTTGGCCGACCAATTGCTGCTGTGTGCATACACATGTGTGTTTCTGAAGAAGTCACTTGAGGGCTGTGAGCACACACACACACACATGCAGCACGCATCGTGAGAAAACTTCAATTGAGGGTTTTGAACATTCTACAAACTTTGGCAGAGGAATTGCTGCTGCGAGCACACACATGTGTGTTGCAGAGAGGAGGTCAATTGAGGGTTGGCCAGCCAATTGCTGCTGTGAGCACACACATGTGTGTAGAAGAATAAGGCAATTCAGGGCTGCACCCAATGGTCAAGGTTGGCCTACGAATTGCTGCTGCCAGCACACACATGTGTGATGACCCTTTGAACCCTTCGGCCAGCAAGGATGTTCCTGGCCCTGGCCGGGGGTTGGCCGACCAATTGCTGCTGTGAGCACACACATGTGTGTTGTAGTCAATGAAGAAATCAATTGAAGGTTTGAACCTTCAAGAACTTTGGCAGACCAAATGCTGCTGAGAGCACACACACACATGTGTTTTGCCGAATAAGTCAATTGAGGGTTGGACCCAAGGGTCAAGGGTTGGCCGACCAATTGCTGCTGTGGGCATACACATGTGTGTTTCTGAAGAAGTCACTTGAAGGCTGTGAGCACACACATGCATCGTGAGAAAATTAAATTGATGGTTTTGAGCATTCTACAAACTGAAGCAGAGAAATTGCTGCTGTGAGCACACACATGTGTGTTGCAGAGGAGGTCAATTGAGGGTTGGCCGACCACTTGCTGCTGTGAGCACACACATGTGTCTAGCAGAATAAGGCAATTAAGGGCTGCACCCAATGGTCAAGGGTTGGCCTACGAATTGCTCTTGCCAGCACACACATCCGTGTTGACCCTTTGAACCCTTCGGCCAGCAAGGATGTTCCTGGCCTTGGCCGGGGGTTGGCCGACCAATTGCTGCTGTGAGCACACACATGTGTGTTGTAGTCAATGAAAAAATCAATTGAAGGTTTTGAACATTCAAGAGCTTGGTGAGCACACACATATGTGTGTTGCAGAATATGTCAATTAACGGTTGCACCCAAGGATCAAGGGTTGGCCGACCAATTGCTGCTGTGTGCATACACATGTGTTTTTCTGAAAAGGGTCACTTGAGGGCTGTGAGCACACACACAGGCATCGTGAGAAAAAGTCAATTGAGGGTTTTGAACATTCTACAAACTTTGGCAAAGAAACTGCTGCTGTGAGCACACACATGTGTGTTGCAGAGGGGGTCAATTGAGGGTTGGCCAACCAATTGCTGCTGTGAGCACACACATGTGTGTAGCAGAATAAGGCAATTAAAGGCTGCACCCAATGGTCAAGGTTGGCCTACTATGTGTGTTGACCCTTTGAACCCTTCGGCCAGCAAGGATGTTCCTGGCCCTGGCCGGGAGTTGGCCGACTAATTGCTGCTGTGAGCACACACATGTGTGTGGTAGTCAATGAAGAAATCAATTGAAGGTTTGAACCTTCAAGAACTTTGGCAGACCAGATGCTGCTGTGAGCACACACACACACATGTGTTTTGCCGAATAAGTCAATTGAGGGTTTGACCCAAGGGTCAAGGGTTGGCCGACCAATTGTTGCTGTGTGCATACACACGTGTGTTTCTGAAGAAGTCACTTGAGGGCGGTGAGCACACACACACACACATGCATCGTGAGAAAAAATCAGTTGAGGGTTTTGAACATTCTACAAACTTTGGCAAAGGAATTGCTGCTGCGAGCACACACATGTGCGTTGCAGAGGAAGTCAATTGAGGGTTGGCCAGCCAATTGCTGCTGTGAGCACACACATGTGTGTAGAAGAATAAGGCAATTAAGGGCTGCACCCAATGGTCAAAGTTGGCCTACGAATTGCTGCTGCCAGCACACACATGTGTGTTGACCTTTGAACTCTTCGGCCAGCAAGGATGTTCCTGGCCCTGGCCGGGGGTTGGCCGACCAATTGCTGCTGTGAGCACACACATGTGTGTTGTAGTCAATGAAGACATCAATTGAAGGTTTGAACCTTCAAGAACTTTGGCAGACCAAATGCTGCTGTGAGCACGCACACACATGTGTTTTGCCGAATAAATCAATTGAGGGTTTGACCCCAGGGTCACGGGTTGGCCGACCAATTGCTGCTGTGTGCATACACATGTGTGTTTCTGAAGAAGTCACTTGAGGGCTGTGAGCACACACACACACATGCAGCATGCATCGTGAGAAAAAATCAGTTGAGGGTTTTGAACATTCTACAAACTTTGGCAGAGGAATTGCTGCTGCGAGCACACACATGTGTGTTGCAGAGAGGAGGTCAATTGAGGGTTGGCCAGCCAATTGCTGCTGTGAGCACACACATGTGTGTAGAAGAATAAGGCAATTCAGGGCTGGACCCAATGGTCAAGGTTGGCCTACGAATTGCTGCTGCCAGCACACACATGTGTGTTGACCCTTTGAACCCTTCGGCCAGCAAGGATGTTCCTGGCCCTGGCCGGGGGTTGGCCGACCAATTGCTGCTGTGAGCACACACATGTGTGTGGTAGTCAATGAAGAAATCAATTGAAGGTTTGAACCTTCAAGAACTTTGGCAGACCACATGCTGCTGAGAGCACACACACACATGTGCTTTGCCGAATAAGTCAATTGAGGGTTGGACCCAAGGGTCAAGGGTTGGCCGGCCAATTGCTGCTGTGGGCATACACATGTGTGTTTCTGAAAAAGTCACTTGAGGGCTGTGAGCACACACACACACATGCAGCATGCATCGTGAGAAAAAATCAATTGAGGGAACATTCTACAAACTTTGGCAGAGGAGTTGCTGCTGCGAGCACACACATGTGTGTTGCAGAGACGAGGTCAGTTGAGGGTTGGCCAACCAATTGCTGCTGTGAGCACACACACACACGTGTGTAGAAGAATAAAGCAATTAAGGGCTGCACCCAATGGTCAAGGTTGGCCTACGAGTTAGAATTGCTGCTGCCAGCACACACACATGTGTGCTGACCCTTTGAACCCTTCGGCCAGCAAGGATGTTCCTGGCCTTGGCCGGGGGTTGGCCGACCAATTGCTGCTGTGAGCACACACATGTGTGTTGTAGTCAATGAAGAAATCAATTGAAGGTGTGAACCTTCAAGAACTTTGGCAGACCAAATGCTGCTGTGAGCACACACATGTGTGTGTTGCAGAATATGTCAAATGAGGGTTGCAAACAAGGGTCAAGGCTTGGCCGACGAATTGCTGCTGTGTGCATACACATGTGTGTTTCTGTCGAAGTCACTTGAGGGCTGTGAGCACACACACACACATGCAGCATGCATCGTGAGAAAAAATCAATTGAGGGTTTTGAACATTCTACAAACTTTGGCAAAGAAATTGCTGCTGTGAGCACACACATGTGTGTTGCAGAGGAGGTCAATTGAGGGTTGGCCAACCAATTGCTGCTGTGAGCACACACATGTGCGTAGCAGAATGAGGCAATTAAAGGCTGCACCCAATGGTCAAGGTTGGCCTACTATGTGTGTTGACCCTTTGAACCCTTCGGCCAGCAAGGATGTTCCTGGCCCTGGCCGGGGGTTGGCCGACCAATTGCTGCTGTGAGCACACACATGTGTGTTGTAGTCAATGAAGAAATCAATTGAAGGTTTGAACCTTCAAGAACTTTGGCAGACCAAATGCTGCTGTGAGCACACACACATGTGTGTGTTGCAGAATATGTGAAATGAGGGTTGCACCCAAGGGTCAAGGGTTGGCCGACCAATTGCTGCTGTGTGCATACACATGTGTGTTTCTGAAGAAGTCACTTGAGGGCTGTGAGCACACACACACACACACACACATATGCAGCATGCATCGTGAGAAAACTTCAATTGAGGGTTTTGAACATTCTACAAACTTTGGCAGAGGAATTGCTGCTGCGAGCACACACATGTGTGTTGCAGAGAGGAGGTCAATTGAGGGTTGGCCAGCAAATTGCTGCTGTGAGCACACACATGTGTGTAGAAGAATAAAGCAATTAAGGGCTGCACCCAATGGTCAAGGTTGGCCTACGAATTGCTGCTGCCAGCACACACATGTGTGTTGACCCTTTGAACCCTTCGACCAGCAAGGATGTTCCTGGCCCTGGCCGGGGGTTGGCCAACCAATTGCTGCTGTGAGCACACACATGTGCGTAGCAGAATGAGGCAATTAAAGGCTGCACCCAATGGTCAAGGTTGGCCTACTATGTGTGTTGACCCTTTGAACCCTTCGGCCAGCAAGGATGTTCCTGGCCCTGGCCGGGGGTTGGCCGACCAATTGCTGCTGTGAGCACACACATGTGTGTTGTAGTCAATGAAGAAATCAATTGAAGGTTTGAACCTTCAAGAACTTTGGCAGACCAAATGCTGCTGTGAGCACACACACATGTGTGTGTTGCAGAATATGTGAAATGAGGGTTGCACCCAAGGGTCAAGGGTTGGCCGACCAATTGCTGCTGTGTGCATACACATGTATGTTTCTGAAGAAGTCACTTGAGGGCTGTGAGCACAGACACATGAATCGTGAGAAAAAGTCAATTGAAGGTTTTGAACACTCTACAAACTGAGGCAGAGAAATTGCTGATGTGAGCACACACATGTGTGTTGCAGAGGAGGTCAATTGAGGGTTGGCCGACCAATTGCTGCTGTGAGCACACACATGTGTGTAGCAGAATAAGGCAATTAAGGGCTGCACCCAATGGTCAAGGGTTGGCCTACGAATTGCTCTTGCCAGCACATACATGTGTGTTGACCCTTTGAACCCTTCGGCCAGCAAAGAGGTTTCTGACCCTGGCCGAGGGTTGGCGGACCGGTTGCTGCTGTGAGCACACACACACATGTGTGTTGCAGAAAAAGTCAATGAAGAAGTCAATTCAAGGTTTTGAACATTCAAGACCTTGGTGAGCACACACACATGTGTGTTGCAGAATATGTCAATTGAGGGTTGCACCCAAGGATCAAGGGTTGGCCGACCAATTGCTGCTGTATGCATACACATGTTTGTTTCTGAAGAAGTCACTTGAGGGTCACGACCAATTGCTGCTGTGAGCACCCACACACACATAACTGGTGCAGAATAAGCCCAGTGAAGGCATTGAACATTCAAAAAACTTTTGCAGGCCAATTGATGCTGTGAGAACACACATGTGTGTTGCAGAAGAGGTCAATGGAGGGTTGGCCGACCACTTGCTGCTGCGAGCACGCACATGTGTGCAGAACCCTTCGGCCAGCAAAGAGGTTTCTGACCCTGGCCGAGGGTTGGCCGACCGATTGCTGCTGTGAGCACACACACACACATGTGTGTTAAAGAATAAGTCAATGAAGAAGTCAAGTCAAGGTTTGAACCGTCAAGAACTTGGTGAGCACACACACATGTGTGTGTTGCAGAATATGTCAAATGAGGGTTGCACCCAAGGGTCAAGGGTTGGCCGACCAATTGCTGCTGTGTGCATACACATGTGTGTTTCTGAAGAAGTCACTTGAGGGCTGTGAGCACACACACATGCATCGTGAGAAAAAGTCAATTGAGGGTTTTGAACATTCTACAAACTTTGGCAAAGAAATTGCTGCTGTGAGCACACATACACATGTGCGTTGCAGAGGAGGTCAATTGAGGGTTGGCCAACCATTTGCTGCTGTGAGCACACACACATGTGCGTAGCAGAATTTTGCAATTAAAGGCTGCCCCCAATGGTCAAGGTTGGCCTACTATGTGTGTTGACCCTTTGAACCCTTCGGCCAGCAAGGATGTTCCTGGCCCTGGCCGGGGGTTGGCCGACCAATTGCTGCTGTGAGCACACACATGTGTGTTGTAGTCAATGAAGAAATCAATTGAAGGTTTGAACCTTCAAGAACTTTGGCAGACCAAATGCTGCTGTGAGCACACACACATGTGTTGATCCGAATAAGTCAATTGAGGGTTTGACCCAAGGGTCAAGGGTTGGCCGACCAATTGCTGCTGTGTGCATACACATGTGTGTTTCCGAAGAAGTCACTTGAGGGCTGTGAGCACACGCACACACACATGCAGCATGCATCGTGAGAAAAAATCAGTTGGGGGTTTTGAACAGTCTACAAACTTTGGCAGAGGAATTGCTGCTGCGAGCACACACATGTGTGTTGCAGAGAGGAGGTCAATTGAGGGTTGGCCAGCCAATTGCTGCTGTGAGCACACACATGTGTGTAGAAGAATAAGGCAATTAAGGGCTGCACCCAATGGTCAAGGTTGGCCTACGAATTGCTGCTGCCAGCACACACATGTGTGTTGACCTTTGAACTCTTCGGCCAGCAAGGATGTTCCTGGCCCTGGCCGGGGGTTGGCCGACCAATTGCTGCTGTGAGCACACACATGTGTGTTGTAGTCAATGAAGAAATCAATTGAAGGTGTGAACCTTCAAGAACTTTGACAGACCAAATGCTGCTGTGAGCACACACACACATGTGTTTTGCCGAATAAGTCAATTGAGGGTTGGACCCAAGGGTCAAGGGTTGGCCGACCAATTGCTGCTGTGTGCATACACATGTGTGTTTCTGAAGAAGTCACTTGAAGGCTGTGAGCACACACATGCATCGTGAGAAAAAATCAACTGGTGGTTTTGAACGTTCTACAAACTTTGGCAGACAAATTGCTGCTGTCAGAACACACATGTGTGTTGCAGAAGAGGCCAGTTGAGGGTTGGCCGACCACTTGCTGCTGTGAGCACACACATGTGTGTAGCAGAATAAGGCAATTAAGGGCTGCACCCAACGGTCAAGGGTTGGCCTACGAATTGCTGCTGCCAGCACACACATGTGTGTTGACCCTTTGAACCCTTCGGCCAGCAAAGAGGTTTCTGACCCTGGCCGAGGGTTGGCGGACCGATTGCTGCTGTGAACACACACATGTGTGTTGCAGAAAAAATCAATGAAGAAGTCTATTCAAGGTTTTGAACATTCAAGGGCTTGGTGAGCACACACACACATGTGTGTGTTGCAGAATATGTCAAATGAGGGTTGCACCCAAGGGTCAAGGGTTGGCCGACCAATTGCTGCTGTGTGCATACACATGTGTTTTTCTGAAGACGTCACTTGGGGGCTGTGAGCACACACACACACATGCATCGTGAGAAAAAGTCAATTGAGGGTTTTGAACATTCTACAAACTTTGGCAGAGAAATAGCTGCTGCGTGCACACACATGTGTGTTGCAGAAGAGGTCAATTGAGGGTTGGCCAACCATTTGCTGCTGTGAGCACACACATGTGTGTAGCAGAATAAGGCAATTAGAGGCTGCACCCAATGGTCAAGGTTGGCCTACTATGTGTGTTGACCCTTTGAACCCTTCGGCCAGCAAGGATGTTCCTGGCCCTGGCCGGGGGTTGGTCGACCAATTGCTGCTGTGAGCACACACATGTGTGTTGTAGTCAATGAAGAAATCAGTTGAATGTTTGAACCTTCAAGAACTTTGGCAGACCAAATGCTGCTGTGAGCACACACACACACATGTGTTGACCCGAATAAGTCAATTGAGGGTTTCACCCAAGGGTCAAGGGTTGGCCGACCAATTGCTGCTGTGTGCATACACATGTGTGTTCTGAAGAAGTCACTTGAGGGCTGTGAGCACACACACATGCATCGTGAGTGAGCACACACATGTGTGTAGAAGCATAAGGCAATTAAGGGCTGCACCCAATGGTCAAGGTTGGCCTACGAATTGCTGCTGCCAGCACACACCTGTGTGTTGACCCTTTGAACCCTTCGGCCAGCAAGGATGTTCCTGGCCTTGGCCGGGGGTTGGCAGACCAATTGCTGCTGTGAGCACACACATGTGTGTTGTAGTCAATGAAGTAATCAATTGAAGGTGTGAACCTTCGAGAACTTTGGCAGACCAAATGCTGCTGTGAGCACACACACACATGTGTGTGTTGCAGAATCTGTCAAATGAGGGTTGCACCTAAGGGCCAAGGGTTGGCCGACCAATTGCTGCTGTGCGCATACACATGTGTGTTTCTGAAGAAGTCACTTGAGGGTTGTGAGCACAGACACATGCAACGTGAGAAAAAGTCAATTGAAGGTTTTGAACATTCTAAAAGTCAATGAAGAAGTCAATTTAAGGCTTTGAACATTCAAGACCTTGGTGAGCACACACACATGTGTGTTGCAGAATATGTCAACTGACGGTTGCACCCAAGGATCAAAGGTTGGCCGACCAATTGCTGCTGTGTGCATACACATGTTTGTTTTTGAAGAAGTCACTTGAGGGTCACGACCAATTGCTGCTGTGAGCACCCACACACACATAACTGGCGCAGAATAAGTCAATTGAAGGCATTGAACATTCAAAAAACTTTTGCAAGCCAATTGCTGCTGTGAGAACACACATGTGTGTTGCAGAAGAAGTCAATTGAGGGTTGGCCGACCACTTGCTGCTGTGAGCACACACATGTGTGCAGAACCCTTCGGCCAGCAAAGAGGTTTCTGACCCTGGCCGAGGGTTGGCCGACCGATTGCTGCTACTTTGAACCTTCAAGAACTTGGTGAGCACACACACATGTGTGTGTTGCAGAATATGTCAAACGAGGGCTGCACCCAAGGGTCAAGGGTTGGCCGACCAATTGCTGCTGTGTGCATACACATGTGTGTTTCTGTCGAAGTCACTTGAGGGCTGAAAGCACAGACACATGCATCGTGAGAAAAAGTCAATTGAGGGTTTTGAACATTCTACAAACTTTGGCAAAGAAATAGCTGCTGTGAGCACACACATGTGTGTTGCAGAGGAGGTCAATTGAGGGTTGGCCAACCAATTGCTGCTGTAAGCACACACATGTGTGTAGCAGAATGAAGCGATTAAAGGCTGCACCCAATGGTCAAGGTTGGCCTACTATGTGTGTTGACCCTTTGAACCCTTCGGCCAGCAAGGATGTTCCTGGCCCTGGCCGGGGGTTGGCCTACCAATTGCCAATTGCTGCTGTGAGCACACACATGTGTGTTGTAGTCAATGAAGAAATCAATTGAAGGTGTGAACCTTCAAGAACTTTGGCAGACCAAATGCTGCTGTGAGCACACACACACATGTGTGTGTTGCAGAAGCTGTCAAATGAGGGTTGCACCTCAGGGTCAAGGGTTGGCCGACCAATTGCTGCTGCGCGCATACACGTGTGTGTCTCTGAAGAAGTCACTTGAGGGCTGTGAGCACAGACACATGCATCGTGAGAAAAAGTCAATTGAAGGTTTTGAACAGTCTACAAACTGAGGCAGAGAAATTGCTGCTGTAAGCACACACATGTGTGTTGCACAGGAGGTCAATTGAAGGTTGGCCAACCAATTGCTGCTGTGAGCACACACATGTGTGTAGCAGAATAAGGCAATTAAGGGCTGCACCCAATGGTCAAGGGTTGGCCTACGAATTGCTCTTGCCAGCACACACATGTGTGTTGACCCTTTGAACCCTTCGGCCAGCAAAGAGGTTTCTGACCCTGGCCGAGGGTTGGCGGACCGATTGCTGCTGTGAGCACACACACATGTGTGTTGCAGAAAAAATCAATGAAGAAGTCTATTGAAGGTTTTGAACATTCAAGAGCTTGGTGAGCACACACACACACATGTGTGTGTTGCAGAATATGTCAATTGATGGTTGCACCCAAGGATCAAGGGTTGGCCGACCAATTGCTGCTGTGTGCATACACATTTTTGTTTCTGAAGAAGTCACTTGAGGGTCACGACCAATTGCTGCTGTGAGCACCCACACACACATAACTGGTGCAGAATAAGTCAATTGAAGGCATTGAACATTCAAAAAACTTTTGCAAGCCAATTGCTGCTGTGAGAACACACATGTGTGTTGCAGAAGAGGTCAATTGAGGGTTGGCCGACCACTTGCTGCTGTGAGCACACACACATGTGTGTTGCAGAATAAGTCAATGAAGAAGTCAATTCAAGCTTTGAACCTTCAAGAACTTGGTGAGCACACACATGTGTGTGTTGCAGAATATGTATGTCAAATGAGGGTTGCACCCAAGGGTCAAGGGTTGGCCGACCAATTGCTGCTGTGTGCATACACATGTGTTTTTCTGAAGACGTCACTTGGGGGCTGTGAGCACACACACACACATGCATCGTGAGAAAAAGTCAATTGAGGGTTTTGAACATTCTACAAACTTTGGCAGAGAAATTGCTGCTGTGAGCACACACATGTGTGTTGCAGAAGAGGTCAATTGAGGGTTGGCCAACCAATTGCTGCTGTGAGCACACACATGTGTGTAGCAGAAAAAAGCAATTAAAGGCTGCACCCAATGGTCAAGGTTGGCCTACTATGTGTGTTGACCCTTTGAACCCTTCGGCCAGCAAGGATGTTCCTGGCCCTGGCCGGGGGTTGGTCGACCAATTGCTGCTGTGAGCACACACATGTGTGTTGTAGTCAATGAAGAAACCAATTGAACGTTTGAACCTTCAAGAACTTTGGCAGACCAAATGCTGCTGTGAGCACACACGCATATGTTTTGCCGAATAAGTCAAGGGTTGCCCGACCAATTGCTGCTGTGTGCATACACATGTGTGTTTCTGAAGAAGTCACTTGAGGGCGGTGAGCACACACACATGCATCGTGAGAAAAAAACTGTTGAGGGTTTTGAACATTCTACAAACTTTGGCAGAGGAATTGCTGCTGCGAGCACACACATGTGTGTTGCAGAGAGGAGGTCAATTGAGGGTTGGCCAGCCAATTGCTGCTGTGAGCACACACACATGCGTGTAGAAGGATAAGGCAATTAAGGGCTGCACCCAATGGTCAAGGTTGGCCTACGAATTGCTGCTGCCAGCACACACATGTGTCTTGACCCTTTGAACCCTTCGGCCAGCAAGGATGTTCCTGGCCCTGGCCGGGGTTGGCCGACCAATTGCTGCTGTGAGCACACACATGTGTGTTGTAGTCAATGAAGAAATCAATTGAAGGTGTGAACCTTCAAGAACTTTGACAGACCAAATGCTGCTGTGAGCACACACACATGTGTTTTGCCGAATAAGCCAATTGAGGGTTTGACCCAAGGGTCAAGGGTTGGCCGACCAATTGCTGCTGTGGGCATACACATGTGTGTTTCTGAAGAAGTCACTTGAAGGCTGTGAGCACACACATGCATCGTGAGAAAAATCAACTGACGGTTTTGAACATTCTACGAACTTTGGCAGACCAACTGCTGCTGTCAGAACACACATGTGTGTTGCAGAAGAGGCCAGTTGAGGGTTGGCCGACCACTTGCTGCTGTGAGCACACACATGTGTGTAGCAGAATAAGGCAATTAAGGGCTGCACCCAATGGTCAAGGGTTGGCCTACGAATTGCTGCTGCCAGCACACACATGCGCGTTGACCCTTTGAACCCTTCGGCCAGCAAAGAGGTTTCTGACCCTGGCCGAGGGTTGGCGGACCGATTGCTGCTGTGAGCACACACACACATGCGTGTTGCAGAATAAGTCAATGAAGAAGTCAATTGAAGGTTTTGAACCTTCAAGAACTTGGTGAGCACACACACATGTGTGTGTTGCAGAATATGTCAAATGAGGGTTGCACCCAAGGGTCAAGGGTTGGCCGACCAATTGCTGCTGTGTGCATACACATGTTTGTTTCTGAAGAAGTCACTTGAGGGCTGTGAGCACACACACACACATGCATCGTGAGAAAAAGTCAATTGAGGGTTTTGAACATTCTACAAACTTTGGCAGAGAAATTGCTTCTGTGAGCACACACATGTGTGTTGCAGAGGAGGTCAATTGAGGGTTGGCCAACCATTTGCTGCTGTGAGCACACACATGTGTGTAGCAGAAAAAAGCAATTAGAGGCTGCACCCAATGGTCAAGGTTGGCCTACTATGTGTGTTGACCCTTTGAACCCTTCGGCCAGCAAGGATGTTCCTGGCCCTGGCCGGGGGTTGGTCGACCAATTGCTGCTGTGAGCACACACACATGTGTGTTGTAGTCAATGAAGAAATCAATTGAAGGTTTGAACCTTCAAGAAATTTGGCAGACCAAATGCTGCTGTGAGCACACACACACACACATGTGTTGACCCGAATAAGTCAATTGAGGGTTGCACCCAAGGGTCAAGGGTTGGCCGACCAATTGCTGCTGTGTGCATACACATGTGTGTTTCTGAAGAAGTCACTTGAGGGCGGTGAGCACACACACACATGCATCGTGAGAAAAAATCAATTGAGGGTTTTGAACATTCTACAAACTTTGGCAGAGGAATTGCTGCTGCGAGCACACACATGTGTGTTGCAGAGACGAGGTCAGTTGAGGGTTGGCCAACCAATTGCTGCTGTGAGCACACACATGTGTGTAGAAGAATAAGGCAATTAAGGGCTGCACCCAATGGCCAAGGTTGGCCTGCGAATTGCTGCTGCCAGCACACACATGTGTGTTGACCCTTTGAACCCTTCGGCCAGCAAGGATGTTCCTGGCCTTGGCCGGGGGTTGGCCGACCAATTGCTGCTATGACCACACACATGTGTGTTGTAGTCAATGAAGAAATCAATTGAAGGTGTGAACCTTCGAGAAATTTGGCAGACCAAATGCTGCTGTGAGCACACACACACATGTGTGTGTTGCAGAATATGTCAAATGAGGGTTGCACCTAAGGGTCAAGGGTTGGCCGACCAATTGCTGCTGTGTGCATACACATGTGTGTTTCTGAAGAAGTCACTTGAGGGCTGTGAGCACAGACACATGCACCGTGAGAAAAAGTCAATTGAAGGTTTTGAACATTCTACAAACTCTGAGGCAGAGAAATTGCTGCTGTGAGCACACACATGTGTGTTGCAGAAGAGGTCAATTGAGGGTTGGCCGACCACTTGCTGCTGTGAGCACACACATGTGTGTAGCAGAATAAGGCAATTAAGGGCTGCACCCAATGGTCAAGGGTTGGCCTACGAATTGCTCTTGCCAGCACACACATGTGTGTTGACCCTTTGAACCCTTCGGCCAGCAAAGGGACCGATTGCTGCTGTGAGCACACACACACACATGTGTGTTGCAGAATAAGTCAATGAAGAAGTCAATTCAAGCTTTGAACCTTCAAGAACTTGGTGAGCACACACAAACACATGTGTGTGTTGCAGAATATGTCAAATGAGGGTTGCACCCAAGGGTCAAGGGTTGGCCGACCAATTGCTGCTGTGTGCATACACATGTGTGTTTCTGTCGAAGTCACTTGAGGGCTGTGAGCACACACACATGCATCGTGAGAAAAGTCAATTGAGGGTTTTGAACATTCTACAAACTTTGGCAAAGAAATTGCTGCTGTGAGCACACACATGTGTGTTGCAGAGGAGGTCAATTGAGGGTTGGCCAACCAATTGCTGCTGTGAGCACACACATGTGTGTACCAGAATGAGGAAATTAAAGGCTGCACCCAATGGTCAAGGTTGGCCTACTATGTGTGTTGACCCTTTGAACCCTTCGGCCAGCAAGGATGTTCCTGGCCCTGTCCGGGGGTTGGCAGACCAATCGCTGCTGTGAGCACACACATGTGTGTTGTAGTCAATGAAGAAATCAATTGAAGGTTTGAACCTTCAAGAACTTTGGCAGACCAAATGCTGCTGTGAGCACACACACATGTGTGTGTTGCAGAATATGTCAAATGAGGGTTGCACCCAAGGGTCAAGGGTTGGCCGACCAATTGCTGCTGCGTGCATACACGTGTGTGTTTCTGAAGAAGTCACTTGCGGGCTGTGAGCACAGACACATGCATCGTGAGAAAAAGTCGATTGAAGGTTTTGAACAGTCTATAAACTGAGGCAGAGAAATTGCTGCTGTGAGCACACACATGTGTGTTGCACAGGAAACCAATTGCTGCTGTGAGCACACACATGTGTGTAGCAGAATAAGGCAATTAAGGGCTGCACCCAATGGTCAAGGGTTGGCCTACGAATTGCTCTTGCCAGCACACACATGTGTCTTGACCCTTTGAACCCTTCGGCCAGCAAAGAGGTTTCTGACCCTGCCGAGGGTTGGCGGACCGATTGCTGCTGTGAGCACACACACACATGTGTGTTGCAGGAAAAATCAATGAAGAAGTCTATTGAAGGTTTTGAACATTCAAGAGCTTGGTGAGCACACACACATGTGTGTGTTGCAGAATATGTCAATTGATGGTTGCACCCAAGGATCAAGGGTTGGCCGACCAATTGCTGCTGTGTGCATACACATTTTTGTTTCTGAAGAAGTCACTTGAGGGTCACGACCAATTGCTGCTGTGAGCACCCACACACACATAACTGGTGCAGAATAAGTCAATTGAAGGCATTGAACATTCAAAAAACTTTTGCAAGCCAATTGCTGCTGTGAGAACACACATGTGTGTTGCAGAAGAGGTCAATTGAGGGTTGGCCGACCACTTGCTGCTGTGAGCACACACATGTGTGCAGAACCCTTCGGCCAGCAAAGAGGTTTGATTGCTGCTGTGAGCACACACACATGTGTGTTGCAGAATAAGTCAATGAAGAAGTCAATTCAAGCTTCGAACCTTCAAGAACTTGGTGAGCACACACATGTGTGTGTTGCAGAATATGTCAAATGAGGGTTGCACCCAAGGGTCAAGGGTTGGCCGACCAATTGCCGCTGTGTGCATACACATGTGTTTTTCTGAAGAAGTCACTTGGGGGCTGTGAGCACACACACACACATGCATCGTGAGAAAAAGTCAATTGAGGGTTTTGAACATTCTACAAACTCTGAGGCAAAGAAATTGCTGCTGTGAGCACACACATGTGTGTTGCAGAAGAGGTCAATTGAGGGTTGGCCAACCAATTGCTGCTGTGAGCACACACATGTGTGTAGCAGAAAAAGGCAATTAAAGGCTGCACCCAATGGTCAAGGTTGGCCTACTATGTGTGTTGACCCTTTGAACCCTTCGGCCAGCAAGGATGTTCCTGGCCCTGGCCGGGGGTTGGTCGACCAATTGCTGCTGTGAGCACACACACATGTGTGTTGTAGTCAATGAAGAAATCAATTGAAGGTTTGAACCTTCAAGAAATTTGGCAGACCAAATGCTGCTGTGAGCACACACACACACACATGTGTTGACCCGAATAAGTCAAGGGTTGCCCGACCAATTGCTGCTGTGTGCATACACATGTGTGTTTCTGAAGAAGTCACTTGAGGGCGGTGAGCACACACACATGCATCGTGAGAAAAAAACTGTTGAGGGTTTTGAACATTCTACAAACTTTGGCAGAGGAATTGCTGCTGCGAGCACACACATGTGTGTTGCAGAGAGGAGGTCAATTGAGGGTTGGCCAGCCAATTGCTGCTGTGAGCACAAACACACGCGTGTAGAAGGATAAGGCAATTAAGGGCTGCACCCAATGGTCAAGGTTGGCCTACGAATTGCTGCTGCCAGCACACACATGTGTCTTGACCTTTGAACCCTTCGGCCAGCAAGGATGTTCCTGGCCCTGGCCGGGGGTTGGCCGACCAATTGCTGCTGTGAGCACACACATGTGCGTTGTAGTCAATGAAGAAATCAATTGAAGGTGTGAACCTTCAAGAACTTTGACAGACCAAATGCTGCTGTGAGCACACACACACATGTGTTTTGCCGAATAAGCCAATTGAGGGTTTGACCCAAGGGTCAAGGGTTGGCCGACCAATTGCTGCTGTGGGCATACACATGTGTGTTTCTGAAGAAGTCACTTGAAGGCTGTGAGCACACACATGCATCGTGAGAAAAAATCAACTGATGGTTTTGAACATTCTACAAACTTTGGCAGACCAACTGCTGCTGTCAGAACACACATGTGTGTTGCAGAAGAGGCCAGTTGAGGGTTGGCCGACCACTTGCTGCTGTGAGCACACACATGTGTGTAGCAGAATAAGGCAATTAAGGGCTGCACCCAATGGTCAAGGGTTGGCCTTCGAATTGCTGCTGCCAGCACACACATGCGTGTTGACCCTTCGAACCCTTCGGCCAGCAAAGAGGTTTCTGACCCTGGCCGCGGGTTGGCGGACCGATTGCTGCTGTGAGCACACACACACACACACACAAATGCGTGTTGCAGAATAAGTCAATGAAGAAGCCAATTGAAGGTTTTGAACCTTCAATAACTTGGTGAGCACACACACATGTGTTGACCCGAATAAGTCAATTGAAGGTTGCACCCAAGGGTCAAGGGTTGGCCGACCAATTGCTGCTGTGTGCATACACATGTTTGTTTCTGAAGAAGTCACTTGAGGGCTGTGAGCACACACACATGCATCGTGAGAAAAAATCAATTGAGGGTTTTGAACATTCTACAAACTTTGGCAGAGGAATTGCTGCTGCGAGCACACACATGTGTGTTGCAGAGACGAGGTCAGTTGAGGGTTGGCCAACCAATTGGTGCTGTGAGCACACACATGTGTGTAGAAGAATAAGGCAATTAAGGGCTGCACCCAATGGTCAAGGTTGGCCTGCGAATTGCTGCTGCCAGCACACACATGTGTGTTGACCAGTTGAACCCTTCGGCCAGCAAGGATGTTCCTGGCCTTGGCCGGGGGTTGGCCGACCAATTGCTGCTATGAGCACACACATGTGTGTAGTCAATGAAGAAATCAATTGAAGGTGTGAACCTTCGAGAACTTTGGCAGACCAAATGCTGCTGTGAGCACACACACACATGTGTGTGTTGCAGAATATGTCAAATGAGGGTTGCACCTAAGGGTCAAGGGTTGGCCGACCAATTGCTGCTGTGTGCATACACATGTGTGTTTCTGAAGAAGTCACTTGAGGGCTGTGAGCACAGACACATGCACCGTGAGCAAAAGTCAATTGAGGGTTTTGAACATTCTACAAACTCTGAGGCAGAGAAATTGCTGCTGTGAGCACACACATGTGTGTTGCAGAGGAGGTCAATTGAGGGTTGGCCGACCACTTGCTGCTGTGAGCACACACACGTGTGTAGCAGAATAAGGCAATTAAGGGCTGCACCCAATGGTCAAGGGTTGGCCTACGAGTTGCTCTTGCCAGCACACACATGTGTGTTGACCCTTTGAACCCTTCGGCCAGCAAAGGGACCGATTGCTGCTGTGAGCACACACACATGTGTGTTGCAGAAAAAGTCAATGAAGAAGTCAATTGAAGGTTTTGAACATTCAAGAGCTTGGTGAGCACACACACACACACACACATGTGTGTTGCAGAATATGTCAATTGACGGTTGCACCCAAGGATCAAGGGTTGGCCGACCAATTGCTGCTGTGTGCATACACATGTTTGTTTCTGAAGAAGTCACTTGAGGGTCACGACCAATGGCTGCTGTGAGCACCCACACACACATAACTGGTGCAGAATAAGTCAATTGAAGGCATTGAACATTCAAAAAACTTTTGCAAGCCAATTGCTGCTGTGAGAACACACATGTGTGTTGCAGAAGAGGTCAATTGAGGGTTGGCCGACCACTTGCTGCTGTGAGCACACACATGTGCGCAGAACCCTTCGGCCAGCAAAGAGGCTTCTGACCCTGGCCGAGGGTTGGCCGACCGATTGCTGCTGCGAGCACACACACACACATGTGTGTTGCAGAATAAGTCAATGAAGAAGTCAATTCAAGCTTTGAACCTTCAAGAACTTGGTGAGCACACACAAACACATGTGTGTGTTGCAGAAATATGTCAAATGAGGGTTGCACCCAAGGGTCAAGGGTTGGCCGACCAATTGCTGCTGCGTGCATACACGTGTGTGTTTCTGAAGAAGTCACTTGCGGGCTGTAAGCACAGACACATGCATCGTGAGAAAAAGTCAATTGAAGGTTTTGAACATTCTACAAACTGAGGCAGAGAAATTGCTGCTGTGAGCACACACATGTGTGTTGCAGAGAGGGGGTCAATTGAGGGTTGGCCAACCAATTGCTGCTGTGAGCACACACATGTGTGTAGAAGAATAAGGCAATTAAGGGCTGCACCCAATGGTCAAGGTTGGCCTGCGAATTGCTCCTGCCAGCACACACATGTGTGTTGACCCTTTGAACCCTTCGGCCAGCAAGGATGTTCCTGGCCTTGGCCGGGGGTTGGCCGACCAATTGCTGCTATGAGCACACACATGTGTGTAGTCAATGAAGAAATCAATTGAAGGTGTGAACCTTCGAGAACTTTGGCAGACCAAATGCTGCTGTGAGCACACACACACATGTGTGTGTTGCAGAATAAGTCAATTGAGGGTTGCACCCAAGGGTCAAGGGTTGGCCGACCAATTGCTGCTGCGCGCATACACATGTGTGTTTCTGAAGAAGTCACTTGAGGGCTGTGAGCACAGACACATGAATCGTGAGAAAAGTCAATTGAAGGTTTTGAACAGTCTACAAACTGAGGCAGAGAAATTGCTGCTGTGAGCACACACATGTGTGTTGCACAGGAGGTCAATTGAGGGTTGGCCGACCAATTGCTGCTGTGAGCACACACGTGTGTGTAGCAGAATAAGGCAATTAAGGGCTGCACCCAATGGTCAAGGGTTGGCCTACGAATTGCTCTTGCCAGCACACACATGTGTGTTGACCCTTTGAACCCTTCGGCCAGCAAAGAGGTTTCTGACCCTGGCCGAGGGTTGGCGGACCGATTGCTGCTGTGAGCACACACACATGTGTGTTGCAGAAAAAGTCAATGAAGAAGTCTATTGAAGGTTTTGAACATTCAAGACCTTGGTGAGCACACACACATGTGTGTTGCAGAATATGTCAAATGAGGGTTGCACCCAAGGGTCAAGGGTTGGCCGACCAATTGCTGCTGTGTGCATACACATGTTTGTTTCTGGAGAAGTCACTTGAGGGTCACGACCAATTGCTGCTGTGAGCACCCACACACACATAACTGGTGCAGAATAAGTCAATTGAAGGCATTGAACATTCAAAAAACTTTTGCAAGCCAATTGCTGCTGTGAGAACACACATGTGTGTTGCAGAAGAGGTCAATTGAAGGTTGGCCGCCCAGTTGCTCCTGTGAGCACACACATGTGTGCAGAACCCTTCGGCCAGCAAAGAGGTTTCTGACCCTGGCCGAGGGTTGGCCGACCGATTGCTGCTGTGAGCACACACACATGTGTGTTGCAGAATAAGTCAATGAAGAAGTCAATTCAAGCTTTGCACCTTCAAGAAGTTGGTGAGCACACACATGTGTGTGTTGCAGAATATGTCAAATGAGGGTTGCACCCAAGGGTCAAGGGTTGGCCGACCAATTGCTGCTGTGTGCATACACATGTGTGTTTCTGAAGAAGTCACCTGAGGGCTGTGAGCACACACACACATGCATCGTGAGAAAAACTCAATTGAGGGTTTTGCACATTCTACAAACTTTGGCAAAGAAATTGCTGCTGTGAGCACACACACACACATGTGCGTTGCAGAGGAGGTCAATTGAGGGTTCGCCAACCATTTGCTGCTGTGAGCACACACATGTGTGTAGCAGAAAAAGGCAATTAAAGGCTGCACCCAATGGTCAAGGTTGGCCTACTACGTGCGTTGACCCTTTGAACCCTTCGGCCAGCAAGGATGTTCCTGGCCCTGGCCGGGGGTTGGCCGACCAATTGCTGCTGTGAGCTGCTGTGAGCACACACATGTGTGTTGTAGTCAATGAAGAAATCAATTGAAGGTTTGAACCTTCAAGAACTTTGGCAGACCAAATGCTGCTGTGAGCACACACGCATATGTTTTCCCGAGTAAGTCAATTGAGGGTTTGACCCAAGGGTCAAGGGTTGGCCGACCAATTGCTGCTGTGTGCATACACATGTGTGTTTCTGAAGAAGTCACTTGAGGGCGGTGAGCACACACACACATGCATCGTGAGAAAAAATCAGTTGAGGGTTTTGAACATTCTACAAACTTTGGCAGAGGAATTGCTGCTGCGAGCACACAGATGTGTGTTGCAGAGAGGAAGTCAATTGAGGGTTGGCCAGCCAATTGCTGCTGTGAGCACACACACATGCGTGTAGAAGGATAAGGCAATTAAGGGCTGCACCCAATGGTCAAGGTTGGCCTGCGAATTGCTGCTGCCAGCACACACATGTGTCTTGACCCTTTGAACCCTTCGGCCAGCAAGGATGTTCCTGGCCCTGGCCGGGGGTTGGCCGACCAATTGCTGCTGTGAGCACACACATGTGTATTGTAGTCAATGAAGAAATCAATTGAAGGTGTGAACCTTCAAGAACTTTGACAGACCAAATGCTGCAGTGAGCACACACGCACATGTGTTTTGCCGAATAAGTCAATTGAGGGTTTGACCCAAGGGTCAAGGGTTGGCCGACCAATTGCTGCTGTGGACATACACATGTGTGTTTCTGAAGAAGTCACTTGAAGGCTGTGAGCACGCACATGCATCGTGAGAAAAAGTCAATTGAAGGTTTTGAACATTCTACAAACTGAGGCAGAGAAATTGCTGCTGTGAGCACACACATGTGTGTTGCAGAGAGGGGGTCAATTGAGGGTTGGCCAACCACTTGCTGCTGTGAGCACACACATTGTGTGTAGCAGAATAAGTCAATTAAGGGCTGCACCCAATGGTCAAGGGTTGGCCTACGAATTGCTGCTGCCAGCACACACATGCGTGTTGACCCTTTGAACCCTTCGGCCAGCAAAGAGGTTTCTGACCCTGGCCGAGGGTTGGCGGACCGATTGCTGCTGTGAGCACACACACGTGTGTGTTGCAGAAAAAGTCAATGAAGAAGTCAATTGAAGGTTTTGAACCTTCAATAACTTGGTGAGCACACACACATGTGTGTGTTGCAGAATATGTCAATTGACGGTTGCACCCAAGGGTCAAGGGTTGGCCGACCAATTGCTGCTGTGTGCATACACATGTTTGTTCCTGAAGAAGTCAGTTGAGGGCCCTGAGCACAGACACATGCATCGTGAGAAAAAGTCAATTGAGGGTTTTGAACATTCTACAAACTCTGGCAGAGAAATTGCTTCTGTGAGCACACACATGTGTGTTGCAGAGGAGGTCAATTGAGGGTTGGCCAACCAATTGCTGCTGTGAGCACACACATGTGTGTAGCAGAATAAGGCAATTAAGGGCTGCACCCAATGGTCAAGGGTTGGCCTACGAATTGCTCTTGCCAGCACACACATGTGTGTTGACCCTTTGAACCCTTCGGCCAGCAAAGGGACCGATTGCTGCTGTGAGCACACACACATGTGTGTTGCAGAAAAAGTCAATGAAGAAGTCAATTCAAGGTTTTGAACATTCAAGACCTTGGTGAGCACACACACATGTGTGTGTTGCAGAATATGTCAAATGAGGGTTGCACCCAAGGATCAAGGGTTGGCCGACCAATTGCTGCTGTATGCATACACATGTTTGTTTCTGAAGAAGTCACTTGAGGGTCACGACCAATGGCTGCTGTGAGCACCCACACACACATAACTGGTGCAGAATAAGTCAATTGAAGGCATTGAACATTCAACAAACTTTTGCAGGCCAATTGCTGCTGTGAGAACACACATGTGTGTTGCAGAAGAGGTCAATTGAGGGTTGGCCGACCACTTGCTGCTGTGAGCACACACATGTGTGCAGAACCCTTCGGCCAGCAAAGAGGCTTCTGACCCTGGCCGAGGGTTGGCCGACCGATTGCTGCTGCGAGCACACACACACATGTGTGTTGCAGAATAAGTCAATGAAGAAGTCAATTCAAGGTTTGAACCTTCAAGAACTTGGTGAGCACACACACATGTGTGTGTTGCAGAATATGTCAAATGAGGGTTGCACCCAAGGGTCAAGGGTTGGCCGACCAATTGCTGCTGTGTGCATACACATGTGTGTTTCTGTCGAAGTCACTTGAGGGCTGTGAGCACACACACATGCATCGTGAGAAAAAGTCAATTGAGGGTTTTGAACATTCTAACTTTGGCAAAGAAATTGCTGCTGTGAGCACACACATGTGTGTTGCAGAGGAGGTCAATTGAGGGTTCGCCAACCATTTGCTGCTGTGAGCACACACATGTGCGTAGCAGAATTTTGCAATTAAAGGCTGCACCCAATGGTCAAGGTTGGCCTACTATGTGTGTTGACCCTTTGAACCCTTCGGCCAGCAAGGATGTTCCTGGCCCTGTCCGGGGGTTGGCAGACCAATTGCTGCTGTGAGCACACACATGTGTGTTGTAGTCAATGAAGAAATCAATTGAAGGTTTGAACCTTCAAGAACTTTGGCAGACCAAATGCTGCTGTGAGCACACACACACACATGTGTGTGTTGCAGAATATGTCAAATGAGGGTTGCACCCAAGGGTCAAGGGTTGGCCGACCAATTGCTGCTGCGCGCATACACGTGTGTGTTTCTGAAGAAGTCACTTGAGGGCTGTGAGCACACACACATGCATCGTGAGAAAAAGTCAGTTGAAGGTTTTGAACATTCTACAAACTCTGAGGCAGAGAAATTGCTGCTGTGAGCGCACACACACACATGTGTGTTGCAGAGGAGGTCAATTGAGGGTTGGCCAACCAATTGCTGCTGTGAGCACACACATGTGTGTAGAAGAATAAAGCAATTAAGGGCTGCACCCAATGGTCAAGGTTGGCCTACGAATTGCTGCTGCCAGCACACACATGTGTGTTGACCCTTTGAACCCTTCGGCCAGCAAGGATGTTCCTGCCCTGGCCGGGGGTTGGCCGACCAATTGCTGCTGTGAGCACACACATGTGTGTTGTAGTCAATGAAGAAATCAATTGAAGGTGTGAACCTTCAAGAACTTTAGCAGACCAAATGCTGCTGTGAGCACACACACATGTGTGTGTTGCAGAATATGTCAAATGAGGGTTGCACCCAAGGGTCAAGGGTTGGCCGACCAACTGCTGCTGTGTGCATACACATGTGTGTTTCTGAAGAAGTCACTTGAGGGCTGTGAGCACAGACACATGCATCGTGAGAAAAAGTCAATTGAAGGTTTTGAACATTCTACAAACTGAGGCAAAGTAATTGCTGCTGTGAGCACACACACACATGTGTGTTGCAGAGGAGGTCAATTGAGGGTTGGCCAACCAATTGCTGCTGTGAGCACACACATGTGTGTAGCAGAATGAGGCAATTAAGGGCTGCACCCAATGGTCAAGGGTTGGCCTACGAATTGCTCTTGCCAGCACACACATGTGTGTTGACCCTTTGAACCCTTCGGCCAGCAAAGAGGTTTCTGACCCTGGCCGAGGGTTGGCGGACCGGTTGCTGCTGTGAGCACACACACATGTGTGTTGCAGAAAAGGCAATGAAGAAGTCAATTCAAGGTTTTGAACATTCAAGAGCTTGGTGAGCACACACACATGTGTGTTGCAGAATATGTCAATTGAGGGTTGCACCCAAGGATCAAGGGTTGGCCGACCAATTGCTGCTGTATGCATACACATGTTTGTTTCTGAAGAAGTCACTTGAGGGTCACGACCAATTGCTGCTGTGAGCACCCACACACACATAACTGGTGCAGAATAAGTCAATTGAAGGCATTGAACATTCAAAAAACTTTTGCAGGCCAATTGCTGCTGTGAGAACACACATGTGTGTTGCAGAAGAGGTCAACTGAAGGTTGGCCGACCACTTGCTGCTGCGAGCACGCACATGTGTGCAGAACCCTTCGGCCAGCAAAGAGGTTTCTGACCCTGGCCGAGGGTTGGCCGACCGATTGCTGCTGTGAGCACACACACATGTGTGTTAAAAAATAAGTCAATGAAGAAGTCAATTCAAGGTTTGAACCTTCAAGAACTTGGTGAGCACACACACACATGTGTGTGTTGCAGAATATGTCAAATGAGGGTTGCACCCAAGGGTCAAGGGTTGGCCGACCAATTGCTGCTGTGTGCATACACATGTGTGTTTCTGAAGAAGTCACTTGAGGGCTGTGAGCACACACACATGCATCGTGAGAAAAAGTCAATTGAGGGTTTTGCACATTCTACAAACTTTGGCAAAGAAATTGCTGCTGTGAGCACACACACACACATGTGCGTTGCAGAGGAGGTCAATTGAGGGTTGGCCAACCATTTGCTGCTGTGAGCACACACATGTGCGTAGCAGAATTTTGCAATTAAAGGCTGCACCCAATGGTCAAGGTTGGCCAACCTTAAACCCTCCTTCGCGTCATCACTTCCATTTACTTAAACCCTCCTTCGGGGGCTCATCACTTCAATTTACTTAAAACCCTCCTTCATGGAATCATCACTTCAATTTACTTGAACCCTCCTTCGGGGGGTTCATCGTTTGGGTTCATCAATTCCATTTACTTAAACCCTCCTTCGGGTGCTCATCACTTCCATTTACTTAAACCCTCCTTCGGGGGCTCATCACTTCCATTTCCTTAAACCCTCCTTCGGGGACTCATCACTTCAATTTACTTAAAACCCTCCTTCATGGGTTCATCACATCAATTTACTTCAACCCTCCTTCGGGGGTTTCATCACTTCAATTTACTTAAACTCTCCTTCGGGGGGTTCATCGTTTGGGTTCATTACTTCCATTTACTTAAACCCTCCTTCGGGTGCTCATCACTTCCATTTACTTAAACCCTCCTTCGAGTGCTCATCACTTCCATTTACTTAAAACCCTCCTTCATGGGTTCATCACATCAATGTACTTTAACCCTCCTTCAGGTGCTCATCACTTCCATTTACTTAAACCCTCCTTCCATTGCTCATCACTTCAATTTACTTACAACCCTCTCTCATGGGTTCATCACATCAATTTACTTAAACCCTCCTTCGGGGGTTTCATCGCTTCAATTTACTTAAACTCTCCTCATCACTTCAATTTACTTGAACCCTTGCACTTCGAACTCTCGTTTCTTGCACTTTGAACCCGCTTGCACTTTAACTTTCTCTTCTTGCAGTTTTAAACTTTCGCCTTGCACTTTGAACTCTTGTCTCTTGCACTTTGAATCCTTGCACTCGTCTGACTTTGAACTCTCGCTCCTTGCAATTTGCTTGCACGCTTCTTGCACCTCAATTCTAGTCCTTGCACTTTGTCTGGCACTTTTTGAAGCCTCGTCCCTTGCACTTGTACTGAGAACTCTCGCACCATGCACTTTGCATCCTCGCCTCTTGCACTTTCTGGACTCTCGTACTGAGCACTTACACACCTTGCACGTTCTTTGCCTTGCACCTCTGGGTCTGTGCACCCTCACAACTCCGACAGAGTGCAAAAAGTGCAAGATGAGAGTGAAAAGTGCAAGACATGAGGGTGCAAAGAAGGAGAAAAGAGCTAAAGTGCAAAGAGGCAAGGGTTCATGGTGGTGGCGAGGGTGCAAAGTGCAAGGAGTGAGAGTGGAGTGCAATATGCACAGTGCAAGAGGCGATGAGGCAAGTGCAGATGCAAGAGTGTAAAAGTCGGCGAGGGCGCAAGAAGCCAGGATGCAAAGTGCAAGGAGCGAGAGAGCAAAAGTGCAAGAGATGAGGGCAAGAGTTGAGAGCCAAAGTGCAAGGCGCGGGAGTGCAAGTGCAAGGCGAGAGTGCAAAGTGGGGTTCAGGGCAGGAAGCAGAGGTGCAAAGTGCAGAGGCGAGAAAGAAGATGCATGAGTGAAAGTGGGTGCAAAGTGCAAGAGGCAACGGTCCAAAAGAGCGTGCGAGGAAGCGAGAATGCAAAGTGCAAGAGGCGAGGCAAAAGTGTGGCGAGAACACAAAGTGCAAAAGAGGCGAGGGGCAAATGTGAGGTGCAAAACTTGAAAGTGCAAAAGCGAGGGTGCAAAATGCAAGGAGTTAGGCTGCAAATGTGCAACATGCAAGAGTGCAAAGGTGTGGCGAGGATGCAAAGTGCAAAGGTGGGAGATGCTTGGTCCAGTCATGAGAGTGCAAAAGTGCAAGAGGTGATGGGAGTAAGGGTGCAAAAGTGCAACATGCAAGGGCGCAAAAGTGAGACGGCAAAGTGCTGGACGAGGTGCAAAGTGCAAGAAGCAAGAGGCGAGGGTGCGCAAGAGGTGAGAGTCAAAGTGCAAGGGACAAGAATGCAAAGCGCAAGGGGTGAGAGTGCAAAAGTGCGCCATGCAGGTGCGAAAGTGCAACATGGAAGGTAACTGAGGGTGGAAAAGTGCAGCAAAACGCAAGGTGCAAGAATTGAAAGTGCAAGAGGCAAGGGTGCAAAGTGCAAGGAGCAAGAGTCCGAATGTGCAACATGCAAAAGTGTGGTGAGAATGTAAAGTGCAGGGCGAGATGCTTGGTCCGGGTCAGGAGATTGCAAAGTGCAATGGACGCAAGAGACGATGGGAGTAAGGGTGCAAAAGTGCCACATGCAAGGGTGCAAAAGTGCAAAAGGCGAGAAAAATCTGGACGAGAAATGGAAAGTGCAAGAGGCGGGTTTTAAAGCCACGAGGAAAGCAACAGGAAAGCAAGAGGAGAGCACGAGGAGAGCAACAGGAGAGCACGAGGAGTGCAAGGCATCTTTGAAAGGCACCCTTGAAAAGACATCCGTGAAAGGCAATGCACAAGACACCCTTTTCCAAGACCCTTTTGTCGGTAGGGACCCTGCAAAGACATCTTTGAAAGACTCTTTTTGCATCCAAGACAGAGTATTGGAAAAGAGTGCCTTTCACGAATGCTTCAAGATGCCTTTGCAAGAGTCCCTTTGAAATGGTCTGGAAGGCCTTGGAAAGGAGCCATTGCATGTCCTTGCAATTTCAAAGGTGCCTTTTTCAAAGGTGGTTTCAAGGTGTCTTCAGGTTGGAAAAGGGTGCCTTTCTTCACGGATGCCTTTTCAAGGGCGCCTTTCAAAGGGCCTTCGAAAGGGTGTCTGAAAACGGTCTTTCACGGATGTCTTTTTCAAGAGTGCCTTTCAAAGGTTTGGAAAGAAGCCATTGCAAGGTAGCCTTTGGGAAAAACTTTGCAAGGGGTGCCTTTCATTGCTTGCATTTTCTTGTGCTTCTGGAGACATTTGCACTTTCTGACACTGGTTCCTCGCATCACTTCATTTGGAGAGAAAGCAAGATGCAATGCAAAAATGCAGAGGCCTCCACTCGTACCCTGCACCTTTGAACCTTCCCTCAACTGTTGTCTCTTGCACTTTGCATTCTCCTTCTGCTCGACTACAACAAGCACCCTTTGAAAAAGACACCCTTTTTGAACACTCTTTCCATTCAAGAAAGCACCCTTGGAAAAGCATCCGTGTCAAGGCAAACTTTCAAAGATGCAAAAGGCATCGGAATAAAGACACCCTTTTCCGACACCCTTTTTGAAGGCTCCTTTCTTTGAAAGGCACCCTTTCCAAGACACCTTGAAGCACCCTTCAAAGCATCCGTGAAAGACACCTTTTTCCGACACCCTTTCGAACACTTTGCATTCTTCTCCTGCACTCGACTGCAAAGTGCAAGATGGCAGCAAAACCGAATTGAATCTTGTATCCTCTTCAACTTGCACTCTAACTTGAACTTTGCACCCTTGTCTCTTCATTCAAAAGCACGAACAAAGAACAGACGAGCTGGCGGAGAGCATGAGGAGAGCAAACAGAAGAGCAAGAGAAGAGCACGACAAGAGCACAAGAAGTGCAAATCTTTGAAAGGCACCCTTGAAAACGCTTTGGAAGGCAACAAGACGGTGCCTTTCCAAAGGGTGTTGGAAAAGACTGCCTTTCTACCACGAATCTTTCAAGGGTAGGCCCTGCGATGCAACACTGTTACCACGAATCTTTTCAAGGGTGGGCCCTGCGATGCAACACTGTTTACCACAAATCTTTTTAAAGGGTAGGCCCTGCGACGCAATACTGTTACAACGAATCTTTCAAAGTAGGCCTTGCGACGCAACACTGTGAATCTTTTCAAGGATAGCCTGCGTTACCACGAATCTTTCAAAGTGGCCCTGCGACGCAACACTATCACCACGAAACTTTCAAGAGTAGACCCTGCGACGCAACACTGTTACCACGAATCTTTCAAGTAGGCCCTGCGACGCAACACTGTTACTACGAATCTTTCAAGGGTAGGCCCTGCGACGCAACACTGCAACCACGAATCTTTCAAGGGTACATCCTGCGACGCAACACTGTTGCCACGAAGCTTTCAAGGATAGGCCCTGCGACGCAACACTGTTACCACGAATCTTTCCAAAGGTATGCCCTGCGACGCAACACTGTCACCGAATCTATCAAGGGTAGGCCCTGCGACGCAACACTGTTGGCACGAATCTTTCAAGAGTAGGCCCTGCGACGCAACACTGTTACCACGAATCTTTTTCAAGGGTAGCCCTGCGACGCAACACTGTTTTAAGGGTAGCCCCTGCGACGCAACACTGTTACCACCACGAAGCTTTCAAAGGTGGTCCTGACGCAACACTGTTACTGACACCCTTTGGAAAGAACAGCCTTTGAAAGGGCATTCTTGAAAGAAACCTTGTTCCAAGGCACTTCTTGATGAAGACTGTCTTTCACAGTGGTTTTTACGGACTTTTCAAGAGTGCCTCTCACAGGTGTCTCTGTCACAGATGCCTATTCAAAGAGCACTTCTCACAGTGTATGTCTTTTTACGGATGCCTTTTTGAGAGTGCCTCTCACAGAGTGTCTCTGTCACAGATGCATTTTCAAAGGGTGCCTCTCACGTGGATGCCTTTCACGGATGTTTTTTCAAGGGTGTCAGGGTGTGCCTTTCACGGCTTTTTAAGAGTTGCTCTCACAGGGTATCCTTTCACGGATACCTTTTCACAGATCCCTTTTCAAGGGTGCCTCTCACAGGGTGCCTTTCGCGGATGTCTTTTCGAGAGGGAAGACCTTTCAAAAAAAGTGTCTTGAAACAGTGTGTCTTTTAGGGATGGCGTTTCAAAGGGTGCTTTCAAAAGGTTCTTTCCAAAGGGTGTCGGAAAAGACTGCCTTTCAAGAGTGCCTTTCAAAGGACATCTTGGAAAGAAGTCTTTGACAGGCTTTCAAGCCCTTCAAAAGTGTCCCAAAGGACCGTCTGGAAAGAAGGCTTTGAAAGGCTTCCTTTTGCAAGGGTTCCTTGCAAGACACTCTTTTGAAAAACCTTTCCAAAGAAGTGTCTTTGGAACAGAGTGTCTTCCAGAATGCCCTTTTCAAAGGTTCTTTCCAAAGAATGTCTTGCATGTTTGAAGGTGCCTTTTTCAGGAACGTCTTGGAGTCTTTGAAAGGCTTCTTTCCCAGAGTCCTTTCAAAGACACCGTTTGAAAAGCCTTTCCAAGAAGCGTCCAGAAACAGAGTGTCTTTTGGGTTCAAAGAGTGCCTTTCAAAGGTTCTTTCCAAGGGTGTTGGAAAAGACTGCCTTTCAAGATTGCTTGAGAAAAGTGTCCTTCCAAAGGGACGTCCTGGAAGAAGCCTTTGAAAGGCTTTCTTTGCAAAGGTCCCTTCAAGACACACTGAAATGCGTTTCAAAAGAAATGTCTTGGAAAAGGGTATTCAGAGATGCTCCTTTCAAAGGGTGCCTTCAAATGTTCTTTCTATCGGACAAGAGTGTCTTTCAAGAATGCTTTTTGAAGGTGCCCTTTGAAAGCGCGTATTTTGAAAGAAGTCTTCAAAAGGCTTCCCTTGCCAGAGTCTCTTCAAAGACACTCTTTTGAAAGGCCTTTCAAAAGACGTGTCTTGGAACAGGGTGTCTTTCAGTGATGCTTTTTCAAAGGGTGCTTTCAAAAGCCTTTCAAGAGTGCCTTTTTGAAGGTGACCTTTCAAAGGAGCGTCTTGGAAAGCAGTCTTTGAAAGGCTTCGGTGTCGGAAAAGAGTGCCTGTGAAGAGTGTTTTGAAGGTGCCTTTTCTTGGAAGAGGTCTTAAAAGGCTTTCTTTGCCAGTGTCGCTTAGAAACCCTTTAAAAGGCCTTTCGCAAAAGGGTGTCTTCAAAAGGATCCTTCCAAGACGTCCTTCAAGAGTGCCTTTTTGAAGGCACTTTTGAAAGGACCCTTGAAAGGCACCCTTTGAACGGACATCCCTGAAAGACACCCTGTTCCAAGACTTCTTTTGAAAGGGGTGTCTTGATATGCTTCCTGCACTGTCACCTGTTCCGGAGTCTCCAGCGCCGATGCTGGTCGAAGAGAGTGCAAGCGCTGGCGGGGATGCGCCAATACCACCTGCTGCCGCAAGCAGCAGCGATGGATCTGCCAGCACTGGCGGAAAAGTTCGCCCGCACCTGTGCAGGCCGAGCCACCGGCCCGAAAGCGACTGAGGCTAGATGCTGTTCAGACAGATGCAAGCGGAAATCAGTTGTTTCATCAAGATGAAGAGGTTGTCCTTGAAGGTGAGGTAGCCGAAGAATATCTTGAATGTGCTGAGGCAGCTGACTGGGTTGAGTATGAAAGTGAAGCCGAGCTTGAAGTGCCATCTTGTTTGATTAGGCCATTTTCTGAAAGTGAACCAATTTGCAGCCCTGCAGAACTTGATGAAATAGATGCTGTAGCAGATGCATTTGAGTTTCAGCGGCTGTCTGGAATTGGGGTCATAAGTGAAGTGCCTGATCGACTTGAAGGCCATAGAACGCTTACGACTCAAGGCTTACGACCAAAAGCGTGCGGACATGGAGGCCAAAGGTCTACGAAGGATCGAAAGTTTGGCTGAGGCGTTCGCGCCTCGTGGCGCGGGAGTATGCACACTTAGATCCCGATAGGCCTGGGTTGTTTTGCCCAACAACGAACCAGATTATGCTGCGTGTGATTCCAGCGCTCTTTCTGAGACGCCGTGAGGAAGGCTGGTCGATGCTAGCGCTCGATGTGAGCGATGCTTTTCTCCAGTGCAGCCAGCAGCACCCGACGGTCACCCGCATAGGTGATAAGTGGTTCAAGTTGTGGCGGATGCTCCCCGGACAACGGGACGGAAGTGTGACATGGTACAATGATTTCACGAATGAAATGAAAGTCGCTGTCGGAGTTGAATTGCTTCCCGAAAGCCCCGCATTGTTCAGACTGCCCAGTGGAGCAGGCGGAGGCTATGTGCATGTGGACGACATGCTGGCTGCCGGCCAGACTGAAAGGTTGCAGGTTCTTGAAAGTCACTTGAAGTCAAAGTTTAAGGTGTCTAGCGAGTGGCTTGAGCACATAGGAGATCAAGTATCTTTCTTGAAAAGGCGCCACATCCTTGTAAGCCCCACTCTGCTAGTGATAGAGCCTGACATCAAATACCTTGATCGCCTCATGCAAGTCACCGGGTTAGCAAATGCAAAAGAAAGGTACAAAGCAGCTCCGTTCCCGACCGGAGGTCTGCCCACTGAGCTCGCATCTGATCGTGAGTTAGATGCAGCCACTGCCAGCCGGTATCGTTCAGGTGTCGGTATCCTCGCTTATATGTCCTCAGACCTTGTGGCGTGTCAATTTGCGATTAGATACCTGACTACCTATTCTCACTCGCCTACTGAAGGATCATGGAAGTTGTTGCGGCATGTTGCATCGTACATCAATTGCCATCGCAACCATTTGATCGGGCTCTCGAAGCCTGTGTCCGGCAAGGGCCTCGTGTGCGACAGGTCCCGCGAGGAGAATACGACCGTGCTTGAAGTTTGTTCAGACTCCGACTGGAGCGGTTGCAAAAGAACAAGGAAGTCCGTGAGCTCTTGTGCGATTCTCTGGGACAACATGCTGCTATATGCGCATAGCAAAACCCAGAAGACCATCAGCTTAAGCAGTGCAGAATCGGAATACAATTCCCTTGTATCCGCTGCGGCAGAAGGTATTTTCTTGTCAGCATGCATCCGATTCCTCCTTCCTGATTACACGCTTGAACAGATTTGCCTTGTAGACAACTCGGCATGCCGAGCCCTGGCGTGCCGACAGGGAGTTGGGAAAATACGCCACATCAGTGGTAAACTTCTTTGGCTTCAGCAGATGACTAAGGACAATGTGCTGTCCGTAGGGCCGATCCCTACAGCTGAAAATGTGTCGGACCTCGGCACAAAGCCGCTGAAGGCAGAGCGGATTGAAAAGCTGCTAGGCATGATTGGAATCAGATGTGCAGACAGCAACTATGGTGTTATCGGGGAGTCCTATCTCCTCTCAGCGAGGGACAAACTGCATGTCTCCAGAGTTGTCAAACAAGGAGCGTTTAGCACCCAGCAAATCATCCAAGTTCTAGCCATGCTTCTCCAAGTTGATCGCGTCGCAAGTGCAAACGATGAGCCCAATACGCAGAATGCCGAGGACGCCTTGAGCCAGGACGACGACAATCTTGGAGTGTTTGCACAGATTCTTGAATGGTTTGTGTACATGTGTTACCTTGTGCGCGATTTTGCACTTGAGTATCCAACTGGGATTATGCTGGTCATACAACTGCTGATCTTGATCATGTTGTGCTGTACACTGCTGAGTCGCAATCGCGTTGCAGTGTTGAGGCAGCAAGCTGACAGTGAGGAAAGCAGTGCGGCAAGCAGCAACACACCCACGCCGAGTGTTGCCGTGCATGTGAAGGTTGAGGGTTCTACGGTTTCGCTAGCTAGTCCCGAACCTGCCGAAAACCCTAAGCTTAGCAAGCCCACTGCAGAAAGTGCCACCAGTGCGTCCAGCAGCGCAGCAGCGCGTGCCGATGATCATGATGCTCCAGACCCCAGTGCAAGCTCTTCGAGTGCCGGTGCGATGCCGAAAGCAACGTCTTTCCCGCCTCCGAGGCACGTTATCGATGAGTGGAGGGCTGAGCAACTTGTATGGGTTACCAAACCCAGAGGCAAGTCATATCATCACAGGCGGACATGTGGAACGCTTGGGAACGCAAAGGCACTTGAAAGGATCAGCAGGCAAGAAGCCATCAATCGAGGATTCAAGAAGTGCAAATGTTGTTACGGCAGTGCTTGAAGTAATGCTCATGATGTGCCAATCCATGGGTTCATTGCTTTGGCACTGAGCCGATCGGTTGGATCTTGTACAAAGGCCGCGAAATGACTGTACATAGACTTGTTGAGCAGAACTTGTCTCCACCATTTTGGTGGCAATACCGCATTGACTTACCAACCACTGAGCCAGCTGTGGAGCAGCTGGGAGTCTCCATAGGTAGGCATCGTGCCACCTGATGCATATAGGCATCGCAATCCTTGTGTGCGGATTCCATAGGAATACCAACGTCTTGATGGAGGCAGCTGCGAGCTGCATGAAACCCACTTGAATGTTCCTTGAGTTACTTGTATGCCGAGCGCAAAACTTGAACCTTGGAAGCGCCTTCGCTTGGGTGAGTCAAGCTTATCACTTCGTCGGCTGCTCCTAGCCTTCTGAAGTGGTGTAACTAGTCGTAGTTGTACAGTCCTACGTAGTAGTAGCAGTTGAGCCAACGACCCTTAGAGGCAGAGCTCGAGAACGCGCAAACTTTCTTATGAGTGCAGTCGTGAACTAGTGTATTTGTTTGAGCAACGGAGAATCATAGTACAGAAACCCATGCCAAGGCCATGAGAGTCTGTAGGCGGGGTGTTTATGATTTCTCCATGTTGCATACCGTATTGTGATGTATTTGTTTTATCGGTGATGCACTCATTTTCACTTGAGCATGCGAAAGACATGTTGATTACCCGCAGGCGTTCTTCAGAGTCACAAAAGATTTTCACTATGGAAGCTTTGAGGATAGAGATTCTGTGAACCCGCCTAGGTACGCCGTTTTCATTATAACTGGGAAGGATTCTGTATGCATACCGAGGTTTGATTTCGCAGCTGACAGCTTTCAAGTTGCCTTTCAGGGCACAATTCGACTTGCCAATTTCGGCAAAGGTCTGCTCTTTGCTCCTTACCGCCCTGATTTTCAAGCTGTCTACGGACAAGGAACAGGCATTCATGTTGAACTTGCAGGATATGTTATCGGGGTGCACACTCAATCCAACCCTGCTACCAATAGTTTCCTCAGCAAACCAGCAGAAAGTCGAGGTAGTCATGGAACAACGGCTGGACCCGGAGTGGCCTTTGGCGGGAATCCTTCAGGAAACCTTTCGGTCGGCGATGCCTCGCTTGCTCGAGCTGATCGGCTACAGCAGGCTGTTGAGGCTAAGATACGAGCTGCTAAAGCAAAAGAAGTTGCGACAACAATCCCTGACGCTCTGAGTACACCGAGCTTTACAGGGCAGGCGATTGCGCCGAGACCCAACTTAGGCCAGCAGCACGGCGTTATAGTATATAGGACAGGCGATTCCGCCGAGACCCGGCTTAGAACTGCAGCAACAATCCGGCGATCGCAAGCAAGGCGGCATGTCTCGATAGCCCTGGTCGGGCAGGCCCGAGCCGACCCAAGAAGCCGGTGACAAATCATATTCCAACACATGAAGAAGAACCAGGACACAAGCAACTTGGCAGATCGATGCCTGTGATCCCAGCCAGAGAGATTGTTTTCTCCAAGTTGCCAACACTTGTATGTCATGTTGCTTGTGCTTTCCGAGCCATGGCAGCCAACCGTATAGGTAAGGTTGAGTTAACCTACAATAAAAACAAATTTCAGCAAGCCTTTGTTGCTGTTGGAGCAGGGCTCACGCTCAACGATTGGGAAGAGCACATTCGGTACGGCTTCGCTGATGCTATAGTAAGGTACCATCCTACTGATCCTGAAAGGCTACACTCCGTCAATGATACCTTGAATGCTGCTTTAAAGTCACTTCAGGGGGTATCTAAAACCACCAACTTGGGGCTGCATGTTCACGCTCGATGCGGTTGTAAGCAGCACAAGGCCCGTATCAAGGATTGCCAAAGAGTTTTCACAAGCTATGTATTGCCTCTGACGGACCTTAAAGCTGATGCTGGTCTTTTGAATAAATTTGATGACGCATGTGTTGCGTCCATCGGTACTTTCATATCGGAAGCCCTACCACGTGAGGCGTGCGTGAAATGTTGGAAGACTCTTGAGCCTGCTGGGCTCCTTCTGCCTAAGGCCTTTCCTTTTGTTTTGGAGTCCCACGCGCTGGCGTTTACCCCAGCAGCGTTTGTACAGGCTTAAAATCTCACCGTCGCCCTATGCGCTAACGCCCTCAGGTCTGGGCTGACTTTGACGATATTGAGTTCTGTCAGGACCAGCAGGACAGCCAAATCTTAGAAGAGACGTGCGCTGAAGATGAGGACATTGCTATGCCTAGAGTTACAGGTTTTGAGAGAGTTACTATTGTTATTCCCCACATCATTGTGGGGCTTTAATTTTTTGCCCTGCACCGCGCCCAGCCCGAGTGTACCCACCCCCCTCCGCCCCCCACCCACAAGACATAACACACACGACACACACACAACACACACAACACACACAACACACACAACAACACACACAACACACACAACAACATACACAACACACAACACACACACAACACACGCACAACACACACACAACACACACACAACACACACAACACACACACAACACACACAACACACACACAACACACACACACACCACACACACACAAGACACACATGATACAGTCCACGCTGTCGTGAAGAGTCTCCCGCGACTCAAATCCTCTCCTCCGAAGCCTCTCCGAGGCTCTTGGAGGGCAATACACACACGGAATGTCAAGTGAGGGTTTCTTTATGCGACGAACCACCTGATGCCCAGGTCTCAAGCGACCACACATCAGAGACTTTTGACATGTGGCTTCATGGACAGTAACGGCAAAGAGGGAGCGCGAGAAGTCTGTAGCCTGAGCCTCTACCTGCCTGACTAAACCACAACGCCAGCCTGAATCCCAACGCACCGAAGACGCCGACACTGATTCTCGCAAGTACTGTAGGCAGCAGCTGTCACGCACGCACTGACACAGTTCAGAGTGGGGTCCTCGGCTTAGCCCCTGGCCATCCAAATGAAAACATATATACATACCAGTACGACGATGAACCATATACAGCGAGGACCAGGATGTCACAAGCTCTGCAGGCACAGGGGACTGGCCAAGTCCCCCTTCCCATCCACAACCGTAGCTTCGTTGCACACGGTAGGTTGTGGATGCCGTGTGCCCCTGCTGTAGTAAAGAGCGCAATCCGGATGTGAAAACTGTGTTCAGTAGCACGAACAGAAAGATGAAAGCATGCCATGTGAGCGTGACCTGAAGACCCTTAGACACAGGGTTGTCACACACACACCCCGCCGTAGCGGGGTGAAGTCACGCGGCTCAGTAGAGGTGCAGAAAATTGGCCCTCCAAGCGTTGGTTGATAGTGCCGTCAAACTCAAACTCAGCAGGCTGCTAGGTAGGTGGATGCCCTCAAAGCTCTAGTTAAAAGTGCACCATGCTAAGTAGTTAGATGCCCTCGAAGTTCTGGTTGGACCCATCGTCAAAGGGCAAACTCTGCAGCTGGGCAGCTGGATGGCCTCACAGCTCTCGTCGAACTGGTCGCCAAACGTCAAACTCTGCAGGTTGAAATGTCAAAATGTGTAGACTGCTAAGTGGTCGGATGTCGTCCAAGATCATCACGAAGAGGTCGTGCAGGTAGGGGGGATGGATACCCCCGAAAGCCAACAAGGTTCACCGCGAGGAGGTCGCACAGCGTGGCCACACTGAGGTCGTACATCAGCACACGAGTAAGGGGATGGATACCCCGAAAAGCCGACAAGCTTCGCCACGAAGAGGTCGTCCAGCGAAGTGGTCGTATGGCAGCACCACACGCGGGCAGGGGGGGGGATACCCCGAAAAACCAACGGTTCGCCATGAAGAGGTACAGGTAGGGGGGATGGATACCGCGAAAGCCGATAAGGTTCACCTCGAAGAGGTCGCACAGCGTCGTCACAAAGAGGTCGTACAGCAGCACACGAGTACATACGGGGATGGATACCACCAAAAGCCAACACTTTCGCCACGAAGAGGTCGTCTGGCGTAGAGGTCGTACAGCAGCACAGCACGCGGGTAGGGGGATGGATACCCCGAAGACCGACGGTTCGCCACGAAGAGGTCGTACAGGTAGGGGGGAATGAATACCCCGAAAGCCAACGAGGTTCACCACGAAGAAGTCGCACAGCGTCGCCGCAAAGAGGTCGTACCGCAGTACACGAGTTAGGTAGGAGGGTGGATACCCCGAAAAGCCAACAAGGTTCGCCACAGAGGTCGTCCAGCGAAGAGGTCGTACAGCAGCACAGCACGTGGGTAGGGGGATGGATACCCCGAACACCAACGGTTCGCCACGAAGAGGTCGCACAGGTAGGGGAGAGGATGGATACCCCGAAAGCCAACAAGGTTCACCACGAGGAGGTCGCACAGCGTCGCCACAAAGGGTTCGTCCAGCAGTCCACGAGTAAGGGGTGGATACCCCGAAAAGCCAACAAGGTTCGCCACGAAGAAGTCGTCCAGCGAAGAGGTCGTACAGCAGCACAGCACGCGGGTAGGGGGATGGATAACCCGAAAGACAGCGGTTCGCCACGAAGAGGTCGCATAGGTAGGGGGGGATGGATACCCCGAAAGCCCACAACGTTCACCACGAGGAGGTCGCACAGCGTGGCCACACTGAGGTCGTACATCAGCACCCCGAAAAGCCAACAAGCTTCACCACGAAGAGGTCGTCCAGCGAAGTGGTCGTACAGCAGCAGAGGGATGGATACCCTGAAAACCACCGGTTCGCCACGTCGCCACAAAGAGGTACAGCAGCCCACGAGTAAGTGGATGGATACCCCGAAAAGCCAACCAGGTTCGCCACGAAGAAGTCGTCCAGCGAAGAGGTCGTACAGCAGCACAGCACGTGGGTAGGGGGATGGATACCCCGAACACCAACGGTTCGCCACGAAGAGGTCGCACAGGTAGGGGAGAGGATGGATACCCCGAAATCCAACAAGCTTCACCACGAGGATGTCGCACACGTCGCCACAAACGGTTCGTCCAGCAGTCCACGAGTAAGGGGTGGATACCCCGAAAAGCCAACAAGGTTCGCCACGAAGAAGTCGTCCAGCGAAGAGGTCGTACAGCAGCACAGCACGCGGGTAGGGGGATGGATACCCCGAAAGACAGCGGTTCGCCACGAAGAGGTCGCATAGGTAGGGGGGATGGATACCCCGAAAGCCCACAAGGTTCACCACGAGGAGGTCGCACAGCGTGGCCACACACAGGTCGTACATCAGCACCCCGAGAAGCCAACAAGCTTCACCACGAAGAGGTCGTCCAGCGAAGTGGTGGTGCAGCGGCAGAGGGATGGATACCCCGAAAACCAACGGTTCGCCACGAAGAGGTACAGGCAGGTGGGGATGGATACCCCGAAAGCCAACAAGGTTCGCCACGAAGAGGTCGCGCAGCGTCGCCACAAAGAGGTCGTACAGCAACCCACGAGTAAGGGGATGGATACCCCGAAAAGCCAACAAGGTTAGCCACGAAGAAGTCGTCCAGCGAAGAGGTCGTACAGCAGCACAGCACGCGAATAAGGGATGGATACCCCGAAAGACAGCGGTTCGCCACGAAGAGGTCGCACAGGTAGGGGGGATGGATACCCCGAAAGCCAACAAGGTTCACCGCGAAGAGGTCGTACAGCGTGGCCACACTGAGGTCGTACAGCAGCACACGAGTAAGGGGATGGATGCCCCGAAAAGCCAAAATGCTTCGCCACGAAGAGGTCGTCCAGCGAAGTGGTCGTACAGCAGCGCCAGACGCGGGCAGGGGGTTGGATACCCGGAAAACCAACGGTTCGCCACGAAGAGGTACAGGTAGGGGATGGATACCCCGAAAGCCAACAAGGTTCGCCACGAAGAGGTTGCGCAGCGTCGCCACAAAGAGGTCGTACAGCGGCACACGAGTAAGGGGATGGATACCCCGAAAAGCCAACAGGATTCGCCACGAAAAAGACGGATAGCTTCCCCGCGAAAAGGTCGTATAGTGGCACGTCGATGGGGAAGGATACCCTGAAAGCCAACGGGTTCGCCACGAAGAAGTCGTATAGCAGCACAGCAGCACCGCGGGGAATGGATACCCCGAAAGCCAACAAGCTTCGTCACAAAGCGGTCGTGACAGCAGCATGCGAGGAAGGTCCCGCAATGCCGGGGATGAATACCCTGAAAACAAAGGCTTCGGCACGATGTCGAACGTGAAGAGCATAAAGCGTTTGGACCTGAAGCCTCAACCAGCCTGACTAAACCACAACCAGCTTGAACCTCAATAAGCTTCGCCGTGAAGAGGTCGTTACAGCGGCGCGGGGATGAATACTCGGAAAACCAGATTCGTCACTGAAAAGTCGTTACAGCAGCGCGCGAAGAAGGTGTCGCCGTCATCCGGTAAATAAGAGGTGCTCCGCTCGAAGCTCTGGTTGAACCGGTAGCCAAACTCCAAACTCTGCAGGCTGCTGGTTAGTTGGATGCTCTCCAAGCTCAGGTTGAACTGGTCGCCAAACGTCTATCAAACTCTGCGGGCTGCTAGGTGGTTGGATGCCCTCCAAGCTCTGTTTGCATCGAAGCCAAACTCCAAACTCTGAACGACGCTGGGTAGTTCTATGTCCTCGAAGTTCTGGTTGGACCCATCGTTGAAGGTCAAACTCTGCGACTGGGTAGCTGGATGCCCTGAAAAGCTCTGGTCGAACTCGTCGCAAACGTCAAATCGGCAGGCTGAACGTCAAACTGTGTATGCTGCTGAGTAGTCGGATGCCGTCCAAGCTCTGGTTGAACTCGTCGCCACACTTCAAGTTCCCTCTATGTCCTCAAAGCTCTGGTTGAACTCGTCGCCTGGATTGTCCCCATCTGGTTGAACTCGTCGCAAATGTCAAAATGTGTAGGCTGCTGAGTAGATGGATGTGACTAAGTTCTGGTTAAACTCGTCGCTCTGCCGGCTGCTAGGGGTCGGATGTCCTCCAAGCTCCATTTAAACCGGAAGCCGAACTCCAAACTCTGCAGGATGCTGGGTAGTTAGATGCCCTCCAGATTCAGGTTGAAGTCATCGTCAAAGGTCAGGTGAGTGGCTGGGTGAGTGGAGGCCCTCAAAGCTCTGGTTGTAGTCGCTGCCAAATGTACTATAAGGGGTCAAGCACTGCAGGCTGCTAGGTGGTTGGATGCCCAATCGTTCGTTAAACTGGTCGTCAAACGTCAAATCTGCAGGCTGCTGGGTTGTTGGATGACCTCCAACCTCTAGTTGACATCGTCGCCAAAAGTCAAATGTGTAGGCTGTTACGTGGTCGGATGCCATCCAAGCTCTGGTTGAACTCGTCCCCAAAGGTCAAGTTCTGCAGGTTGCTGGGTAGCTGGATGCCTTCAGAGCTCTGGTCAAACTCATCGCTAAGCGCCAAAATGTGCAGGCTGCTGAGTGGATGCTATCCAGGCTCTGGTTGAACTCATCGCCCAAGACCTGCTGGATGCCCTCAAAGCTCTGGTTGAACTGGTCGCCAAAAGTCAACATCTGCAGGTTGAACTTGTCGCCAAACGTCAATCTCTGTGAGCTGTTGGGTAGTCAGATGCCATCCAAGCTCTGGTTGAACTCGTCGTCAAACGTCAAGTTCTGTGGCTATTAGGTAGCTGGATGCCCTCAAAGCTCGGGCTGAACTCGTCGCCAAATGCCAACCTGTGTAGTCTGCGGAGTAGTTGGACGCCATCCAAGATCGAGTTGAACCGGAAGCCAAACTCTAAACTCTAGACTCTAAACTCCGTGGGATGCTGGGTAGTTGGAGCCCTCCAAGTTCTGGTTGGACTCGTCGCCAAAGGTCCATACTCTGTGGCTACACCCAAGCTCTGGTTGAACTCGTCGTCAAAGTTCAAGTTCTGTAGGCTGCTGGGTGGTTGGACGCCCTCCAAGCTCTGGTTGAACTCAAAGCCAAAGGTCAAACTCTGCAGGGTGCTGGGTAGCTGTATGCCCTCAAAGTTCTGGTGACAATCCTTGTCAGAAGTCAAGCCGAATTGGCCCGTAGTCGGGTATGTTCTGGCCGCTCGCCGTCTTGAACTTCATCTCCTCACGAGGCTTCTCATTTCCACGGCCATACTTCATTGGCACCACCGTCACGGCAGCACCGCTGTCGAAGTTCACTTCGACGTGCTGGTCCTGCGGACCTTGGCTTTGGCCGCCGGACGCCGAAACGGCATTCGTGGCCAGGCTCACCTCAACAGAGGCAACCACTGCGTCGCCCTCGGGAGGATCCTTGGGGTCCGCCATCCGCCCCAACTTTCGTCTTCATCGTCATCTTCTTCTTCCTCCTCGGGCTCCTTTCTTTTCTCTCCTCTTTCTTTCGTCTTTCCTTTGTGCTTTCCTTTCCCTTTGTGTTTTCCTTTCCCTTTGGTCTTGTCGGCAAGCCGCTTCCGTCTCAACGCTCTCTTCTCGTTGATCTTCCTTCTTTTCTCTGGGTCCCGCGGCTTCTCGACCTTTTCCTTTCTTTCTTTCAGCTCCTCGTCGTACTCCTGTAGGTCCGCTCCTTGCGGCTCAAAGGTTTCGCCGCCAGGTCTGTCGCCTCTTCCTTGGCGACCTCCTTACCAGTACATCCTCCCGGAGGGATGATCGCTTTATTCTACTTTGCGAAAATTTTTCATGTTTGAAAAATTAACATCATGTTTTTCCACAAGACTTTCAATTTCACTGTTGCAACGGTTGGCTGTTGAACATGTGATGAATCTATGTCCCTCGCTCGCCTCAAGTGGTGGGAGGGTGGGACAGCAACATAAGTTTGCTGTAGTTTTTGTTGGGGCGGGTCCCGCCATGGAAGGTTCTGCCTTCAGTCTTCTGGCTAAGAGTGTCGGGCATAGAGATGCTGCGCGCTTGATCTGGGACTGCCTCTCGTCTGTCGAGCGCCTGCAACTTCTTCGTACGTGTTGGTACATTCGCTGCAGCTGCTTTTGCGCCCAGCCTTGAAATGAGTGACCAACTGTCAGAGGGAAATGGGGGCAGTGACAGGCCAGTTGGTGGAGAGCAAGAGGAGCTGCTTAGTCCTTTCGAGGCTCACCTTGACAGCTTAGCAAGTCATGATTTTCTGCGTGGTTCGGAAGATGGTCGACAGCAGTCTCCTTTTCGCAGTGCGAGTTTTGACCCTAGTGAACTGGAAGAGGCTCAATGGTATTCGAATGCGAATGTATCTGAGAGGGCAGGCAGCATTCGATCTTTTTCTGCTGCGGCTGCTGACCGCTCGGGGCCTTCGCATTCTTGCGGACCTTCTTTTGCTACAGTAAGTGGAGCTGCATTATCGGCTGGATCAATCAATGTGTCAGCGGCCGTTGCCGCGGCACACCAAAGCCTTCCGGCCCCTGGCATTAAATTTTTCTGGGAAAGTGGTTTTTGGTCTCAGATTTTTGGTGGCAGGAACGACGCTGCAAACTTATATGGGGCAGACTTCAAGAGGCCCGAGGCACCTGTGCTTGGTGAGGCCGAGCTACAGCCCAGGAAAGTGCCCAGACAGTCTGGGCCGTCAGTTGGAGCGGTGGGCGGCTCCTCCTTCTTGAATGCTGTGCGTGATCGTGAAGTTCTCAGCTGGAAGCAGAAGAGAGATAAGGAGAGGGATGAGGCTCTTTCTCTCTGGGAATCTTTGCTAGTTACCTGGCCTGAAAGGATTACTGTGATCGGCCAGATTTTGGTACTCGAACCACAGGTCCGCAGAGGTATGGTGGAAGACCTCTTGGGAGGCAAGGCACCGGCCACTCTGAGGAAGAGGTATCGCTCAGTTTTGGGGTATGCTTTATTCCTTCGCAACCGGAGGGTCGATTTTCCTGGCAGCGAGGAGTTGTTTTATGCTTACATGTGCATGTTGCGAGAGGAGGGCAAGCCATCGTCTACTCGCAAGTCGCTGCTTGAGGCTATTACTTTTTGCCGATTTGTTTTGGGGATCCCCGAGCTGGCTTCCTTGGGGGAGAGCAAACGGTGCCACGGTTCTGCAAGGGCCCGTGACTTCAAGCCTCGAGTGCAGGCTTCTCCTTTTACCGTGGAGGAGCTCAGCAAGTTGCATCGAATATTGTTTGAGGACCCTGAGCCGTGGAATCAACTCATGGCTGGATCCCTGTTATTTTGTGTGTACTCCCGCGCCCGGTGGGAAGATTTGGAGCATGCCGACCGCCTCATAATCGATAGGGCCGATGATGGCATGGCTGCGTACATCGAAGCATCGGTCGGGGTACATAAGACGATGGGTGCAAAGATTATGAAAGGGCAACTTTTGCCTCTGGTTGCACCGGCTGTTGGGGTGGTAGAGGGCAACTGGGTCGAGCAGTACGTCAAGGTACGCGGCCGCTTGGGTTTGCAGGAGCCCCCCCACAGCCCTGTTATGCCGGCCCCCGACCGACAGGGGATGCCAACGATTAGAAGCTTGGATTCGGATGAGGCTGGGGACTGGGCCCGACTGCTCTTGTTTGGAAGCAAGGAGGTTCGCCCGGAGCGTCGTGTCTCGAGTCATTCTTGCAAGTGCACGTGCATCAGCTTTGCGACGAAGTTCGGGGCTAGCCCTGAGGAATTGCTTTTGCTGGGATATCATACTGGTGACTTTAAGATGCCCTTGACATATGGTCGGGATTCTGCCGCGCCTACTTTGATTCTGCTTAATAGAGTTCTCCTCGCCATCCGACAGGGAACTTTCAAGCCTGATTGCACCAGGAGCGGCCGATTCGTGAAGCCTTGCTCAGGTGCTGTTGTTGAAATCAAAGATGAGGATTCAGTATTGCCTGAGGCTGAACCGTGCGAAGAGCCAGTTTCGTCTGAAGCTGCGACCACTGGCTCAGGCAGCAGCTCGGAGTCTTCTTCCGTGCCGGTTCAGGGTAAGCCTTCGTTTGCAAGGTGGGTTATCCCTGACCCACCGGAAGGGATGAGTTATTTCGAGCATACCAGATTAAAGACTTTGCATCTTGTGCAAGACGGGCATACGAGAAGCTTCGCATGTGGCCGTTCCATCGGGCCGCTGCATAGGAAGCTTACTGATCGTCCAGGTCCGGTGTACACCCGATGCAGGATGTGCGCAAAGATCGCGGAGGCATGATAGGTCAAAAGAAGTTCTTTTGCGGAGTGCGCATGTTCGTTCATGTGGCAGTCATGTACATGTCTTTTTGCTGAAGCTTGTAGCCATGTTCTGTTGTGTGCGAGACGAGGGGCTCGAAAGAAGCCTCAGTGAGGTAGATCGGCGTGTCAACCATCATAGAGAGTGAAGCCGCTTTCGAGCGGAGATGTCTGGAGATCAGAGGGGATGGGTCCCTAGTGGCGGGGATGGCAGGGCAGGGAGTGAAGACGTTCAGGTCTTTGGCCTTTGCTCTGGGCACGCCCCAGACCCCGCCGACGGAACTCGCCTTTGCTGATTTGACAAAGAAGGTCTTCGGCTCGGGTGACGGGGATCCTACAGTGGGTGAGCTTTCTTGCATTCGCCAGCTGCATTTCGAAGCATCCACACTTGTGAGTCATGAGTCAACGGATGGAGCACCGATGAGGAAGCTCCCGCTGCCTGAGAAGAGAGCCCGTAAAGAGTCTCAGCAGGCGCGTCTGGCAGGTTTGGAGTTGGAAGGAGAGCTGGATCCAGCTTATCAGTTGGTCGATGCTTGCAACCACCAGCTCGAGCACTCTGTCATTTATTGGTTGGCTCCATCTAAGTGTCCTAAGAGAGAGCTTGAAGTCATTGCTGGGTTCAAGGAGAAACCTAGCGTGCTGCAAGTTGAACAGAATACGGTGAAGCTCGGAGGACCCAGCACCACGATCGGGTGCGATGCTTCTGATGCTTTGAGGTGTCAGTGGGCCTGGCAGCGTAGGGGATTGGCGTACGATCAGTGTCGCATGATTTTGTACAACGTTCATCAAAAGTGGGTGCAGAAGCTGCTTGATTGTCTTTCGATAGTTCCGCCACCGAACTTTGCAGCAGTGACTCTCTCGCAATGTGTGCGGGCAGACAAGGAGATGTTTCTTTTGATGTCGCAGGAGGGCCTTCCATCTTTCAAACAAGACGCTTCGGGGAAACTTCCTTTGGATGCAGTCATGAGCCGTTTGATGTATGATCAGCGCATCGGTCAGTTTTTGCTCCCTATGCAGAAAACTCAGGTGCAGAGGGTCCCGGGCGTGCCGTCTAAGGATTCTGAGAAGCCGGGACCTCCGGATGGTCCTCCACCCAAGGTCCCGAGAATTGCCACTGAGAAGGCGAAGGCTAAGGCGAAGGCTCGTGGAGGTCCAAAGAACAAGCCGGCGAGTCTTGCACAGTACGAGACCCGGACCAAGTTTGGTAATGCATGTTGGGGTTTTAATCTGGAGGATGGTTGCAGCAATAAGACTGAGAAGGATCCGAAGTCAGGTTGGATGAAGTGTGAGAAAGGGCTGCATGTTTGCGCGGCGTGTCACAAGCCGGGGCATTCCGTCCTTACGTGCAAGTCAGCAAAGAAGGAGTGACTAGCTCCTTTGCAGGCTGAGTGTCACTCCAAGCCAGTCGCGTCTTCTGCTGACAGAACAGCTGCCGGGGAAGTGTGCGATGCTCCGCACTGTCGAGAGTCCGTTAAGCGGACTTCGAGCTTGAGTGGTGTTCCCTTGAGCGTGCATGTGAATGCAGTCGGCAGCTGTGCCGATGCCGAATTCCTTCGGGCTAGATTGCAACTTAAACGACGATCCGATCCAATATGTCATGGGAATCCCGTGTGCACTGGCACATCTGGGGTTAGTGCTGAGGCAAGCCGTGCCATTGAGATGGCAGTGCCTGCAACATCGGGTTTAGGGTTTTCTCCTAGGCACCCCCTCGCGAATGCCGATTCGGAGGGCCCCGAGACCCCTTTGAGTTTAGATCCTTCAGGAGCTGTGACTACGAAGACAGTTGCTTCGTCGACCAAGGCGGAGGAGACACCTAACCGACCTGCCTCATCCGAGGCTCTGGCTCGAGAGCTCCTACGCATAACCCGCTTCGATGCTGCCAGCTGTCTTCGCTTGTTGGACTTGGTACCTAAGGATAAGTCTTTGAGGACTTCTCAAGCTCAGACCTCAGAGGGTGGAAAGCTTGGTTTCGGCTTTTATGTTCGCGCAGGGGAGGCCTGTGTGTTCAACAGCTGTTCCGACATGCCGATGGTCTGCCGCTACTTGACATCTCTTGTTCGTGCAGTTGATCCGACGCTCGAGTTTGGAGCCTTGCAGCTTCTTTTCAATGTCCAGTCGGGTTTCCATCTTGACAAGTTCAATGAAAAGGGTTCGCGCAACTTGATCATTCCGCTGACCGATTTCGTTGGCGGCCAGGTATGGACTCGCGATGAATCTGGAGATGCCACTTACGACCATAATGGGGTTAGTCTCAGGGGTCGCTTGATGGATGTTGCATCAGGCCCAGTCAAGCTTGATCCGTCGGTGCACCATGCAGTCATGCCTTGGCAAGGAAATAGGATAGTCCTTATCGCATACATGCCGTCGTTCTCGGAGCGACTTCCCACCGAGAGTCGATCTCTCCTGTCTGAGCTGGGATTTGTTTTCCGCAATCTCAATTCAGGTGCCACTGTCAAGCTCCGTGACATTCGCATGGTCACTCAGGGCCCTCCTGCTCCAGGATCTACGCGGCCCCTGCCGGCCGAGGTACCGCTTGTTCTTGAACTGTGCTCTGGGCACGCAGTGTTGTCTCGGGTTGCTGAGAATTTGGGTTTTCAGGCCTTGTCGATTGATAACAATTCTTCCAGGGCTCCTGGGAAACAGATCATGCGCCTTGATCTCGCTGACGCTGATAATATCGATTACCTCTGTGAGCTAGTTGAGTCCGAACGGAGTCGGATTGCTTTGATTTTCATTTCGCTTCCTTCAGGAACTGCAAGTGTTCATCGGGGCAAGCACATTGAAAAGTGGGTTCGCCAAGGTTTCCAGTTGCCTTCTGCTCTTCGGAGTTCAGACTACCCCGATATGTTGCCCGGGCTCTCTGGGTCTGACCGCCGCCGAGTGGAAGAGGCTAACCAACTGTACTTTGAAGTCGGGCGCCTGGTTCAATTTGCTTGTTCCTTAGGACTCCTTGTGGCTCTTGAGAACCCTGACAGCTCGCTCTTTTGGCAAACTTCTTTCTTTCGTAGTATTGAACAAGTTGCCAAGGGCTTTTTGACACGTTTCCATTTGTGCTGTCATGGTGGTGAGCGGCCACGTCTCTTGCGATTATGGGCTTCTCAGGATGTGTTCGCCCCCCTGGAGGCTAGGTGCGATGGCTCGCATCAGCATCTTCCTTGGAAACCCCGTCTAGTGGGACGCCAACTGCGCTTTACTACGGCTGATGAGTCCACTTATCCGACCGCCCTGTGCCATCGGTTGCTGTCTCTGGTGGCGGTGCATTGTGGTTTGCCGCTTCACCTGCCAGAGTCGGCTTCTGGAATCCCACTCAGTCACAAAGCTACCAGGATTGCATTAGGCATTCAGCCACGTGGCAACGCTTTCGGTCCCCTCGTGGCTGAGTTTTCGCATTTTCTTTCATGCTTTTGTCCTTCGTCGAAGCCTCATCTTGCCGATGCCTATTTGGCACAGCTGCCTAAAGGTTCTCGCATGGTCCGTAGGCAGGTTTTGAGGTCGGGGGAATTTTCTCAGGCCGTCGAACATTGCGAGCATTGCATCTTTCTTGAAGTGAATGATCCGAGATCGCACAGCGGTGTGTTGCCATCAGTTGAGCTGTGCAGCATAGGCATCCCTTGCGAGCCGGATGAATTCATAAGAAGGGCCGTAGAAGTGGGTCATCCTCGCAGTCTTGATTTTCACCTGGAGGAGGAAGTCAGTAAGGCAGTACGATCCAACTTTGTGGACGATGCATCGGAGCTGGCTCGCTTTAGGATCTCCTTTGTCAAGAAGTGGAGTGCACGTGCCCAGGAGCTTCAACCAGCTGAGGATAAACTTCATTCTGACATGCCCGATTATTTGTCCGAGGTGCTACGTGGCAAGCGGCTCTTGTTATTCAAAGAGATGATGACAGCCGCGGGCTGCAGTGATGAACACTTGTTCCGGGACATTGCTTCGGGTTTTCGGATTTCAGGGTGGATGCCTGTGACAGGTAATACGGCTCCCAAGGTCCGGGCTCCAAAGATGTCTTCCACCTCTCTTAGGTTGTTGGCCCCGGGTTTAAATAAAACTGTCTTTTCCAAGCTTGCTAGACGACAGGACGAGGAGCTTGAGCAGACAGTTTGGACCGAAACTCAAAAGGAGATTGACGCCTGTTGGGTTTGGGTCGCCACAGAATTCTCAGGCCGTAGCATCACCATGCGCTTTGGCATTCGCCAGGGAGGCAAAGTAAGGTTGATAGACGACTGCACCATCTCTTGCTTGAACCTTACCGTGGGCTTGAGGGAGAGGTTCGAATTGCACACGATAGACAAGCTTGCCGCAGTTCTTTCCTGTGCTTTAGAATGGGCCCCTGCCGGCCATCTGAATCACTGGGTTGGAAGAAATTATGATCTCAAGTCGGCCTACAAACAGTATGGCATTCATCCAGATGACCGTGATCTGGTTCGCATTGCCGTCAATCGGCCTGGACAAGATTCGCCGGAGATTCTGGGCTTGAACGCCCTCCCCTTCGGCTCTGTTGCTTCCGTTAGTGCTTTCCTGAGGGTTTCGTATGCCGTTTGGAAAATCGGTATTGTCCTGGCCCGAGTGCTGTGGACTGCATACTTTGATGACTTCACGAATGTTTGTAGGTCTCTCCTGAAGGATAACACTGCTTGGGCCATCGAAAGCTTGTTTGACCTCTTGGGCATCTCTTTTGACAGGTCAGGTCGCAAGGCTGTGGAGCATGCTGCAGTTTTCGGTACACTTGGTCTGCAAGTAGATTTGTCCCACTCAGCAGAGCGCCGGGTGCTCATTGGTCACACAGAAAAGCGGAAAGATGAGCTTGTGGAATCCTTGAATGGCATAATGGATGCCGGGAGCATTGAGCCTAGATCTTTCGAACGCCTGCGTGGGCGCATGGTCTTCTTTGAAGGTTACAGCTTCGGCCGTGTCAGCAATCAGGCTATGCGCACTTTGGCGCGTGCAAGCAAATCCAGTGTCACTTTCGAGTTGGGCCTGAGGCATAAAGCTGCGCTTCAGGTTCTTCTTGACCGTGTATCTTCGTCAGCTCCTTTGATTGTTCAGCCGCGTATCAGGTCCACTTGGATCCTTTTCACTGACGGAGCTTGTGAGCCAGAGCGACAGTGGGGAGGTATAGGGGGGGTTCTTATCTCCCCGAACGGATCTTGTGCAGGATACTTTGGAGAGGAAGTGCCGTCCTCCCTTATGCATGATCTTCTCGCTGCTTCGAAGAATCCGATCTTTGAGCTCGAGCTTGCTCCTTTGCTCATCGCGTATGAGCTCTGGGGTAACTTGTTTGAGGGATCACAGCTGGTGTGTTATCTTGATAACGAGGGCGCGCGGCACTCTTGCATCCGTTGCTTTGCTGACTCATCTGAGTCATCGGATTTGTGGGTGCAGAAGATTCTTGAGCTCGAGATGCAGTCTCGAGTGCATGTGTGGTACGGCCGCGTACCCACTTCCTCGAACATTGCCGATGGTCCTTCGCGGCTGACCTTTGGTGCAGTCGAGCACATGTGCAGGTACAGGTCACGTCCTTCGTTGGCCACTCTCCTTTCAAGAAGGGGGTGAGCTCAGGGTATCGTGGCATTCCCCTTTGGAAGAAAAATGAAGGCCTGCCTGTGCGAGATTTTTTATATATTATATTTCTTTGAAGAAAGATATCTCGATTATATTTGAGATGATCTTTGTGGAAATATTCGCAATTATAATAATTGCACATGATGTGTTTCGCAACAGGCCTATTTTGAAACTTGTTCCATTCGGCTTTATAGCTCAAGCTATGTTTCAAATGCGACGTTGCTTTTGAAACTCGCTTTTCGCACAACCTTCTTTGAACCTGGGGGGGCAAACAACTGACTTTTAACTTTTTGTTTTGCCGCGAACTCTCGTCCTGATGCGAGCCTTGATGTTGATCCTGTTAATGACCTCACGTCCGGCAGTCATTTGTGGATCGAGTTCGCCATCGGGCGAGATTCGAAATTTTTGTTGGGGCTCTCTAAAGGCCTGTAGTGCTTGCTAGCAGCCCCCAGGTGCTAACCCAAGGCTGGGCCTAGCCCTCCGTGCAAGACTGCCGCTGTGCGGCGGTCGGATGGACTTTGGCGACGCTTTGTCTGCAGGTTCTAGTCAGCGCGGTGCAAGTGACTCCCCTAGCACTGTGAGCGAAATCAGCAGGCATCTTTACGAGCTTCAGCTTCAGGTCAATACTCTTGAGGCCCACGTGAGAGCTTGGGAAAGACGAATCAGGCATTTGGAACAGCAGCTTCCTTCCTCGCGAGTCTCCGACTCCGAGAGCACGTGGGCCCCTTCTCTTTTCGGTTCGTTTCTCACTTGCCTTACGCGTCGCTAGCTTGCAGCCTGAGTCTCAGCCTACCTGCTTCATTCTGCCGAGTGATTTGGGGAGTAAGCTGTCATCATGAAGAGGTCGGCCGACCACGCATATGAACAACATCTTGATGAGGTGCTCAGAGGTCCTAAGAGCCGGTTCGTGCAGCCCTGGGAAAGGTCACCTGTGCTTCAGCCTTTCAGGTTGTTTCCGCAGCTTCCCAGGCATCAGCAGGTGGCGGTTGCCGCGCCGCTCGTACCGACGAGCGGGCCAGCCACTCCACCCAAGGGTGCTGGCCAAAGTTCCATGTCACATGTCGGGCCCAAAGCAAAGACTCTTGGAAAGTCCTGGAAAGCCAAGATGTCTGACAACAGGCTTGCTGCGCTTGTAAAGTGGGAAAGGATTGTGGAAGCTCACTCCGAGCATTTTGGCTTTGTCGCCGAAGCCCGCCGTGAGCCTGAGCTGGCTTCGTACTCCTTGCATGATGTCTTGAGTGATATTTTCTCGGTGAAAGCCAGCACCACTTTGCACACCCGGTCAGGTCCCCTGCTTAGGTTCCTTAAGTTCTGTCACGACGAAAGGCAAGCCCCTTTCCCTCTTCGCGAGAGCTTGATTTACTACTTCCTCAAGCAGTATGGTGCTAAGCAGGCCCCCACGTTTGCCAGCAGCTTTCTGGGGTCACTGGCGTTTTGCCACCACTTGTTAGGCCTTAAGTGCCAGGACGAGATTTTCTCCACCAGGGTTACGGGTGCAGTCCGAGGCCTTTTCCTTGAAAAGAGAAAGCTTGTGCAGAAGCCCCCTCTTCTGGCTGCCTTCGTTCTTGCCTTGGAAAATATCGTTCTCGGACAGGGTGATTTCAGCTGGGCGGACAGGTACGCTGCCGGATGCTGCCTTTTTGCAATCTATGCCCGTGCGAGGTTCAGTGACATGCAGTCTTGTGGAAACATCTTTGAGGATATTGCCTACATTGATGGCAAGCCTCATGGATTCTTGCAAGCCGACATCACCAGGACGAAAACTGCATACACCTTGGAGAGAAAAACCAAGTACTTGGCTATGTGCGCTCCGATTTGGGGCTTGGCGGAGAAGCCGTGGGCAATCGCTTGGAGGGCTATCGCTAAGGATCACGGCCCCCCCTGCGGGGAAGACTTGCCACTGTTGCCCTCTCCTGTGGAGAGTGGGGGATGGCAGGAGACACCTGTCAGTGTTGAGGTTGGAGCCCGCTGGCTCCGCAGCCTCCTGCATCGCATGGGACTCGAACCTGCTTCCGCGGTTAGGCTTCTAGGGACCCACTCGATGAAAGCAACGGTTTTAAGCTGGGCTGCGAAGTGGGGCATGTCTAAGGAAATTCGGATGATCTTGGGGTACCACAGCTCCTCTAGATCCGATAGCGACGTGGTCTACGGCAGAGACAACGTAGCCCCCGCGCTGCGAGAGCTAGTTTCTATGCTTCCGTCCATTGCCCAAGGTTCCTTCAGACCAGATGCCACTCGAAGCGGCATGTTCATATCGATTCCAGCTCCTGCGGAGTCCGGTGATGGTGATGATATATCTCTCTCTTCTGAAGGCAGCGAAGACGAGGAGAACAAGGACCCCGCCGCCGAGGACGAGGCCGTCGATTCAGTCGTGGGCCTTTGGGAGCCCTCGGAAGGGGTCCGTGAGACTCTTGAAAGGGCTCCTGTCTTCAGGCATGAGGTAACAAGGTTCCTTCACATTGTGGCGTCTGAGGAAGGGTCTCATTTCAAGTGCGGGAGAAAGATCTCAGCCTCTTATGTTCGCTGTGAGAACTTGCCGAAAGTTTTGTTTCCAGTTTGCAAGCAGTGCTGTCCCGACGTGAAATCGGTCGAGGCGGGCACTGACGCGGGATAGTCTTTTGCTGTCGCAAGGGCGACACAACGAGGGGCGATTTTGTGTGCTTAAAGAGTTGGTTGCTCGCTTTCATGACGGTTCCAGTCTCTTTACAGGAGGGGCGAATGATTCAAGTTGAACAGTCCATGCTGAGGTCATTGCACATGCTTAGGCCTGGGCTTCTGCCCCCCTTTGGAGACCTGGTAGAGTGCTTTGAGGGATCAGATGCGGGGGCAAGTGTTCTTGTGAATGCTCCTTCGGAAATGTGTCTCAAGGCGCCAACTGGCGGAGGCAGCAACATGGCCGCTTCTTACTCAGATAGCCGTAGTGTTTTCGATGCCAGGGTAGACGCATGTGGACTACCGAAGGAAGATGCTGCGAAGGTCAAAGCGGCGGTGGCTTCACTTCGGCAACTCGCCTTCATATCCAGCTTTACTCCGGGTCAAGCGGATGAGGCCCCACTTATGGCTGCTCTGAAGTCGATGTTGGGCCGTGATGCTGAATTGGCTGTCCAAGCTAGCTTCAGGGCATTGTACCACGAGGCTTATGCTATTGTTACTTCAGAGATGCGCCAAAAGATCGAGAAGAGTGAAGAGCCCACGGCGAGAAGGCTCACCCAGCCCGAGCGTGCCGAGAGGCATGAGAAGCAGGTCGCGAAGCTCGTGGGTGTACTTATCAAGGGCCCTTCGGAGCCCAGCGAAGCACTCGTCGACAAGGCCGTTTCAGCCTATGAGCAAAATGAGCTGAGGTACATCTCTTGGGAGTCTTGCACCTCCCGGGAGCAAGAAGTTGCTTCGGAACGCAAGAAGGATACTCGCTTTACGATCGATGAGCATTCCGGGAAGCTTAAAGTTGAGAATAAAGATGCTGAGGACAAGGCCTCCACTGCTTCGGAGGTCCATGTGCTTCAGGCTTTGCAGAGGCGATCGCTTGCCCTGGATCAGGCAAATCTTGTAGAGTACACCCTGATGCAACAGTGGTCGGACCGCCTGTTGCGAGCCAGGATGGACGATCCACCGCCCCAGTACAGCCGTCCGTCTTGGAGCCAGCTTGTGGCTGCAGACAAGAAGCTCTTCAGTGAGCTGAGGGATCTGACGCGCAACCCCCCGTTCTTTTCAGACTAAATTAACTCCCCGCTCTGTAAGCCCAGGGATCCTGCGCCTCCAAGCGCTGGCGCTGTGGTGCGGCGCAAATTCTCTACGACCCCGATGAACCCTCTACAGGGATTCTGCGTGTCGAAGCGCTGGCGCTGTGGTGGGGCGCAAATTCTTTACATCGCCGATGAACCCTCTACAAGGATCCTGGGTGTCCAACCTGAACAAATCCTTGGCCGCACCTCCGAAAAAAGAGGGTTGGCCGCACCTTCGAAAACCCCCCCCCCCCCGCCGTTGCTAAGGGCCCTCTCCCTTGCTCTTTTGCAAGCATAAACGTCGTGGGAATCCCCACGTCTGTTCCCCAAGTGCGGCCTCGGAGCAGTGCTCATAGGCGAGGGAATCGCAAGCACCTGGGGGCTACAGATTAGCCGCCAAGTAGCGACCCAGTGGGTCGCTAGCGCTCAGAAGCAACAGCTCGTTTTCGAGTGCGAGCTGCTGCCATACTTGCTGAGCCTACAGTTGTGGGCAAAGCACATAGCAAGCAGTGACCTGTTCGTGTGGATTGACAATGACGCAGCGCGTACATCCCTACACAAGGCCTTCACAAGGAAGGCGGAAGGCGCCGCAATAGTATCGCAGGCAGTCGACTTGGAGGAGTCCCTGCAGTGCAGGGCTGCTTTCTTCCGCGTGCCCACCGTCAGCAACATTGCTGATGGCCCCAGCAGAGACTGGTGGGAAGAGAATGAGAAACTTGGCGCAGAGCGCCAATTCCTTCCTCCCAACGCAGTGCCGTTGGCCTTGTCACTCGGCGCGGACTAGATGGGGGGTGGGTAAGGCTTCGAGTGCCTTCAAGGGGGGTGGACGAGTCGTTCGCCTTACCTTCGACCAGTGGTCGATCCTTCCAAGAAGATGCCAGCGGCATCGGTGTGTGCAGTGCCCGAAGACCGGGCCCGAACTCATCCCCCATATCCGCTAGGAGCCAAAAAGGAGTGATCTTTGCACAGCACTGGTGGGGTAGATTGGGGTCATGTGTACTTCGATTGCTACATATCCTGATTTACTTCAGTCATACGGGGCACCTGTTCGTGGACGACTACTTGATATCACAGATTGCATCCATCCTTCCGGTCACGGGAGCCATGATTTGCCTGTTGCTTCAAGTGCTGGGGATACCCCTCAGCTGGAAGAAGCTTCAGATGAGCGAAAGGGTTCAGTGGATTGGTTGGAGTTTCTGTTTTTCCTCGGGTATCGTCTCGTTGCAAGAAACCAAAAGGATCAAATTGTTGGGTATGGTCCAGGATTTGAAGAAAAATCCGCGTCTTACAAAGAAGGATCTTGAAAGGTTTCTGGGGCTCGCTCTATGGGCCTCTCATCTTTTCCCAACAATGAAGTCTTTGTTGCACAGTTTCTACCACGACTTGTTTAGTTTAGTCCTGCAGCTACGAGTTACTCTATTGCACCAGATGCATGGCCGCATCTCAGGCATCACTTGACTGAAACCCTTCAGTTCAAGTCCGTCCCTCCAGGTACTGCAATACCGTTGCATGCCACACTGCTTTCGGTTCGACATCAGGAATTGCGTAATCTTTCGGATCTCGCAAAAGTTCGCATTACAGAGGGCTCAAGCGGACAGAGGTCTCCACGGGACTGGGCCTGGGCAACGGTTGGCCCAACAACCGGCGAACATCCCTTCTTCGTTCGAGTGTTCTGCAACACACACGTGTTTTCACAGCAGCTATTGGTCGGCCAACCAATTGGTCGGCCAACCCTTGACTCTTGGGTGCAACCCTCAATTGATCTCCTCTGCAACCCACATGTGTGTGCGTGCTCACCGCAGCGATTGGTCTGCCAAGGTTGTTGATTGTCCAGGACCTTCACTTGACTATTTCGTTGGATCATTCTGCAACAGTCAATCTTCTGTTGACCTCTTCTGCAACACATGTGTGTACATTCTCAGAGGAGCAGTCGGTCTGCCGAGATTTTTAAGATGATTAAAGCTTCAATTGACCTGTCTTGTACCAGTTATGTGTATATCTCTTGAAACACACATGTGTATGCCCGCAGCAGCAGTTCGTCGGCCAACCCTCGACCGTTGGGTGCAACCCTGAACTGACTTCTGTTGCAAGACACGGAATTGTGTGTGCGCACAGCAGCTTGGTCTGCCAAAGTTGTTGAATGTTCAGAAGCTTGACTTGGCTTCATCCGTGGATCATTCTGAAAGACACATGTGTGTTCTCACAGCAGCAATTGGTGGCCAACCCTCAGTTGACTTCTTCTGCAAGTGTGTACATGCTGACAGGAGCAATCGGTCTGCCAGAATTTTTAAAATGACCACAGCTTCCATTGACTTCTTCCGCAGCAGACATGTGCTTTTTCTTTCAGAAACACACATGTGTATGCCCGCAGCAGCAATTGGTCAGCCAACCCTCGACCCGAGGGTGCAAGCCTCAATTAACTTCTTCTGAAAGACACATATGTGTGTGCTCACCGCAGCAATTGGTGTGCCACAGTTGTTGAATGTTCAGAACTTTCATACGACTTCTTCATTGTATTCTTCCGCAACACTCGTGTGTGTTCACAGCAGCTAATGGTCGGCCAACCCTCAGTTGACTTCTTCTGCAACATCTGTGTGTATGTGCTTACATCAGCACTCGGTCTGCCCAAGTTGTTAAAAGTGATCAAAACTTCGATTGACTTGTTCTGCACCAGACATGTGTGCGTGCAGAAATGCACCAGCACTTGGTCGGCCAACCCTTGACCCTTGGGTGCTACCGTCAATTGACTTCTTCTGCAACACACGTATGGGTGTGCTCACAGCAGCAATTGGTTTGCCAAGCTTTCTGAATGCTCCGAACCTTCACTTTTTTCTTGATTGGGCTATTCTGCAACACACATGTGTGTGTTCACAGCAGCAATTGGTCAGCCAACCTCAGTTGACCTCATCTGCAAAACACATGTAAGTATGTGCTCACAGCACTCAAGATGCTCCAAACTTCAACTGACTACGTTCTGCGCCAGACATGTGTGCATTCAGAGACGCACGTCCGTATGCCCACAGAGGCAAGTGGTCGGCCAACCCTTGACCCTTGGGTGCTACCGTCAATTTCTTCTGCTACACACATGTGTGTGTGGTCACAGCAGCAATGGGTCTGCCAAAGTTGTTGAGTTTTCAGAACCTTCACTTGACTTCTTCGTTGGAGTATGCTGCAAAAACACATGTGTGTGTTGACAGCAGCTATTGGTCGGCCAACCCTCAGTTGACTTCTTCTGCAACACATGTGTGTAGATGCTTACAGCAGCACTCGGTCTGCCAAAGTTGCTAAAGATGATCAAAGCTTCAATGGAATTGTTCTGCACCAGACATGTGTGTATTCAGAATCGCACTAGTGTATGCCCAGAGCAACAAGTGGTCGGTCAACCCTCGACCCTTGGGTGCTACCTTGAACTGACTTCTTCTGCAACAGACATATGTGTGTGCTGACAGCAGCAATTGGCTTGCCAAATTTTTTGATGTTCAGCACCTTCACTTGGCTTCTTCGTTGGAGTGTTCTGCACACACACGTGTTTTCACAGCAGCCATTGGTCGGCCAACCCTCCGTTGACTTTTTCTGCAACACATGTGTGTTTGTGCTCACAGCAACAACCGGTCTGCCAAAAGTTGTAAAATGATCGAAGCTTCAATTGATTTGTTCTGCACGAGACATGTGTGTCTTCAGAAACACACATGTGTATGCCCACGGCAGCAATTGGTCGGCCAACCCTTGACTCTTGGGTGCAACCCTCAATTGATCTCCTCTGCAACCCACATGTGTGTGCGTGCTCACCGCAGCGATTGGTCTGCCAAGGTTGTTGATTGTCCAGGACCTTCACTTGACTATTTCGTTGGATCATTCTGCAACAGTCAATCTTCTGTTGACCTCTTCTGCAACACATGTGTGTACATTCTCAGAGGAGCAGTCGGTCTGCCGAGATTTTTTAGATGATTAAAGCTTCAATTGACCTGTCTTGTACCAGTTATGTGTATATCTCTTGAAACACACATGTGTATGCCCGCAGCAGCAGTTCGTCGGCCAACCCTCGACCGTTGGGTGCAACCCTGAACTGACTTCTGTTGCAAGACACGGAATTGTGTGTGCGCACAGCAGCTTGGTCTGCCAAAGTTGTTGAATGTTCAGAAGCTTGACTTGGCTTCATCCGTGGATCATTCTGAAAGACACATGTGTGTTCTCACAGCAGCAATTGGTGGCCAACCCTCAGTTGACTTCTTCTGCAACACATGTGTGTACATGCTGACAGGAGCAATCGGTCTGCCAGAATTTTTTAAAATGACCACAGCTTCCATTGACTTCTTCCGCAGCAGACATGCGTTTTTGTTTTCAGAAACACACATGTGTATGCCCGCAGCAGCAATTGGTCAGCCAACCCTCGACCCGAGGGTGCAAGCCTCAATTAACTTCTTCTGAAACACACATATGTGTGTGCTCACCGCAGCAATTGGTGTGCCACAGTTGTTGAATGTTCAGAACTTTCGTACGACTTCTTCATTGTATTCTTCCGCAACACTCGTGTGTGTTCACAGCAGCTAGTGGTCGGCCAACCCTCAGTTGACTTCTTCTGCAACATCTGTGTGTATGTGCTTACATCAGCACTCGGTCTGCCCAAGTTGTTAAAAGCGATCAAAACTTTGATTGACTTGTTCTGCACCAGACATGTGTGCATGCAGAAATGCACCAGTGTATGGCCGCAGCAGCACTTGGTCGGCCAACCCTTGACCCTTGGGTGCTACCGTCAATTGACTTCTTCTGCAACACACGTATGGGTGTGCTCACAGCAGCAATTGGTTTGCCAAGCTTTCTGAATGCTCCGAACCTTCACTTTTTTCTTGATTGGGCTATTCTGCAACACACATGTGTGTGTTCACAGCAGCAATTGGTCAGCCAACCTCAGTTGACCTCATCTGCAAAACACATGTACGTATGTGCTCACAGCACTCAAGATGCTCCAAACTTCAACTGACTACGTTCTGCGCCAGACATGTGTGCATTCAGAGACGCACGTCCGTATGCCCACAGAGGCAAGTGGTCGGCCAACCCTTGACCCTTGGGTGCTACCGTCAATTTCTTCTGCTACACACATGTGTGTGTGGTCACAGCAGCAATGGGTCTGCCAAAGTTGTTGAGTTTTCAGAACCTTCACTTGACTTCTTCGTTGGAGTATGCTGCAAAAACACATGTGTGTGTTGACAGCAGCTATTGGTCGGCCAACCCTCAGTTGACCTCTTATGCAACACATGTGTGTAGATGCTTACAGCAGCACTCGGTCTGCCAAAGTTGCTAAAGATGATCAAAGCTTCAATGGAAGTGTTCTGCGCCAGACATGTGTGTATTCAGAATCGCACTAGTGTATGCCCAGAGCAGCAAGTGGTCGGTCAACCCTCGACCCTTGGGTGCTACCTTGAACTGACTTCTTCTGCAACAGACATATGTGTGTGCTGACAGTAGCAATTGGCTTGCCAAATTTTTTGATGTTCAGCACCTTCACTTGGCTTCTTCGTTGGAGTGTTCTGCACACACACGTGTTTTCACAGCAGCTATTGGTCGGCCAAGCCTCCGTTGACTTTTTCTGCAACACATGTGTGTTTGTGCTCACAGCAACAACCGGTCTGCCAAAAGTTGCAAAATGATCCAAGCTTCAATTGATTTGTTCTGCACGAGACATGTGTGTCTTCAGAAACACACATGTGTATGCCCACGGCAGCAATTGGTCGGCCAATCCTTGACTCATTGGTCTGCCAAGGTTGTTGACTGTCCAGAACCTTCATTTGACTATTTCGTTGGATCATTCTGCAACAATCAATCTTCTGTTGACCTCTTCTGCAACACATGTGTGTACATTCTCAGAGGAGCAGTCGGTCTGCCGAGATTTTTAGATGATTAAAGCTTCAATTGATCTGTTTTGTACCAGTTATGTGTGTATCTCTTGAAACACACATGTGTATGCCCGCAGCAGCAGTTCGTCGGCCAACCCTCGACCGTTGGGTGCAACCCTGAACTGACTTCTGTTGCAAGACACGGAATTGTGTGCGCACAGCAGCTTGGTCTGCCAAAGTTGTTGAATGTTCAGAAGCTTGACTCGGCTTCATCCGTGGATCATTCTGAAAGACACATGTGTGTTCTCACAGCAGCAATTGGTTGGCCAACCCTCAGTTGACTTCGTCTGCAACACATGTGTGTACATGCTGACAGCAGCAATCGGTCTGCCAGAGTTTTTAAATGACCAAAGCTTCCTTTGACTTCTTCCGCAGCAGACATGTGCTTTTGTTTTTCAGAAACACACATGTGTATGCCCACAGCAGCAATTGGTCAGCCAACCTTCGACCCCAGGGTGCTCCGCTCAATGAAGGTTTCCTGCAACGCACATTTGTGTGGGTTCACAGCAGCCATTGGTCTGCCAAAGTTATTAGATGTTCAGAACCTTCACTTGGTGTGTGTGTTCACAGCAGCAATTGGTCGGCCAACCCTCAGTTGACCTCTTCGGTCTGCCAAAGTGTTTAATCTGAACAAAGCTTGAATTGATTTGTTCTGCACCGCACATGTGTCTATTCAGAAACACACATGTGTGTGGTCGCAGCAGCATCGGGTCGGCCAAAGTTGTTGAATGTTCAGAACCTTCACATGACTTCTTCCTGGGATTAATGTGCAACACAAATTTGTGTGTTCGAAGCAGCTATTGGTCGGCCAACCCTCAGTTGACTTCTTCTGCAACACATGTGTGTACGTGCACCGCCTGCCAAAGTTTGTTAAATGACCAAAGCTTCAAGTGATTTGTCCTGCACCAGACATGTGCGCATTCAGATTCAGAGACAGAAATGTGTATGCCCACAGCAACAGTTGGTCGGCCAACCCTTGACCCTTGGGTGCAACCCTCAATTGACTGAGCAGCACACATATGTGTGTGCTCACAGCAGCTGCTGGATGTCCAGAACCTTCACTTGACTTCTTCATTGGGTTATTCGGCAACACACATGTGCGTGCTCACAGCAATTGGTCGGTCAACCGTTGGTTGACCTCTTCTGCAACACATGTGTGTATTTGCTCACAGCAGCAATCCGTCTAGCAGAGTCTTTGAAATGATCAAGGTTCACTGGACTTGTTCTGCACCAGACATGTGCGGATTCAGAAAGACACATGTGTATGCCCACAGCAGCACTTGGTCGGCCAACCCTTGACCCTTGGGTGCAACCTTCAATTGACTTCTTGAGCAACACTCATATGTTTCTGCTCACAGCAGCAATTGGTCTGCCAGAGTTGCTGGATGTTGACAACCTTCACTTGGCTTCTTCATTGGATGATTCTGCAAGACCCATACGTGTGTGTTCGCAGCAGCAATTGGTCGGCCAATCCTCAGTTGACCTCTTCTGCAGCACTCGTTCTGCCCAAATTCTTCAAATGATCAAAGCTTCAATTGACTTGTTTTGCAGCAGACACGTGGGCATTCAGAAACACACATGTGTATGCCCACAGCAGCAGTTGGTCGGCCAACCCTCGACCCATCCATTCGATCCTTCATGGATGACACCAGAATCCCGGTGGCTTCGCATGGACACGCGAGGAGAGCTGTCAATTTTTTGCAGGATGTCGCGGCTTTGGAGCAGTACATGTACAAGCCAAGCAAGTGTTCGATCGTTGCGTCGGGGTTCTCGCAGCGGGCGCCTGTGATGCTCCAAGGGCAGAAGGTCAATTATTGCAATGAGGCAGTTCAACTTGGCATTTCACTTGACACGAGATTCGATGGTGGGGCCCATCTCCAGCCTCTCATGTCGCGCGGACCAGGGCGGATGAAATGCCTTCTTGCTGAGCTGATTAATTTTGGCATGCCCATGCAAGCCTTGCTTACGAGCATGCGGACACGGATGACTCCTGCGGCCACCTTCGGCATTGAGCTCGTAGTCCAGATGCCGTATGCGGACAAGCACCTCATTGCCTTACAAGCTAAATGGTTGCGTACAGCTTTGGGTTGCTATTCAGTGCCTCGCATCGTCATGATGGCCGAACTTGGGATTCAAGACCGCTTGTCGGCGACAGCATGGGCACGAGCCCTGATGTTGCGAAGGCGAGGTCGTTTGGATCCCCGGTATGCCCAGGAGGAAGAAATCTTCAAGTTGGCGGAATCCTGTCCCTCGTCATGGGCCTCGGCAGTGAAAACCAAGGAGATTGAACTCAAACTTCCGCTGGTGCCTCAAGGATGTGACGATGTATCCACAAAACAGCTGAAGTCCAAATTGCACAGTCACGCTCACACAGTGGTCCTTCCGGCCATTCGAGACAACGAACGGCGCATGTGGTATGACAATCCGAAAAATTTGCGGCATTGGAGATCCTTTTCGCCAGATGCATGGACGGTGGCAGCGCTGTCCTGGTGGGGGATCATGATCAAGGATGCACAAGCTTGGGCTCAGTTGAAACTGCAAGGGTACTTCTCCAGACAGGATGGCCATGCTGGCCCCAGTGTACCCTGTAGTTTCTGCGCCGAAGATGTCCTTGAAACCACTGATCATTTGTTTCTGTCATGCCCGCGAGTACACGCACTCTTGCATGCTGTACTGCACAGTGCATGTCGTGAGACAAAGCTTTCAGTTGGCAGCAAGCTGGTGCACGCGGAAGATGTGCTCCAGTGGGTTTATGCAGCTGGGAAGCTGTTGCGATCAAAGCATGAGCGCTCGTGCTAAAAAGAAGTTTGCGTCGCAGTGCAAGCGTGGCTTCTTGGCAATTTCAGTGCCTTTGTCTGTGGTGCTTTAACCAAAACCGCCTGACAAGCCATTCTCTGCTCCTTGTTTTGCTTCTTGGCTGTGTAATATCTGTATTCCGTGGTGCTTCAACCAAAACCGCCTGGCAAACCTTTTGGCGCCGCTGTATGTTTAGAAGCTTTACCCATGCTTGTCATTGGTGCTTCAAGCAAAGCCGCAACTGCTGATCCTTCGCATTAGATGCTTGATTATGCAAATTTCGACATGTGCATGTGGAGACCGGGCGTGTGGGCGACTTTGGCCGTGGCGATGCAAGATTGAAGGCATTTGTTACATGATGGATTCTTGTCAGTGTATATGTATATACTTACTTTTCATTACTGTTTTTCGTTTTTTGTGGTTTTCTGTCTTCGTAAGTAATGTTGTGCCGTTGTCCTCTGATTCAACAAGCGGACCCGTCTCAGTTTCCTTGACTTCCGTGCCCCTACCAATCACAGCTGTGGTTGTGTGGGTTGGCTTTCGGAGTTTTGGGACTGCAGCTGCCGGGGGTCCGTAACAATCAGGAAGGCAGTGAGCAGGCATACTGAGCTTCTTAGTTGCCTCGCTCGATAGCTGTCCTTCCTGTACATTCTTGCCCCTGAGTGCCGGTAGATGGGGGCTTATGCCTGAGACGGTGGACTTGGGCTGAAAAGCGTGAAGAAAAATGTGAGCTCCCCTCCATTGACTTCTTCTGCAACACACGTATGTGTGTGTGTGTGTGTGCGGTCTGCCAAACCATATGGAAAAACGAGGTTCCGGACACTCTCTGCCAGAGGGAATCCAGTAGGCCATGACGTCGCGATGCTAGCAGCGTCTTCTGCTCCGTGTGAGTGACAAGATGAGTTTCCAACTCCGCATGTTTCCAGTCGGACAGTGCGTAGGCTTGCTAGGGATGCGAAAGCTTCCTCCAGACGGTAGGGCCCGGTAGGGTTCACAGACGCGACGTCATAGACTGTTGCCGAATATACGTTGCCCCCCCCCCCCCCCGCGTCCCCCTCCGTTTCAATGACGTCGTCTGCTCGGAGGTGCGTGTCGTCTGCTTGCGCAGGGCTTTGTGGCCGTGCTGCTCCAAACATTGAGATTTGGGGGAGGGAGATGTGCCGTGGTGGCCTTTTCGGCGTGCCGGTGTCATTTGTGATGGTCAGGTTCCTCTCCGTTCGGAGGTCAGTGGCTTAAATCTGGTCTTGTTCCTGGTACCCTCCCAATGCGTAGTTTCTGGGGACACATAGTGGTTCCCCCTCTCTGTATCTCTCGGTAGTCAGAGCTGGTTTAGTTTGAAGCAAGTGAAAACGTTTAAGCGGCCCTGCAGGAGGGTTTACGACAACAGCAACCCGCGTGTTTTGGTTTAAACCGCGCGTTTGATGTTGTGTGTTGGGTTTAGCGTTTTTTGCGGAGGGGGTTCCAGACAATGAGACATAACAGAGAGCCGGAGAGCAAAGAGAAATTGTAGGCTGCACAGGGCAAACTCATGTGGGAGCCTCCCGAATATCCTGGACTTTGTCTCAACCTTCAGTTTGACAGATTTGACGGGCTCAGGTTCGAGGCCGAAAAACCCTTCGAAATCGTGTGCGCCACAGGGGCCTCCCCAGGTTGAAGTAGACCTCTGAAGCTTCAATGGCAGGATCGGGTTTAGAGTCGAAGAAGCAAAGGGAGTGGAAAAGTACTGTGCCAGAAGCTCCAAGCAAGTGGCAAAGTCGAGAGAACCTTTGCTGAGAGCCGTAGCCGTACAGTAGACTGCAGCCACAATGTTCGTACCCGCTTGCACTCAGACGCCGGCAACGCTGCAGGTACATGAACCATACAGTTTCCTCGGCAATTTCAGTGGCGGGGAGGTTCGGCTCTGCCCAGCTTCGAGTAAGGACGCGCCGCCGGTGCCGGCCCTACCAGATATCTCATCCAACACTCACAGTGCTGCAAAAGTCGGACCAGGCGAGTTGCGAAAACATGGCACTCACTGCTTTTCTTCAAGTGTGAATCTCTCCACTGCAGAGGTCTTAACAGCCCATACCTGGAAGGATCTGCACGCTTTCGATTCGAAGCTTCTTGCACACTTGCGGTCTCTGGAGTTTTCTCTCCCAGAAGTAGCCGCCTCGACTTCGCCTTGGATGGTGCCTTTTGAGGATCCGACAAGGGTGGAGCTTTTCTGGATATTGCAGTGGGGCTTTCTACCCACTGACATGCGCATTGTCGTCACAGAGCATTGCTTGCGTGCCCATCCGACCTGCTTGGCCAGGAGCAGCTGGACATCCTGCATGACGACTTATGATCATCTCCTTCGGCTGTGCTTTTCAGGGATCATCCGCTTGGCTCACGGATCCCCTCTCTGCAAGGACCGCCGGCTATTCGTGCTTGTGGACTTGTCCACTGATGTTTTGCATTTGGAAAAACGGTTGCCTTTCCCTTTTGCAAAACTGGAAAGTTTTCCGTATTCGCTTTTGCCAGTGCTTGCGTCAGCTTGCTTCAGCATTTGCCTTGGATTGCACCGCCTTCTTGCATTCCATTTTGGCTCAAGTTGCGGCGAAGTCGCTTCGCAATTTTGATTTTGGGGCTCTCTAGAGTCCTGTAAGTGCTGCCTAAGAGGTCCCGGGTGCTAACTCCAAGGCTTCTTAGCTCCTCGCGGCCTGGGAAGTGCTTTGCATGGTGTCAAGAGCCGAGCTTGAAGAGTTTCGTCAGTACTTTGAGTGCTCGCTGCTCAGCTTGGTTCGCGGTGCTTCTGTGGAAGCCAAGAAAGACGTTGATAGTGCTAGGACTAACTTCATTGACGCACTGCAATCTTTCAGGGACGACACCCTTGAGGCCTTGACAGCTCTGCACGAGCGCGCAGACCTTCTGCTTGAGAATCAGTTTAGGCTGCAGACCCAGTTTGTGATTTTGCAACAGCGCATTACTCGGCTTGAAGGTGAACCGGACTGCACTGACGGGCCGTGCTGCCCGGACGGGTCGAGCTTTCTTGATTCCTTGGATTAGGTGGTTTCTGCTGGCGACATGTCCTCCAGGCCCACTGACCCTGATGACAGATCTCGCTCGGGCAGGTCGCGTGGCGGCCCATATGCTGCTCCTGTGCTGCCTGGGATTGGCTCTAGGCCTAGTCCCCCTCCCTCCTTCGGGTCTCAACCTGGCATTCCTTGCCCGCCTGCGAATCGGCATGTGCATTTGAAGCCCCCGGCACTGCCGGCCCGCACGGCCTTCACGCCGCCGTTTCAAGCCTCGCCTGAGCTTCAGGCTACGTCCCCGCTGCCCAATCCGCAAGGAGTGGTGGGGTCTGTATCGAACAAGCGCCCGCGCGCCAGCAAGCAAGATGGTCGCGGGATGCAGGCCATTCGGGCACACTCGGCGGCTTGCTCTCAGGTGGCTATGAACCTCATGCTGCAGCTTCTTGCCTTCTTGGGATCTGAATCCAGCTTTTTCTCCGCCATCCAATCAGCAGTGCATTTCGATGCACACGTGCACCGTGTACTTGCAGGTTTTGCCGCAACGACTGTCATCAGGTACATCACTACCTTCAACTCCTTCGCTAAGGCTTGTGAGGACTTGGATGTGTGTCTTCTTGAGATTACTGCTGTGCAAGAGGCCGACATCTTGGTCACTTTGCAGCTTCCAAGGCAGGAAGATCCGACTGTCGGATCATCGGCGATCACTTGCATCAAAGCTGTGCGATGGGTCTACAAGAACACCCAATGCATCGTGTTTGAGGTTTTCTATGGCGAGCTGATTTCATCCTTCTTGAAGACCAAACTGCCTAAGGACCGGAGGGAGAGCTTGCCCCTGCCGCTGTTTGCTCTTGTGCAGTCGCCACCCCACAGCAGGCTGAACTCGGGTGAACCCGTGATGCCCTGCCAACGGCCTCGACTTTTGTGTTCCCACGGAAAAGTGTTTGGCCGAGTGCGGAGTGCTCTTATTTTCCGTTCTCGGGTTTAGGGTTTAGGATATGGTTTAGTGCAACGTTTTTCCTTAGCAGAACAGTCCTCCGACCACATGAATGGCCTGCCAGGAAACACCGCTTCACAGCAAAGCCAGAGTGCATAGCAGCCAAAGATTTTGTATCGACGCGTCAGTTGACTGCGAGCCGCTTTTTCTTCAGGAGCACACGCTTCCCTGGAGCAGCCCACCAACGCTTGTCATGGCTGGAAGCATTCCGGCCAAATCTTGGCTTTTCGCGTGCAGCTACAGTAAACACCACAGCAAGTGTCTGCTCAAAGAGGGACGCCACTCTGCCGCAGGTATCAGAGACGAGACCAGCTGAGTACGCGTCCCAGCTTGCATCCAGCTTTGCGGTTCGCACTGGCTGCCATTCCACCTGCAAGTCGGCCTGGTACCCAGAGTCAAAGAGACCAATCTGGCAGAGAGAAATGCTGCCACCATCCTGTGCAGCGGTTTTGCGTAAGGAGTGGCAGAACTGGCTGCTTGAGAAAAGCGTCTCTCTTCCGCTACACCAGCATGTTGCAAATGGGAGCAACAGTCCGCTTTTCTCACAGAAAGAGACAGATTGGCTGCGTTCCTCCTTCCGGCTTAGGACTGGAACTTTGCAGTAACGAAGGCCAGCCTACAAAGCGTATGTAGCTTCGCGTTGCAGACTCTACGTCCAAACAGCGCTTGACTGAGTCGAGAACCTTGCTTTCTTTGCGCACTTGAGTTCCAGGAATGGCGGCCGAGACCATTGCGCCCACACCTGCAGTCCTGTTGAGTTCGCCGCAGACGCTTTTGGCAAGAGCAACGATTGCGGTGTCGGCGAATGGCTCCGCTGACCATTCAGAGCTGTTTTGGTTCTCGCATCCATCGCTGTACGGTTAGCGACCACACCAACTTAGGTTTGCCGATGCAGCCTGATGCCAACTTGGACATTACCAGCTACGAGACTCTGGCACAATGTTTCGTGCTCCTCGCTTTCTGGAAATCTCACGACTTTGGACGCGGCTCTCAAATTACCTGCTTTGAGCGATAATAGTGGTGCTGAATCAGTGTGTAATAAATTGTACAATTCAAAAGTGCCGCTTTATCTTTTCGTTCGCAAGCTTTCTATGTGGAGCTCCATCACCAGAGTCACTTTGGACTGCAGCCACATTTCTGCTGAAAAGAACGACGACGCGGATTTGCTTTCACGCTGGACTGGCTCCAGCAGCTTGCCAGAGAAGTTCGAGGCAACGAACCGCATCGAGCTCTCGCTTTCTGAGTTCTGGCATGTGAGCTTTCAGGTGTCGCTCTTCCCTTCTGAAACATTTTTAAAGTGGCAGCTTCCTGCAAAACACAGCTTGGGTCGGACTAACAGAGGCTCCAACAAGCGCAGGTAGCACAACTTTCATGCTTCCTCACCTCACTTCTCCACTTGGCTTTCAGAGCGTCTTGCGAGGTTTCGGCTTGCCAGTTTCTTGCTTGGGCTTTTCGACTGCTCTGCTGATCCAGCTTCACATCCGGAAGTTCCGCTGGCTTCTGTATTCTACTTTGCTTTATCTTCTACCTATCATCGCTTACCGATAGGGCTTTTCGAGCAGATCCAGCTTCACATCCGGAAGGTCAAAGACCCCGGAGACCTGCAGCAGACAGAGCTGAGCAGTCGTGTTTCCGGCAAGCCGAAAAAAGGAGAGCGAGTGAAGCCACTGTCGACTTTTGCTTCTGCTTTTAGCTTCGCAACTGCTTCGTAGCCTTTTGGTGTTGCGTGGTGTAGAACTGTCCTGAACTGCCGTGTTTGGTACTGTTTACCCCACCGTGTGAAAAGGACCTTCGGAGTGACATCGTCATGTTGTAAAGCATTGCAAAAAGTTGAAGCATTCGTTCCTCGAGTGCTCAAACTCTCGGATTATGGACAATAGAGATTCACACAACTCAGAGACATCAAGCACGATCTTAAAACAATAACCAAGGCTTCTCCAAAGCATGAGGCTGCGCTCCCTCCGCCTTTTGCGGGATGATGTCGAATTTCTTACCTACTAAGTGATGTACGTACGTAAGAGAGGCACGCACCTCATCCGGTTTAGAATGTGCAAGAACCGCACCAGCACGACTGCCGCCCATTCTCAATAATGGCACCATGGCGAGGTCCGTAGCGGTTAGCAAGAATCGCTCGCCTGCAACACGGGCGCAATAAACGATGGTTGGCAAAACTTAAACAACTTCAAAGGTGACAGGGCTACCAGAATTTTACACCCCACAGGCAGTCCTTGATTACTTCACATACGGTTCTACGTATCCGCGATGGTTTTCCTGTCAACATACTCGTCCAGCGAGACCGCTGCAGCCAATGCTCATTTTTCACATACAAGCCAACATGAGTATGACAGAACATGAGTATACGCACACAAGCATACGCACGTACATGTCCACGCATCTATAAAGTGACGATAACTTGAAATGTCCAGTTGCAAGTGTGGATGTAAACACCCGAGGCCGGCGATTGGTTCAGAAACACCCTAACATGAGATGCTAGATCGTGGACCTCAAGCTCCAATGGTGATGACGGATGGAAAGTCATCCCACCGAAACAACAAGTCCTTCTCAAGATGCATAGAACCCCAAATGCAACGAACTTACACGGGCATACTTAGCAACAGTAGTTCGAGTGCACAAGTATTAGGACACAAGGCATGGTTCAGTTGTCACATGAATGGGATAACAATACTACAAACCTGTGTCCAAAAATTGTAACTATACTTTGCTAATAACTAGCAGCAAAACACGAGGGAAAATGGCTGGCTTCGTGGGAAATACGCGCTGCCACGGCGTCCTACACTTTTTTTGGATTCTTTGCACTTTCTTTTCCTTAATTACGCAATAATGGGGGCTCCACTGCGTTACGATTCAATCGAAAGACAAGCATTTATCTGCACATTTGTTTCCAGTGGTTTTGAGCTCCTTTCTTCACATGTTGCTTTCGCCGCAGTTTTACAAGTACAAGACAAGTGTGCTGAAACCGAGACATGATGTCTTCGCAACTGTTTTTTGCAGATGAGTTCTTCAACACAGATTTTGGCAGGAACTTGAGGCTGTCTCATGATTCTTATGGCCAACTGATGTTCCAGGGTCGTTGCTTGCAGCGTACCATGGGAATTCCCAGCTTCCACCCGTTCCTTCTTATTGTGCAGCTGGCGGAGTTGCACGCCCAGCTTTCGTGCCTGGATGCAGGGATGCCACCTAAAACCAAGATCGGGGCACAGGTTTGAACATGTCGGAAGGGTTCGGAGAACAGGTCTTCACGGCTTCAGGTAAAGTTGAGGGTTGTTGAATCTTTTCCAAGAAGGACCATTTTGTCCGCCAGGTGGCATTTCTGATGGGAAAGAGGTGTTCAAACCATGGAGTTTTGGTGCGCAACCGCAAACTTTTCAGTTTGCAAGCTGAGGTTGATCTTTTCAGGCATCTCACCGACAATTCCGGGTCGAGCCGCGTGGAAGCATGCAGTTTGCTGCTGTGAGTCTTTGTGTCAACAGTTTGAAGCTTGTTCTTGCCAAGCTGCCAGCATGCGTGAAGAAGATTTTGAAGTTGAGTTCGACCTGGGCCGATGCAGTTCTGCTAGTGTGAATACGGAAGAGTGCAATGCGTATGACGTATGACATACATAGAAACACTGGAGCCACCTCCAATGTGCTGTTTCCCATAGCGAGATCCGCCCATCGCTGTATACAAAGGCTGCTCTCAAGCGGCTGAAAGGTTTTATCCGCGCATCGACGTGAAGTTAGTTTTAGTTCGCCTTTCAGTTCCTGTTTATCCGAGCGTGAGCCGCGGGCAGCAAGGCACAGAACTTAGAACAAAACTAAACCATGAACTCTTGTTGAGGTCTTGTGTATTTGATCATACACCTACCTCGTCGTCTCAACCCTAAACCCTAAACCCTCTACCATAGATCCTAAACCATGAACCCTAGACCCTAAACCCTAGAGACCCTGAGCCCTAAACCCTAAACCCCTCACCCAGCAGGTGACCCTGTATTTCGGATCACGTGCTGCGCCCTCCGGCAAGTCGCTGGTGGTGTCAAGTTGCGCAACTCAGCAGGCACGGGAGCAGCCTTGTTGAGTGAACACACGTTGTTGCACGAGTTGCTAAGAGTTGGGAAATCAAGAATTCATTTGTGCAGGGTGGACATTGACAGGTGTTGAAACTGCCAACAAAGACAGGTCAACTTTTGTCATGCATTCAACAAGGCTTGAAGAGAACACGCAGTCGACAACGTCATAAAATCGCTTGTCTGGACTTGCGGCAGCCAATGTGCCGGTGCTCTGTTGGTAGGGATTGCTTCTCAGTTTGGGTAAGGACCTTACAGTAAGGAATATATCAAGGCACGAAATCTGCGTTTGACATTCGCCAGGTGTGGAGACAGTTCAGAACTTTGAGCTGCAATGTGCGCCTCCGGAGCCTCTGGATCCTTCGCTGACGACAGCTGCACAGTGGGTGTCCTGTCTTAGGGTTTAGGGTTTAGGGTTTCTTCTCGTCGTGTTTGCTTGCCTTGTTGCTTTGGCTCGCGTCGTTCTGTAGGAGTGCAGGACTGCAGGTTCAACATGGACCACTCTAGATTCTAGGCCCATGCCAGAAATCAATGTCTCCAAGGAGACCCACATGCCCAGAGACTCCCATATCCCCTAGTTAAGGAATATACCTTAAATCATATTAGGGATCCTGTCATGATTTAAGGTATGTTCCTTCATTAAGGGATATTGGAGTCTCTGGGTTAATCAAAGCTCCTGCAGCTGCAATTTTTTCCATTCCCTTCTGAGCGCAAGGCAACAGCAATCATAGATGGATGCAGCGCCTTGGATACCGCTCAGTCTGCACCTCCACATCTGCTTCGGGTTTAGGGCTTCGGGTCTAGGCTTTAGGGATTTCGTGTTGTTGTTGTCGTTGTTGTCGTTGTTGTCGTTGTTGTTGTTTCCCTATAGACTGGTTTTCCCAACCAATGCCGCCGACAGGACCTGCCTGGTCCCACTGCACAATGCTACGTATCCAAATGCTGACACCCTCAGCCGGCATTTGTTCTCAGCCAGTGTCCCCTAAACCCTCAACCCTAAACCCTATGTGCCAGACTTCGGGACGGCAAGCAGGCATCAAAAAGGAGCTCAAAAACAAAACCTATGTGCCGGTAAGGCTCTGGCGTGGCCAAAGGCCGGATGATTGGCGACAGCTCTTCGAAGATCACTTGTTACAAGCACTACCCGGACGTCGAGGCTCTGGACTCTGCTCCTTGTCGAGCACGGAATGCATTTTCATGTGGGTGGTTGTCAAAATTATGGTCCCTTTTGGGATACCCTAAATATTCGGTGCCGTATTATAATGAGGACCCAAACAGGGACCCTATTTTTGACAACCACCCATGTGTGTTCTTCCAGCAAGCTGAAGAGGGGCAGGGCCCAAAGACCATGAGGGCATGAGGGGGACTTGGGTATGTCCAAGGAGGTGCGCAGCAACCTTCACTTCCTGGCCGTGGGGGAGACGAACGGTGCAGCTACTGACCTTGTCCCTTCTACAGCTGCAGGTGTATTGGGCTGCATCCATGTCCCGCTTGAGCCGGGCTGCAGTAACCTTCTTCATTGTGAGTTCTGGGCACGCCAAGTGCAGGCTTAGCCACGAGCTGCAAGCAGTCATTAGTCATTTGTGCTTTTCTGCCCCCAATGAGGCTTAGTCAGGAGCTTCTGGGTGGTGCCCATCGACGGAATCTCAACTGGGTGGTGGGCTATCAGTCAAGTGCTGGACCGGCCGGTGGAGCATCTGCATAGTCTGTTTAGGGTTCCTTTAAAAGGTCCTTGATCCTAGAAAGGGATCTATAAGGGATATGGGGGAATGGATTATGGAGACTAGTATTGGCATATGGGCTACTATAAGGATTCGTTTCTTTACTCCGAACCCGAACTAAGAGCTAGGGAGAGAAAGTAGGATACTTCTTTCCATCCAAGTCCACTACCCCTAATTTTCGCAAACTCCCTAAACCCTTATAGAGCCCTTTAGAGGAACTCATGTAGTACCCTTTCAGTATCCCTTGAAAGGAACCCTAAGGTAAGGCCGGATGCCCCCGTTACTCGGCTTTCATGCATAGCAGGACGGACCGCAGCCCGTGGAGCCGTGTCCGGACCTGATCAGGGGGAGGCTCCGATGGGCTTTACTTCAAGGATCATGGGACTTAGTAATTGGGGGTATAAATAAGGTAGCTATACTTGTAGCTACTTACAACCCCATTTACGGTACTTATAACTTATAACCTTACTTAGTAAGTCTCATGATTTTTATAAGTAGGGTTTTCAGCAGGACTCTGCAGCAGCGTTTTGCAGGAATGGGTCACTACATGGGCTATAGTCTAAATTCCTGATGTAGTTGATTATTTTGGGCGTGATTAAGGGGGATGCTAGTGGTTTAGATTATGGCTCACGTGCTTCGTTCTTGGTTGAACCTCCATGTGCGCTCGCTGAACTTCTCTAAAGATTCATAAAGATTCAGTCCCTTAGCAGAGCAGCACATGCCCTGGAAGCATGGTTGAACGCCTGCACAGGAATTCTCGTGTTCCTTTGCTGCACAGAGTATCCAATGACTGAACGGCCGGGTTGATCACGTGGATTCATCGCACTGGTTCTTCCAGAAGCTTTCTAACAACATCTTTCGTGCCTGCGGTTGGAGTGCCTGCGGTGTCACGGGCTTGAAATGCTCAGACACTTTCATGCTGCGACCTGAGGAGATGTATCCCTGTTCTGTAGGGCTTTCTGGCCGTTGGTGGTGGCTCCATCTTTCCCCTTCTGGTGCTGGCAAAGGCTGCAACTACACGGCATCCAGTCCTGAGGCTTTCATGCAAATCCTGTCAGAGACACTGCAGTCTGTTACTGAGGCAGTATTCCCGTCAACTCCAACAAGAACCGGAAGTCTGATATCAAGAGCAACAACGTTGCGACTTTCTGTGCCTGCCCTGGAAACAGACTATTGCAGCAGGTTTCAAGGTCTGGTGTCCTCATTTGCCCGGCTGCATTCGGTTGTGAGAGCATCTGTGACCAACCATAAAGCTCGTTCATCTCGTCACCAGAGCATCCATGCTTCTGCATTCCAACTGCATTTGTTTACCGGAGTGTATTCCTAAACCACGAGATTTGTCACCACCAGCATCAAGTTCTAGCCGCATTCAGTTACCATGGCATCCATGCCTGAACGATGGGGACGTCCGTGTTCCGCTCGGTTAATGGAGTATCCCTGCCCGAAGCCATCAGAACTGTGCACGTTCCAATTTGGCTCCCAGAGCTCCCATGCCCAAACCCCAAAAATGTTGAAGAATTCGATTCCAGAGCATTCCATACCCGAACCATGTACCCAAAACATTCCTGGACTCTCCACGCGTGAAAACGCGGCGCTTGCAAGCGAAAGAGGACGCTAAAGGCGCGCTGAAACTTTGTACCCGAAAGCTGAGGCTGAGGCTTCCAATCTCAAAGGTCATAGAGTTCACGCCTTCAGATCGCTGAACCGGAGACAATAGTGTCATAAGAGAAGTATGTGGTGCAGGCCCCTACGCAATTATACTTCGATTTCCAACTCTTCGGGCCCACATGTTGGATCACATACCATAATTATGGCAGTGCAGAGCTGGGCATTAAAGCTCAAAGCCCTGAACCCTAGTACCCTAAACCCTGAATCCTTGAAGACCCTAGACCCTAAAAATACCTTAACTTCTTGAAAACACTACACACCCTAAACCCTGAACCCTAAAGCCCCAAAAGCCGCCTAAATTCACAAAGCCGTTGTTGCCAGCCGCGCCCCCCCCCCTTGTCTTCCCTTCTTTCGGGGGCGTAGTTGTGGTGGTTTTAGGGTCTAGGAGTCTAGGGCTTTTTAGGGCTTTTGAGCGTGGGGATTTAGGGATGTTAAGGGTTGGAGTTTGGGATGCAGGGGTTAGGCAGGGTCTTGTATAAGGCATCCTTACGCCTTACAAGATCTGCCAAGGCCTGAAGCCACGCTTGCCTCTCACTTTGTCCAACCACCGCTACAAAGACGAGTGCCTCGACCCGTGCTCGGTGCGGTTTGGAGTTTAGTGTTACGGGGGTTGCGGCCAGGTTTGCGGTCAGGGGTTCAGGGCTGAGGGCTTGAGCGATTAGGTTCTTCGGATTGTTGGAAGGCTTGACGTGGTTTCTTGCATGTTGCCTTGAGTTTACCCTCTTCTGAGGTCCAAAGCTTGCAAGGCCAGCCAGCCCCAAAGTGTACAAGCAGTCCTCGCTTATGCAGTACACTGCCGACGCTGCGATGCCAACCCGATCAGGAAGTTTTCCAGGAGATCAAAAGGCCAGTCCTAACAGCTCGAAAGAACGGGGTTTTATTTGCACACCCCATGTTTTTCAAAACCGTGCGATGATGGCTGGTACTGCTATAGTCTAGATGTCGGAGCTCCCACATCGACAGAATTTCGGTCGGGTAGCACTTTAGCTACAGAAGGTTCGGCTCCGATAATGGATTTTCTCTGGAACTCGAGACCACACCTCCCGGTACCGTTTTGGTTTCTGCGAAGGGCTGGACCCCTGAGAACCCTTAAACTATCTCAACCCAGCACCAGGACCCTTACCCTACCTGGGCTCTAGCTCCTCAACTATGCTGAGCCCCAGATCCTACCCTAAACCCTCGGAATCCTAAATCTTCAGAGTCCCTAAACCCTCAACCCTCAGGATCTGAACCCAGATCCAAAATCTTTAACTCTCCAGGCACCCCAACATCTGGCCGCCGGACCAATTTAGCCCGGGCCAGGAGCACGATGGGAAGAGTTTTTGGAGGGGTTGAGAGGTGTGGTCCTTATGCCAGGTTTCTTCAGGTTTCGGAACCCCAACCCAGTTGATTTTCGCCTGCAAGTTGCAAGCTGCGAGTTGGGCCCGTCGTTTTAACAAGCAGTGCACATTCCTGATGCAGAGCAAATTTCACGATATTCCCTCGACCCCAAACTCAATCAACTTCAGCTACAGCACTGTCAAACATCGAACTTGCGAGGCCCTGTCATCTCTTCAGGTTTCTCTATCGAGCTCCCAATAGCAGCTTCTCGCAACACCTGTCCGCGGTTCTAGGTGAGTTTGTCGGGATAGCCCGAAATCTCTTTCTCTTGCACCCCCAAGCTCTAAGCCCTGACGATCTCGACAAATGTCTTCAGCGAGAACGTTCAGACCCACCCACTCTCTCTGTCTATCTGTATACACACACACATATATATATATATATATACACATATTTGTATATATATATATACACATACACATTCATAGCACAACACATACCTATCTATGTATCTGTATATACATGGTTCGATCATAGTTAGTGCTGTATGTGCGTATGTACATATGTATATATATATATATATATTTAGAGAGAGAGGGAGAGACAGAGAGAGAGAGAGAGAGAGAGAAACACAGAGAGAGCGAGAGACAGAGAGAAAGAGAGAGAGAGAGAGAGAGTAGATTCCGGGAACTCTCCGCGCCTTGATGATTACAACGGTGCATTGGGAGATAGCATGTTGCAGAACACATACGGACATATATGGACTCTTAGAAGGGGTCTGCTTGGTGATGGCTCATACTGACTCATAATTCCCCTCATCCCAGGTAATGCTCGTATGCTTGGAGTCTGAGAACACCAGCGCAAACTCTGGGTCGGGATTCTCGCCAAAAGCCTGCAACAAAGTTTCGATGAACAGCCCACAAAAAACAATGGCTCATAAGTAGTTGAAGCGTCTTCGCGCAAGGTGTTAGGCTTTCGTTTTGCGGATCCTTACTTCGCCCCTCGAGGGATGTTGGAGTCTCGAGGAAGCTTTCACCCAAAACCGCAGGATCATTACAAGTCGTTTGAGCAGAAGTTGCTCACCTACGACCTCTACAAAGGCCTTTTCGAGATGGTCGTCAGTTGCCAAGTTGTCATGAATTCACAGCTTAGTCAAAGTAGCACATCGTAATCAGCTGAGTGTAGACTAAGCCTTGAAGACCCTGGTCCAGGTAAGCTGGCTGCTGGAGCATATTCCTGTCGTGGCTAAAAGCATACCCAGGAACTGTCATAGCAACATGGCGCTTATCATGTAACCCTTAACCCCTCATTAATTATGGCGCCGAGCGCCAGAGCTATGCCAAGCCCGAACCAAAAGAGCAGGCCTGCAACCCAGGTAGGGACCTATAACCTACTGACAACCCTGCCGAGCACGGCCCCTCTTCACATGCCTATATAGCATTCTATAAAGCCCATATGAACCGCCTTAGAAACCTAACCCAAGAAGCGCGGAAGGTTGTGTGGAGTCCCTCGCGAAAATGCCTCGACAGGCCCAGCAGTGGGTCTGCTTTGGCTGGGCTTTCGGGCGTGACGAACAGGGTAATACAGGGGCCTAATTGATTGACATGGCATTTTACGGGCATAGACGGTATAGTATACCAAATTGGTATAGTATGGAACCCAAAGGAACACTCTTAATTACCAACTTTTGCAGGCTTCCATATGACCAGGCTACTCCTACAGGGTAGGGTTGCCATGAGGGATCTGCGAGGTTTTCAGGGTTAGGGTGTGTGTGTTGGGCTTTAACTTGGGTTTCGTTGTCGGTTGTGTTGGGTCTGTAAGGTTTGTAGAGGTAGGGTTATGGGGTTCAGGGTTGAGTTTAATGTTCAGAACGGTTACAGGTTTGAAGCAGCTGTTCGATTCAGGCGGTTTCGGCAGCGACGGACTGTTTCGGTTGCTGATTTGGGTTCGGGTGCGTGTCTATTGTGCCTATGAGTTTCGAAACTCCCCAAAGCGGATCAAAAGGGGCAAGGCGATCCCTAGCGGCCCTAGTGCATGTACCTCCATCGTCACACTTCATATCCTGAATCCTAAACCTAAGCTACACGCTACCCCAAACTCCGAATCACAACAGCTTCGCAACCTGCACTCCTAAGAGCTGTGGCGCATAAGACCTCAGCCCCGAACGTGCCCCCTTATCGCTTTACTACAATAGGCACTAAACCCCGATTCTGTTTTCGAACGCCCTTAGAAAACTGCTATAGTAACCCTTAATTATGGAACCCGTAAAGGCGACATGAAAAGGAGCAGCCCTATGCGAAGCATAAGAGCCCCTACACGACCCCCCAGCTCCGAAGCTTCGACTTCGAATACTGGCCGAGGAGTTTGCCAAGGACGACTACCGACATCGACTCAAGTTCGGCAGTGGCTAGGACTAGGATGTCTAAGGGATATCAGGGTTGGAGACTTTGGGGGTTTTGGGCTTGGGGTGTGGAATTTAACGCGTGGAGTTCAAGTTCCATTCGGCTGGATTCACGAAGGGTGTTCCGGGAGGGTCAGGAGCCAGAAGTAAATAGGCATTGAAGATAAGTGTCCGACTGGATGTCCCGGGCTAAGTTTGGGATTCAGATGTCGCCATTCCCCTCTGGCTTGGTCTTGACTTGAGGGTCCAGCATTCAGGTATTGGGGGGCGCGGGAATGGTCAGGAGGGGTTTTTGGATTTAGGGCTAAGGAGCTTTCGGGTTTGGGATTCAGGATTTAGGGCTTGGGAGTAAGAGTTTGAACTTCCATGCAATCGTTTTCTTGAGATTGTTTGGGCGTGGTTTTTCAGTCCAGCGCCGCTCCTTGCGGTGCGCGCTTGATGGAGCCTTAGGGTATGCTATGTACCTCAAACCCTTCTAGTACCCTTGTGGATCCCTCACAGGAACCCTGATGGATCCCCACATGGAGCCTTCGAAAAAAACGATCCGAGGCTTCCTATAAACCTCACAAAACCTAAAAACCCTATAAAAACCCTATAAACACCCTCTAGAACCCCTCTAAAACCTCACAAAAAAAACGCGAAAACCATAATCAACAAAATCGCTCCGAGCCCGATCCGATCCGAGGCTTCATGGAGTCCGCTTTGCGGGGCTCCGTGGCCTGGCGAAACTGGCGGCGCCGCGAGAGCCGGAAGCGCAAAACCGAGGACACTCTCGGACAGGTTTCTGCCTTTTGAAAAAGGATGGGGGAGAGGGGAAGGGGGGGGGGTTTAGGCTAAGGGGGGTTGTGGGGCATTGCAAGGGGTTTAGGGTTTTTCTCTGCCTTTTCGGAGTTTCCGAATGGGACCTTAAGATAGTACCCTAAATAGTAGGATCCTTATGACAAGGACCCCAAAACCAGATACCCTTAATTGTCGGAAACTCCGTTTTAAAAAGAAGGCAAGGGGGGTTTAGGAAGGGCTGTAAGGGGGGGGAAAAGGGGCATTGTAGGGGGTTCAGGGTGGGTTTGGGGATTCAACAGCTTCAATAGAAGCCCTAGAGCCCTGAATCCATCAGAAGGTATATAGTGGCCTCGTTCTTTCGCTTCTAAGCCTTACATTCCTAATGCACCTAAAGCCTAAACGGCCTAAACCCTTGAATCCTAAACCTTCAAAGACCCCAAAACCCGTCTAAATTCCTGCAGTCACAAAAACCCTTAAATCCGAATCCCTAGAATGCTTCAAAACCCCTTAATTCCCATCCCTAAACCCCTTAAAGCCTTTACTTAAAGCATAGGCCTCATAGTGGTGTGCCTTTTTGGGATCACCTTATCGGATTCTAGGTATGAACCCTAAAAAGCAACTACTCTGGGGCCTATGGGTTAAAACCCCCCCTAAATCCCATAATCCCTAGAAAGACCCCCTAGAGCCTCTAAATAAATCCTTTCGTGGGAGTCTGCAGACTTTATAAGGTTTCGGATGGATGGGGTAGGGCCTTTGCAAGAATGAGGCCTCTACTGCAGAGGTTAAGGCCTGTAACAGGGGATCTAAGAGTTGCATATCGCTTCTCAGATGTCTGCAGGGTTTGGTGTTTGTTGAATGCGTTGGTTTGGGGCAGCTCGCGAGGTGTTTCGAAGCAGCTTGCTTGGGGTAGGTGGCTGCTCTTTTGCCAACGTGGCTTTTGGGTGGGTGTGTTGCGGTGGGGGCTTGGGAGCACAGTTTGAGCATCGTACGTACTTGGTGTCATTGGGAGCTGCTCACAGGGCCGCAGCCCTAAATCAGCTTGTGTTTTCGCTTGTTTCGCTGATTCTGGTGGTACAGTTGATCATGAGCAAGCATTGGATGTTGGAGAGCTTCACCACGCTATTGGGGCTGTACGTGGGAGGAGCATACAATTTGCTTGAACCACTTCGGGACACTGCACCTTTCACATGGCTTTGCATGTGGGCTGTGACTGGGTCGAAGGCTACAATATCCCAAAGCCGAAGTTCAAAGAAGCCTCGAAATTCGGACATCAGTGGACATCTTCGGCTAAGTGCAGCCACAGCAAAGTCGAAACGTCGTCCAAGTCGAAATCAAGCTAGAAAAATCACAACTCAGACGGCTTTAACCCCCCGTCCCCCCCTTCAAAGAAGCGCCTTAAAACTTAAACCTTATAAACTCTAATAAAGTGTATCGGGTTTAGGGTAAGTTTGTTATAAACCCTAAACCCTATAAATCCAAAACCGTAGAAACCCCAACCCTAACCCTTGCCCTTCCGACAAAGCAACAGCCGAAAGGTGGACTTCGCACAGGCCATCAGACCCGCCAAACTCCCTTATGTCCCTTGAAGTACTTAAGTCCTTGTAAGGATCCCACTGCAATCTAAAGTCTATTCCTAAATTGGGGGATTTGGGAACTAAGATCTCATCTAAAGCCTATTCCTAAATTAGGGGATGTGGGAACTACAATCTCATCTAAAGTCTATTCCTAAATTTGCGGATTTGGGAACTACAACCACAACCTAATCTCAAGCCTTTTCCCAAATTAAGGGATTGGGGAAGGTGCACTTGGTCAGGAGCAGAGGAAGCAGAAGGAGAGGGAAGCAGAGGCCCGCCGGAAGCTGGAAAAGGCGGTGGGGGGGAGGGATACTTCAGGCTTCAGATTTCAGGATTTTGGGGCTGTAGGGTGTAGGGTTTTTTAGGCTTTAGGGTTTCACGGCTTTAATTGAGACCTGGAGCTGGCGGCCGTGCGGGTTTAGTTTTACGGTCGGCTCAGGGCCGACGGCTGTTTTTTGCGAGTTGTCGATTTGGCAGAGCTCTTAGGGCTGCTGTGTGTCTTTTGTTTACTGCGTGTTTGGCGTGTTTTTTCGGGCCAGCATCATGCTGCGGCCCACTTTCGGTCTCTTAATCTGGATCGTATTAGGGTGCGTACTTGAAGCCCGACATCACAGGGCTATGAGAGTTCAGGCTTGGTGGCACAGGGGAGCATCAATTTGGGACTTGGGATCTAGAGCCTTTGCTTGGGGGGCCCAACGGTTGAAGGGTGCCGGGCTTTGCAGTGCTTGTGGGGACATTTGGTTCTCCAGGGTTATGATTCCTTGGGGGCCTTAAGTCCAGGTCTTCGGGTTTAGGGTTTTCAAGGCTGAGGGTTTACAGGGCTATGTGGGGCTTATAGGGTTTGCAGTGGAGGTTTAAGGTTCGGGGTTTAGGGACATCATCCCTGCCAGGCCACAGGCCACCGTCCTCTGCCACCTCGAAGCCGAAACCCTAAACCCCAACAACAAACCGTAAGCCGTAAACCCTCCAAACCTAGAGTCAAATCATGCTGCCTTGTTTGCCTTGGACCTGCATTGCCCGCCACCGGCCTCAAGCCCAGAATGGCAAACTAGTTCTTCAATTAGCAGCGGCAACAAGAAGAGCCGAGACCATGCCGCCGGGAATCGGAACGGAAACAGGGACAACTACCTTTTGGAGCAGGAGCGGAAGCAGAAGTTGGCAGAAGAAGCACTTCGCTTGGCGCAAGATGATGATGACTGAGGGGTCCAGGATATCCAACAGGGCTTTGGGCCTATGCTGTCGAGTTGTTCGGGGCTGTACGGGTGAGAAAACTTCCGGAGGTTGTCTGGCAAGCATCTGCAAAGCAGACATCCATTGCAATTATTTCGATGTCCCCGCCAGGGACGCCATGCAAGTCGCTAGCACAGAAGAGCAGTTTCAGTCAGAGAGCATTCCAATCAGTTGCGACTCGAAGTCTTTTCAGTGCCTCAGTTACTTAAGGTGGAATCTGCCGTGGTAGGCGGCGATGCATTGGCTCTGATCGAAGTGCCTTCTGCTCACCGGATTCGGATAGGAACTGCCACTGACTCTAGTGCCAAGCTGGGGAGCGGATGTGTTTTTCTTGCCGGAAGACGTGCCGCCTACTAAAACGGTACGGCCCCTCGTGCTTCCGGCATGTCTCACCTGGTAGCTCGATTGATGCGGGCGGTCTACAACGTGATATGGCACAGCGGGTTGAGGTTTCGAGTGCTACGGCAGGGGGCAGCAGGACGTATATAGTTGGTCCCACTGTCTAGAACCAACACCGTCAGGCGAACCCAGCGCATTAGCCCTGACACTCTAGCAATCGGATTCCCAAACTTCATGTCAAGATAACCGCGGTATCTATGCGGTACGCAATATATACCAACACCATATTCGAACCTACCTCATTTCTCGGAAAGGCATGGCTTCACGAGAAGCTCAAGAGACCTAAAGCCCAGCCCGTCCGTAAACCGTTGGTAGAGGTATTAGCCGGCTGCAGCAGGAGCCTTTTGCATGGGTTCGGGTTTCAGCTGCGCAGTCATGCTGCTTCGATATGCATGGTGGAGGGTTGTGCTGCAGACAGGAGCATTCCAGAAGAGTCGCCTGACGTTGCTCAATCACTGATGCACAGTCGAAGCGGATCCCCAAATCACCCCCCCTATGTTTATGTCTGTCTGCACCGGGCCAGGGTCGTTAAGCCTCAGCGGCAGAAGAATCCCATGCGTTTAAACTTCAATTCAAGATTTAGCCTTTATCGTCAGTTATGCGAATATCTAAGTAACTTAAAGTATTACACGCCCAACATCCCAATGTAAGATGCCAGTTTCGGTGTGGTGGAAAATCCTCGACTTTCCGTAAACCCTCAAGCTCGAACCTGCACGCATAAAGCTTGATCCCCACAAACCTTTCAAGCCAAAGCCTGAGCCCCAGATGTCCTCAAGACTCCAAGTATACAAATCACGCCTACGTCATCCTAAACCCGAAGCCGTAAACCCTTAGAGCCGAAATAAGCCCCTAAACCAAGTTTCAGTCTCCAAAAGTTTCGAAAGATTTATATGCATTTCGGACCCTTGGGGAACGGGGTTCCCAGCTCCCCGTATGCCATGGAAGTCCCTGCACCACGCCCGCCTCCGGGCCTGGCCGCTCGGACTTTTAGGCTCCAAGGACTCAAGATTTAGCTAAAGAGCTTGAGATGCCAGGACTAGGCACTTTTGGGGCGTGCATGATTGTGTGTGTGTACATGTAGGCACGCGCATATCGTCGTGTATATGTACATACCGAAGATAAAGCTGAGGGTTGTTTGGGTCTTAGCTTCGCAGGTTTTGGAGACTTGCCCGGCTTATTTGTTTTTCAGCGAGCTTTAGTTTGGGTGGTGAGGGAAATGGCCACTGGCTTCCGGGCTCCGGCGGAGCAGTAGCAAATACTGGTGTTTGTCAACATCCGCTGCACCGTTCCTACGTAATGCATTCGGTTAGAGACGGGTCGTGCTGAGCAAGGCTGGGACAAAGAAGTTTGTCCTTGTAATTCCTGGCATTCCGGCCATTTGACTAGTTCAACTGTCGTTAAGCAATTTAGACGATTTAGCCTGCAAGAGAGGTGTGCCACAGTCTTCAATTCAAGGGGATCTACTTTCCGAGAACCCTCTCAACATCAAAAGCTAAACGCTCCAAACATCGCCCAGCCGCTTCAATATCCTTCTTCTGAAACGACCCTCACCTCAACATGCATGGATCTTTGAATCAGCCATAAAGGGGTACCCAAGCCTTAAAGCCCCTCAGGGACCCAAAAAAACCCACTTAGATCTGTTTCCGAAAATAGGGGACCCAAATATAGTACCCTAAATAAGAGGATCCTTATTATAAGGACCCCCAAAATAGGGTACCCCCATTTTCGGAAACTCCCACTTAGATCTGGACTCCAAGCGCCTGCCGGCCGGCCGGAGGGGGCTAAAGAATACCAGTACTACTTTAGGGCTCTTTATATTGTAATCATAGTAGAGTATAATGGGACCGAAAATAACCCCATTCCGTAAAAGACAACAAGCACGGTCACCACATGGTTGCCGCAGTTTGCACGGCAGCTCCCCTGTCAAGACGTGACTAACAAAAAACTATCGTTGTCCGCTTGAAAACTCGAACGAAGCCCAAGAGCTCAAACTATGAATCAAGGGCTGTAGCGCCATGCAGATCCCAGAAAGAAAACCAAGAGAAGAGGTTTCACTCACCGCGGCGCCAGCCCTGCTTGCAAAACGTCACCTGCGGCGCGTGCTTCTCTCACGTGGCGACATTGTGCTGCCCCTTGGTTTTAAGAAAATGCGCAATGGCTTTCCGAGTAAAAAGGCGAACTAAGCGGATTGCAGCTGCAGCAGGATCCTTAATGATCTGAATCTCAAGATCGAGACCATCGCGGCCAATATAGACAAGCAAAGACATGAAAGCTTTGCACACATACATATATTGAATGTTATATACATATATATATATATATACACATACACAGACATATGTAGACACACACAGAGCGGGTTTGTGCATTACGGCATGGGACATACTTTACGACTGGGCTGCCACGGAGGATCTACAACCAGTGCCTGGTGTAGGTTTTGGGGTCGGGGTTCCGGGTTTGCTGTTTCACTCCTGCGGTGAAACAAATGTCGTTACTACCGCAGAAAGTAATGGCCAACGCATGTTTCATGCACCTCCCCCAATGGGACATGCCCAAAACCTCGGGTCCCGCGGTGTTTCCTTTATGTCCACCCAGACTCCATCCGAGCTCCAGAGCATCCATGGGCCAACCAAGATAACAAGGTCTGCTCCACAAGACTTCGGAGTAGCTGCAAGAGATTGGTGCGTCGCTGTTCACCTGATATGCTACGCAGTCATTCTTGCACAGAAAGATCTTTGCACCTGCTGGACCTGAACTTGGAAGAACTCTGCTCACTCTGCTCTGCCGAACACCGACAAATTGCTGCGTGCTCTGGTAATTACTTTCCGTGGCTTGAAACTGCAGAAACACTTCTCTGGCCTGGTCACAGACATGGTTCCGGCATGCGAACATGCCGTCGGGGCGTTCTACCAACCGAAAACTGAAGTCCCCTAACTACAGCTTCACGAATACTGAAGCAGAGCAAGGGCAGACAGTCCTGCACACTGAGGAGAGATCTTCGCACACTCCACCGTGGCAGCCCAAACCGATGTAGCCAGCCCAGGCCGCTGGCTGTCTGGGGCACCCTGTCAATTCATACACTGAGTTTTCACCGAGATATTGTGCGCATGACTTTCGAGACAGTTTGATTTTGACCTTGTTGGTTCTCACAGCGGTAGTTATGACCCATGGTGGGTTTTGTGCTGCTGCCACCACCACCACCACCACCACCACCACCGCCATCATGACGAGTACTGCTGCTGCTGACTACGACTACGACTACGACTAGTTGCGGCCGCGACTGGACTACGAGACTGTACAGTGATAGGAATGCAAGACCATACGACTGCCTCTACCACTCTACGACTATACCATCACCGTGCGAGACTTCGAGTGTACGACTCTTCGACTGCACCCTACGAGATGTACGACGACTGAGACTGCAGCCACGGGAAGGGGGCCACGGTTACGATGCCGACCCACGACGACGACTACCACCAGCTTTACTGCTGGTTTTCGTTTTCACCGCAGGTCTTTGAGGCAACCAGACCAGCTTGGCCTCTCAGCCCAGCCCGTTTTCATTCTGCTACCTTCCGATATTGCTGGAAGATGTTGGGGCTTGGGTTAACTTCTGCTATATACAAACTTGCCACTCAGTAGCCGCGCTACTGACTAAGGTCAATGGTGCCCCACACCTCTGCAGCTGAGGCTTTGCCAAAGCCTCGGCTATCTCTGGCCACCTCCGCAGCGGCCGCCGCACTGGATGTGGCGGAGCTTTCGCCAGTCGCGACTCTGCCGGCAGAGTGATGTTGGGTTTCGGGGTTAGGGTTTATGGATTCCAATGTAGTATGCAACATGAATAAAACCATCACCTTCAAATAAGCAAAACAAAGCAACGAACGAGACGGTATGCAGCGCTGAGACATGGCCCCTGCCGATGATTGAGCTAAGAACTGCTCAGCAAAGCCGTGAGGCATCTCCTTTCCGGAGGACGTTGAGGCCGGCTTGGAAGCCAGGCACGGTTTTGCTTCCAACACTTCGCTCAAGGGATGTTGTGTTACGCCCTAGCCCTAGAATCCTTAGAAACCCACTGCGTTGCGGCATTCGTAGGAGGACTTGTCTCATGTCGCACATGTCTTCAAAGACTATGCTGGATCAGAAACTGAACTGAGTAGCAGATTTAGGGCTTTCTGCCCCTTGGTTGCATCGCATGGGCCTGCATGGTATCGGAACAACACGAACATTCATGGGCCTCAGGCAGTTCGTGTCTAGGCTAGATGAACCTCAAGCCCAATCCCATCCAATCCCTCAAACCGTAACCCTAAACCTTAAAGCCAAAATCGCATGCCCAAGCCCAAAATTCAAAAGTCTGAGCCCTCTTCTGCTGGTCTCTGCCGCAAGTTACAGGCATTGCACGTCACTCAGACGGAATATATACTGTTTCTGATTTTGCAACCAGGGGGGTGGCTTGATGAGCGCCCTAATTCGAAAGCCCCAGCCGGACCCCAGCAAGGCAGCGCCACATCCTGCGGTTGATCCCTTTGTCAAGGCTCCACCCTTTGTGGGGGTTTACTGTTTTGGTGTTGTAGGTATAGAGAACATAGAAGATTCAGGATTTTGGGAATTCTCGAAATGATTCATCGGATCGATGACCACCCCAAGCTATGCCTCAACCGTGGCCCTACCTTCTACACTCCTCAGCCCTTAGCCTTACAATCAACTCAAACTCAACACAGTGCGCTCTACACCCTGCGTTCAGACCCCGCAGCCCAGCATGGCATCGCGGTGTTTCGGCTCGAGGCCCACGAGCGGCTGTAACCGAACCGAATTTCAATATCCTTTTCCCCCCTCTCCCTCCCCCCGCCCCCCCGCCACACCCCGAAACCGAAGGCCTGCACTCGGAACCCTGCACTCCTAGCCCCAGCCCTCAACTCGCCAAACCCTACAAACCCTAAGTCGTTTCCGAATCCCTACTAGTAATTCTCTAAGCCCGGAGGCTGAGCCGGTTTCGTGCTTAGGGGTTGGTACTTCTCCTTGCTTCGCACGATGGCGCCCACCGGCACTTTCTTTGTCACCTTTTTCTCCCTGGTTGCTGCGGCTGCACATGAATGCGGCAGCGAAAGTGACTCGGGAGGTTGCGTTCAAAGGAGGTTGTGGGTAGACTTGGAGCTTGGTTTAGGGCTCGGGTCTTGTGTGCAGTATAGTATGTCTAGGTAGGACTAATTGTTTGTGAATGTGTGTGTGTGTGTGTGTATGTGTTATGGGTCTAGGGTTCTTTAACCGGGTTCAGCTTGACAGCTAGTTCGGTGGCGCATGGTGTTCGTAAGGTTGATGCGGGTCCGCGTGGGCCCGGCGTTGGCTGCACGAGCGTGGTGCTTCCAAACTATAGACCCTGAAACGATGAGTCCCCAAAAGCCCCTAAGCCCTAAGCCCTACACCCTTAGACCCGAACCCAAAGCCGCACACCTGCTACACTGTTGCTTGTCTAGCTGGGGGGCCAGCCGAAGATAAAACCATGAGAATCAGAAGCTTGCAGCTTTAAGCCACTTATGTCCAAAGTTTGCAACCCCCCTATGCGTGTCGATTCTGAATTAACGTCCAGAGTCCATTATTTCGGTATAGAGCCCCGCTGTTTCGGGAGAGCAGTTCTGTATTAGGGCATTAGGGTTTATTAGAGGGGTTTGAGAAAGAGCTTTCGGTGGTTAGCTACAATTGCAGTTTTAGCTTTCAATCACTCCCTGGCCAGTCGACAAAACCTTACGGTGGCACATGCTGAACAGAGCACGAAAGCAGGGAAGTCCTAAAGTTTTCAAAGCTAAGGCGATATAGAGATTAGTGGCGTGAACTTCTTGCAGATGAATGCAGCATCCCTTGCGCAGCCTGTCAGCTAAAGCTGCTTTTGCAGGCTTCAGGTCCTCCACTGCAGACCCCCTCCTAAACTCAAAACCCCAAAGCCCTGAACCGTAAACCCTTCTAAACCCTGAGCCCGAAGCCCTGAACCCTTAATTTTAGACCCGAAGACGCCTGGAATCCTAATCCTCTGAACTCAGAAACCGAAAGCGCTCAGCCAAGCCCTCGAACCTTCGCACTAGACACTAGGTCACTAGGCCCGACGTCCTATGCGTTATGTCCTCGATCCTGCAACCTCAAACTTAGATCGAAATACCTTTCCTAGCTAGCCCTTCCGGACATTTTACATGTTCCTTATTGGGCCTAAGCGGATTTTACTTACGAACATTGTTCAGCTCGGCTTCAAAGGGGTGACCTAGTCCTACACCTTGACAAAGACTTACTTAAGATGAGCCGACGTGTCCGAAGAAGGGTCTTGGCAGGATGCATAGCTGTAGCAGTTCGCAGTCGTCGGTTGGATGCTGCGGTGTTTACGGCATGGATAGGCTTGCGAATTTGGGGTTCACAGGCTTTGGGCTTGAGGGTCCCGGAGATTGTATCTTATGGGCGTAGGAGTTAGCTGTACCACGGTCTTGTTCTTGTCCCTGGGTTGCCCAATGCTTCACCCGAAGAGCCCTGCGACGAAGCAACAAGTAATTCTGGCAAAGACCATCGACATCTGGAGTTTGTATGCAGTTGTTTGACATTCCCGTCATCCTCCCCCGAAACCAGCATAACGCCCCATTTACCGCGAAGCTGAGCATGTGCTGCAACTGTAAAAGTTCGAGTTGTCTCGCACAGCAATGCACAATGCTTCAAAGGATATGGTTCCCTAGAATCAGGAATATGGAGAGCGGAGGTTTCGTGAAGTTTCCACACAAGCCTCAGACGTGTCAACCACCCGGCACCCGTAGGACGAAGCTTATACGCTACCACAGGCTACTTCGCATAGTTTTCCTGCAAAGTCTTCCTAACAGTGTATCTCAGAACCCTGCAAGAAGTAAGTTGTTGCAGTCTACGGAAGATTTCAGATCCCAAAACCCAGTGCCACTGCAAAAATGCTCAGGCCCGCATCGCAAGGAGAACAGTGCCTCCGCTTCATGCACATCCCTAAGCTTCTTGGCATGCAGAGGGAAGCCTGAGAGCCTTTTGTGGATGTCCTCCTCGCCCTCATCACTATTTATCACCATGATCTGTATCATCTCAACCGTCATCAGCGTGGCAGCAACAGTGTCGACATGACCATCGTGCTATCACCCGCATCATCAAGACTACCACTCTCATCATCGTCACAAGCATATCATGATCAGCGTCATCACCAGCACCACCATCATCACCAACAGACAGGGCCCCAAGCTCATCAAGGTTTACGTGCATGCATGCATATACATAAGTGCATGATACATGAGTATATAACCAGGTATAAAGCTATATATATATATATATATACATATATACACATACATATGCAAGTTACATTCACACATCGGTACGTACATATACATCTACATATGCATTATGTACTCATGTACATCTGCATCTACTTCAATGCGTAGATAGTTTTACGATATATGAAGATAAGTTATAAAAGAGTACAGACTCATATTATGTCTCGTCACAATATGTGTTTTACATGTAACAAATCTATGATTCTATCTCTGTATAATGTAGTTGTGTATGTTCGTCTGTATGCATGCGTGTCTATATGTATTTTCGTATGTATGTATGTGTGTATGTATGTGTGTAATTCTGTATGTATGCACGTATGTATGTATGGATGTAAGTAGGTACGTATGTATGTGTGTATATATATATATATATATATATATATACACATATATATATATGTATGCATGTGTCTGTGTGTACATACACATGCATAACCGAGGACAGGAGGAACCAGCATCGACTCGGCCGCACAGCAGAGACTTCATGGTTCTTAGAATTTGCAGCCCTGAAGCCAGGAGCATGAGCCCCGACTCTGGCAGCTCGCACAGTGCGGAATATTGAGCTCGACTAATTAATAGTGCACTTGGAGCTCCGCTTTCCTGCAAGATACCAGTGAGGCTTTCTTCGGTTTAGGGGCGTTCAAGCTTGAGAGTGTCCGGCTCAACACCCCAAACTTAAATCCTGTACTCCTTAAGCTCGACGTAGCTCGATCTTCCCCAGGACGCAAAAATTGAAGTTTGCGAACGTTGTTTCCGTACTACGTGCATGACACCGGCACCGTACCTAAAATGTTCGGGCATAGGGCGCATGAGCCTTTAGGGCTACTTGTATCGGCGTCTTTGTAGCATTGTAGGCAACAAGCAGAAGCTAGGTACTAGTAACAGGCACATGTAGTACTCGAAGTAGTGCCAGTAGTGGTGGTCGCGGCAGTGGTGGTAGTTGTGGTTGTGATGGTTGCGGCACCACTTCCCCACAGCCGAAGGCCAACATGCACCTTCCAGCGGGGCAACGGGCCTTCGACTCCCTCATGCTGGAAACCTTCCTGCGCGTTCAAGAGCACATGGACGGTGTAGAGGCCGATAGCTGGCATTCTGGGATCCGTTCTGGCACGCCGGTGTGGACAACAGGGTTTTGTGCGGCATAGACTACTGACTAGAGTTTTCCAGCGATGGGGTTTAGAGCATAGAGGTTCGCAGCGGCGGATAGGTTCGGAGGTTTTAGCAATTGGGGTGTAGGCTTTGATGGGTTGAGGTTGAAGATTAGCGATATCCGGGTTCTGGATTTTGCTGTTTAGTGTTTACTTAGGGCTGAGGGTTCACCAAACATGGAGCCCCCAATAGTGGCCACATCCTTTCGTACCCTACGGTGGCCTCTTTCCGGTGTCATGTGAGCCTTGTGGAGACCTACTGATCCTCTTCAGCTTCACCCCCCAAACCTCTGCACAGAGAACCCAAAGCTTTGCAGCCCCTTAAAGTTGGAAACCGGATTAAGGCCAAATAGTGGGTTCCCTCTACGTTACTCTTAAGGATTGAGGCTATTGGGTTTCCAACTTTTGGGCTTCTACTGTAGTTGGCAGTGGGCCCCTCGTAAGTAGCAGGCAATAGGGTTGAAGCAGCTTCTTTACCACTTTAGGTCAGCGCATCATGGCCGTCTGACGCTTCTTGGCCAAAAGAAGGTTGAGCTTTGGGGAAATCCACGGGTAAGTTTAGGCCTGGGAATTCGTAGGACGTTAGGAGCTGTGGGTTCAGGGCTCAGGGGCTGGGCAGCTCTTTGGAACTCTTCGGCAACCTGAGCAGGTATGGCGTCTTCATCGCCGAGCACTTGTCGGATTACCGCTGGCTGCCGGAAGATGCGGCAGATAAGTGTGAGGCGCCGCTCGCGACAGGTGTATGCGTATACCGCGTATACCTCTCCGCGCTAACCTGAATAGACCATGAACAGTAAGTGGTGGCTGCAGCAACGTGGCACACCCGGGCCAACAACAGCCACCAGCATTGTGGCGAGAGTTGTTTTTTCGATTTTTCAAGCTTCCAACCCAAATCGTAAACACTGCCCGTTGTGAACTTCGACCCTGATACTAACTTTGACATGGTTTCTGTTCAGCACTGTCGGTTGTATAAGTATTTTGCGACCAGTTGCCCACACTTTGTTTCTTGTTTGGTTTTCCTCTCCTCAGTGTGTTCAGCTCATCGCCTACATGTAGCTCAGGGTACACTACGCGGTTCTTGTTCCCTTCGCTTACTCTTTAGCTCACTTTCATTTCTCTGCTGGGCTTTCGGGTGTCTCTGGGCGTAAAACCCGATGCGAAGTCTGTTCTCACTTTCATAAAACTGATTCGGAAAATCGAAAAGTAATGTGGCCATTGGATGTTATGTTGTCCTTTCTTCTCATGTGCCTCGCCTCAACCCTTCTGTATAATTAACATCCTGAAACTTCCGGATGGCCCTTTAGCTTAAAATTCGTGTGCGCTGTGGCTCTGTGATGTCTTCTGTTCTCATCCTTCGAATACTTTGTACTACCTCCTTCTTCTTTGCTTCGTAGTCGTCTGTAGATACTAGGTTTGGCTCCTTTCCCATCTTTGCGCCCGTTTAATCATACCACCCGCCAAAATGCGTCTTTGCCTTTTCCTTTGAAATGAACCTACATGCGTAAAACTTGTCGAAGACACAGAAACCATCAATATTTCTACACTTTGTACTGTCGGTGATTAGTTAGCAAAGAAACACATGGATTTAATAATGCGGGGCGCCGACACTGCTCTGACCTCTTGCCATTTTTGATATTCAGCAGTCCTACTGTTGGTGAATACTGTGCGCTGGTTGGTGTTGTTATTTTTTTTTGGGCTTCTGCTGTGGTTCTGAGGTCACCATAGTATCTAGCTCTACCAGAATATGCAGCCTTTGTTTATTTATGAGGTTTGCCACGTGTCATGTCTACGGTTCCTTCTCATTAGCTCTCTCTCTAAGGTAAACAGGTAAAGAGGTTCCCTGGGGTGTCCAAGTGCCCCTGAAGCACAAGTCTGTGAAACCCCCAAACCCTAAACTCCAACAGAGCCTAGCACCAAACCAGACACCCTCAAAGTGTTTATTCAATGCCGAACTCCAAACCCTATTGCTTTGAAGCCGGACCAATTCTCCTGCACAGGATTTGCGCACGCCGCCATCCCGTAGTGTGCCGGCAGCAGTGGCTACCCCATGCTTCCCCCCTACCGTATGCTTCCGGATTTGTTTTTGGTGAGGCTATCCTCTGGGTTCAGGGCCGTATTTCAGCAAAGAGGCACCACGAGGAGCCTCTCCTGGCTTCCCGTTACTATAATGAGGAAGCAATGTTATCCACACAAAGCTGCGATCATGGCAAACTACACGAAGCTACTTACCGAGAGCCCATGGATAGCTACACTGGCCATGTTCCATGCTTCGGCTTTGGGGATGTTACATATCCTCGATCATCTGCTAGACATGGCCTCTCGCAGGGTTCCAAGCCTGCGTTGCTGGAGCTTCAAGTCTGCTGGGGTTGGTTATAATTATAGGTTTGGCAGGGCAAAGACTGAGAGTTGGATCTTGCGCCTGCTAGAACGCTGTCCGCGAAAAGCATTGCGCGCATGTTCCAGCTTGCGCCTGCCACGACTATTTGGGTTGGGTGTTGACGGCCTACTCACGGGTCTTAGAAAGTTTTGTTAAAATGCAAAATTAATGATTGGCCAGCGTTCAAGACGCACCCGTTCGGGATCAGACCAGACATGTTTCATGAAGACCACCAGAAGCCACCGTTAGACTGCATTGCTCCATGGATGCATTGCGGAGGGCTGACAAATTGCAGCATTCTCGTTTTAGTCCCTGCACAAGTGTACTAGAACACGCTCCCCCATACCCCCGATGACATCAAGGTAAAGCTGCTCCCCGAATACTCCTGTGCACGAGGGCGGGTATAGGAGCTTATTATGTCAATTGAACATGAGGTGCTGGGTCTGTTATGCTATATCAAGTATCAGCGGGCTCCAAAGGGATAGCAATGCTAACCAGCCAGAATCCTGCGGTTGATTGAGACTCGCATCGACCAAGCAGTTGAGCACTTCCTCGGACAAGCTGCAGCTCTCATCCGAGGCCCTTAACCTAGATTTTTGTACACTTAAACCCGAAACCCCAAAACTCTGCCACCCAAGGTTCGGACATTGCGCTCTGGTACCAGGACTTGACGACAGAGGGCTTGTGAACTGGGGTTGAGAGGTAGGTCCATGTGATTTGAACTTATAGGGTTTACCACGAAATTTGCAGCGTAGTAGTTGCACATTCGGGTAGTGTGTTTGAGAACTGCTCGGCTGCAAGGGTCTTGATCTAAATCTCTTGTAAAGGGTCGGGGTCTAGGGCTCGTGCGGCGTTAGTTTTTTTGTCTGGATGTCGGACCTCACAAGACCGATGCCATGTACGCATATATGTATACATACACATACGTAGCTACCAACTCCCTGAGCCCTAGCGCATAAACATCGTACACTCCACTTGTCACAGCTGCAGGCACGGCAGTGGTCGACAGCAGTAGTAGAAGAAGTACTGTAGAGGCAGCAGTAGTAGAAGCAGTCAGGAAGCAGTAGTCGTCGTAGCAACAGCACCAGTGGTAGTGGTAGTGGTGGTAGAATTAGTGGCAGTAGTAGTAGTAGTAAGGCTCGAGCAGCAGGACGGCCCCAGCCCGGGGAAGCCCACGCCTGGTTATCCAGGCCTAGCGAGCCACCAGCGCTCTGCGCAGATCACACTTGCGCATTGCGTCACACATGTCACAGCTACACGCCTTAGCGGCGCTTTGCTTTTGAACTGCCCTAGGGGTAACGCAGTTCTTTCACATTACTTTTCTTTACAGCCCTAGGGGTAACGCAGCTTTTATTTTGCCCTAGAGGCTTCACAGTTTTGAATTTTACTTACGTTAGGTGGAACTTACGTTAGCCATGGCAACGGCGCCAGCGCCCGCGGACGCCATGGCCACCCCATCGCCCACTGACTCACCAGCAGCTCCTCCTGGTATTTCGCAACAAACGGCGGCACTTGAGTCTACGGAAACACTTAAGACCCCGACACTCCTACAGGAGCACCTTTTAGGTCCAGGCCTCTCCCTAAAGTCATTTGAGAATGAAGTGTATATGCTTTGCTCGCCAACAGACCAGCAACTTATCACAAAGCCTATGTATGACAGCCTCCTTTTGACCCACCAACAAAAGCAAGCCTCACAGATTTCCATGGCATCCTCCTTAACCGGGCTCAGAACTCCACCATCGCTTACGAAGACAGAAGATGATGAACCCCCCTCTTGGGGGGATATGGATCCCCAATTAGTTCGTGAACTCCAAGCAGATCCCGCTAAGTATCAGCTATTCATGGCCACACGGCGCCCTAGGAAAGAGGCTCGACTGGACCCAAACTTAGGACAGTTCTCCATGCCAACAGACGTTCCCCCTCCGCCTGAAGCCACAAGCTCCACTCAGACCCCAGAAATTAGCAAGGACAATATCAAGGAGGCCTTTGAGGAATATCACGCAACATTTGTCTCCCCGGCCATAGCCCAAATACAAGAGCATGTAGTAGGGACCCTCACTCCCCAAATCCGATCGTTGGAAAGAAAGAACACCCTCCTTAAGACTAGCCTGTCCTCAGTAGAATCGGAAATGCACAAACGCACCATACTGATCCATCAAGTTCCTCCCTTCTGCAACAAGAAAACAATCGACGATAACATGTGGTATCTCCTTAATCTAGCCCAGCTTGACAAAACCGATGTGCAATCTATTTCGAACCATCTCCTCACTAGCTCAACTAGCTTCATCAGGATAGTTTTTCTTTCAGAAGATATGGCCAAGCAGTTCTTCCAGGCGTTCCGCTCCTCCAAAAGGTACTTTAGGAATCGAGATCAGAAAGGCTACTCTCATTCTCCTGACACACCTATCAAAGTCGAGCGAGACGTCTCCCTCACAGAACGCATAGAACGGCAACCTCTCTATGCGTTAACAGATTCGCTCACCAAGGCTATGACCTCGGACGGAGCTCCTTTGATTGACCAATACTTAAAGATAGACTACAACTCACTTCAGTTATTTCGGCCAGATTCAGATGAACTAGTTGCGATGGTCTGCTACATCCCTTCAGGGGACACTCAGGTCTGTAACATAGCCATTCAGCCCCAACATCGGACTCATGTTTTGGATGTTTTTCCACGCATGTTTCAGGAAAGAATGTGCTCTACGCTACGCTTCCTACAAGCTTACCAGACGGCAGCAAGACACAGCACTACCCCACTCCGATTTCACTATTCACAGACCCAAGACCTCTCTAATGTCTCCCCCCAACAAGCAGTACAGTACTTTCCGTATGAGATATACCCACTTGATTTAACACCCGAACTCCTTAGGACACTGTCCCAGAACCCTGCTCATTTACTTGCCAGTATGAGCGGTATCCAACCTATTGTACATCAAGCCATGCAAGACCAAGGGCTAGATTACTCCTCGTACGGTAAGACAGGTAGAGGCAAATCCTCCGACAAAGGTGGTGGCAAAGGCAAGCACAACAAAGGCAAAGGAAAGCAACAGGATAAAGGTACCAAAGGCAAATACTCCCAACAATACTGGCGCAACACCTCCGATTACCAAAGCAACAGACAACGGCGCTCTGAACCCCAGGATGCAGTCGACCCGTGGACAACTACTCAAGACCCTTGGCAACAGCAACCCCGCAGTGGGTTGGATTACTCCAGCGGCTCGGCGATTTTAACTCCTTGCCCGGGATGTATGTGCCTCCTTGGGACAAATTCGGATTGTTCACATTGTGCAGGGGCTGATGGCCTCAATCATTTGGAGAGGCTAGCCGATTCAAACCGGTACTCACATCTAGCTCCATTTGCGCAGCCTATTACGAAAGGTTTTAGGTGCCCTCTTACAGTAGGCCAGAAGACCCGGGAATGTCAAGCAGGTAAAACCATTTTTGGAACTGGAGATTGTGCAGGATGTATCGCATGGACTCAATGGGCTGCTAGGTACTATGGACCTAAACCTGTCGAGGCTCTAAACCCCGTAAGACACGCTCTGTACTTAGGCTATGAACGCACAATGCTCCATGCAATGGTAGAACACCCAGACTACTTTATCGACGCTTTGGCGCACTCCCTAAAGAGCATCAACTATCGTTATTCCCTACCCGATGCCTTTACGGATTGGTTCACTTCAGTTATATGCCCCGATCCCCAGGACCCCCTGAGATCGCTCCCTTGGCCTAGAATACAAACTGAGTTCTCCATGCCCCCCGATAAGTTTTTTCTCAAACCGGACCCTTGGTTCCATAACCTCGGTTATGAAATAGAAGCTTGCAACATCCAACAAATTAGTTATCTCCTTTTATCAGTCTATAGTGCATATGAAGCCCTATCTGCAGAAATTATATCCAACACAGACCTCCCAGATCCCAATATGCAACCGGAGCTTGAAATTACATACGACTCCTTACTCACCCTAGATTTCATCCCCTGGCCCTCGGCAGTTCGCCGCTCCTATGCTTTCGCGCTGCGCACATTTGACATTGACTTGGTATGGTCCCAGGAAGCTATTGAGCAACTTGCTTTCTCCCTCCTCTCAGACCCTGATGAATACCTTACAGATCAATTTGCGGACCTGTATCTCCAAGCCCTAGAAGAGGACCCCAGTCTTGAAGCTGTTTTTCAAGGTTCTGCACCCTACACCACGGAACCTCTTAAAAAGCTAGATGGAGCAGGCAGTTGCTTCTTTGATACTCTATACTACCAAGTAGGTGCTATCCACAAATTACAAACAACAAAGAAGCACGACTTACCTGCACCTAATGACCCTCTAGGCACCCTGTACGACCTCATAGTCACTAGAGCCCCAGATATGTCGGACATAGGCTCCAACAAATCTCACTTGTTAGAAAGGCACTGGAATAACAAAGGCAATAGCATGGAAGCATTGTCTCTCTTGTTGATGGAACGCGGCGATCACGCACTCATTCTCACCCAAGCATGGCTAGTCATGCAACTCCACTACCGTAAAGGCCCCTACCCCTGGAAAGCCCAATGGCTAACTCCCTGACTATCCCTGCTGCCCAGGTGCATTCCGCTGATCCCATCCACGGCTCCAATCATACCCAGCAAGCGCCCTCTACTGTATAGATTCCGACTCCTTAATATACACCCAAAACCTGAACCCCCTCCTGGAACCAACCTAAAAACCCCATCGACGACGATCACTTACGTTACCAAGACTTACGTTATCCCGGTGCTGGGAAGGCACCAGACGACGGTACGACCGACGACAACTTACGTTACCAATCACTTACGTTACGCCCACAGGGGCACCGGTTTCACCTTAGACGGTAGCTGTAGCAACTTAGGACACTGTGAGGGGGCTTCTAAGGCAGTGAGAGCAGTGAGGGCAGCAAGCGACTTTTCACCATTAGTTTGTGCGTTTCACCTTTTCCAGAGTGTACGCCTCCGGGCTAGGGTTTTTTGGGGTTTTTTAGTGCTCAGGAGACCTCTGCACTCGTCTCACCCCACGTCTTACCCTACGACAGCTCCGCTCAGCACCGAACGAGTGAGTTTTTCAGGTTTTACTGGTGGCTTAAATAAGATAATGCACGCCCTTAACGGCAACATCACTTATCCGGCAGCAAAGCCCAAGCCGCACAGCTCTCTATGGAGAGACTCCTTTTATTTGCCTAACGGCATGACGGTGTTTAGGTATGCCTTTTATGGCAAAGATTCTCTTTGGCTACATGCCACTCGAAGAGGATATTACTTTGAACTAGAGACGACGCGCAGCGACTCTAAAACACTATATGGGCACGTCCTGAGAGCGGTGGCCTCCAAGACAGGCGAGCCGGGAAGCCGCTGGCCTCTTCTACGGCAGTATAAAACTCAGCTTGGACCTATTTCTAGGAATGCAACAATACGCTCCACGCGGTATGACCAGCACTTGATTTCGGGGGCCTATTCTGGCCCCGAAAGGACGACGGACGACCACTTACGTTATCCACACTTACGTTATGATTCAGCTTGCGGTCCAGTAACGGCATCTAGAGCGCCGTTAAAGCCAAGCGGCTACCAACACCGCGGAGCTCACGGGGGATCTCATCGGGGATATCGATCGCAGACAGCGGTCGAGAGAAGATATGATCACTGGCAACAGAGCCGTAGAGCTCGGCGCCAGGATTACCGACAGTGGAGATCAAACTACCGGGACGTTGCCCTGAAGGTGCACGGCAACAACAGTCCACCCCCGATCCACCTAAAGCCGACTACGCAAACTCGACTAGTTAAACGGCTATCACTAGTTCAGCGCAAATCTACAATCTCGTCCTATAATCAAACTCGCTCCTCTGATTCCACTTTATCGTTGCCACTCCCTACTGGCACCCCTATTAAAATTGGTACATGGAATGTAGAAGGCCTCAAGGAAGTAGCCAAATATGATTTACTTTTGAACTTCTGTAAACAATCCCAAGTCTCTCTTCTATGCGTTCAAGAAACCAAGGTTACATCGGCTCACACATTTCAGAAACTCGGCTGGGAAATTCTACACTCCGGCACCCCGAAAGACCCCCATCATGGGGTTGGCTTTTTCATCTCACCCTCCATGCGCCCCCATGTCAGAGACTTTAAGCCACACTCTGCCCGTATCTGCGAGATTACGCTGGATACTCTACCACATCCAATCACCATTTTCAGTATTTACGCACCCAGTACGGTAGAAACTCCCGCATTAGACCGAGAACGTAAGTCCCAATTTTGGGAAGAATTGGAAGATATACTCCTTAATCATCCTAACTCCTCCCACCTCTTCTTGTTAGGGGATTGCAACGCCCGATTGGATCCTAATATCGATATAACTCATTCACATGTGGGGCCCCATGTGGCAGGCCGAAGACAAACTATCCCTGATGTAGATAGAGACAATGCCCTCTTTTTAATCGACCTCCTTGAGAGCCACGGTTTGGAATTGCCCCAAACTTACCAAAACCTGCCTTTTCGGCAAAGGGTCTCTTACAAGGAGATGACTTGCAAGGACCCCCTTCTTGAAGGGGAGGATATCGCCGACTGGACGACCTTAGATTATGCCATTGCCCCTCAGGGCTTCCGACAAACTTTTTCATTTGTGGGCGCGTATTTTCAACAACTAGTCAACTCCCGTCATATCCCTCTCATTTTCTCACTTAAAACACAATTCCAGCCCACTCCCCCAAAACAAGCTCTCAGAAAACCAGACTATACACAACTCTCCTCTTTCTACACACAGTTGGAGTCTTCTCTTCTAGATAAGACCGATAACGCTTTCATTTTCCCGCACTCCCCTGCTACGCAAATCATCGCTTACACAGATGGCTCTTGTCCTAATAACCGTACAGTCTCCTTCGATAACCCGGCAGGGTGGGGTTTTACTCTCACCTCAGGATCGGATTTGCCCGCACACCCCCCGGTGGACTCCACTTGGTTACAGTCCTGGGGTAAGGTCCGCGCCACCCCTACTCAATATCTGCCAGAATTACCCGGCTCCAATAACACCGGAGAGCTTAAGGCTCTTATTGAACTCTTTGATTATTTGATTTATCATTCTACTTTCCAGTCAGGAGACCGACTTACCATATACACGGACTCGCAGTATGCTCTCTCTCTCCTTCTTGGCTCCTCTGTCCCTACCACACACCACCAGCTGGTTACTCTCGCCCAGCAATATTATACGGCACTCCGCTGTCGTTTCCGGGTAACTCTCTTGAAGGTACCTTCTCATGAAGGAATACCAGGAAATGAATTAGCGGACGCTCTAGCAAAACGTGGAGTCTACTCCTTCGGCTCACTCGGCAGGTTTGCCGCTACTCCCTCTAAATCCCTCCAGCCCCCTGAAATTGGCTTTAACCAGCAAGGATGGGACTCCTTAGATGTCATGGAACAGGATGATTTCCTCATCTCCAAGATCAAAGAATATACTTCTCTTATCCCTATCTTGCCACTCTCCGCCAAGAAACCCTGGATCTCCCCTCACACTTTACATCTCATCCAGGTATTTCAGGAAACTAAATTCACAGATACAACTGCTCTTAAAGCGGCCAGAACAGCCATTAAGAAATCCGCCCGTAGAGATAAAAAGCTATTCATTGCTCAGAATCTCCAGGATGATTTCTACGGGAGCTCCATTCAACAATGGACCCACGCTCGTCAGATTCGTTCTGAATTTCGCCCACGCGCTGCGGGACTATTCAATCTCCACGAAAAACTTGTTTCCTCCTCCCAACGTGCCACGACTTTTGCCGATTATCTTTCCAAACAGGTGTGGCACACTACAGGAGATCCCACTATTCTCCAGCATGATCCACATCCACCGGTTACGGAAATTGATTCCCCCTTTACAATGAATGATTTAAACGCCGCTCTAAAACGTCTCAAAAACCATAAGGCCTCCGGCCCCAACGATATTCCGGGGGAAATATACAAGCACGCCCCCTACATATTGAAACTCTATCTCCTTTTTCACTACAACCAATGTTATCAGGAAGCGAAAGTACCCCCTTCATGGCTCTTCTCAGAGGTCGTCATGATATTAAAAAACACGCAGAAAGACGCCCGGCTCCTTTCCAACTATCGCCCCATCTCCCTTACTAATATATCCTACAAGATCTTCGCCTCAATGCTACAACAGAAATTAGAAAAGGGTCTGGATCCCAGAATTCGGGACAGGCAATTTGGATTCCGCAAAAATCGTTCTACCACACAGCCTATTCACATTATTCGTCGTCTCTTGGAGGTCTATGAAAGGCAAAACTCACCTCTTCACGCTCTATTTATAGATTGGAGCAAAGCATTCGACTCCGTTACCTTTACCGCTATCGAAGCGGCTATGACCCATGTGGGAGTTCCGGATCACACACGTAAAGTCATAATGGCTCTCTATGATAACCCCACTTTCTTGGTCAGAGACTCTTCTCAAAAATCTACCGTACGTACACAGACTAAAGGTCTCCGCCAGGGGTGCCCTTTATCTCCCTATTTATTTGGCTTTGTACTAACCCACCTATTTCACGACGTTGAGAAAGACTATCAGGGTCGGTTTGGAGAAATATCAGGTGTATTTCATGTCCCCTCCCCTCTCTGGGACTTAGAATATGCAGACGACACTGTTCTCCTCTCATGTTCGGCGGAGCAACTCAATCGCCTCCTACACTCCGTCCAACACCATGGTTTTAAGAGGGGTCTCCTCCTTAATGAAGACAAATGTGAGCACTTACGTCTACATTCGCCAAACCGCATATACTACGCGCCAATGGCGCAAACCCCATGTCAATGCAAATATTGTGGCGGCGTCCACGCTCCCCCTACCCCCGTTCCCCTCTCCGATGAGGTTAAATATTTAGGGGTTTATTTGGACCCGACCAATAACAATCGTAAGAACACCTCTTATAGAATTTCACAAGCAGTCGCAGCCTCGAAGCTGCTTCGGCCACTGTTATCTCATGCGGGCCTACCGCCAAGTTGGAAACTTACAGTATATCGGAGCATTGTTCTCTCCATTCTCACTTACGCTATGGATAGTGTCCTACTCACTTCACCACAACTTCGTAAACTGGATTCCATTCATTACAAATCACTGCGCCGTATATTTAAAATTAAATCTTCTTTTTATCATAGAATCCTTGACCCATCGGACTCTCAATGCTCTAACCAATATCTTGCATCTCTCTCCTACCGAACACGTAAGGTCATCACTCCCTCTCAGTTATACTCACAACAACGCTTACAACTTTTCGGACACATTCATAGACACCCAGAATCACTAGAAAGTCAATGTACCTATATGACATCACATGCCTACAGACACATCAGGGCTCCAAACAGACCAGGTCGGCCCCGCATACATTGGGCCGAATCCTGCATGACGCAGGCTGCAGAACGCATCGATCATTTGCTCTCGGACGCAGCCCCTTCTCATGAACAAATACAACACAGCTTCTATCAATTGCCAAATCCGGCTAGCATAGCTGCAGCGCACCGCTCCTCCGGGTTAATGTGGATGGACAATACGTCCCTCTACCGCAAAGTGCAGCCACGTTGCCAAGACCGTCTGTTTTGGACGAAAGTAGTACACAAACCTCCTTCGGGCCGTGCTTAATTTAAGCCACCAGTAACTGAATTAGGATAGGTCGGTGCTGATGGGCTAGTAGTTGACAGCCTTCCGCGTTCGAAAAGTAGTAGTAGTAGTAGCAGCAGTAGTAGTAGTAGTAGTAGTAGTAGTAGTAGTAGTAGTAGTAGTAGAGCCGCCACGGCTCAGACGTTTTGGAAGTTTCGCGCTGGCTATCGAACAGGCTCTGGATTCCAACCTTGCGTTGCTAGAGGTCTCAAACAGGCCTCTTTCCGAACGACTACGGGTTGGTTCCTTACGCTGAGCCATGTGCCATGTGCCAACAGTTTGCGTCTGAGCCGCCAGGTCCCAATTCCTGGACCCAGTACCCTGTCTCAGCACGGGCCCACTGGGCAGGCGGTAGGGTTTCCACTAGCCGCGTGGTGGAGGGAGTCACTCGGCTTGCCTTGTGACGAAATAGCGGATGGCGCTGCTCCCAGTGCACTCACAAAATTATTCTCAGATCAGGAAGAATTCGTTCAAGCATGTTTGCAGAAAGGTGGTTGCAAGCCAGCAACCCGTTTCCTACCGAGGTCAGGTTATGACCCCTGCTCTCCTAAGGCGCATGGGCAACTGCCCACCGCGGCCAGGTTCCACTCAGTCTTTTGCACCACGGTCTAGAGCAGGACAGGCCACCAGGCCCCTCCGTGTACTGTCTTGGAATGCAGGCCACCTCGGCCAGCAGCAATGGTCGGAAGTCAAATCATGGCTTTCCACTGAGGCACGTCACACCTGTGATGTTCTTGTGCTGCAGGAGACCCACTGGCAGGCTACGGCCGAATTTAGTGTTGCAGGCTGGTACTGCATCTCGTCTGCCTCTGCTGCAGATCCGAAAGCCTCTAGACGCAAACAACGCAGGGGCAAGGCCCACATACAGCCACCCGCAGAGGCAATGCCTAATGACGACAAGACCAATCCGCCCCGCAAGGAACCCTCGACAACCCGCGCGGACGGGGTTATGGTCTTCCTGTCCCCACACATACTACCTAAAGGTGTGCGCTGGCAGGAGCATGTCATAGGCAGAGCCCTGGAAGTCAGGTTTGACTGGCACGGGGCCCGCATCCATCTGATTGCTGTGTACCAACATGTTTGGTCGCCGGCCAAACAGGTGCAGAACAATCGTCAGGACAGGGCACAGGTCCTAAAAGCTCTTGGCAGATGTGTGCAACGGGTGCCACACCGAGACACGCTTCTCATAGCAGGTGATTTCAATAGCTCCTTGCAAAAGCAGCCTAGGCTGGTAGGTCCAGAGCTCATAAGCCCACAGGAAGCGCGACCTGATGAACCAGAGCTTACAAACTTTCTGTTGAGTCATCGCTTGGTGGCCCTCAACACGTGGCGACCTCAGCCATTATTTACGTACCAACAGGGGGATACGCGCACACAAATTGACTTTGTGCTTACGCGAGAGGTGTCAGCTGGAGGCACTGCCAAGGCCTCCACGCCACTGGCGGCTTTTCCGCTGGGCAGCTGGAAGAAAAGTGGGCACCTGCCCATCAGTGCGACTGTCAAGCCAGTACGTCACTGGAATCTGCCGCCTCCTCAGATACAGACACATCAGTTTGACGCTGCTGCCCTGCAAGCGGCTGTGAGGGACAACACGCTGCCGGCTCAGCAAATGCTTGAGTGGGTCACAACCCGTCTTACTCCGGACATGCAGCCGGCGTCATGGGATCGCCTTCTTGGCGAGGCCACCTCCAGGTTTTTCCCTAAGACCCCGGTGGCAATGCCAGAAAGTCCGGAGACGTGCATTGCTAGAAGAATGTGGCGCTCTGCGCGAGGGAGCAATGCTCACACCAGTGCTGAATCAGCTACAGACGCAGCTGCCCGCCAACTGCTATATGACCAGCACAAACTGGCGGTTAAGCAGTCTCGCAAAGACCAAACCAAGCGGTTCCTCGCTGAGGTGGACCAGGCTCTCAATCAGGGAGACCAACACCTAGCATACCAAACTCTCAAGCATCTTCGACCGTGGAAACCAGCTCTGAAGGCTCAGCTCAAGGATTCGAACGGTTTCCTGCTCAGCCCAGCAAATGAACTTGCGGAGTTGGGCAAGTACGCCACCCAGGTCTTTGCAGCGCACCCACCGCTTCCTTCTGACGCGGGGCTTCTGCCCCTACTGCCGCAGACCAAGTTGGCGAAACATATTGCTTCGATTAAACCTGGTAAGGCAGTTCCGAAAGGAGCAGCCCCGGCCGCAGCCTGGAAGCTCTGCGCACAGCCGGTATCCGAGGCGCTCTCACATTACTGTTCTGCTCTGACGCAGGACCAGCCACTAGACGATGATCTGACACGCGCGGATCTCTGCTTGATCCCCAAACCGGGCAAGCCGGCTGAAAAGCCTTCACAGCTAAGGCCGCTGGGCATCCTCCGGCCGGATGCTAAAGGCCTGGCGGGAACGGCTAAGGAACTCCTGGAACCTCTCACGCTGCCGTACATGAAGCCTCTTCCTCAGTTTGCATACCTCCCGGGGCGGGGTCTCTCTGACGCTCAGAGTAGAGTGGTACAGCACCTGAGGGAGGCTAGGCAGCTGTGTCGCAATGCGAACCTCACCAGAGCGGATCAGCAGCGGGGACAATGTCCTGTTGGTCTCGTCGGAGGCATCACCTTTGCACTCGACCTGTCACAGGCATTCGATACTGTATCCCGCAGCGAAATCTTATCTCTGCTTGATGAACTAGGCGCAGATCCATCCCTACAAAAACTGATTCACGGCCTGCATCATCGATCCAAGTACAGACTCCATTCTCAAGGGGCCCACCAGGATGTGGAAACCACCACAGGCATCAAACAAGGCTGCAAGTTGGCCCCTACGTTGTTTTCCGTTCTAACAGGCCGTCTCCTGCACAGGCTGATAAGCACATTTGGCTGGGACAATGTCCGCAGATACTTCACTGGGTACGCCGATGACTTTACCATGCATCGCACAATCCGCAACAAAGCGGACGTGGACGCAGCTCACAAAATGATCCTACAGCTTCTGTCGGAGGTAGAGAAACTAGGCCTGCGCGTCAATCCGACCAAATGTGCCATTCTAGTCAAGCTCAGTGGCAGAGAGGCCGAGGCCACGCTCCAGAAGCACACCTGTTGGCTTCCTGATCAGGATGGAAAACTCCAGCGTCACTGGCGACTGGGCAAACACAAGTCCTTCCCCGCCTACAAACTTGAAACACAAATCAAGTACCTGGGCATTCAAATCTCCTATGGGAGTTTTGAAATGCAAACGCTGCGCTTCCGTATAGCGGAGGCTGCCAAAAAGCTCCAGCAGGTCAAGCGATTTGTTTACAACCGCAGAACTGCAGGGCCAATGGCCAGGTTGAAGGTTTGGTTCACCACCGTATGGGCCACTCTGGTCACAGGACTTCCTGAAGTCGGCCTCACGGAGGAGACAGCCAGGCATCTCCGAGGTTGCTACGCTCCGTGCTTAACCAGCCTGTCCACGTCAGCCGCATCTCCACAGCTGACCTGTATCAGCTGCATTCGATTCAGGACCCGGTGGCAAAAATCCGAGATCGGATGGCTTCGCGACTAAAAAGACTGCGCAAACGACCCGACATCCCTACCCCCGAGGCTGACACTTCCGTCCAGCTGATGACTACTTCCAGTGCACCTACGGTGCGGCTGGGCCCGTGGGCCAGACTGCGCCCTGCCGCGCCGGCCTCGGCCACAGGCTTGAACCCTACCGATATGGCAGTGTACGGTGATGTCAAGTGTCTGGGACATGTCCTACAGGACTTACAGGACATGCTACAAGAGGTGGACAATCTTCCGGCGAGCACCGAGGCCTCGCAGCAGCGGTTGCACGACTGTCCTCACTGTGCGTCTGGCTTTGTCTCTGCGCATGGTCTACATATGCACATCACAAGGATGCATCGTGATCACGTGAAGAGGTACATTCCTCCCTCCTTTGATCGTAGTCGGCACTCCAAGGACGGTCTACCAGTATGTTCCGCATGCGACAAGGCCTTCCATCAATGGAAGGGCCTGCGCGACCATTTGTTGTCGGGAGCCTGTACGCAGCCGGAACGCCTGCGCCAGCTATCTCTCACCACTGAGGAACAGCTGCAAGGCCAAGCTCTCAGAGGCCTAGCAGCCCTTCGGGCTACGGTGCAGAGTTCGCCAAAAGACAAGCTCAGCAGCATAGCCTCCCGGCCGGAAGCTCAAGAACTCAAGCACAGGTGCATCTTGTGCGGATCCTGGACCCCAGACCATACCAAGATGAAAAATCATCAACGACAGGCTCATGCACAGGTCTGGCAGCGGGACGGTCCGGCGGCACTCCAGCTTTGCCAGGCCTACACAGTGCAGATGATCAAAGGACACCCATGTCCCTTTTGCAAACTGCAGGTCTACGACAAACGCAAGCACCCAGAACAGTGCATAGTTCTGTTCCAGGTCCTGCTCGGATGGCATAAGGTACAGGGTACGGACAAAATGCGGGAACAATGTTCCAAGCCTCAACCAAAGACCGCGGTGACAATGTCCCTCAGTGGCTTCTTCGGGACGGCGGACCGATCTGTTACTCCCGCTGCCTCCACCACGGTCACCACGGCGACGGCGGGAACCGCCGGGGGACATCTCCCACCAGGCCTGTACTCACGCATGCGGCACATGATGAACTCAGGCAATACCTGCTATGTCAATGCGACCATACAAGCCCTTCTAGCCGCGCTTGACTCTGCGTCCAATATAGCGGAACTGGGACCACTGGTCGAACATTGCATTAGCCCGGAGGCGGATCCAATGGACACTAGGCTTATCAACCCCCCAAGCCTTTTTGCTCTCCGGTCGTTAGTGCCTAGATGGCGCTTCGATGGCAGACAACACGACACCTCTGAATTTGTCACGAGCCTGCTAGAGCATCACACCGGAACCCTACAACCCGTGCGTTGGGAGGGACGCACTAATGGACTGCCAGAAAGCGAAGACGATGGCCTTACGCCGCTGCTGCTGCCTCTTTCCTCGGACTGTCGAACACTGCAGCAGGCCTGCATGGCATGGTACAACCACATGTTCCAACGCGCCCTGGCATGGGCCCCAGACATCCTGCCAGTCACAGTTGCTCGATGGATGGACGGCACCAAACGACGCACCCCGCTAGACCTGCGCAGGCAAGTCTCACTGCCGACTTGGACGGAGGGTCAGGACCGCCAGTGGCACCAATTTTCAGTCATTTCGGGGGTCTTTCATGTAGGAGCGGAAATACACTCCGGTCATTACCGGTCTTTCTGGATCCATCCGCATGGAGGTGCGTTATACGTTGGTGATGATGCCACCAGCCCACACCTCGCCTCGACCTCAGAACGCAAACATGTTTTGGAAGATTGTTACCTCCTTTTCTTGAGAAGACAGGAGTGACTCTGACTCACCCTTAAGGGGTGAGTGCTGGCCCTCCCAGTCTAGGAATGCGTGCACCACTAGGGTGCCTGTGCGTGGGAAGGCCGGACCCCACAATAGGTGGGCATGGCCCCCCCCACGTCAAGGCCAAGCGTGCTTTAGGCATGCGCAGGCTTACCCGCAGCTTTTTCAGGCTGACCCAGCATGGCTGACAAGATCCACAGCCCAGACCACAAACGTGGTCGCACCACATCTCCCCTAGCTTCAGATTCACTGATGGGCGAACCGTCTGAGTCATTTGGTGTCGATGCTCGACGCCGAACGACCGGCAGCGGCAAGCAGCGGCAAGGCAGGGCCCTGCACGCCCTTTCCAACGCCGAGCTCACTCAAGGCTTCCTACTACATGAAGAACAGCTTGCTCTACTACAACTTCAGGCCTCGCTGGTGTACAAGCTCCCCACGGACGCCCCCCTGGCACAGGCCCTAGCCAAGGCCGTGGCCGCGTGGCAGAAAGGCCACACGCCGGGGAAAGCGCACCCACTGGGTTCATGTGCACACTTCACAGCGGGAGCAATGCTCGTCCAGCTGGCCCAGTCTCAACAAAAGCCACCAGGCATTGACACTGCACAGTTCAAGGCCTTCATCAAGCTGATCGAGGACTTCGGCGAATCGCCGCATGAGGCTGTGATTCATCTGGTCGCGCACTGCTCGGCTCGACAGAATGCTCTCAAGACGCATCTCATTTTGGACTTCCGACCGGTTCTCCACTCCCCGCTTGCGCAGTACACCTCGCTGATCGCGGCCCTCCTGGATTCCTATGAAGGAGAGCGCCTCGGAAAGAAGGCCCCTGGTGGCCTGGCTCGCAAGGCGAGGGGCAAAGCTGGCTGAAGGAGTGGTGCCAATGGCAGCAGCTGGACACGGCCTAGCTCAATTAGGACAATCTCTAACTTTCACAGGAGCAATGCTCGAATTTGCCTTGTTCCTGGAGTGCACTGTCAGCCATACGCTGTATCACTCCTGTGCACAATGACAAGCAACCAGGCAAACACGCCTGTGGAAAAAGCACTGACCTTGCGCCGTGTTCACAGCATTGCAGCGGGCTGCCATTGTCTGGCATGCGCTAGGCAGCGTCTAATCTAGTGTCACGCAGCCTTTCCAATTGCCAGATCGCATTCTGAGTCCCTCCCAGCCTCATTGCCGCCCAACATGCCAGGGCTGCAGAGTCACATTGATCTCGACTACTACGCTGCCCAATGGGACAAAATCCGAGAGCTAGGCCTGGACAAACCTACAACGACAGCGGCGACCTCGGCAACCTCAGACGACAAGGAGCGGACCGTGCAGACTAAAGAGCCAACTGCTACATCCTTACCGTCGGGCCGTCAACGCCCCCCTACGCCACCCCGCTCACCGAAGAAGCGCCAGAACACGGTGAATAAGATCCACAATTAGCGACAATGCCATTCTGAGTCTCGGGTGCGCACAATGAGCGGCCCTAACCCTGAAGGTGGTCAATGACCTCCTGCACCACGCTGCTAGGATGGAAAAAGTTTCGCAACTTAAAGGATCGCTAATAAATAATGCAAGCTGCGGGCGGTCAGATCCTCCATACTGTGCTCGCGTCCATGCGACTAAACACAGAAGGATCAAGTCAAGGCCCGGCACTCTACCGCTCCACTCCGCTTCGCACATGGCGGCTCCTCCTGACACTACGGCCCTGGACAGCCTTCATATCCGATTGGGCCTAGACCAGGACCCCCATCGCATGGCAACGGCTATTGTGGCAGCAATGACGGACCACGCACAAACCGTGCAACGAGTCCCTACCCCCTGCACCTTAGCGGGACCCACGTCGGCTGCCTGCCTCAGCCTCCTGAAGGGCACGGTCGGCAAGACCGTGGGAAGAGGCTACACGAGCACAGTCTACCTGTCTCATGAGGACCCCAACTTTGTCATCAAACAGGTCAAGGCGGAGCACGAGGCAGACTTTCGGAAAGAATTGCATCGTGTTACGAGACTTCCGCCTCTCTCCGTGATCAACACCATCTACGCGGCAGACGGCCCGAGGGCACTCATGCCGCGCCTTTGGTCAGCTCCCCGTCCTCTCACCGGGGACACAGTCCAGCGACTCAAATTCGATATCGCGGCTGCACTGCAGATGCTGCATTCATCCCAAATCGTTCATGGGGACGTGCACGCGGACAACATCATGGTCCGGCACCAACCGGCCAGTTTCGTACTGATTGACTATGGCGGCTGCTCGGGCGAGGCCATCTACCCCTTGAGTAACGGCTACGGCGCCAAGGGATATGGCGGCGATCTACATCGGCCACCAACCCTGGAGGCTCCACCCGCCCCGGTCCGGACGGCGCATGGGGACTTCTACCGGCTGAGCCAAACGATCTTCAAACAGTTCCTGTCGGATGAGGAGCCTACCAAACGACGCAAGGGCAGCGGCGTCAATGACGGAGTCAGCAGGGGCATTCCTAGCCACATGAAGCGAGAATTGCAACTGTGGCTGGAGCGGGACCAATGGCCACAGCCCATCTATCCCAACTCCCCCTTCCCTGCTGGCTCCTGGACGGACTCTGCCTTCAACCCCGCGGTCACTGTACATGCTGGCCTGTGGAGAGCAAACGGGGAGCTCCGGACAGATACCGCCACCTTTGCCAGATCAGATGACAAGTTTGGCAACAACAAGGGCTCACTGGTCCCGGAAAAGTCAGATCCGTCAGATCTCTCACCTGGCCTTGGATCCTGGGAAAAGTCTGCTGTTTGGGCCAAGTTCTACCTTTCTACGGAATTGAGGACATGCGGCCGCCACCTCCGGTATGTATACCAAGAGATCTTTCCCTGGGAATCCTACTCCAACCAGGACGGCTACTTGGTGCTGGACAAGCCCCCTCCTCCGCCTCCGAACAAGCCAATCGAGCAGAAGGAGGAGGCGGTGTCAATGACAACTCCAGCATCCCAAAGCGGGGGCAAGGCCCACTCTGCCCTGACACAGGTGTCGCCTCCATCTCCCACCTCTCCTGCGAACAGACTCGCCATGGAAGCTGCCCCAGCTGACATAGGGTCAGCGAATCCGCAGCGGGAGCCACCACGAGCATCTACCGAGCTCCCAGGCATCTGGGGAGAACCTCCCGCCCGCCCTGCGGAGGACCAGGACCCATCGCAGAAAATTTCTGCCCAACGCCAGCCCCAGCCCCAGCCCATGCAGGCTCCCTTTGACCCACCGGAATCAGCGCCTCCTTTTCACACAGTCATGAAGGAAGCTCAGGTCTACGACCCGAACGCCAGATTCCGAGCGATGGCAGCCTCAGGAGGCAGCGATATACCCTTCGACACCAAGGGCCACATGCTTCAGTCTGGAGATGCTTTTGTGGCTCGAGATCTAGCAAGGACTCCCAAACCAGGATCTCGAAAAACCACCATCGAGGATTGGTCTCGAAGCCTTCACACTGCCGCGGACCTCCTGCGTGGAGTCGCAGGCCTACCCAGATCGCTTCCTGGAAGAGTGCCCATTCCCGAGACCCCCACCGCCCTAACGCAGCTGGGACAATGTCCGCCAATGTCATCCTGATGGCGACAATGTCGTGCTAGAGCTGTATCGGCCGGTATTCAACTCTTTCTCTTTTTCTCCACGAGCCTGTCGGCTCACACGCCGCCGTTAATCAACACGGCTCTTTTCTTTTCAGACGGCGCTGCCACACATGATGCAGTTCGGATTGAAACAGCGTGTCGGTTTGAGTGTGCTGCTTTAGCCATCAGTGCAGAATCAGCTGGGATCTGACACCGGATACTAGGCTGCCACCCTCTAATACCACCATTCCTGATCACACTTGTCGGCTCTCAGACCCAGATCGCTGGTCTGGACGGCCCAGGCCCGCCATCTCCAAACAGCTGCCCCTAGCGATGTGGAGGCTCCGTAGCAGCTCGGGATGTATCCCCATGGACCTGGACGAGTCTGACGAGGAGGTCCCTGAACCGGCACGAAAGTGCCGGGCGCATGCATGTGCGTATGTAGGTATGAGTGTCTGCACGCAGGTAGGTATGCATGTTTGTGTATGAATTCAGGTATCTATACATTCATGTGTGCATGAAGTCTAGGTTGTTGACCTTTGCTTAGGTGGGCCTTCGACCTGTTTGAGGCTCGGCGGCTACATGCATATTCTCGTGCAGTGCGGCGATGTCTTCTATGCTCGCCTCTTTCGGGACATAGTCGGCCGTTGTGAGCAGCAACACGGCAGCAGCAGAAGCAAAAGCAAAAGCACCACTCCAACCCCCTGCGCTTGCATCCTAGCCTGTGCAAGACGCTCACCCGCACATCGCATCGGCAGCACCAGCCTGCACTCACACCCAGCACCACCAGCACCGGCACCGGCGCTTCACTGGCACTTCGCTAGCACCCGGACCGGCCAGAATCATACTTAATTACAAGCCGATTCCGTAACAACAGCACCAATGATATGAATCACGAAGAAAGCAACCGTATCAATAACAAGAAGAACAACGGCAGCACCACCGCCACGACCAACAAACACAGCAACAGCAAGAGGAACCGGCACCAGCACAGCATCGTCGACAGCAAGTTGCGTTCCAATACCAGCACTAGTGGTACTGGCAGCACTGCGACAGGCTTCAGAACGGTTCCTGTGTTTACTCAGGGTTGTTTCGGACATACTCATCCCCGCGGCCCCGCTTGGGTTCAAGCATACACCACGCAACAGCAGCTAGCTTTTCTAAAAACTTTAGCTTCAGCTTTCCACTTTTCAGCTTTGCTTTGCTCATGCTTTTAGCTGTCAGGACTACTTTTCAGCAGCTTTAAGCTAAGTACGTTCAGCCAGCCCTGTGCATGGATAGCCAGCCGGCCGCTTTTCGCCCCCAGCTGCAGCTACAACTGACTACAGAGGTCAGATCACTGATCGATAGGCTTATTGACTTGGAGGCTGCGGGGGCTGCTCAGCGAGCGGAAATTTCCCGCTTGCACTGCAGGGTCAACCGGCTGGAGGCCCAGGTACATCAAGGCCGCAACTGGCTCCTGCACCTGGCAGACAGGGCCACTTCCTTGGAGGAGGTCACACAGAAGCTTTCTATCAGGTTGCGAGCCCTGGTTACCCTGCTTCGTGACACGCTTTCTGAGACTGTTGCCCGTCTTCGGATTTGGTTCTAAGCATGGCCTCTTCTGACATGGTCGGTGGTGATGCACCTGCTTTGCCGTCTAGCAGGGTGGCTACGGATATACTTTTGGCCGATGCTTCGCCTTTCTGCACTGATGCTGACGCTTTGGAACTCAGGGCCTCTTTTCGTAATCGCTTTGCTGATTTTGCGGACCCGGAGGACCCTACTCAAGTACCCTCAGCCTCGGTACCCACTTTTGAGGTTGCTGAGTCAGATGCAGAGGAAGCTTTCGAACCCAGGAGTAAGCTTCGACGCCGCTGGCTTCACCAAGCACATTGTGCCCCGGTGACTCCTCCCTTACCTATGGAAAACAGCCCAGGTGCATCCAGCGGTGATCAATCCTGGCAGCTTATAGAGCAAAACCTGCCGGTGCCCGAGAATGCATCCTTTCAGGAGGGGTCTTCAGCAACTTCGACATTTTTGCTTATGCCATTGCAATCCACCCCTCCTCGACCCAGCTTGCCTGCTACTCCGAAGGCACCCACTTGGCGGGCTCCCAGAGTGTGCTTACGATACAACTCCCCTTTTCAGGTGGGGCACAACGGGCGCCAGCCTACAGTTGCTCGGCTCCGCCCCTGCGCTCCCTTCCCCACTCCGCGGCAAGCCCCTAAAGCCGCGCCTGTGCAGCAGTCTACACCCCAGATCTTCCCGACGGCGAAGGCACTGCCGCACTTTCAGGACGCTTCGGCTTACGCGGTCTATCCCATGCAGCAGCCTTCTCCTGTTCAGGTATCGCTTTCGCTGGCAACGCCGAGACCGGTTCAGCCCTCAACAACAGCTTTGAGAGCGCCTTCAGAGTCACACCCGCCTGCTTTTCGCGAGCCAATCGCCGGCTTGGTCACCAGCAAGGATAACCATCAGGCGTGCGACGAACGCAACAAGGTACTTTTTGACCAGCTTTGTGCATCGCATGGCCCCTACAGCGAGGTGCTGCAACAGCTTTCAGGGAGTCGCGAGGGAACATTGATCAAGTCTCGGCTTCTCAGCAAGGTGAGTGACACCACGGCTGCCCGCTACCTTCGTTCAGTCCAGCTTTTCTTTTGTGCCTTTGAGGAGCTGGGCGGCAACATGGAGTCTATCGACCAAGGTCTATTCCTTGATGCTTTCTTCGCTTTATCTCGAGGCTCCGAAACAGGCCCACTTTCTAACAGCATCAATGTGCTCAAGGCGCTGCGCTGGTACAAGAAGCTTCTTTCACTTGCATGCCTCCCAGACCTGTACGGCACTGCTTTCAGTCTCCTCTCCAATCCGTCTGGCCAGGAGAAACGAGAGAGCATACCACTGCCGCTTTCTTTTGTGGCCTTCCTTGAGCGCACCCTGCTTTCAGGCACAGCCAGCTTGATGGACACCATCTGGGCGGGGTCGTTCTTGGTGGCAATCGGTGCTAGCCTCCGCTTCGCAGACGCCCAGCATGTCCGCTGGAGCTCACTTTGTGTGAGCCATTTCACTTTACGAGGAATATGCTACAGGACCAAGACCACCAAAGGCGGATGCCCCTTTGGTCTCCTCAGCTTTGGCCCCTTTTCGTCATCTGAGGAATGGGGGCTGACTTGGCTCCCCCGCTGGTTGGGAGCATTAGACAAGGTTTGGTCCGACCTCCGCTCTCGCTTTGGGGCCCAGCCTGAGCCAGATTGCATGTTTTTCCTCTTAAGTGATGCAGGCTTTGCTCCGGCCACTTATTCACAGGCCCTTCAGAAGTTGCGCTACTGGCTGACGCTTTCAGGGATAGAGCCGCATCAAGCTTCCCAATATACGCTTCACAGTTTGAAGACTACCTTCCTTTCGTGGATGTCTCAGCTCTCTATCCCACTGGCGTCCCGCTTTCTCCAGGGACATCATAAAACCCCTGGCTCTGCCCAGCTGTACTCTCGGGACGACGTATGGCCAGCCCTAAGAGCGCAGCTTCTTTTGTGGCGGTCGATCCACGCCGGCTTCCGTCCTGCCAGGCCGCAACACCGAGGGGGACAATCACCGCTTGCCGAGCCCCCTTTCGAGACGGCGGGGTTCCAATGGGACGCCTTCATCCCGGAACTTACATGTTTCTCGCTTGGCAGTGACTTCCAATCATTCCTGGCCCTGGAACAACAGGACGGCGAACTCCGCGAAGCCCGAGAGTCATGCTCCACGATTACACGGTCAGGCCCCAAACTTCCCTCTTGTGTTCGCGCCCGGGCGCAGGTCGACCACTTCGAGGACTCAGATGCCGATGATGCAGGCCCGGCTCGCCCTGCAGCGATGGTCGCATCCACTTTGGAGGTCGACCCCACATGGCAAGATGAAACAAGTGAGGGGCTTAGTGTGTCACATGAGGAGCAGCCGCTTGAAGCTCCATCTTTTCAAACTTCCCGCACAAACTGCAGGGAGGTGCGGTATCTGCTAGGAGCATCCGGGGTGGCCCACCTCAGCATCTCCCACCCCGGCTCCCGTATGACCTGCTTGGCGTGCAAGGATGCCCAATGCCAGGTTCGATGTCACCCCGCTTGTGGCTGCATCTCAGACTTTTCCGCTTTTGTGCATTTTCCGCCTGAATCTCGCTTATGTAAGCGGCGGGCATGCATCATAGCATCTTTGGAGGAAGCGTGAGCATCTTCTGCGAAATATAGCGTTCCATGTTGCACCTCTGGTTCATGACATTGTGCCACAGCTTGTCTTTCGCGCTTGTGAAATGTTGTTCTATAAGCTCTTGCTCGAGATCAGCTTATGAAACATAATCCCGCTTTACTTCCAGCGTGGGTCATGGCCAAGTTGTCCCCCGACTACGTGTTCAGCCTCCTCAAAAGCATGAACGAGGCTGAGAGGGCCCACTTTTTGAAGCGAATGGAAGGAGACCCGCTTCTTCCTTCCACAACGCCGGCACCCGCTTTGGCAGCAGCACCTTCGGAGCAACCTGCTTCGAGCACCGTGATCGACCCCATCGGGGACTCCATCGCTGCCGAAGATTACGGACCACCGGCCGCTTCAAAGTCTTCCCCCTCGCCTCCTGCACCCACTTTGGAGGCACCAGCGGAGCCGGAGCCTAAGGCAGCTACCGGTGGCCAGAGCGCCCCCACGGAAGCCACTTCAGCGGCTCAGGGCGACGGGGCCAAAGCCGATGCCACGGGGGACGGGGTCACGAACGCCAAACGCTGGCAACGTGAACCCGAGGTCAAGGAACCGCCGCCGCGACCTCCTTCGTCACCCGCTTTGGCATCGCAAACCCCAAAAGCTGGGGTACCGCTGCTGAAGTCGAAGAGCATGGCCACTCCCACTCCACCCGCTTCGGTGACTACTAGGCTACGCCCAGCGCCCCTCCCGCTTCCAAGGCCCCGCCACCGCCGCTTGTGGAGGAGGGCACCACGGGGGGAAGCTCGGGCAACACAGGGCAACAGCCGCCCACTTCAACGCCGCAGCGCGAGATTGCCCCGCTTCTCGCTAGTGACGCTCCAGCCTCCCGCTTGGGGCACACTATCTATGATAGCGAAGGCCGGGCCACTTTGCAGCTGGTTCAATTGTGGGCATGTCGCCGCCAGTGTTCCCAATGCGCTCAGGGACACTGTCAGGCGACATTCAGCGACAGATCCAACAGCTTCCACGTGAACCACTTATGCAGAGACTGCAAACGCGCTCGTGGGCGTGAGCGCCAGGAGGCCACTTCACAGTGGAACCATGGCCAAGACGAGTGGGGCCAGAGCCAGACCGCTTGGGAGGAGTCGCCCGCTTGGAGCTCATGGAACTGGTCTGGACGGGCATGGCAGCACCAGTGAAGTCCACGCTGCCCCCCACTTTTCAAGCTTCGGCATTGAATCGCCCACTTTTGGGTCGACCCAATTTGTACACGGGCGACCCCGCTGGGCTTGTGAGCCCGCTGGAGCTCGGCTTTCGTAAGCCAGTCATCTCGAGCACCGCTTCCCGCTTGGAAAATAGGCGGCAAGCTCCGACAGCTGCATCGAAGTGTGCATCCGCTTGTGATTCGCTGAGAAACATGACATCATTTATCTCCCCCGCTTGGGTCAAGCGCAGCCCTTTCCCGCTCGGGCGCCTCTCTCGCTGCCACGCCACAGGCCACAGGTACACACTTGCAGTCTCTAATTTTTGTTGTGTGCCTCGCAGGACGATCATCTCCGCGGTCCACGCCTCAGACTTCTTCACATCCCGCTTTACATTAGCCGTGCATCCCGCTCAGGCCCCCCTCGACATGTCCGACTTCTCGCAGTTCGTGTCGGATTGCAACGTACCTGCCGCGGTGGCCTCTCTGCTTTCGGAGTTCGACACCGCTTTGTACGCACGTGCTTGCACAACTCCTTCCGAGCTAGAGGAACTGATCACCCACTTCATGACTGAAGCCGCGGTGACAGAAGCAGCGGAACGCTTTATCACGAAAGCATCGCTACGCCTGCTTTTCTCCAAATGCAGGCAGTCGGAAGGCATGGCTTCCTTGGAGGCCACGCCCAGCTCTTCTCTCCCGCTTGGAGAAGCGCCTTCAACAGCTGTGCCACCCGCTCCGGCAGCAGTTCCGCTCTCTAGCTCATGGCAGGAGGCTTGGCCGGCAAAACTCAGCGGCGAACGCACTGCAGCGCTCAGGAAAAGGTTCGAGGAGGATTACCCCACTGAACTCCTCGACGCCGAGAGCTTTCCGAGCGCCCGCTTGTTGGCCCTCACCAATAAGATGCTTTCAGAAAAGGAAGTGCGATGGATTCCCTGGAAGTACCGCTTAAGTGCAAGGGCGCAAGAAGACAGCCTGCTTATCAGGCCCAAGAAACAGGCCCGCTTTGACATCGCGGAGTTCTTCTTCGACGAGGCCCCAACCAGGGATATACATGAAGGCCCCGCTTCATTCAGCTTCGTGACACAGCTTCTCTCACTTGCTGCGAATGCGATCGCTTTATGCCAGGGGGCCCACCTAGGCTCCCTGAAACTCTACAACAAAAAGTTCACCCGCATTTGCTTCACCAAATACGAAGCCTCCGCCAACCTACGGGGCCCCACTACGATGGAAGCCCAGGCAGCTGATCGCCGATGTTGGGAAATCATCGCCGACTTAGTCAATGTGCATCATTGGAAGCTAGATGACGCGCTTCACGAAGTGGCGGAGGTGCGCTCTGATCTGCACAGCTTACTTGCGCCCAGGCCCTTCGTGCCCAAACCCAAGCACGACCCGGACAACAGCTGGAAGACCGGTGCCAAAGGCAACGGTCGTGGAGGCAAAGGCGGGGGCCGGGGCGGCAAGGGCCGCGATGGCAAAGGCGAAAAGGGAGAGCGCTTTGAGCGAGGCGGCAAAGGTGGCAAAGGTAAGGACAACAAGCAGGCGACGCCTCCCGGGAAATGGCTTTCCACCATCTTCATGGATGGCAAGCGCCAGACTCTTTGCATGCGCTACCAGAGCGGTCAGTGCAAGGACCCAGCCACGTGCCGCTATGTGCACAGATGCGCAGTGCCCAAGAGTGACGGCACCGCTTGCGGAGGTAATCACCCAGCTTCTCAGCATGTGGCTACCCCGCACTAGGAAACCCACTTCAGCGACCAGCGGGACATCGCTGAGGAGGTCATAGTTGTCCCGCTTTCAGTGCCTGCTCAACCTTCAGGTTCAGCAGGGGCAACATCGGCACTGCCAAGGCTGGTGCCCCAGTATCCAGTGCATCTTTGGCGATCAGTGAAGGCTCCCTCGACTTCGCTACCTGCTTGGAGCTTTTAGCGCAGTACTTTTCCCTCCCCTTCATTGATGCCGCAGGCCCCACCGACAATGCCATTGACGCTTCCGGAGCATATTTCAACCTGGGAGCTTTCTCCTTTGATAACGGCACCAGGTCGGGGATATTTCAGCGCACTGAACAATTTTCCGATGTACTTCGTTTCTTGAACGCTTTCATGCAGCTTCAGTTCCCGGGTGCCTCTTGGAGCTCCTTGTGCGTGAGCCACAACGTTCGTACTCGCTTACACACGGATGCTGGCAACGCTTCAGGCACACTCAATCACACAGTTTCACTCGGCAATTTCAGCGGAGGTGAGATCTGGATTAGCCCAGCTTTGGATCCCTCTGCGGCCAACATCCCGGCCCCACTGGAGGCCTCATCCGAGGCCCACAGAGCAGAAGATGCAAGCAAAGGTGAATTGCGCGACACCTGGCATTCACCGCTTTCCTTCAGCTGTGAATCCCTCCATTGTACGATGCCAATCCAAGGAGACAGGTGGGTATTGACTGCCTACACTTGCAGGAACCTACACAGCTTCGACATGAAGTCGCTTGCACATTTAAAGTCACTGGGATTCCCATTGCCTACAGTTCCTACAGCACTTCCTCAGGCTTTACCCTCTGCACCGAAGGACAATACGCACGTCGAGATCTTCCTAGATATCTGCTGTGGTGCCTCTCACCCACTTACCACAGCTATCTCATCATGTGGCATCATGTGTTTGCCCATTGACCTGCTTGGTGAGGAGCAGCTGGATCTCTTGCACGACGACACGTACGACCACCTTCTTCGGTTATGCTTCTCAGGCATTGTACGTTTTGCTCATGGATCCCCGCCATGCAAAGAATACTCCCGCTTGAAGCTACGCCCCGGGGGACCGGCCGCTATCCGATCCCCAGAACATCTCAACGGATTGCCAGGCAATACAGCTTCACAGCAGGAACGCGTGCTAAACAGCCAGAAGCTTCTCTATCGCTGTGTATGCCTGCTTCGAGCCGCTTTCAACTCAGGTGCACATGTATCTCTGGAACAGCCCACGAACGCGATGTCTTGGCTTGAACCATTCGTACAGGACATGCTTGCTGAGATACAGGCTTCACTGGTCAACATCCCGGCGTGCTCAGTTGGCCAGAATATAGCCAAATCTTGGCTTTTCGCATGCAGCTTCGATGATATGCAAGCCCTGGCAGGTACATGCTCTCATTCGGAGGGTCATCCTTCTGTGGCCGGCGTCCGGGACGAGCTTGGCAACTTTTTGTCACAGCGCACCGCAGAGTACCCAGCTGAGTTAGCAAACAGCTTTGCTCAGCAGGCGGCTAAACTTTTCTCATCATGCCGGCCCTCCCATAGCGTTCCCACTTGCTCTTTGGCGTTCGCACTCGCTTCGATCCCCAAGAAGCCCCGTGCAGCTACAACCACAGCTTCACAGGATGGAGGTGGCATCTACTCCCTGCCGGACTGGTCAATGGGCCCCAGATACCAATCTGACAGCTTACATGACTTGCGCAAAGAATGGCAGTCTTGGCTCCTCTCGCACAGGATACCACTTCGCCTTCAGCAACATGTCGCAGCTGGCAGTAACAGCCCACTTTTCTCGGAAGAGGAAACATCGTGGCTGCGTGGATCCTTTAAACGCTTTTCTGACGCCCACTCCCCAGCTCGGGATTGGGACTTCTCTGTTCAGGAGGGTCAACCATACTGCTTATCTGCACTTGAGCGCTTGAGCACCCTCTTGGGGGATAAAGACACAACTTTATTTCCCGCTTTGCAGAAGGGGGTCCCAACTGGCTTTGATGGGGACATCCCTCGCAGCCACACCCTTCGTCCCCGCAGTGCAGAGGAAACTGAAAGCGCCGCAGACTTGCTTATCTGCGAAGGCAACTGGCAGGGAGCCGAGGCAGACCCGGCCTTGCTTCAGGAGCTTATTGAAGAAGAGGTATCCTCCGGCTACATCGAGGAAATGGACAGTCTGGAGGCCGCTTACGAAAGGTGGGGAAAAGATCGTGTTGCAGTTGGTAAGGTCAACATCGTTAAAGCTCCAGGCCGTGCTCCCCGCTTGGTGATCGATAACAGCATTTGCAACACGAACCAAAACTGCAACGTTCCCGAGCAGTTCTCCCTGCCGAGCCTCCAGGACATCCAAGCCGCTTTCCCGACGAGAGAGGACGAGGAACCCGCTTCAGGCTTCAGCTTAGATGTCAAGGGAGCGCACAAAACCTCACTTGTGCGGGAGCAAGACAGAGGCCTGCTTGGCCTCAGACAGCAGGACCGCCTCTTCTTTTACCGTGTCTGTCCGTTCGGGGCCACCTTTTCCAGCCACTGGTTTGCCCGCTTGGGAGGCTTCTTTGTGCGATGCTTACATCTACTTATCTGGCTGGCCCACGTCCTGCTGTTGTACGTAGATGATCTGCTTCTTTGGCAAAACGCCCGTGCACTTCCACTCAGCGCTTCTTTGGTCCTAGCGTTCTGTTCATGCTTCAACATACCGCTTAGCTGGCGCAAACTGCAAATGGGCCCATCTATAACCTGGATAGGGTGGCAGCTCGATTTCCACGCTGGCTGTTTTACACTGCCCGAGATAAAGCGCTTAAAGCTGCTTTCGCAGGTGGAGGACTGTCTGAGGCACCGGCTCGTCACCCGCAAACAACTGGACAAACTCCTTGGCCTACTCCAGTGGATCTTGCACGGGCTTCCTGCTTTGCGCCCATGGCTTTGCACACTGTATGACGACATGCACAGACCACTTGGTACAAATGTAAGCATCAGCCCTTGCTCCTGGCCAGGTATTCACACATACTTGGACGACAAGCTGCGCTTTACTGGGACACCGCCGGGCACTAGCATTTCTGAAGGGTCCACTTTGCTTTCTGCTCGGCACAAAACCCTACATAGCAAGCAGGACCTCGCTTTAGTTCCTGTAAGCACCAAGCGCATGTGGCTTCGTGTTACAGACCCCACTTCTTCGAAGCGACGCCTTTCGGAGGCCAGCCGAGAAACACTTTCCTGCTTTGCCCACTTGAGCTCCAGGGAATGGCGCCCTCGACCGCTTAGACCACCACCTACCAGCTCGGTGGAGTCAGCAGCTGACGCTTTTGGCAAAGGCAACAACTGTGGCGTTGGCGGTTGGCTACGTCTACCATGTGGAAGACTGCTTTGGTTTTCTCACCGATACACTGTCCAGGACTTCCTAGAGCTTGGCCTGCCAATGCAACCCGATGCCAACCTGGACATCTCCAGCTACGAGACGCTTGCACAATGCTACGTGCTTCTTGCTTTCTGGAAAGCCCATGGTTCAGGTCGCTTGGCTCTCACATTACCAGCTTTGAGCGATAATAGTGGTGCTGAGTCGGTGTGTAACAAGCTTTACACTTCTAAAGTACCACTTAATCTTTTCGTTCGCAAGCTTTCAATGTGGAGCTCCATAACCGGTGTCACTTTGGACTGCAGCCATATCGCTGGCGAAAAGAACGATGACGCAGATCTTCTTTCTCGGTGGGACGGCTCCGCAGAACTCCCGGCCAAGTTTCTGCCTTCCAACCGCATCGAGCTGTACCTGTCTGAGTTCTGGCAGATCCGCTTTCAAGTGAAGCTTTTTCCCTCCGACACATTTTTAAAGTGGCAGCTTCCTTCGGCCACCAGGTTGGGCCCGACAAACCGCGGCTCAACGAAGCGCAAATAGCTTCCTCACCTCACTTTTCTGCTTGGGACTTCACTGCGTTTGCGAGGTTTCGGCTTGCCAGTTTCAAACCCGGGCTTTTGCGACTGCTCCGTTGCTTTAGCTTCTTACACCCGGATGGATCAAAGATTCGTCCGAGGAACACTTTCGCTACCGAGCAGTCGCTGCACCGGCAAGCCGAAAAAAGGAGAGAGGGACGTCGAACTTTGTTGCACACTTTTGCTTGCTTCTTTCGCTTAGCCCTCTCCTCGCAGTAGCCTTTTGGTGTTGCGTGGTGTAGTACTGTCCTGAACGGTTCCTGTGTTTACTCAGGGTTGTTTCGGACATACTCATCCCCGCGGCCCCGCTTGGGTTCAAGCATACACCACGCAACAGCAGCTAGCTTTTCTAAAAACTTTCCCACCCGCCCACACCTTTGGGCACGCTTTCAACGCAGCATGGAGCTTTTCAGTCTCAGCCCGCTGGTCAAGCTTTGATCGCTTTATTGCTTTCGCTGTTCTTTTGCTTTTTCTATCGCTTGACAGTGCTTACATACCGATACGGGCTTTTGCGACTGCTCCGTTGCTTTAGCTTCTTACACCCGGATGGATCAAAGATTCGTCCGAGGAACACTTTCGCTACCGAGCAGTCGCTGCACCGGCAAGCCGAAAAAAGGAGAGAGGGACGTCGAACTTTGTTGCACACTTTTGCTTGCTTCTTTCGCTTAGCCCTCTCCTCGCAGTAGCCTTTTGGTGTTGCGTGGTGTAGTACTGTCCTGAACCAGTATTAGTAAGATGCTGCAGCGATGTCAGAATGATTGCGGCTGACCGACGATTCCGACCCCTGCGCATGGACCACGGTAGGATAGTGAGGCTGATGGTGACGATAATGATGGTGCTGATGGTGACGAACGATGACGATATCGGGGATGTTGTTGATGATGACGGCGATGATGTTGTTGTCAATGGTCACTGTCGCGATGATCATGATCATCCAGGAGACCAGAACTATGCAGAGAGTGGAACTGGGATGAAGACGCTTCGGTGAGCTTGTTCATCATCTTCGTCACATACTCATGATCATCAAGAGCAGCATCGAAGACCATGACAGCATCATCATTGTCATCATCTTCGGCATCATCATCATCATCAGCATCATTGTCATCATCCTCATCATCACCACCATCATCATCAGCATCATTGTCGTCACCATCATCATTGACGGACCTGAAGAGTAGCAGCCTCAAACTTTGGGTTTCTTTGAGGTCTTTGGGGGGTTCATGTCGGGATTGTTGATAGGCCTTAACAGCCTTAACACTTGGAATATGGCTTCGGGAGTGCATTGAGGTACCTATTGTATTCAGGAGGCCTGAGGCATGATATAAGTATGTAATCCATGCAGACCCCTGGTTAACAACCTCACCTTTTTTGGAAACTATGGTATCCTTTCTAGGGAGAGGGATTTGTGTCCTCAGAGGTGTACATTGCACAGAAACTGAGGTACTAACACACCTTTCTCAAGGATCCCTGCCAGCGTTTAGGGCAGACAGTAGCTTATGAGGTTTTTCGGTGTCGGTGCGGTGGCGAAAAAATGTGCCTTGGCAGACCTGCAGGAGAACCTGGATCGCTTGCAGAAGCAGTTTGAAGAGTTGGAGGTTTGGGATCACGCGCGAGGCTTGCCGTGTCCGGCTTTGGCCATGTACGTTGGGTAGCAATGCACTCCAGAATTTCTTCAGAATCTTAGGATTTAGGATTTAGGGTTTGGTGTTGAGGGAACCGGCTTTCCGAAGCTTAGGGTTTAGGATTTTGGTCTGAGGGCGTTCAGAAGTTTAGGGCTTAGGGAACGAGCGTTAAGAATCTGAGAGGTTAGGTCTGAAGGTCGCGTCTAGGTGTAGGCGTACCTGCACCCCAAAAGTATGTATAATGATGGCCTTCTATAGATTTTGGGCCATTATTTTACATACTTTTGAGGGTCTAGGTAGGGTTTAGGGGCCTCCAGGACTACTCCAGCCACCTTATCAAAGCAAGCTGGGACGCACTCATCAAGCGGTTGATGCACCCCGGCGGCAACTCCGAAGCTGCAACGGGACCTTCCGATCGGTCTGCAGGGTTCATGGGTCCGGCTTTACTGTAGTGACCCGACTCGAGAATGCGGGGGGTTACGGGGCAGTTGTGGTGTATTGATTCGGACTGATGATTTACATGTAGAGCTCATGACAAACACCATAACATCCTGCATTCAGACCCCATGCTCAGTTCCTAGAAAAACCCCGCAACGAACACTATAACATCCCGTACTCAGAGCCCTTAACTTAGCTCTGTGACACCCCTACAACAGCCACTACAGCATCCTTTCTTCATATGGGTGGTTGTCAAAATTGTGGTCCCTTTTGGGGTCCCTATTATAGTACGGCACCTATTATTTGGGGTACCCGGGGTTTGGTTTTTGAGGAGCTTTGAACCCAAGAACCGTGACACCCGACTGCCGGAACCCTCCGAACACCTCCCCCAGACCCGAACCCTACACCCCAAATCCCAAGCCCGCCAAGCCCCTGCGCGCTAAATAAGCCCCAAACCCAGTCCACAACTCCAATTCTCCCAACTCTAAACGCTGAGCCCGAAACCCCAGTCTTATATGAGCAGGCTTTTGACTCTGCTGTAGTGGAGAAAGAAGTTATTGCACTTAAAAAAACCCCCAACTTCCAAACCTACAGCCACAGCCCTGACGCAAAAAGAGCCCAGGCGCCCGGCCGCGGCCGCAACCCGGATCTGGAGGTTTTTAGCCCAAGGGTTTAGGTTACTTTAGCTTGAAGCTTTCGGGGTTTAGGGTTCTTGGTTCAGGGTTTAGGGTTATGAGTTTAGGCGGCGGTTGTCGCGGATCGATCAGGTAGCAGAGATGGTCTTGAGAGCTGCTTGGCCTGGTGTAGGCTTTTGGGGTTGAGCAGGTTTTTGAGAAGGGTTTGGGGTTCTGGGGCTAGGTGGCAACCAAGAAAGATAGACGGGCTCGCTGACCCGCCACTGGTCAAGACAGTGCAGTGGCTCGCGTCGCTCTATTGTGCCCTGTAGCAATAACAACAGCCCCGCAATTAATTAACTGTGTTTTATTCCACAATCCAAAACCCCCGAAAGCTTGATGCCTTAAACCCTGAAGCCCTAGAGCCCTACACCCTAGTTGGGGTTCACCACCGAAGTCGCCGTGATGCTAGGCCTGACGCTGCCGGCAGTGGTCGCGGCAGTAGTGGTCGTGGTGGTGGTGATGGCAATAGTGGTGGTGGTGGTGGTGGTGGTGGTATGGTGGTATGGTAGCAGAGCAGCAGAAGAAAAGTAGTAGTAGTAGTAGTAGTAGTAGTAGTAGTAGTAGTAGTAGTAGTAGTAGTAGTAGTAGTAGTAGTAGTAGTAGTAGTAGTAGCAGTAGCAGTAGCAGTAGCAGTAGCAGTAGCAGTAGCAGTAGCAGTAGCAGCAGCAAGGTGTGGTCGTAGTCGTCGTCGCGCAGTAGCAGCGAGCAGGAGCGGGAGCAGGACCAGCAGCAGGAGCAGCAGCGGCAGCAGCAGCAGCCGCAGCAGCCGCAGCAGTAGCAGCATCAGTAGCCGTTGTGGCAGCTTAGTCGCAGTAGTTTCTGTTGTGACGATGATGGTAGCTGTTGTAGTGGCGGCGGCTGTGCCAGTGGTCGTGGTGGTAGCAGTGGTACGCAGCAGTCTTTGTAGGGGTGCAGGCATAGCAGGGATTAGCAGGGCAGAAGTAACAGCAGGTGAAGCCTTGCTGTCAGTAGCATGTTCATCGAAAAAACTCCTCCAGCGAAAACTTCATGCACATCCATGTGCACAGGCGGAAAAGCTGACCGGCGTTCCTCTTGCCCGCAACTACAGCGAGCACGACGACAGGTGCCTGAAATGCGACTTTGCCCGACCCAATAAGCAATTGAACCCGGACAGGTGAAGCCTGAACCTCTTGGACCCAAACAAAGCTGTGTGGTTGCAGCATACGAAATTCTGAATCCTTTTTGGGCCTCGAGTCTCAGTCCCAACTCAAGTGGCTATTCAGAGTCACCAATGCTCCGATCAGAGCCCTGAAATCCATCATCCTGCAAGCAGATCCAGGCTACTGCTACTACTACTTCCACTACTGCCACTAATGCTACTACTACTAGTACTACTATAGTTACTAGTACTATAGCTGCTGCTGCTACAACAACAACTACTACTACTACTACGACGACTACTACTGCTACTTCTACCACCACTGCTACTACTGCTGCTGCTGCTGCTTACCACCAATACTGCTACTACAGCTACTATGACCTGAAGCGCTACTAATCTTATGTAGTACATTGCAACACGTACTGGCAGAACTCCGGGTTCCTCCTTGGCCTTTGCAGGCGGAATGAAGCCGCTCCGGCTGTCAGGCGGCACTTTTTTGAGATACGGCGGGAGTTTGCAAGCATTTTCGCGGATTGGACGCAGGGGTTCGAGATGACAAGCATTGCTGGGTTTCAGAAAGCAGGCTGATTGAATCGGGACTGAAGGGACCAGCTGCTTCCAGCTCAGATATGCTGCCTACTGCGATTCCTCCAGCTTGAAGTTTGTTGCATTGATTTGATGCTACATGAGATCGGCAGGAGCCCTCGAATCGTTAGTGCTAAGCCATCCTAACCGAATCAAAATTGAACCCGGGTAGAAATTCAGAACCTGGGGCTGTTGAGGCGTGGAGGCTCGCCAGGCGGCAAGTGGAAGAATGACATGCGTTGGCCTTGGAGACTAATCCATCAACTGCAAATGTTATGCATGTATGGTATGTCAAGTCATCGGCAGGTCATATCAAGTCATGTTGTGTTATGCTATGCTATGTATGCTAAGTTAGGGTATGTTCTGGTATGTTCGGATGTAATATTATGTTGTGGGATGTGATGTAGTGTGACGTGTTATTATGTTCTGCTATGTGTTGTTATGTGATGTGGTGTGGTGTCATGTTATGTACTGTAATGTTATGTCATGCTCAGTTCTGTTTGGTCATGTGGTGCCTTATTGTTTTATGCTATGCTGTGCTATATTTGTTTCTGTTTTATGTTGTGTTATCTGACGTATGTACTATGCGGGTATGGACTGTATGCACATATGTAAGTATGTACATATGGATGAACGAAAGAATTAACGAGCGGATGAATCCATGTGCGCATGTAAGTATGCCAACGTCTCTTTAAACAAACATAAACCGAGGTGTTTCTCACGCTAGGTCAGCTTCATCTGAGAGTGGTGCTGATGATCTGGTGGTAGAGGGGTGAAAGTCACAGAAAGTAAATAGTGACCGTGATGGGCGTACTGAGGTGCGCTGGTGACGTCCTAGTGCTTTTGCAGTTTGCAGGATCTTCTAGGCTCGGATCGTATGTCAACGGTTCCGTGAGCTTTGGGGATGCAGGTCTCGGATCACACCTATGCTGTGAAGCTGCAAGCTTCAAGGAAACGAGGTTTCTCGGCCCACCACCCAAAGGAGTTCGGGGATTCAGGCAGACAGCAGACCCCGATCCGACCAGTATCTAAACATGATACCAGATTTTGTTATCGTGTAGCAGAGACCCGTCTCGTCCCCCTACCCACCACCCCCCTCGGAAAAGAGAAAGCTGCACCCTTCAGCCATGGAGAAGGCTGGCCTGTCTAGTTGGCGGTGTCTTGAACCCTTGGGGTTTTACGGTGAAATGGTCTCCTTCGCGCTGAGAAGCCGCACTGTAGCCTGTTTGTGAGTTTCAGGCTGCAACTGACATGCAACTCTCTTGATCAGCGGTCCTCGACAGGAGCCTTCAACCATCCTGGTTGGAAGTTTGTAGAGCCTAAAGTCACGATGCCCCTTGCCGACAGGTCGGGATTCAACACGACTCTTTGCTCGCCATCTCGCTTCAGGACGGGACTGGTTAACCGGCAGGGTTTTGTGGCCGGGCTCTTGGATGCATTTTACAAGGAGGCTTCAAAGCCCGTTGCAAGTTCCATGTTCCAGGATGAGCCCAACAACTTGAACCTTGAAGAGAAGGCTTGTCGCTAGGGTTTGTCGGGCATGATCTCACACATGTGGTTCGCGTTCGCTTGCAAAATGTGAAACCCGAAGTGTTGACAAAGAAGTAATCAGAGGTCGGGAATTGTTTAACATTACGCTTGTATCTGTGTATGCGCGAGCGTGCATAGCTTCAATCAAGTCTACCAGAGCAGAAATACCTTCACTGAATCCTGACACGCAGACTGTGTGAGCGTAATGACAAGAGTAATCTGTTTGATAGCTATGACTAGGACTGTTGATGTGTGAGTACGTCACGTGTGTACATACTTGGTTACTTTGTTGTGTCTGTAGTCGGTTATGCAGTTATGCATGCATGTATGTGTATGTGTGGATAGTGTTAGGGCTTTTCGGGTTTGGGCGTTTAAGGATTAGTGGTGCAAGGGCCAGTATTAAGGATGCAGGGCTTTGGGATTTGACTTGATACTGTAGGGTTTCTTGTCCAAAGGTGATTGCTGGTTTCAGTGTGCTCCCAAAGCCCACAGCACCCCAAGTCCGAGTACCCAACAATCATATACTCTCCTAAATATTGAGCTACATAACTATTCTCCGAAATCTAAGTACCTTATTATTGGGTCCTTTGGACCCTCAGGGGCATGGCAGGTTGGGAACCATGTTTTATGAGGACCGGACCCTTAAAGTACTGGCAGGTTTTGGGCTTTTGGTGTCCAAACCCTGGGCCCTGAACCCCCCTCGAACCCTGAACCCGTAACTCCTAACTCCCGAAGCCCCACTAGCAGGTTTGAGGAGTTTAGAGCTTTGGGGAGAAGGGTCGATGGAAGACTTCACCGAGGATCTAAAGCAGAGGAAATCCTCGACGTGGGCATCAAAAGCCTCGTATCACCTGAAGGCAACCGTCTGGGTCTTTGAGTCAAGGGTTTTGGGTGTCGGGATTGCTGGTCAGCAGCACAGCACTGAAAAAGTGCCAACCAGAGAGCTTTGAAAAGTGCAAACCAAACAGCAGTGAAAAAGTGCAGACAAACCAGGAGCACTGAAAAAGTGCAAAACAAAGAGCAGTGAAAAGTGCAAACAAACAAGGAGCACTGAACAAGTGCAAACAAGCAAGGAGCACTGAAAATTGCGAACAGACATGACCAGGAGCACTGAAAAAGTGCAAAGAAACAAGCAGCCCGTCGAAAAAAGCATTGAACAAGTGCAAAGGCAATGCCTAAACTCTAAAACCCTTCTGTGGGGGGTGGGGGAAGCGGCTGCTCCAGCGCCGCAGTGGAGGAGGGGGAGTGGTGGGGTGTGGGGGGGGCAGCAGTTGTTCCTGCGCCGCAGTGGAGGGGAGGGGTATAGCGGGGGTCGGAAAGCACTGAACAAGTGCGTCTTCCAGATGTCACCGGGTGCAAGACTGTGGACATCGGTCAGGCTTCTTTAGCGCAATAATAACTTATCTTGCATTGCTACAGGGCCACGGTAGCGTTGGCTTTAGTGGTGCAGTTTGCTACACATCAATGCCTACTTTCTAGGTTCGTGTTTGAACTCATGTTTATGTTTTACAAAGGGAACGTCGGTCCAAACGCTGCCAGTGCGCCTGTTCCGGGCGGTCTCTGGGGGCGTTTCGGGCCGGCATTTCCTGTGTTGTGTTGAGTTTGTGGATATGATCATTTGTTCCACTGTTGTGGTTCCACCTTGAGACAGGGTTCGGAGGGTGAGAGGTGTGGGTTTTAGGTTGGGGAGGACAAATGGAACATGGGCCAAAACGCTTCCATTGCGCCTGTTCCGGGCGGTCTGTGGGGCGTTTCGGGCCGGTGTTTCCTTTGTCCTCAACAGGTTTGCGCATCTTTGTCGGAGCAGCATGAACTGCATCATTGAGGCAACCGACGTCGCAGCGGGTTATGTATGTGAGTGCGGGTTTCCAGCCGGGTATTCTAGCACCCGGTTCGTGGTCAAAACGAAATGTAGTCTTCAATTGCTCCAATCGCTGATCGCGAATGAACTCAAGACGTGGTGAAGCATGCAAGTAAAAATCAAGATCCATGGCTTAGTTTAGGAGTCAAGGTTGTCTATCAGCGCAGCAACATCAGGTGAGAACAATCGCAATCGCAGCTTATTCCCTATGTGACTCCGGGTTTCCACCCAGGTACTGTTGTGCTAGGCATGCATCACAGCAAAACATTCGTCAAGTCTTGATTGTGCAGGGTTTAGGCCTCAGCCGCGTTGCCAATAAGGAATTGGGAACCAGTTTATGAACCACGCGGTCTCAAACCTTTTGATCCTACGTCCTTAGCCTTAGCCCTGACCGCTAGACCCGAACCCACAACGTGCTGGAGAATCGTTTGAACCCGCCGAAGGTTTCCGTAGTCTACAGACCTTAAAATTGAAACCCAAAAGCGTAGTGAAAACCGACACACGCACAGACACGCACACACACACACAGACGCGCACACTGAATGTCAAGTGAGGTTTCTTTATGCGAAGAACCAGAACCAGCACCCAGGTCTTAGGCGACCACATGCTGGGAATTTTTTTTTGACATGTCGGCTCATGGACAAGAACGTCGAAGAAGGACAGCAAAAAGTAACTCGGCCTGAACTTGTCAACTTGCCTAAACCACAATGCGGCCTGAACCTCGATCCCCGCGCAAGCAAGCACTGTAAGCACTGTATGCCAGGATGTCACGCAAGCACTGACGGAGTTCAGAATGGGGTTCTTGGCTTGGCCCCAGGCCATCCAGAAGATTTCATCACGAATAAAGTATAACCAATGCACAGCGAGGATGCTAGATACCAAATACGTTCGTTGTGCAGGTACACGGAGTTGATCAGACTCCGCTTCCCCCATGGTGGATAGCTTCGTTGGCACAGGTACCACCATGGGCCTGTGCCCCCTGCTGTACAGTCGAAACTCAATCTCCGTTATATACTACGTCGTAGAACGGTAAAAACGGCTGCAGGACGTGAGGGGAAGGCCCTTGGATACAGGGTTGTCACACACACACACCCCGCCGTGGCGAGGTGAAAGTTAATATGGCCACATCAGGCGAAAACGATGGGCATGTAGAGCAGGTAGGGCATTCGGATGAACTTGAAGGATCTGGCAATGGTGGAGAGAACGCCGTTGAAGAACTTCTCGAAGAGGAGTTGCCAACTCGTGTCGCTGATATTGATGTCGATCAACATGACGAGCGTAGACTGCGGGTGCCAGAAGACCGAGGCAAGGTTGCCACCGGTGGTGGAGTATCATCTGTCGCACAGTGCAATGAAGACGACGGTTGGCAAGAAGCAGGACGTGAAGTAGACGTGGAGGTGGCGCCGTCATGAACAGGCTGTACTGGTACCCGCAGATGGCGGGATCATAGTAATCCAATCGTTGGAAAGACGGATTGAGTTGGCATAGTCCATGGAGCGTGTCGAGGTAGAATCGATTCTGCGAGGTAGTAAAGCGCTGTTGCGAAATGACGAAGCGTGGATTGAGGAAATTGCTGGGGATCCGTAGGGCGGGTGTGGTCATTTGAAGAACTTGCCAAACTCTGATCTCCACCAGGTAGTCCAGCCACCATGCCAATGGAATATCGTGTAGCTGCGGGGCCATGAGCAACAGAAGGCAGAAGAAGGAAGGAAGAGGGCTAACGAAGCAGTAACTGAAATGGCTGCGGAGAGTGGAAGAAAACGAAGGTCAGCATGAACGGAAGAAGTTCTTTGTCTCAAAAGTGCCCAGTCTGAGTATCACAGAGCTTCACCGTCTCAGAGCCGGAAGAAAACCATGGCGTTGTTGTTCTTGTTGCCAGTAGGGGTTGTCCGCTGCAATGACTGAAGGAAGCGAGCTCCGGCGGGAAGTCGTCGATGTCCATTTGGAGAAGGTTAGGCAATGCGCAGAGCACCAGCAGGTGGTGATCCAAGGTCCGGATGAGGTAGGTCGCCATTGTGCTAGTGTGGGATCCCGGATGCGGACGCGCAAACAGAGTCCCGCTGTAGAACGTAGAAGCACATGAGCTCGCCAGCAAAGTTGATTGCAGTATACGATGACGGAAGGTTGGTAATGGTGGATCGTGAAGACCGTATTGTCGTGGTGAAGCCCGAAGAAATTATGGGCGCTCATCTTGTGATCCTGTAGTGCCACCAAGAATTGTTGCCAAACGCCGTATTGATGCCACTAGCAGTCACCACAATGCGCGGTCAAAATGGACAAAGCTGAGCGGGTGGTGTGACGATCATCAGCATGAGGACGTTGGCAGTGACGGGGGTCCAGTTGTATAATGGTCTGCATTTCGAAGTAGGCGAGGATCGGGAGGATGTCGGAGAATGAAGCCATTGGGGGGGGGGGGAAGAGTCGAAGGAGTGCTTACTGAAAGGGCTGCGGCAAAAGGCTGCGGGCCACCACTCTGACACGTAGTGCGATGCAAAGGGACAGTGTTTTCCAGAGCAGGTTCTCGGTGGTGCGTCAGGTAGTCAGGAGTTCACGAACAGAACGTCGTCGTCGAGTGGAGCATTCGCGAAAAATGAGCGCCAAGGGAATGAGTTGGTCTTCCGGTAGATCATATCGGCGTCGTATTCGGGAATTGTCTGAAGCTGCGGTAGGTCCTCCTCGCTCATGTGCTATAATGTCCAGCATAATGCGGGCGCGGTGTCGGATACAATTCTGGACATCCTGATAATATGGTGATGCCGGTGAATGCCGACGCCATTGTCGAAGCCATTGTTGTGTACTACACGCGTGTAAGGAATAACAATCGTGCTGCAGTGCTTGGAGGTTAGGGATAGCAGCTGACTCCCGTGGCCATTTTGGGTCAAGCCCGCCACCGGGAGTCACGTGTCGGCTGTCTTGTCAGGAATGGCAGGAGTAGCAGGTGGGGGAGGTGCACCTGGCGGTGGGGCGCTCGGGCCCCCCGTCACGGGGCCCTTCACCGCTGCTGAAATAGCCGGCGTGACTACCTTGGCCGCGGCTAAGGATTTGGCAGGCGTTGGAGATGAGGCTTGGGCTGTGCTGCAAAGATCCATTGGCGGAGCACCCTCACTTCGTGTGCTGGGTTCTATTCCAGCCATTGCGATTGTAGCCTCCATTAGGGCCTCGCGCGTGCCTTCTCCCACCGCGGCTGATCCCACCGCGGTGCGGGATTTTACGATCCTCGAAGCCACGCAACTGGGGTTGATGTGGAGGGCGGCGAGGCTATCGTTGGGATTGCCCGATCAAGACCCCTACGATCCTGCCGGTGCTGTGGGCGGCGGTGGAGGGCCGGCTGCGGCCGCCCCCCCTGCCCCGGCCGGGGCCGGAGGAGGGGTAGGAGACGGGGCCAGGAAGGTCAAGATGAGCACCGTCCTCGACCAAGGTGACGACGGGGAGGTGCCGAAGCTGGACCAGATGGATGTGGACGAATTCTAAAGAAATCTGGAAAGGGTCAAGGGAGGGCCGGTGAGACCTGAGGCCGAACCGACCCCGGACCAGATATCAGCCATGAAGGTGAGGATCGTCCTCCGGGGTCATCCTTGGCCCCTCGTCGAGCTGCACCGGCGGGAGTTGCCCTGCGCCTCCCCTGCGGTTTTCCTCGTAGAGGCAGCACCGGCACGCGACCGTGCCGTCCCGAAGGTAGACGCCTCTTTCGCCCCAGGTGGACGCTAGCGGCCGCGAGCCCCACCATCTTCCACAGCATCGCGCCCCGCGCCAGCAAAGGAACGCGAGCAGCGACAGGTCCAGGCCTTCGAGAACCCAAAGTTCCCAGGCGGCCAGTTCGCCGCCGAGGGCCCACAGAAGGAGCCACACTAGCAACATGCTAGGGGCCCAAACGGCTGCGGAGGTGCACGCAGGGGCGGAGGGCTGGGGAAGCACAACACCAACGAAGTGTGGGAGCCACAGGCGGGAGCAAAGGCACCTGCTGACCTGGGCTCGGCACGGGCCAGCGTCGTAACTCGAAGAGGTCCAAGCTGCAGTCCACCTCGTCCCGGGGAAGTCCCTGCAACCTTCTTGGGAGGACTTTCCCCTCGGAGAGGCGGCTCAGCGCGTCCGCCTCGATGTTGATGGTGTTGCGCCAATGGCGCGGGTCCAGGGCCTCGATCTGGAGGGTCTCAAGTAGAAGGCTGATCTCCGAAGCAAGGTGATTGCTGGAGTCGCCTTTGGAAGACAAGGCCGTGGCAATAGTGAGCGCGGACTGGTTATCCATTTGGATCTGGACCCCGAGCCGCTTTCCCAAGAGCCGGGGCCCCCAAACCTTGAGCCCGACAAAGAGTGCGAGGAGCTCGAAGGTGGTCATGGAGCTGGATTCTCCGATCCCAGAAATTGTGCCACCTCTTCCGTGATGGTAGCGGCCCAGTAACGGAGGGGCCGTCCATCGGTTGAGAGGAGGATCCCGCCCAGCCCGGTGGTTGAAGCGTCCGTGCGGAGCCAGTACACCGGGCGCAGCCAGGCGTCCCATGCCCGATGTGTCCTCTGGACATGCGCTCTCCCCGTAAGAAGGCCCTTATCCAAACGAGGGGCTTAAGGACCATGTTCTTACACCACAAACCTGGTCTTTGTGGTGCCGTCGGGACGCTCCTTCACGATAGTTGCGATTCGGGTGGTGATAGCGTCCGGCCATCGGGCAACGACGTCGGACCAATCCCCGATCTTTTCAAGATGGCCTTCCCGAACCAGCCTTTGGAGCTCCTCTTCTGACTCCGCCGCAAACTCTTCGAAGGAGCGGTAGTTCTCCCTGCCCTCGGGTGCCCCCCGGGCTTCGTAGTATTCCTGGGACGCTCGCTGCGCCTCTGACAACCCCGCTTCGGGGAACACGCCCCGGTTCGGGATGACGTTTAAAATTCCCAAAGGGGCGCCGTCCCTGAACCATGCTGCGACGTCCGTGTCCGGATCTCCGGCGGCCTCCGTGATTGCCTCCATGAGACCGTACCGCCAGCCCGTGGGCCCCACAACGCGGTCCAGCCCGGGCTTTCCCAGTAGATCGCTGATTTTGTGTGCGGCTCGGTCGCCAGCCTCAGTCAGCTTTTGCTGAAGGTCCTGGGCCACCTCCTCGGAACCATCTTCAGTCACGAATGGCCCATGAGCTCGTCGAGCCCGGGCGTCGAGCTCACGACTTCACTGTCAAGATTCCGCGGAATTTGTCGCCCAAACCCTTCCACTTGTCCGAGCGGGCGACAGCTTGGGCGGGGGTCCCCAAGCACCTCGCATTCTCCCGCTCCCGGGCCTCTTTCTTCGAACCCTTGTCATTGTTCACTCTTTTCCGTGGGCCGCTGGCTGGCTGCCGCCGGGAGGGATCCCTCCCCCTTGGCGGCTCTAACCTGGCTGCTTCTCACCAAGGTGTTCCCGTGCCTGCCCACCTTGACCAGCGTCTCGCTGGGGCCCGGGGTCACAGTGGCCCGCCCTTCGGGGGGGAGGCTCTTGACCCACCCATCGGCCCACGCCTCGCAAAGTCCAGTGGGGTACTCGGCCGCCTCGCTGGTGAGCCACACCTCCTTGTCCAGCTTGAAGGAGTGAACCTTGCCTTTGAGGGCGGTGTGCTTGTGCCTCTGAACGTCGCCGCACCTTAACGCCGTATCGGCGATCCAGGGGGCTCTGCAAAGGAGGCCGGTGGGTTTCCTGAATGGGCCACCGTAAGCGCACTGGTCCAGCACGACAAAGTTCACGCTTTGCTGCCTGAGCAACCTTTTGAAGGGCTTTAGCTTCCAGATCAGGGAGCTCTCGGGATTCTCAATGGAGAAGTCCTTTTTTAGCTCGAGCTGCAGCTCGGCTATAGGAGGTCCGCTTCTTTCTCCTCTGCCGTGGCGCCCGCCGGCTTCTCCTCCGTCCGGGTCTTTGTTCGTGAGGCCCTGGGGTACGTGCGGCAAGGGGGCGCCATGTGCATCCAATCCACCGGCTTCTCCCTAAGGTCCTGGAGCAGCTGGGCGTACTCATCATCGTCACCCAGGTCAAACGCCTTGTCGCCAACGATCTTGTCGGCCGGGTCTAGCACCTCGACCCTCGCACCTCCCGCTTTCTCGACTGCCTTCGACAAGCCCGCGTACCCAGCGAACAGCTCGAGAAACCTAGCAAGGAACCCGGTCCTTCCTTCCACCCTGCCCGGGGGCTGACTCCGGCAACACAGTTGGGGCCGCCGCGTCTGCCCCGCCATCTGCCCCCTTCTCCTCCGGTGGGCTCCGGAGGGGGGGCTTCATCCACTCAGTTGTCTGGGTTCCGCCCCTTCTTGGGGCAGCTGGTGTAGGGGTGGCTCCCCAAACAGATCTGGCACACGTGTGCGCGTCCTTGTGCGCTGACACCTTTGCACTGCCGATGCCGAACGGGAAGCAGATCTGAGCGCCCTGGCGATCAGTGGTGTACCTTCCCTGTGCGTCCTCCTAAGGGCCTTCCCTCCCCCCTTCCCGCCCTCCTCCCGCTTCGTGTGAGCGGGTGGTGGGGTGGTAGGCGGTGTCGGCTGCTCCTTCGCCGGTCTTCGTCTCCTGCGCCTTTTTCTGGGGGTGCCGGTCGGCGCCGGAGGGGGGGCACCCCGTCACCGGTGCGATCCGTGGCTTGCCCCGTCGCCGATCTGCCTCTTCGTGCCGGCCCCTCTGGTGGCAAGGAAGCGGAGGGCAGGATCGCGAACGTGCTCGTCCCATGTACGCCCTGTCTTGGCACGCGTACCTGAACACAGCGTCCCAAGGCCTCGCGGCGTCGCAGTCCGGGGCGAGTCCTTGGGCGTGGCGCTCCTGGAGAAGGCGCTTAATCCGGCAGAAGTGCGCGGCCCGGCACCTATCCTTCGCGGCCAGGTCCCTGAACGTCTTTCTATAGAGGTCCAGAGTGGACTGCGCGTTTTCCACATGCCACGAGGTGAGCCAGGAGTCGAAGTTAGGGGGGCCCGCGACCTCGACAGCCCTGAAGGTACCGTCGGGTTGCAAGACGTGGTTGAGAAACTTGAGGGACCTGGAAAACCTCGACTGGAAATTTACAAAGAGAGCGAAGTCTGCGTAGGGCGCCAGACCCAAGTCCCTGAAGGGGAAAGGCCCCGCCCGCCACGCCGGGCACGGTGGTCCTTTGACCCCGCCGCCGCCGAAGGCAGGGTCAGCAGGGGCGGTGCCTCCAGCGACCTCCCCGCCAATCCTGGTGAAAGCGATGCCCAGGATGGCGGAGCCTGTGGAACCTCCCCCGGAGCTGGGGCCCACTCCGGAAGGGCGCGTGACCTTTGTGGACAGAACGGCAAAGCAGGAGGCAGGAGCCGGACTGGGGGGAGGAGGACAACAACGAGGAGCCGGAGGAAGAGGGGCCCCCCCAAGAAGCCCGAGGGAAAGAAGAAGTAGTAGGGACGTGCCTGAACAGATGAACTTCCGTACATCTGCTCATGGATGACGTCTCTTATCCAATACCCTGGCGTGCACGTGCAAACTCGATAGAAAATGAAAGGCCATGCATAGTCATGTCTTGGCTTACTTCGGCAGCAGTCATAGCTGTGACCCATTCGGGTGGGCTAGGCTTGTTGTCAAGAGGTCGACATACAGTCTTGGGAAGGTTGTTGTGTCTGTAGCGCCACGCAAACGTGCGACCACACAAACGGCACCAAAGCTTACCGTATGAGTCTTCGTCTTTTGGCTCCTTTCCAAGCTTTCGGTTCCAAACCAAACTGTGTTTTGGGATGTTGTACTTGGTGTTCATATCTCGCTCCAACTTGTCCAAACGAGCTTTGGCATTGATCTTACCAGGAGTGTCCATCCAAGCGCTGGGTGGAAGATTCGGAAATGGACATTTGTTTTTGAGAATACGCAGATTGAGATGTTCCAAGCGCGATGTGCATTTGCCACATTTGACGCAAAAAGCGCCCCCTCCATGATACCGTATCCGATGACCGCGCTGTTCTCGGTCGGATGAATGCGGGTTCACTGGCGCGTTGCTGGATGATGGCTGCGAAGGTGGCGGACTTGTTTGACTCCCAGAAGGCAATCCATTACCTTGAGTATTGTCTGTTGGGGGTGGAGGAGCTTGATCATCAGGAGGATCTGGACCGTTAATGTCCGTATCGTGCCACTCCCTGATGTGTTTTTGCCATATATCAATGAGCACGTCTTGGATCTGTTTGATCTCTTTGAGCGTGAAAGACATACGGGTTGTGGGAATGGCGGCATAACGAAAGCACTGAGGGCTGCGCAAAATGCGCTGCCTCAGATGTTGGATTGGAGCCCTTTCAGCGCTGTAACGCTTGCAATTCCAGTGAATATGTAAAACTTCGTTGGGCACTTTACATACTGGACAGAGCACAGACTGTTGCTGTCTATGACGACCATCGCGTGAAGGACACATGAGGCCACCCGTCAAGATGTAAATGAGGATTTTGCTTCGCGGTCTAGGATCTTTTTCAAAGTGAGGGCCCGGAATGCCGCGATCAAGAAGGAGCTGCAAGCCATCGGATTGCAGATGTAGATCATGAAGAAGAGCTGTAGCTTTTGTCCTGTCCGCCCGCTCAATGCCCTGGAAATCTTGACGTGAGTGAGGAATTTGTCGCAGATGGTGTTCACGCCAACGTTCACGGAGATTATGTTCCCAGGAACGATCCTTGTCGGATAATTGTAAAATTTGTTGGACTGCAGGTCTGTAAACGGGGTCCGAAAACAGTTGCTGGGCACGACGTAGAGGGCCTTTCTGTTGTCCGGGGACAGAATGAAGATTGTTGTTGATATATTGGCGTTGGGGAGCTTTGGAGCAGAATCGCTGAAGTGATCGTAGAGCGGCAAAGTTCATGGCAAAAAGCGGTTCCAAAGTGGGCATAACGACTACAGTGTACAGAACCATGGGCGTGAGGCTGTAGTAGCTGATGCGAAGAAGTGCTCGCGTCATCGAGGCTCGCATGGTCGTAATGCGCGATTGCGGAATATAAAGATCATGAGTACCTTGACCCCATGTTAACCGATTCATCAATTGTTGTTGTGCGAGAAGCCTGGCTCGCCATCCAAGCGGAAGAAGACTGCAAGCCCGAACTGATGCCAACCAGCCGTCCACGCGTTGTTGCATAAGTGATGTCCATGACGATGCGGTGCCACAAACAATGCTTCCTCCGACGAGTCGAAATGCTTCTTTGTGATTTGGTATGTCAGGCAGAAGATTGGCAACATGAGGATCCCCATACGTGAAACATTTGCCGGGATTGAGCTTACTACCAGAGAGTGTCGAAAAAGTTTGCACGGTTTCGTGCGTGGAGCGCAATCCTGCACGTAAATGTCGTAGGTCCTCGGCAATAACAGTTGCAGAAATATCGTCCACATAGGCCTTGGGCACAATTTTCGCGCGAGCTTGACCAAAGTGACCGTGTTGTAACCGTTCCAACCAGCATGCAATCAGACTGGCTAAAAGGATGTTGCTCAAAGGATCTCCTTGTATGATGCCATTGGATGGAGTATATGCTTCACTGAACGCCTGACCAAGTTTGAAGTGCTTTTTGTGGGACTTGTAAAAGCCCCGCAAGCCCTGTATGACCGACAGAGGAGCTCCTCTGTAAGTTAAAGTGTCGATGGCAAGGTTGGGAAGGATGTGATCGTAGCATTTGGAAAAGTCGTATGACAGTCCAGCGCTCCAGTGATCATCTTTTTCGGCAACCTCCAACAAATAACTCACATCAACTGCTAAATCATCGGCACCTTGCCCTGGACGTAGTGCGTAGACTTCGGGAGGTAGTATACGGAGAATCCACGGCATGATGTGTCGACAGCGAGTGCGACTCCATAAGCGGTATAATGCGCTTAGTACAGTAATTGGTCTCATGTCATATGCACTTTCTACTTGTCCTTGCGAGTTCAAGTTTTTGGGCAACATTGCCACATATCCCACAGTCCAGCTGCGAGGCCAAGTAGCCAGTTTTTCACACATGTTCATAAGCCGTGCCAGGTACTGAAAGAGCTGTGGGCATGTGTTTCCCAGCAGTCTTAAATCCTGAGGCCGCCAACCATCCAAACCCGCCGCACTGGGCTTCAAAGATAACACCGTTTCCAGAATGTCCTGTTGCTGCAGCTCGTCAAGGTCATGAGGCTCCCGCTTGAGGAAAGGGCCATAATGTTGAACAAAAGCCCAAGTCGTAGGAGGGTTCTTACGGTGTTTACCGAACACTTTGTCCCATTCTTGTACTAGTGAACGAAGTTGTCGAGATGGGTCGATGGTGAAAGCATTGCCGACCTTCATAACAACAGAAGAATAATGTTTGTGATCGCGTAAATACGGATTGTCCTTGAGTGCTTGCTGTTTCTTTCGCCAAGAAGAGGACGCACTGACATTGTTCCGCATCTGCTGCTTCCAAAGCTTCAAGCGATGCCATTTTTGTTGATATTCCACATGTTGAATAACGCGTTGAATGAGCTTGGCCACGGCCTCAGCAATCTCCGCATTTGGAGCGCCTCGGAGAAGGGGTTCAAGTTCGCCCTTCCAAGCTTCAGGGCATACCTCGATGACTGATTGAAGATTTTTCCAAGTGCGTGAAGTTCTTGTGCCCGGTGTCGCCATGGTAATTTCTAACGCTCTGCGATATGCTTGTGAAAGTTTTCGTAGTTGTAGATTGTCAGCATGTTCGTGATGAGCTTTGGGGGTTTGTCTTGTGCAGTCGAGTTGTACTTTGCCCCGTGGTTGACCCAATCTTAATTCGGAACCATCTTGTTGTTCATGAAGAAAAAGCAAGACCTGCTCAGCTTGTTTTGACCAGATTGCAGCCGCAGAATCGACATCACGATGTCGTAAAGCTTCCTCGAATGATTGAGGCATGCGCAGATGACAATAAGCGTCTGGAGCCTTCAAGTGGTCAAAAGAGCACGATCTTCGAGGTGTAAGTCTCGGCTTTGCGCGATAAGGAATGTCCATTGCGACTTCCAGAACACAATGGCCTTTGCGAGTGAAAGGAGTGGGATGAAGATCAAAATGAAGCATCATGGAGGAACAACCTTGCGAGCACCAGATGTGATCAATGCGCGAGCCAGAACCTTTGTTACAAGTGTTACGAGTCTCACCGCTACCGACCACAGCAACATCATGCCAGTATGTTTGCAGCAGGGTTTGCATGTACTGATTTTCCTCCACCTCAGCGTTGAAATCCCCCACCAAGATAGAAGGCAACGAACGAGTCGCGGCGTCCTCAGTGACTGCTTGGAGTAGAAGTCGCAACGTCCTTTTGGCGGAAGCAGTTTCACGTGCTCCTGCTGGCCCGTACATGTTGTACAAGATCACAGCACTACCATCATGTAAGTAAAGAACAACCGCCTGAAGCCGTCCCGATGCCCAAAAAGCATGACATGAATGATTAGAGTCCCAACTGATCGGTGATACCATGGCAAATCGAGTAGGGTTGATGACCATACCCACGCCGCATTTGGAACTGCCCGTTACAGGAGCTCCCCAAATGCAATGAGATGTTGAATTCGCTGAACTGGTGAGAACTTGTTGTTTTGTAGCATCCAAGTGTGTTTCTTGGAGGCACAGAATGTCGTAACCAAAATTCCTGACTGAGGCCCATCTGCCGGGACTCGAAAGTCCATCCGCATTGAATGATCCAAGCCAGCAGGTGGGCGAACACGGCATATTACCATGTAAAGCATGAAGGAAACGAGAACGTCCGTTGCGAAGAACTTCTCCCCAACTTCGATTAACGAGGCGAGGAAGTGGTGCATTAACAATAAGAAAAGGACTACTTTTGCTCGATATGCGCACCTGGATTGGCGCGCTGCTTCTGAAGGTCTGGCGTATCACCCGTGGACTCATGATGACGCTTATCCTGAGGCTTACGCGGAGTAAGCATACCGAGAAAAGCATGTTGCTGTTTGCCAAGCACACTGGCCCTGGAAGGATCATGAACGTCTGTGTCCATGGGAGTCTGGGATGCTGCATTTTTGGCCGCCGCAAGCTTTTTCGCAACCCCATTGATGGCTTTGAAACGAATTTGTACGGCATGATCACGGGATGATTTGAACTGGAGGGGCTCGTCCTTACCGCACATCGCCGCCAAGAATGAAAGGCTCTTGCTGTCGTGGTGCTCGATGGTGTGAACATTCCAACCCCGTTTTTTGAGTAGCTCAAACGCTCCTTGCAAACCGGCCGATACAGGAAGACCATAAAGTTTCCATCGACCCAGTGACGTGATGTCCTCAAGACGGTGCTTTTTGCAGAACACTTGCAAATCTTGCTGGGTGGCAAACCTGACTCCCAAACGATGTGGAGCAAATTTACGCTTGCATACCAACCCCAAATGCTCCATGCCTTCCAACATCTTTTGGGCCCCCTGTAGAGAAATGCTGTCTGGCAACCAAATAAGCAACTGCTCAAGCTCAGTTTGATCATCTTGACTGCTGTGATGAACCTTGAAAAAGGTGCCCGATGCACCGCTGATACGAAGGATTTTCTCAACCATGTTCTCATGAGCCATGAATATCGTGGTAATGTCGGACCTGATCTGAACTTCTGCAATGGCCAACAAAGGTATTCCATGCTTTTCCAAAACAGTGGTAATGTTAGATGCTCTTGCTTGTGCTGGCCATCCGTATTCCTCGGGTTGTTTACACACCATTCGCGCCATGGTTTGTGGAATCTCAATGCTAGGACCCTCCGCGATTCTCGACACATGCGAAGTGAAACCGAGTTGAACCACCCATCGCTGAACTCGCACTTCGCGATCTTCTGGACCTTCACGAACGAGAATGGTGAGATCGACCTGTGAGTGTGGGTATGATTCCAAACCCAACGTGCTAGGTGCCTGCGTAATGCAAATGGCTGTGGCCTGAGCTGTAAATCCGACTTGTCTGATAACACTGGCAATGCAATTCTTGGGCACAAGACTGATTCCCCCGCTGGCGGAAAGCTGAGGATATGGCACCACCGGAGCATTCCACTCATGAGCAACAAGCTTAGGCATACTTCGCAATTGTGCCTCAATCGGCATGGCTGCTTTGATATCTTGGACCAAAGCGGAATCCCCACGATCATCTGCCCAGTGATTTGCACCACTGGGTTCCGTCTCAAGATTGAAAGGAGAGATACTTGAGGCACTGCTGTATGTAACATTCGGATCTGCTCGCTTAGATTTGGACTTTCCCTTGGAATTTCCCTTAGGCCCATTCCCATTCATCGCGTGCATAATCTGATTCCTCTGGCGAGCTGAAAGCGACCACTCAGAAAACAAGAATTGGTGAATTATGACAATACAGTCGAAGCAATCAAGCAGTGAGAATGTGCGATCTGCAATAAGCAAAAAGAAGCTGTCATCCTTGAGGTCATGAGTTATGCTGCATGAGCAAAGCGAACACTGTCTCGCCCCTGAACCTGACGTCACCTCCTGTATGTTCGCTGTCAGGATCAGCTTTGGCGCAGGAGAGCCCGAGGGAAAGAAGAAGGCGCGCGGGGCTCTGTGAAGAGGGCCCTGGAGAAGACTCCGGACCGGGCCCCTTTCGGGAACTGCATGAGCGACGGCTGCGGCCGGCACCGCCGCTCTTACTCCCGTTACTGCTGCGGGCCCTGCAGAGACTACGGGCCCAGCCGCCACAGCAAGGACTGCGACAAGCGGCACGCCAGTTACACTTCGGGGATTGAGTGGGCTTACAAAATCCATTCTGGAGAGTGCCCACGAGTGGATTTCCGCACAGCCCTCCTTTGCATTGCTATTTTCTCCACTGACTGATGTCCAATGCCGCCCAGGGCTGACAAGGTGAGTGTCACCCCTCATGTGGCACCAAGCCCTTCAAGCAAGACCCCCCGCCTCAGAAGGATCGGCCGGCTCCCTCGGCGTGGAGGCCCTCCGAACGGTGTCGGCCTACCTGGCGGTGCAGGGCTACAGGTCCACGGCACTGTACGCCAAGCCTGGACCTGCTGGAGGCGGTCAAAGGAGTGGGGAGGATGGTGAAGCGGGGACTGGGCGCGTCGAAGCAGCGGGAGCCCGTCCCCTTCCCACCCCCGGTGGGGACCCCACGTCTGATCACGTTCGGGGTCTGGTTCCTGACAAGATGCGACGAGATCGCCTCCCTCACGATGGGCGACGTCGCGTGGGTGCGGCTGAAGGGTCGACCGACCCCGGCGGTGTGGATCCGCCGCAGCAAGACGGACCCCGAAGGCACCGTGCATCTGCGAGGGACCCTGCTGCAACCCTGCGTGACCAGTACTCTGTGCGGTTGGGGGAGCTGGCGGCCAGAGGACGGGTCGGAGACCGCGGTGCCCCCCTCTTCGTGGACGGGGCCGGGGCCAAGCTCGAGCAGCGCGTCGTCCTGAGCGTGCGCAGGGCAGTTCGGCGAAGACCCTCTTGATGAGGGAGGACGGCGCCGCTTTGGTACCCACAGCCTGCGCGTCACGGGGGGCCGTGGTCGCGTTTGCAGCAGGCCTAGACGCAGAAGCCGTTATGGCACTAGGCCGGTGGAAAAGCGAGGCCGCGATGAGACGCTACCTCAGGGGAGCACCCATCGCTCGCGCGGCCCAGGCGTCGCTGACCATCGCCGCCGCCTTAAGGAACGGCCCCATGTCGTGGGGAAGCGGAGGCCTGGTAGGGGCCAGTGCGGGCCCCCCGGGCGAGGAGGAGCTTCTGAGGGCGGGAAGGGCCCAGAAGCTGAAAGGACGTGATCGTGAAGATCAAGAACGGGCTCACGGGGACACTGCACGCGCCCCGGGCCCTCGATCTAAACCACCCGGCCGCGTCGAAGGCGAGGTGCGGGTGGAACTGGGTCCAGAATGGACTCGCCGGTAGCTTTAGCTCGGGCGGACACAGGCTTTGCCCGAAGTGCTTCCCGCAGGCTCCGGCTTGAACCTTTCCGGGCACGATGCCTGGACGCGCCTGTACAGAAGCAGGAAAAAGTAAGGCCGACTCTCCTGTAGTGCTAGGACGCGGTGACCCAGGTAGGCACGTCGTTAGCGCCTAGCTCCTTGACGCTCAGGTGCAAAGTCGACCGGAGGTCGCTCGCGGGGAAACCTGCTGAGGGGCGGCGGAGGGCAGTTGGCCCCACGCCCCGCATCTTGGAAGCGGGTCCTCCCCTTCGTCCTTCCCCCCCTGATCGAGAGTGGAGCTCGAGGCAGGAATGCCGCCGGGGACGGGACGAAGAAGGGAGGATCGGAGTGCCCAGATTTCGAGCCCACCACGATGGGCGCGGCGGCTCGACGAAGGTCTGAGGGACTAACCGCCGTCTCAGCAGCTACAAAAGAAAGGAGTGTCCGAGTGCATGCCTAGGGCGGTCTGGGTGCGGGCATGCACGAAGCAAAGATTGTTGTGTACTACACGCGTGTAAGGAATAACAATCGTGCTGCAGTGCTTGGAGGTTAGGGATAGCAGCTGACTCCCGTGGCCATTTTGGGTCAAGCCCGCCACCGGGAGTCACGTGTCGGCTGTCTTCCCACCCACCACTCCCGACAGCCTTCTGAGGTGGCACGTCGTTAGCGCCTAGCTCCTTGACGCTCAGGTGCAAAGTCGACCGGAGGTCGCTCGCGGGGAAACCTGCTGAGGGGCGGCGGAGGGCAGTTGGCCCCACGCCCCGCATCTTGGAAGCGGGTCCTCCCCTTCGTCCTTCCCCCCCTGATCGAGAGTGGAGCTCGAGGCAGGAATGCCGCGGGGACGGGACGAAGAAGGGAGGATCGGAGTGCCCAGATTTCGAGCCCACGATGGGCGCGGCGGCTCGACGAAGGTCTGAGGGACTAACCGCCGTCTCAGCAGCTACAAAAGAAAGGAGTGTCCGAGTGCATGCCTAGGGCGGTCTGGGTGGGGGCATGCACGAAGCAAAGATTGTTGTCTGCGTCGTTCAGCAGCGTCCCCGTGGAATGAGACGGTGGAGTGTGTAGTGCCCGACTTGGTTCGGCGTACTTGATGTAGTGTGAAACCGTGTCCTCGTGGTGGTATTCGTATTCGAGGGGCAACACCTGATGCTGATCGGTGGTCCGGCGATGTAGTAGAGAGTCTCTTCGCTGGTGCTGATCTGGTGGTGGACGGTGCCCTCCGCGATCGTCTCGGTCGACTGGACGGTGGAATGTTGTGAGGTTCGTTGGTTCCTGTTGGAGGACCGGCTGTCCGTGTTGTCGTCGTCGGGCGCGAGGGTGAAGACGAGGATGTCGATGACGATGTCGATGACGACGATTGGGTCCTGGAAGGTCGAGAGGAAGAAGAGGAGGAGGAGGAGGACGTAGTTTTCTGGCAACGACGTCGGTGGCGTTTGTTGGGTCGTTGTGGTAGTGACGAAGACGGCGGAGGGGTGCAGTGAGGTATGAAGTCTCCATCACAGTCCGAAACTTCTGTAGGTGGGCCCGTATTGCCTGCGGAGGAGATGTCCAGCTCCGAGTCCATGTCGCGGTCGGATCGCCAGGTGTCGTCGAGGAGGTAGGAGTCGGATGAGGAACCGGTCATGATTAGGTGCTCTGGCGGTTATTTGACCTAAAAGAGAGAGAGGAAGGCGGGGCCAAGGTCCGAGGCCGGCAAGGACGCTGGTTTTCCGGCAGTTTCGCTAACCTGTCGCCAACGTAGTCCAAATCGTCGTAGTACAGACCGAGAGGCATCTTCCAGGGAGTGCTCCGAAAAACCTCGTTCACGGTAGAGCTGAAGAAGTTCACGTACCTGGGGTGCAATGACGTCTTTGGGCCATGACAATCGGCAAATGAGATAGATCCGGGTGGTGAGGCCCTGAGTGTTCCTGCGCGTCGAAGACACCGAGCACGGAGAACGCAAGGAGATGCTGTTGCGTGGAAGGACAAGTCGAATGGAGCGTTGTGCAGTGTCCACAATGGTGCCCAACAGTTCTTGTCCGGGGACGTGTTCCAACTCCAAGGGAAGGCCATAGAAATGTGGATGCAGGTATACTTCTTGAAACCAGCTGGAAGATGTGGTGGATGATGAGGAGAAGGGATCGTGAAGTCGACGGGAACTGGTCCGCGGCGAGTCGGTCAATGATTCCAATTCTCCTTCTCAAATTCGCAGAAGGCAGCGATTGTCCACATAGCGGGAGGAGCAGAAATAGCGCGAGGTCAATAATTGGTCGCGGATGAGCTGGTGGAAACTGGCCTCCCACAGTGCCGCGGTCGCTCCGCACATTGACGGGGCCATGGGCGAACCCATGGAGGCGCCACGATGCTGTACCAAGATTTCCGTGCCGACTGTGAAGAACGAGTGGCGTAATAGGAACATGACCAACAAAGGTAAGTCACGGAGGCATAGCGGCTTGTAGTGTGAGTGTGAACCGGCTTTGCGATATCGGCCTCGAAATAAGCGTCCCAGGGAGTTGCGGTCCCGCATGGTGATCTGTATATCAGAATCCAACGAGATCTGCTGATGGCGAGCGAACATGTCTGTCAAGGACGAAATCGAGTGGTAGATGCGGTCGTGTGGAACCGATGTGAAGAAACCAGAGAGATCCTGCTGGAGTAATTGAAGTTCAATGGTAACTGGGTTGTTGCGGAAGGCGTGTATGAACGCGTGGATGATGGAGTGGACGGTAGGAGACACAAACTGAGGTGGTACGACCGTCTGGAGCATCTGTAGCACTGCAGTGGATAGAAATTTCGCAAGTGGGGCACACCACGTATTGGAATAACTGACGATCGGCCGACCCTTCAAGAATTTCTTTGAAGGTTTGGGAAGCACATATGCGTGCGGCAGAGATTCTTTGGGTGCAAGTGCCCAGTGATAGCGTGCGGGAACGTGGCGCTTGATGGCTCGCTGTATGTGTTCCGCTAACTGCATCGGGTTGGTGTCTCGCCGCCAAAAGACTGCAGGATCCAGAAAAGTTTTGGTCAAGATGTCGAAATACTGTTGGGGGCAGAATCCATAGGCCAAATGAGGACCGTGATCAATAGGAGACACCACAATGTGCTCGGATCGTTCCCGCAGGTTCTTGAGTTCACGTAGTTGTCTGCCGTCTGGGCGCATCCGCAGGGTTTGTCCATGTAGTCGCCATTGGTGTGAAACAAAGACCTGCCAGCGAAGTAGAGATTGGTCAGGTTGTCGCCACAGTTTGAACCATCGGGTCATGGGGGCCACGGTGTACCTGCGAAATTGAGATTTGGTCAACCATCGACCGTCGCCCATGTTCTCCCGATATGTGGGTTCACCCAGTGCGACATCAGCCGGGGCTGCAACGTGGTCTGAAGGTGTTCGTTGTCCTGGAAGTTGTCGGCAACAGCAGGGAAACGAGTTCTCCGGGTCCCATTGTCGCAGCCAGGCATGATGATTAAACAATGTTTGACCCAGTGTCGGGGCTTTCCTCTCGGTGATATAGTGTAGCGCGGAAGATGATGGGGAGGGAACCATTCACGGTGATGAAGTATGTACGCGTCCAACCATTGTTGAGCTTGTCGTAAAAAGTCATGAGCCAACTGAGGTAGAGGAAGTAGTCGGTGACGTGGTGGAACGTCTCCTCCTTTGTAGCGAAGAGCCAGTCGCAGAGCTTGTAGCGCGCGGGTCTGGTGTGGTTCGTCCACGAAGACGAGAAAGCGGAGGAGCAAGTACAGGTAGGAAATCGGGGTGCTATTTCGGCGTAGAACTCGTTGTGAAAAGAACTTGAAGATCCCGCTGCTGCCAACATATTGTATGATCGTGGCGAGCGTCTCGCGTTGTTCAATGAGGGGCGAGTCCCAAGGAGTTCCGGCAGATCCCGATAATGTGTATAGCGATGATGTGCGCGAAGAAGACGAGCTCCGTTGCCGCCTTCTAAGAATGTGACGCTAATGGGCAGTTCAAGCTGGACTCCCAATTTTCCGTAGAAACGTGTAGACGAAGGGTGCATTCAAATGTGGATGATAGGTGGCGATGAGGGCCTGCTCCAAAGCGCGAACTTGTTATACTTCTGTGGGTCGATGCTGTAATGTGATCGGCAGGTAATGGTCGTACGTACCGGCCGCGTGCCAAATACGGAGAGCGGGCTCGAAGAACGCTTGGGTGCCCGAACATAGTTGATTGTATTTCGATCGGCGGCTGACTTCCCGGTCCGTGACCGTGTGAATCGTGGAGCCGATAAACCATCCTTGGTGTTTGTGGGAGACCTTGAGGTAGACAACGCTGGACTGTAGGTGGTGTCGCAAGGTGTACCGCTGAACGTCCAGGTTGTGGAATATGTCATGAAGACCTCGGTGGTTAGTAGTGGTGGGAAACCGCAGGCGATGAAGCTGTAGAAACCATAAAGCTCGAACCCAGGAGAGACGGCCAAAGATGTGATGCGGGAGGACTTGTCGAGCCACCGGTAACGCTGCAATATAAAAATCCAGAAAAGATCCGAGAAGTCTGTGTGGGTGGGGAGGTAGCCGGTGACGGGTTAGAGGTCGTGAGGGAGGATGTAGGTCCTCCTCATCATCGTCTCCCAAGTCTTCGTCAAACAGGTGGTCGAAGCTGAAGATCTCCAGGCAGAAGAGGAGTCGAAGAGGCGAGGTTTGTAGGGTGTGGGCGATCTGGACACGAGTCAGTGCATATCTGGTCGCCAACCAATCGTGGATGCGGGAGTCGGATACTATACGTGTGGTATAAGTTGCTCCAGGGCGCCTTCCAAAGCGTCCGCGGTGAGGTCCGAGTCTTTGGCCCAGCCTGTGGGTATAGTGATCGACGATCTGGTCAGCGAAGAAGTTCCTGTGGAGGAAGGTGTAGAGGCCGAAGGCGGGTGGGGACCAGAAGGAGAGGAGGGACAAGTATAATGTAACCGAAGTAGCGGCATTTTGTGGGTGAGATCAGGAAGACGAGAATGTGTAGTACCGGGAGGTGGCGGTGGAGTCCATGTGGTAGAAGATGAGCGTAAGTGGGTGGATGTGCTGGTAGAACGCAGTGGAGGTGGAACAGTTAACGGCCGGGAGGTCAAGGGTCTCGATGTGCGGGACAATGTCCGGAATGTGGTCGAGGTAGTATTGAAACCCGAGGATGGCCGTGATGCAGAGGAAGGAGAGGAAGAAGAGAAAAGCTCCTGACGTAGGTGTCGAATAAGATCGTCTTCACGTACAGCAGGAGGACGTATTTGTACTGGAGAATGGCACGCTGTGACCTGTCGTATGACGAGAAGTAGGGCGTCGGTGGACTCAAAGGCGACGGGGTAAACGTCCCGACCGTTGGCAAAACGGCGATACAAGGGATGAAGAGGGCCCTGATGTAAGACGTCCATATAAGTCGGAGAGTCTGAAATTGTCGTCCTCCGCATACTCGTGGCTGAGGAACACCGTGTTGAAGTGGAGAATGGATCCGGCGCGGAGTTCGGGACCGGGATCGCTCACGGACCATTGGGTGGGGGGAATAGGGAAGCGTCGAGGACCTGGGCGAGCAGTGTCGTCGTCGGGTAGAAAGTTTGGAGGGAAGAAGGAAAATAATGGTCCTGAGGGTCTGTTGTATCAGGGTCGTCGTCGACGCCGATGCGGGAGCATTCCGAGTAGTCTGGTCCCGTGGTCGTTGTGGGACATCCGTAGAAGGGCTCGCAACCATGACGGGGAGGATCAAGAAGTGGATCATGTAGTGCTCGAGGACGAAACGAGGATCGAGACCGTGATCGAGAGAACCGGAAGGGGACTGGTTCCGACCTAAGGTGGGCGTCGAGGCCAGGTTCGGGAGGTTGTTTGGCCTTGAGCGACGAGCTGGCCGTGGATCCAAGTCGGGCGCTCGTAGGAGGTGCACACACACACGCAGACACACCAGCCTTCCAGCCCTCCAGGCCTCCAGGCGTCCTTCCAGCCCTCCAGGCTTCCAGTTCTCCAGCATTCCCGCCTCCAGCCCTCCCAGGCTTAACTTCCAGCCTTCCATCGGGAGGGCCTCTAGGCGTCCAGCTCCAGCCTCCTGGCCTCCAGCCTCCCAGGCCTCCAGCCTCCAGCCAACAGTATCCAGGGCCAGATTTTGTCGTTTCGTGTTTTTGTTCACGTATAAGGCATGTGAATCTGTAGCACACATCGCAGCACTGGCTCTAGCACTTGAGTCTTCTCGAAAAGCGAGAATAGCCTAACTACTGCCCCAGTAGTTCGCCTGTGCCTTAGAGTGACGCCATGTTGCCAGTAGAGGTTGTTGTGCCTCTCACCATGCTCGCCTGGGACCTGAACCAAGCCCCGCCTTCGCCCAGGCCTCCGCCTTTGCCTCCGCGGTGGACGTGTCCCCCAAACTTTGCCTTTGCCCCAGCCAGGCTTGCTTCCCATGACGGAATGTTTTGCCTTGTCGCCGCATGAAGGACAGCCTTTAGAGCCTTGCCTCCAGGAGTTTCTTTTTTCCTGGACAGTTTGCCCTCGCATACTTGTTTGCCTTCAAGTGCATGAATGGTTGCCTCTCATTTTAGCCAATGACGAGTGCCATCAGCTTATGATCGAAATGCTTTTCTGAGCCCTTCTGTCCCTCAGGCGGCCGCCGGGGTCTCAGCCATGGCTCTGGGTCACCTTGACCCATATTTTCTGCCTTTGTGCATTTTGCCTTACCAATGGCACGTGCTAGGCCTTGTAGCAGCCTTGCCTCTTCCAGGTTTCATGGGTCAGCCTAACAGCTCTTGCCTGCAGGACCTTCTTCTGTCAGGTACAGTCGGGCCGAGCATCTTGTTGTTTGCAGGTGGACCTTCCTGGTTGCCTCTAACCTTGCTTTCTCAGGAGTCCCACGAATATATGGTTTCACATTTGGACATCTCTGACTCGGGAACCGCCTGGCTAGGGCCCCAGCCTGCAGAACCAGATTCAGAGCTTTCTCCGGGAGCCTCCCAACCCTAGCCGAGCCAGCCGATACACAGCCGCCAGCTCAGACTCAGCCGGAGCGTGCTCAGCTGCCTTTAGGGGGGGGTACCAGAGCTACCATTTTCTTCCTCCAGCCTAAATCGAGCGGTTTGCCATCTCGCCTCAGGGCTCCGAGGAAGCTAGCCATGGTTCAGGCAGCGTTTGGCTAGCCCTTCACAGCCCTCAGCCTTCCTCAAGAACAAGCAGCTCGCAGGCCTCCAGCCTTGATTCAGCCATACCCGGGTTGCGTTACCGCCACCCTTTGCCTTGGAGCCCTTTCAAGGTTCCGCTTCTCTGGCTTCTACAGCCGCCCCTCTACAAAGTGCTTTGGTTCCCTACTAAGGTTTTAGGAGAGCCTGATTGGAGCCTTGAGGGCCTCCTCTTCGGAGTGGCACCTACAGGAAGTCGTTGCCCTCTGCCTTCTTAACAAAGCCTGTCACGACTACATAGCATAGCGGAGCGCATCACCAAGGCCCGCGGATGAGATGGCCTTGACGCCTTCCATCCCGGGCCCTCAGCCGGCCGAGCCTTTGCGCATCCAGCATTTAGGGGCTTACGCCTTGCCCTCTGCAACGGGCAGGCCGTTGCAGCCGGAAGCCGGTCAAGCCTAGCAGGTACCTGAAGCCTTCCATGAGCCCGTTTCTACAACTGGCCTTGCTGCTCCGCTCTGCCCCGCCAGGTTTGTTCGAACCCAAGCCAGCGCCTCAGCCTCCTAAGCCGGTCCTTGCATGCGCCAAGATGCTAGTTAGAGCGGGTCTCCGCTGCCCTTCCTGCTTTCAAGTTAAGCCTCGGTTCGCTTCGTCAGGAACCTCGCCTCCAGTTCCGCCCGCTACATCACCGGCCTTCAGTGCTTCGTCGGTGGACGGACAGCCCGACTCAGCCGATTTCTCAGGTTCGACTTGATCTTCTACATGAAGCCGGCCCGGGCCCTGCCTGCCAGTTCAGCTTTTGGTTTCAGCCTCTCTTGTGCAGCTATCTCGGCTGAGACACAATGAAGGGGCATCAGCAGCCCCGCCGCCAGGATCAGCGTGCACAGCGCTCTCCTTGGCCTTCCCATGCCAATAGCCCTGCGCTCCAATGGAATCAGGGCCAGCCGACAGCCAACATGACGAACCTCTCAGCCATGGGCCGTATGAATGCGGGCCTTTCCGGGCCTCTAGCCTTTGACCCTGACACCAGCTCAGCCTACGAAGCCGTGCAGCCTCAGCCTTACACCCAGGACTTCAGCCAGCCAGGAGCCCACCGAAGAGCCGACAGGATTCGCTCACTGGAAGCCCGTATCGGTATCTTAGAAGCCGACCGCCGCGGGGCTCAGCAAGCCTTGTGGCACCACAGCCGTCGAGCCCACGAACAGCCACGCCTTCGTTGCCTGCTGTCCCCATGGGTGTTCATCAGTGCCAAGATTGACGCCGTCAGGATTCGCCTTGATCAGACCTATGCCAGGCTGGCAGGCTTGCTGCTGACCCTTCAGCAAGCCTTCCCGCCTATCGCGGCCTACTTCACTGAGGTCGCCGTGGACGCGTGCCAATATCAGGGACCGTCAGCCTTGCTGGACTCCGAAGGAGACCCAGAAGCCTAGCCTTTCAAGCCTTGCCAAAATCAGCTTTGCTTGCATGCCCTCTCGCAGCCCCACATGTAAATACAGTCCTGCCTGCGCTCAGGTCACCCACTCTCCAGGCCAGGTCTTTCTTTGCCGATTTATTCTTGGGATTGCCCCCCGGCCAGGTCACTAGCCAGCCTTCGACGCCGGTCCGCAGGACCCCTGCCCGCCGTTCGCTCCTGAAGCCTTCTTGCTTAACCTGCCCTTTGCAATGCCCTCAGCATTTTCTGCAACAGCGCATATGGGAGCTTCCGTCGCAGCAGCCATGGCATCAGACCACAACCCGCTTGGCGACTGGCTGAAGACGCTGAGCCAAGATGAGCTTGAGAAGCTCAGAGCCATGCATTCTGCATCAGCGCAGGCAGCAGCCGTCCGATAGTTCTTCGGGCCTTTCCCCGCGTAGCCTTCTTATCTACCAGAACCAGGAAGCTTTTTACCATGCGCAAGACGGATGTTACACAGGCCCTATTCCAGCTTGTTTTGACTACGTCCCACCTCAGGACACCGAGGACCTTGAAGAAGCCGCAACGGCCCAGCCTTCCCAGCCTTCAGCATCTGCGGGGGATGCCGACACAGCTGCCGTAACCGAGCTGCCAATCGAAGCCGAAGAAGAGTACATGCCTATGGAGGAGCCTTTTTCTTCCACAGCCTTCCATGCCGAGCCCCAAGAAGGTTTGTACTCCATGATGGGGGAACTCATCGCCGTGCCTTCCATAGTCATTGCAGCCACACACACCAGCAGCCTATGCCACTGCTTTTCTTTGACCCTGAAGCCACAACCAAAGCCGATCAACCTCCACGAGCTGTGGCAGCTTATTAAGCGTCCCGACCTGGGAGTGGCCAGAGAATCAGGAGCCTACTTAACAGCCGACAGGTTCGCGGTCAGCCCTCCAGCCAGCTTTTTCCCTTCCTTCCCCAATGCTCCCATCAACCGCGAGGCGGATACCTCCCCGATGCCTCACGCCAAGGCCGAACCTCCGCCGGTCAAGGCAGTGCCTACTGGAGCCGTCCCGCCACCAACAAAGCAGCCACCTGCCTCCAAGCCTTCACAGCCAACCAAAGAGAGGCCGCAGCAAAAGCGCCCTTGCGAGGTTTTGCAGAATTGGAAGCCTCCAGCAGAACAGAATTTCCTGCCAGACGCTGCCAAAGCCCAGCCTTCGGAGCCCAAGACCAAGGCCATGCAGCGGTGCAGCACCCACCGCCACCCAAGCCAAAGGCATCCTTGCCAGAGTCAGGGCCGGACGCTTAACGCCCCATCGTCCGCAGCCTTCCACAGAGCCTTGCCCCGCCCCAACTCCCCAGAGAAGGAGTTTTCTTCGAGCCCGAGTTCCTTGCAGCCGAGCACAAGACCAAGTACTCTGGCCCCTATCGCCCTGCCAAGCCTTTCGGGCTGGCGGTCATCTACGATTGCCGCACCTGGATCAACTTCTACGGCGTCGAGCCTCCCTACTGCCATAGACATAGATGCGGGGACCTATTTCTATACTGTGGAGCCAGGCGCCGCCGAGCCTTTGCCTTCACAGCCGCAGCCTAGCCAGGACTCGCAAGACCAGCCTACGGACGAGGTGGAGTTCGAGCAACCCCTGCCACTTCTCGAGTGGTTCTCAGCCGACACGGGTGTGCTCCGCTATTGGCGCCAGGAAAGAATAACCCCCGGAATATGGGGAAGCAGTCAGTCCCTCCCATGTGCTTTCAGGATCCGAGACGCCTTCCCGAAGCCTTGGTGGACCGCCGCAAACAGCTCACGATTGAGCCTCCAGCCGACCCTTACCTTTACAAGCCGCCAGCTATGGCCTTGCCAAGATTGCCTTGCTCGAACATGCGCAACTGCATCATGTTGCCCAGCCTTACGCTGCCGCACACGTACGAGCTTGACCCAGCCTTCGCCCGGGTGTATTATATGGGCAGCCGTGGTGAGTTGCGTTGCGGCCTTCCGTGCTCGACCGTGCCTTTCTGCCCTTTCCATTCAGCCTGTGGTCGTGAGCTCAACCGTAATTCGGTTGAGCACGACGATAAGCACTCGGGCCACCAGTGCTCGCGCTGTAAAGAGTTCACAGACCTTGGACGAAGCCCTTTTGAATGGTTTTCAGCCGTCCCCCCGCAGGCCTCCACGGGGTAGCCGTTTGCCTTTGCAGCCTTTCACGAGCCTTTCAAGCCGTCATTGCTTTAGCCTTTAACATGCCTAGCTACCAATCCTCACGCAGGCAAGGGCATGCGGCGGCACTTGCCGCGAGACAGCCGCCATCGGCCCCTAAAAAGTGACTCGTGCCTCCTTCGCCTGTCAGCCAAATCAGAATCGTTGCTGACGAACTCACGCCTGACCCTGCAGGACCTGGCCAGCCTTTCGCGCAGCGAGCCCAGCTTTACAATCTCTCTTTGTGTCAGCCTTCTGTTTGTTGATGCCCTCCGTCAGCTCACTATGCATCTAGACACAGACCAGGGTGAATTTAGCGGCCTTTGAGTCATGGAGCCCTGTCAACAGCATTCACAGCGACGCTCAGCGCACAGGCAGATCCCTCCCTGCTCCACGACCAGCCCTCAGCCGCAGCAGGAGCCCCAGCCGCGACGGCCCACCCTCACCTCAGCAGGATCCAACCACTGTGGTGAGGAGGTTCCGGAAAGCTTCAACAGTCAGCCCTATACTCTCGGGCACAGGTGCGTCAGTGCTGCTGCCCTTGCAAACGGCGCCCAAAGCCCACCCAGGCCTTCCCCCTCCGGCCCTGCCGCCGTCCCGCCTTTCTCCGTTCACAGCCTTGTCAGACCTCTCTCTCTTCGTGCACCTTTGCCTTCAGGACTGCCGCTCAGCAAGGGGGGGCTCGCTCAGTCGCCGGGACCCCGGCATGGCAACCTGCTGGGAGTCAGCCATCCATTCAGCAAGCCTCTTCTACCCCCCCCGCCGAGAAGCCTCAGATACGTTGCCCCACAACGGCCGCAACCTGCCATGCACCGGCCACTCGGGCCTAGATTCCAGACGCCACCCACACAGCCCGATGGTCGGCCTACTCAGGTTACGCGAAAGGGCCGAGAGGCCTCCAGGAAGGCCCGGGCCCTCGAACAGTGGAAGGAGCTTCTTTGGCTCCTGGGTGACTCAGCCGATCTCTACCGCAGCCTTCAAGAAGCTAAGTATTTGCAGCAATTGCTCACACAAAGCATACTCCCCTTCACAGCCGGCACGCTGGAGACCTACTTGTCAGCCTGTAAGCAGTTCATGGAATATCTCGTCCTCAACAGCCTCGACGTCACGTCTATCTCCGTAGCTAGCCTAGGAGACCTGTTGTGGGCCTGCCGCTCCAGCCTCGAAGAGGACAGAGAAGTGTGTCGCACTGGCCCCAAGCCAATGCTTAAAGCCTTAGCCTGGCTGGCTAAGACAGCGGGCCTCGCCCAACTCTCGTCGGCGCTTTCAGACCGCCTTATCAGGTCCTTCGCGTCACAGTCCGAGACGGACAGGAGAGAAGCCCTACCCCTGCCACTTGCGGTAGTCGTAGCGTGGGAGCACCGCATCTGCCAGCCGGACTGCCATTAGAGCTCTGCCTTCTCCTAGGGGGGGTTTCCTGTTAGCCTTGCACGGGGGACTTCGGTTCGGGGACCTCCAGCGCATCAGCTTGAAAAGCCTGTCTCTCACAGGGCATAGCCTTAGAGCGGTATGCTGGCACACCAAGACAACCAAGCGAGGCCAGCCTTTTGCCGTCCGCCTTCACGGGATTTCGGGGCGAGACCCTTCAAGCCTTTGGGTCCTCCCTTTCCTTAGGGCAGTCCAAGCAGCTTGGTTGCGGACAGAGTCGATCTACGGATCACAAACATGCCCTGATTTGAGATCAGCGCATAGGGCGCAAGAAACGCCCCAGCCTTCGCCCTCACGTCGTCAGCCTCACCATCCTCTCGGATGGAGCATCTGCCACCGAAGCTTAGCTCCGAGGTGGTCCAGGACCTGGTCACCACCTTTAAAGCCAATTATCCGGGCGAGTTCCTGGACGATGACACTATGCCCTCGATACGCCTACTTAGCCTTGTTCAGCATAGCCTCCAGCCAGATGAGAAGCTGAAGTGGATACCGTGGCAGCTGCGCCTTAGCTCCAAGCAGTATTCCGAAATCATAGAGGCCAAATCCTCCAAGCCTATGCGAACGGAAGCCCAGCTGCTCGCGTCGGCCATATACGACGACACTCCCGAGATGTCCGTCTCCCATCTCCGCCTTTCAGTGTCCTGGTTGCAGCGCATCCAGACTGTCTTCAGGAACGCCTGGGCTTTATGTGGAGCAGCCCACCTCAATAACCTGAAAGCCTTCGACAAGCGCGTCGAGCATTTAGCCCTACCGGATCTAGCCGACTCCTCCCTCCGAGGTCCTACCACCCAAGAACTCCTTGCAGCAGACCGCAAGATTTGGAATACCATCTCTAGCCTTGTTGGGTCTGGATGGAGCCTTGATGAAGCCTTGTATGAGGTCACCAGCATCCGAAGCGACCTCGCCAAGCTCCTTCAGCCAAGACCGCGCCCGCCGCCAACGCCCCCGGGGCCCAATCGCAGACCCAACGCGGGGAACCCTCCCCCGCCGCCAAGCAAGCGGACTCGCCTTATAACCCACAAGCCCCGGAGAAAGGAGGCAAAGGCAAAGGCCGCGGCAAAGGCCTTCAGAAGCCGGACAGCCCATCTAAGTCAGAATCATGGCCAGCCAATTGGGTCTTGAAGGCCAAGGGTAAGGTGCTCTGCAAGCGTTACCAGCGAAATCTTTGCGCCTTGCCGAATTGCAAGTTCGCCCACCTCTGTGCAGTCAGAGGATGCGGCAAAGAACACTGTGCCATTGACCATGACAAAAAGCCCTCCTGACTAGCCCAGGCATCGGAGGCACTGCAGGACAATCAGCCTTTTGCGCCTCCTTCCAGGAACTTGTCCGACGTACTCCGAAGCCACCAACCACCTCCCCGCAGTCGCCTCGGCCCACACAGCCACAGCCACGGCCTCAGCCTTCGCCAGCTCAAGTCAGGAACTCCGGGGGAGGCCCGGCCAGCCGACGCTTCGCCAACCGGGTCTGGACGTCGATCAGCCAACGCAAGCCTCCGAACCCCCTTTAGTCCCCAGCCTTAAGACCCTAGCGGTTTGCCCCTCTATACCCATAGGGGCCACCTGTCTGCGGCACGCTCAGGATGCCAACGTGTGCGCCATAGACCTCTCCCGTGAGGGCCCGCAGCAACTGCCTGACCTTCTTTTACAGGCCATCTGGTTTAGACTTGTCCTCGGCGTCCTGGCCGACCTCGCTTCGCTAGAGCCTGCGGCTTCCTGCTGGCGTCTCAGCCCTGCTCTTCCTTCCGGCCGATCACTTCCTGTTTCACTCATCGCCCTTCTGTGAGGCGCTCCACGATGGAGGACTCTTCTTATGCCCGGAGCTTGATTCCGACCGAGTCATTCTGGCCACAGCTCCCCTGCCCACTTGGCCCTGCGCAGACCGGCCTCTTCGCGGCTATGCCCCTATCCACCAAGCCTGCTCAGCCTCTCACTCTCACCTCAGCTCTACAGAGCCACGGGGAGTTAGTAAAAAATAGGGCACCCATCTGCGACGGCGCAGGCAACGCCAGCTCAGCCGATTGGAGCCACCCCAAACCAAGCCCTGCGGCAATGCAGGACATCATGCAAGCATGGTTACAATGGGCCTCCCAGCGGGATCTGCCCAAGCGCGTTTTGCCCATCTTTCCCAGAGTAAGCCGGAGCATCCGATCCCCGAGGAAGATCAGCTTCAGCTGATTAGGATAGCCTGCGAGGTCATGGACTGGGATTCACAAATTACAATTCCATGATCCAAGCAGCCGACGGCCAGCCCTTCCGCCTTAATCTTATGCAGGCCTTCGCGGATTTCCTGGACGATCCTGACAAAGACCTTCCCGCACTGCTCCGAGTCGGGGTCCACACAGGGGTCTTCGACGAAATTCAGCCGTCGGGGCTAGCCAAGATCCAGCCCCTAGCCTCCTCGGGTGGAGGTTTGTGAACGCAATTGGAAACCCGCCGAAGCCGACCCAGACACGGTGCGTAGCCTTCTAGCAGAGGAAGAAGCAGCAGGGTGGATCAAGACCGTGCCAGGAGGTCTTGAGGAAGCCAAGCGCATCTGGCCCAAGGGCATAGCCGTGGGTAAGCTCAGCCTAGTCAAAGCGGAGAACAGAGACCCACGACTCGTCCTTGACAGCACCGTCTGCCAAGTGAGCCCAATGTGCCGCATCCCAGAGGCGGTCTCCATGCCTACAGTTAACGACGTCCGAGCCACCTTCATGCCTTCCGACCCGCGGGGCGTCTTCCTGGCAGCTAGCGTGGACTTCAAGGCAGCCCACAAGCGCATTAAAGTACATAGCTCCGAGCAGGGCCTTCTCCTCTTCATGTTCGAGAAGATACTGTACAGGTACGTCGTTTGTCACTTCGGAGCCAAGTTCTCCGCCTACTGGTGGCAACGAGTGGGCGGCCTCATCACGCGCGTAGCGCACCATGCGCTAGCCTTCGCACCACACAAAGCCTGGCTTTACGTTGACGACTTGCTCTCAGCCCTGCTCCGAGCCTTCGCGCCAGAACTCCTGTTCCTTCTCATAGCCACACTTTCAAGCCTTGCGGCCCCTATCAGCTGGAAGAAGGCTTCGGTAGGGGACAGCCTGGTCTGGTGCGGGTGGCATTTTAACTTTCGCCTTGAGACGGTGGACCTTTGCGAAGCCAAAAGGTCTAAGTTGTGCGCGCAACTCGAAGCCTTGCTGGCACGTAAGAAGGTTCCCCGCAAGGACCTCGAAGCCTGCATCGGCCTCCTTATGTGGGCGACAGCCATAAGCAAGGTCCTTCGAGCCCACGTGGCCCCATTATACAGTGTCTTGAACAGCCCGCCTCGGAGTAACTGTTCGATCTCTCCGCGGATGTGGCCAGCCTTCATTCACAGCCTTGACTCGAGAGCAGTCATCTGCAGACTGGTGCCAGGGGTCAACCTGCCCCTCGGAGCTCGCATCATAGAGGTCGGCAGTCGACCCGTACACTGCAAGGCAGACCTACCGCCCCAGCCCAAGTCCTCGATCAGGACCCACATGGGTCCGCATATCGGATCCCACCTGCCCTGAGATCAAGCTTACCAACACAGCCCAGGACAGTCTTAGATGGCTTCTGCCGCGCATCGAAGCTATCCCAACCACTAACTAGCCTGTCATTGCCACCTGCCCTGCCTTGCCAGAGCAGACGCCATGGCCGAAGGGGACCGCGTCGGCCTCGGCATCGGTGGTTGGATCACCACCAAGCAAAGCATGGCCTGGTTTGCCGAAGCCTGGAGCATGGAGGAAATCAGAACTACTTGGCCTTTTCTCACCAAAGACGCCCAGTGGTACATAGCGTGCTTTGAAACGCTAGCACAGCTAGCGCTAGCCATGACGGCCCGAGAACGCCACGCCTTCTCTCAGTTCTCCGTGTGTTTGCCCTCGCAAAGTGACAATACGCCTTCAGAAGCCGGGATCAACAAGCTTTTCACTACAAGCTGGCCGCTCTCCCAGTTCCTCCAGCTGATAGCCTCGTGGTCATCCTGCCATGGAGTTGACCTGCAGGTGTCCCACGTGGCAGGTGCACACAACCAATGGGCCGATGACCTCAGCCGTGGACGTCTAAAGGCCTTTAGCCACAGACCGCAGGAGCGGGTCAGGATCAGCCTTCATCGCCTAGCCTCAGCAGCCTCGCACGCTGAGTGGTCTGGAGATCCGGAGACAAGCCCACTAATGCCCAGATAGGACTGACCCAGCCAGGTCAAACGGAAGCAGTTCGATGGCCGACAGAAAAAGACCGCTGCATCTCACGTCGCACGTCCTTCCTAGCCTCTGGGTTGGTCGGTTATACGTCTGGCCTTGCCCAGGTCCATTTCCACCGCCCGCGGTGGGGGATATTCGCCTACGGCCTTTCCGGTTGGATCTGTCCCTGAAGTGGGGGAGTTTATGCCTTGGCTAGCCCTTTATGCCTTGGCACCTCCGGGCTAGCCGCGAAGCCTTACAGATCCAATACGGTATAAAAGATGCATGCAAGTGATAGAGCAGTGCAAGCCTTTCTAGAACGTTTCGTGTTTTTGTTCACGTATGTTTTAGAAGGCATGTGAATCTGTAGCACACATCGCAGCACTGGCTCTATCGAAAAGCCCCGCCCGCCCACACCTAGGTGCTCGACTTCGGCCACAGCCTCAGCCTCTGCTTTGCCTTCTCGCTGACGCCCTGCTCATCCCTGGCCGTCTTCAGTTCCGCCCTCGAACTGCTCTCCATAACAGCGCCCATGCGAGGCCGGATGCTCGCATAAGTCGAGCCTGCTCCTTTGCCACAGACCGCCTGCCTCAGGTTGTGCTGTCTTGCCATTTCGCCTTTTCTGCCAGGACTCTAAGATACCTCGGTGCCTCACCCCTTCGGTTACCCACCCGAGCCTGCCCGACCCAGGTGCCTTCCTCTTCGAGCTCTTCGACCTCCATCTGACTCCGCCAGTGAAGCCTTGTCAGTTCTCACAGAAGTTTCACGGAGCCCAGGTTACCTGCCTCAGGTACATTGGATCGCCTTTGCATGCATCATTGCCTTTCACCAAAGCCCCGCTTTGGCCTTCGCTCTTTACTTTCTCAGCCCTGAGACTTGCCTCTCGGCACGCCAGGAGCCTACATCTTAGCCTTCTCAGAAGTTTCACTGACTTCTCACAAAGCCTAGTCTCAGGGGGAGTTTGTGCCTTGGCTAGCCCTTTATGCCTTGGCACCTCCGGGCTAGCCGCGAAGCCTTACAGATCCAATACGGTATAAAAGATGCATGCAAGTGATAGAGCAGTGCAAGCCTTTCTAGAACGCGACGCCTTCCTTAAAGGTCTGTTCCGAAGGCGCTTCCTGAAGGATTTGGTCCCGAGGCCTTTCCCGAAGGATTTCGTCTCCAGGCCCATCCTGCGCAAATGCAGTATGCGTAGGAATACCATACATTCATTACACTTTGCAGGCAGGGATCATTACCAACCTGCTTCGCCGTTGTGTGTTCGGCGATAGCCAGGCTTTCACGGCCAAAATGCTTTCCCGCCTTGTCTGGCATGTTTCTGTATAGACGCGTGTGCACAGACCTGTATAGACTGGCTCAAACTTCCAGAGATGTGTACAGACTGGCTCAAACTTCCCCCCCGGTTTCTAGGGTTGCGGTTTGCGTGTGGGGGTGGTTTCGTTTCAGGGTTTGGTTTAGGGTTTAGGACATACCTGCCTAGGCCCCCCGAAGGGGGAAACCAGGCATAGGGTTTCGCCGAGGTCCCCAACTTTGCAGGGGAAACCCGGCATAGGGTTTAGGGCCTTGCTCCCCAAATTTTAGGGGAAAGCGGGCTAGGTCGGGTTTAGGGGCCCAGCCTTAGTCGTTCTTATTGGGTTTAGGTCCCCTAATCAGGGGAAGCTGGGCGGGTTTAGGTTAGGTTGGGTTAGGTTGTTTCCCTCCCCCCACCCCCAAGCATGACGACGTCCATGGTTTGGCCCATTCTGAAAAGGAACGTCCATGGCCCAACCTTGATGACGTTCATGGTCCAATCCGTGCTGACAAGAAAACGTCCATGGACAGCTGCGCTTAGGGATTTAGTTAGTGCTAGGTTGTTCCCTCACACACATACAAACACACACACACACAGCGCCCGCATACACGCACATGCACACACATACACAAGCAGACACATGCAACAATCACACACGCACTTGGAAGGTGCGGACTTGATGGAAGCACCATGTTGAAACCAGTGGATACCATGGAATTATGTGCAAACCAGTTCCATGCATTTTCCTTCGTTTTGTCGCCTGTTCAATCAACGTTGTGTTGCATATGTGGTCGACGATTTTTGGCATGTTGCGACAGTTCATGTTTATTTCATGACGCATGTGGCCTGCGATCGCTTGTGTGTCTCGCTGCCTTTGAAGCATTGCAAGCTTTTGAGGGAGAACGCAGGACGGCTCAAGATTGTCGCGTAAGCCCGTAACTTCACTGGGCTAGAAAACGGCAACTGATGCTTATGAAGGATCACCCAGTACGCTCGCATGCTCGTCGGTCCGTGGTGACGAAGCGCATTCATCCGTTGTTCACATACCGTCATGTCCGGTGCGGATGGACGCAACCAAAGCATTTGCCCGGTGATGATGGCTGCAAGACCCGAGTGTTCATAGTAGAACGATCGTATTGCTCCGTCCAGAGTCCAGTGCCTTAAGTCCTCCAGACACCCTGCTCTTGCCACAGTCTAAATCACAAGCCACTCAACCCACAACCTTCAATCCCAAACCCTAAATTTTCAACCCAAAACCTGCAAACCCTAAATCCTGACTCTTCTGCTGTCGTCACTTCTCCTCGCGCAGTTGCTCGCGAGGTGAAATATGAAATATCAAGGCCCCGAAATGCCGGTATTATGTGGTCACCTTGTCGTATGCCTAAATGAATGCCTTTAAAAGGTGTCCTATTCTGCTTCATTTGGTTTTTCTCTTTGGGCTTAACCTGTGTAGGATCTGGGACAAGTGCTTTGCCTCCAAGAAGTAGTACTCAGAGCGCCCTTGTCATGAAGTTCACTGGGGCCTTAAATTGAATAGTTGTTTAGATACAATGAGGTATACTCATGTATGGACCAACCGGGGATGTTGTTGAAAAGTGTTCCGATTGGTTCAAAGTTGGAACAGAGCAGAGTTTCTTTGGGTCGTGGTGTGGACTTGGTGTCCTTGCTGTACGCTGAGATGTGTAGAAGGTAGGAAGTCTGGTGACTGAGACTGATTGATGTATGTCCGACCGATCCCCTACCCACCCCTTTCCGCACCCCAAACTCCAAATCCGAAGTTGTCAATCTCGAGCTGCAATATGGAATCCTAACGATGAAGTGCAGGAGTTCAAAACCCCAGTCCATTTGTTCAGGCCCCAGGACTCCCAAGCTTTTCTCCTGATACTAAAAGTCCCGGTAGTAACCTCAAAAGGCCGGTGATGACTTCAAAGGCCCCGGTAGTGAGGCCCGGTACTGACCTCAAAAAGGCCCGGTAGTGACCTCAAAAGGCCCGGTGGTGACCGCAAAGGCCCCGCCGGTAGTGACCCCAAAAAGGCTCGGTAGTGACCTCAAAAGGACACAAAAAGGCCCGGTAGTGACCTCAAAAATGCCCGGTAGTGACCTCAAAAGGCCCGGTGGTGATCTGAAAAGGCCCGGTGCTGACTGCGGTAGTGACCTCAAAAAGGCCCGGCGGTGACTTTGGTAGTGAATTCAAAAGGCCCGGTAGTCACTTCAACAGGCTCGGCAATGACCTCAAAAGGCCTTAAACCCCTAACCCCTAAGCCTTAACCCCTAAAGCCTAAGCCCGAAACCCTGAACCTCTCCCCCCAAACCTTTATGCCCGAAGCCCTAAACCGCTAAACTCTAAGCCCGGAACCCTGAGCCAGCGTCAATGTCATCCGTTCGCTACAAACGGTCAGCGGCTGCAGGTGTGGCTCAGTACCGCTGTAGAGTACGATGGCAACGCATAGATATCAGTCACGAGTGCTACTTAGATGCTACATATGTCCTTCATGTCCTGTCCGTGCTTAGCCTGTAGATTTGGTCAATGGCTGCAGGTGTGGCCCAGTACCGCGTGCCCACAAACCTGCACTTAAGAAAGGGAAGTTACAAGTACGACCGGAGATGTTGAAACTTGGATTGAATTTGACCCTGTTGGGTGGCATTTTACATGTTTAATTATGGTGGGGTGGTTAGTATTACACCTACATATTTAGTATATTCAGATACTTGTATATATATATATATATATATCTATATGTGCTACCCTAAAGCTTATATAGATAGTCCTACACCTACGTATCTATGTATATGCAGATACTTGTATGTATATATATATATATATATATATATTATGTGTGCTACCCTAAATTAAACTCTATATAGATTAAGCCCTAGATTCCCCCGAAACCTTGCTTCGCCTCGCCGCGACACTCGGCTTCGACGTCGAGCTCTTCCTTGTGGGTGTGGCTGGGATGCCCAGACTCAGGGATAGGGCTGAGGTTAGGGGTAATTAATGGATAGGGTTGAGGTTCGCCAAGGGCTGGGCGTTAGGTAGTTTAGGGTTTAAGGTTCGCCAAGGGCTGGGCATTAGGTGGTAGTTGTGCGTGTGTGCGTGCGTGCGTGCGTGCGTGCGTGCGTGCGTGCGTGCGTGCGTGCGTGCGTGCGTGTGTGTGTGTGTGTGTTTTAATTTGAAGGGGTTTGGGGTTGGGTCATGGCATGTCGGGAGCGGAGAGCAAGGGGTTGTGGGGTGTGGTGGTAGCACTGCACAAGTGCTGAGGTGGGGTTTGTGTAGGTTAGGTTATAGTTATAATTTTATTTAAATACAAATTCGGTCTTTAAAGACCTTGTGGCTCCTATGGATATATGGCTATGTATGAGTCTATGAGTCTATGAGGCTAATATGGTTCTAGTTCTATGGTCTATGATTCTATGGTTCTACACATGTGCACGCACGGTCCCTTCACCTGCAAGCTTTTGGGCAGTGCGATCAATAGCTTAAGCTTGTAACTTGTATAGGGCCCGATTCCTCGCAAGGCATCTGTCAGGTCCTTGCAGGCAAGCTTGGGGACACGGTGACGGCATTTTTCCGCGGGAGCTGCGACAGCTCAGATTAGGGGCACAGGCAAGGCGAGAGGCTGCTGCGACAGCAGAAGGAACACGTGGGATGGAGCTGCGACAGCTCAGAAGCAACAAAACCAGAGAAGCTGCGACAGCTGAGTACATTCCCAAATCCTAAACCAAAAACCCTAAACCCCAAACCCCTCGACCCTAAACCCTTAAAACTTAAAACTTAAAACCCAAACCGCCCTGGGCTGCTGTGCTGGCCAGCTTCATATCGTGCGGCGCCGAGTTTCAGAGTGCTTGCCGGGGTTGCCGGGGTTTCTTTTGGGTTTGGAAGGGTCTGGGTTTGTGTATTGTTTGTCGAGCGAGTGTCTGTGCGCGCGCAGGAGTGCTTCCTTCTGCTCCCTCCAAAACTAGAGTGCCCTTCATGCCCCGGTTGCTCCGTAGGAGTGCCTGTCGTAGGAGTGCTGCGGTAGTTCCGAGTGCGCTGTGCTTCCCTCCTCTCTCCCTTCCGCCCAGGTCCGGACCTTCGATGCCATCCGAGGCATGCAGCCACCCCAGAGCGAAATGCAGTAGGTTAGGTTCCACTAGGAGTGCAGGTAGATCTGCAGGTGCAAGGGTTTCTGCTGAAGGGCTGGGGGCTTGGGGTTGTAGGCAGCCTTCCCTGCATCCGGGATCCCCGGCCCCTCGAGTCTGAATCCAGGTGCCGAAGCTGCCATTCGTCTTCGGCTGTGGCTCTGCGGTCCGGCTCGTGATCGCCTCAAGTCAGACTGTTTGTACTTCGGGTTGGTGGTTTTTTTGAAAGCGTTGAAACTTCATTGCCTGGTATTGGGCTTCCCATCGTTTTCAGGATTTTGTGGTCGCCGCATTGCCGTGTTGCACATGTGTGCCCCGCATTGCCATCCTTTGAACTTGAACCTGGGAAACATGTGCTCTGCTGCCTTTCGCTCTTGTGGGAATTCGGAATGCCGGGCTGCCGGAGCCCGCTCATGTCGTCCATTGTCGTCCAGGTTTGATCCTCATCGGTGGCGTTGGGCATGGGCGGCAAACCGGCGGCTGCGTGAGGACTCCGATTTGTTGGCTAGATGGAGCTGGCTTTGTAGGGTTTCGGGGTCCTGGGTGATAGGTACTGGCTTTCGGGTTTCCCCGGCCCCCGGCCCACCCACACCCACACCCACACCCACACCCACACCCACACCCACACCCACACCCACACCCACACCCACACCCACACCCACACCCACACCCACACCCACACCCACACCCACACCACACCCACGCCCACACCCACACCCACACCGGCCGGTCTACAAAACTCCCGGAAAGCAAACCCCCTCTCCCGGCCCGGGAGAGGGGGTTTGCTTTGAGGCATTTTTGGGGCCGAGAGCCTCCCCCCGCAAGCGAGGATCCTCGACTCTGGCTCAGCATGCCCACTAGGGATAGAGTAGGGTAGGACGACGCGACGACACGACGACGACGCTTGTACAGTTCTAGGCTCCGTGTACAGTTAGGCTCTGTGTGCAATTAGGCTCCGTGTACAGCTAGGCTCCGTGTACAGTTTGGCTCAAGCCCGACAGGGGCTCCTTGTACAGTTCGCTCAAGAAAAACCCTTAAACCCCCCTCCATAGCCCCTAAACCCAAATCGAATAAAAAACTCCTTCGAGGCCCGGCAGCCTTGCTGTATATAAGGGCCGCAGACCCTTAAAATGGCCAGGGACGTTTTTCGTGGAAGACATGATTTTGCGTGGCTTGCTTGTGATTTTTATTGATTTTTGGGCATGTTGCTGCATTGCTTGTTGTTTGAACTTGAAGCCTCAAGCCGAATTCCCTCTTTCTTTTCGAGTCAGTCGCCTTTGCTACACGCATCAGGACACTGCTTCTGCGATGCCGGTGATGCCGGCGTCTTGGATTTCAGCTGGACCTCAGCGATTGCCGAGGGTCATTGCGCAAGCGCGTTGCAGTGCCCGGACTCATATACATACATACATACATACATACATACATACATATATATATATGTATATATATATATATATATATATATACGTGAACCCTCTCTCTGCCGAAAACGAAAACCCTAAGGAGTAAACCCCAAGGAGTAAACACCCAGGGAGCAGGCGCTAACACCTCCAATGATGTACGAGAGCAGTCCATGTTGCATGTACCACAGGGGGCATATACTGGCATGTAGCAATGCTCAGATTGCAAGATGTGCCAGCGCTAATGCCATCCGTATTTCTACAATCGGTCAGCGGCCGCAGGTGTGGCTCAGTGCCATTGTAGAGTACGATGGCAACGCATGGATATGAGTCACTACATGCTACCTAGATGCTACATGCGCATACATACATACATACATATACTAGCATGTAGCAATGCTCAGATTGCAAGATGTGCCAGCGCTAATGCCATCCGTATTTCTACAATCGGTCAGCGGCCGCAGGTGTGGCTCAGTGCCATTGTAGAGTACGATGGCAACGCATGGATATGAGTCACTACATGCTACCTAGATGCTACATGCGCATACATACATACATACATATACTAGCATGTAGCAATGCTCACATTGCAAGATGTGCCAGCGCTAATGCCATCCGTATTCTACAATCGGTCAGCGGCCGCAGGTGTGGCTCAGTACCATTGTAGAGTACGGTGGCAGCGCATGGATATGAGTCACTACATGCTACCTAGATGCCACATGCGCATGCATACATACATACATACACATATACATATACATATACATATACATATACATATACATATACATATACATATACATATACATATACATATACATATACATATACATATACCTATACATATACATATACATATACATATACATATACATATACATATACATATACATATACATATACATATACATATACATATACTTGTCCGGGCTTGTCCGGCTGTCCGGGCCCTTGTCCGGGCTGTCCGGGCTGTCCCGGCTGTCCCGGACAAGCCTAATAAAAGAAAGCCCAACCCCTTAAGAGGAGTAATCCCAGAACGAAACTTTAAAAGAGTAAACTAAAAGGAGTGAACCCAGAACGAAACCCTAATGAAAGAAGGCCCAACCCCTAAGAGGGGTACACCCAGAACGAAACCCTACAAGAGTAAACCCATAACGAAACCCTAATGAAAGAAGGCCCAGCCCCTAAGAGGAGTAATCGACCCAACCCCTAAGAGGAGTAAACCCAGAACGAAACCCTAAAAAGAGTAAACCCAAAGGAGTGAACCCAGAACGAAACCCTAATGAAAGAAGGCTCAACCCCTAAGAGGGGTAAACCCAGAACGAAACCCTAAAAGAGTAAACCCAGAACGAAACCCTAATGAAAGAAGGCCCAACCCCTAAGAGGAGTAATCGGCCCAACCCCTAAGAGGAGTAAACCCAGAACGAAACCCTAAAAAGAGTAAACCCAGAACGTAAGAGGAGTAAACCCAGAACGAAACCCTAAAGGAGTAAACCCAGAACGAAACCCTAAAAGGAGTAGACGAAAACCCTATGTGTCTAACCTGTCCGGGCTTGTCCTGGCTTGTCCGTTGTCGGGGCTTGTCCGGGCTTGTCCAGCTGTCCGGGCCCTTGTCCGGGCTGTACCGGCTTGTCCGGGCTTGTCCGGGCTTGTCCGGCTGTCCGGGCCCTTGTCCGGGCTGTCCGGGCTGTCCCGGCTGTCCCGGCTTGTCCGGGCTTGTCTGGGCAGTTTGGACTGTTTTGGGGGTCTGCGCGGAGCCCATACCCGGCCCGGGTCGGGGGGGGCGCAAGTGATTAGGCCCAATTTCTAAGAGGGGTAAACCCAGAACGAAACCCTAAAAGAGGAAACCCAGAACGAAACCCTAATGAAAGAAGGCCCAACCCCTGAGAGGAGTAATCGGCCCAACCCCTAAGAGGAGTAAACCCAGAACGAAACCCTAAAAAGAGTAAACCCAGAACGTAAGAGGAGTCCAGAACGAAACCCTAAAGGAGTAAACCCAGAACGAAACCCTAAAAATAGGCCCAACCCCTAAGGGAGTAAACCCAGAACGAAACCCTAAAAAGAGTAAACCCAGAACGTAAGAGGAGTAAACCCAGAACGAAGCCCTAAAGGAGTAAACCCAGAACGAAACCCTAAAAGGAGTAGACGCAAACCCTATGTGTCTAACCTGTCCGGGCTTGTCCTGGCTTGTCCGTTGTCGGGGCTTGTCGGGGCTTGTCCGGGCTTGTCCAGCTGTCCGGGCCCTTGTCCGGGCTGTACCGGCTTGTCCGGGCTTGTCCGGGCTTGTCCGGCTGTCCGGGCCCTTGTCCGGGCTGTCCGGGCTGTCCCGGCTGTCCCGGCTTGTCCGGGCTTGTCTGGGCAGTTTGGACTGTTTTGGGGTCTGCGCGGAGCCCATACCCGGCCCGGGTCGGGGGCGCAAGTGATTAGGCCCAATTTCTAAGAGGGGTAAACCCAGAACGAAACCCTAAAAGAGGAAACCCAGAACGAAACCCTAATGAAAGAAGGCCCAACCCCTGAGAGGAGTAATCGGCCCAACCCCTAAGAGGAGTAAACCCAGAACGAAACCCTAAAAAGAGTAAACCCAGAACGTAAGAGGAGTCCAGAACGAAACCCTAAAAGGCCCAGCCCCTAAGAGGAGTAATCGGCCCAACCCCTAAGAGGAGTAAACGCAAAATGAAACCCTAAAAAGAGTAAACCCAAAGGAGTGAACCCAGAACGAAACCCTAATGAAAGAAGGCTCAACCCCTAAGAGGGGTAAACCCAGAACGAAACCCTAATGAAAGAAGGCCCAACCCCTAAGAGGAGTAATCGGCCCAACCCCTAAGAGGGGTAAACCCAGAACGAAACCCTAAAAGGAGTAGACGAAAACCCTATGTGTCTAACCTGTCCGGGCTTGTCCTGGCTTGTCCGTTGTCGGGGCTTGTCCGGGCTTGTCCAGCTGTCCGGGCCCTTGTCCGGGCTGTCCCGGCTTGTCCGGGCTTGTCCGGGCTTGTCCGGCTGTCCGGGCCCTTGTCCGGGCTGTCCGGGCTGTCCCGGCTGTCCCGGACAAGCGTAATGAAAGAAAGCCCAACCCCTTAAGAGGAGTAATCCCAGAACGAAACCTTAAAAGAGTAAACTAAAAGGAGTGAACCCAGAACGAAACCCTATTGAAAGAAGGCCCAACCCCTAAGAGGGGTAAACCCAGAACGAAACCCTACGAGAGTAAACCCAGAACGAAACCCTAATGAAAGAAGGCCCAGCCCCTAAGAGGAGTAATCGACCCAACCCCTAAGAGGAGTAAACCCAGAACGAAACCCTAAAAAGAGTAAACCCAAAGGAGTGAACCCAGAACGAAACCCTAATGAAAGAAGGCTCAACCCCTAAGAGGGGTAAACCCAGAACGAAACCCTAAAAGAGGAAACCCAGAACGAAACCCTAATGAAAGAAGGCCCAACCCCTAAGAGGAGTAATCGGCCCAACCCCTAAGAGGAGTAAACCCAGAACGAAACCCTAAAAAGAGTAAACCCAAAACGTAAGAGGAGTAAACCCAGAACGAAGCCCTAAAGGAGTAAACCCAGAACGAAACCCTAAAAGGAGTAGACGCAAACCCTATGTGTCTAACCTGTCCGGGCTTGTCCTGGCTTGTCCGCTGTCGGGGCTTGTCCGGGCTTGTCCAGCTGTCCGGGCCCTTGTCCGGGCTGTACCGGCTTGTCCGGGCTTGTCCGGGCTTGTCCGGCTGTCCGGGCCCTTGTCCGGGCTGTCCGGGCTGTCCCGGCTGTCCCGGCTTGTCCGGGCTTGTCTGGGCAGTTTGGACTGTCTTGGGGGTCTGCGCGGAGCCCATACCCGGCCCGGGTCGGGGGGGGCGCAAGTGATTAGGCCCAATTTCTAAGAGGGGTAAACCCAGAACGAAACCCTAAAAGAGGAAACCCAGAACGAAACCCTAATGAAAGAAGGCCCAACCCCTGAGAGGAGTAATCGGCCCAACCCCTAAGAGGAGTAATCCCAGAACGAAACCCTAAAAAGAGTAAACCCAGAACGTAAGAGGAGTCCAGAACGAAACCCTAAAGGAGTAAACCCAGAACGAAACCCTAAAAGGAGTAGACGAAAACCCTAAGTGTCTAACCTGTCCGGGCTTGTCCTGGCTTGTCCCGTTGTCCGGGCTTGTCCGGGCTTGTCCGGCTGTCCGGGCCCTTGTCCGGGCTGTCCCGGCTTGTCCGTTGTCCGTGCTTGTCCGGGCTTGTCCGGCTGTCCGGGCCCTTGTCCGGGCTGTCCGGGCTGTCCCGGCTGTCCCGGCTTGTCCGGGCTTGTCCGGGCTTGTTCGGCTGTCCGGGCCCTTGTCCGGGCTGTCCGGGCTTGTTGGGGCTTGTCCGGCTGTCCGGGCCCTTGTCCGGGCTGTCCGGGCTGTCCCGGCTTGTCCGGGCTTGTCCGGGCTTGTCCGGGCTTGTCCGGGCTTGTCTGGGCTTGTCCGGGCTGGTCCGGGCTTGTCCGGGCTTGTCTTGGCTTGTCCGGGCTTGTGCGGGCTTGTGCGGGCTTGTCCGGGCTGTCCGGGCTTGTCCGACTGTTTTGGGGGTCGGCGCGGAGCCCATACCCGGCCCGGGGGGGGGGGGGCACAGATGATGGATTCGGGGGGGGCGCAAGGGATTGGGGGCCCGTGCGCAGCGGGTCATGTGTTCCGTTGATGCATAGGCATAGTGAGACTGGCCAGGCATCTTCGGCGGCGGCGCAACCGCTGCAGTGAACTCGTTCCCTTTACCTCTATGGTCTTTCTATATATATATATATCTATATCTAGAGACAAACATATATATATATATATACACATACCCGATACATGTGGATATACCTTCCAAGCTGAAGCCGAACTTCTTGCATGACTCCACAGGAGAAACACATGCAGTCCCAAGATATGAACAAGCTCTGCAACGCGCACCATTCGGGCTACGATGCCACGCAATGGCTCCAACTATTTCGGCCAAGGTCGGTGGCAGCGAACATGTGTAAATCATGATCCCACCGCATAGCGTGACGTCCAGGCTTTCGGTTCGGGTTCTCATTTGAAGATGCCTTGTTCTCGGAAAGTGCAGTTCATTGTAGCTTTTCTCGCTTTTCATGTGTGCAGCCTGAAGTCGGAGGCCTGAAGGTGTAGTCCGTCTCGCTGTTCAAGCCTGAAGCTTGAAGGTGCAGTTCACTCTGCAACACATGGTAAGAGAATTTTCGGTTTGGCAGGTGTGGTCTAAGACCAAGCATCCAACACAGTCATTGACCTCACCGTACCAAGCGCCTCCCAAGACAGTCATTTTGCGATTGCAGCTTGTGTGCTAAGGGCATTGGTCAGTGGCTGCAGGTGTGGTCCCGTACCATGCGCCCAAAAAAGTCGTTTTGCGATTGCAGCTTGTGTGCTGACATGTATTAACGCTTACCTAATGTTAGAGATGTTGTCGCTGTGAACACAAGAATCATTAACTTACCTCCTTCGCCTTCAATTTCCCTGCTGAAGTACACAGCCTTGCTGCCACTTGCTTGTGTCAGTTCTGAAACCGCGTATCCCCAGTGAAGCTGCTAGTATTCGATTCGGTTCGTGCAAGGAGGGGAGCTAGGCATTGGAATGTGTTAATCCTACTCATCAACAGCGGCGTGCCGCGCGTGTCGCCGGCGAGGATGAATGTGTTTTTTTTCTGTAGGCCTGTTCAGCGTGCAGCTTGGGTGTATGTGTAAACCGTGCTAAAAGCTTCGACAGGCATTGCCGGAATGAGCTTTGTTTGCACAGACAGTGCCACTGAATGTTCGCAGGGTGAGCGTGGTTTATGCAGAAAGAACTTCTTTTGCATTTCTCAGGAGTTCGCGTTGCATGTGGCAGGAAACCGATGGGTTGACACTTCTTTACTTGGCGAAACATTAAGAGGCTCAAGCCCTCCGCACGGCGCGGAGCCTGCGGCAGACCGTCAGTATGGACGAAACAAGACGCTAACACGAGAAGTTTTGAGAGCTGAAGATGCATGTCTGTGGCACGGATGTCATGTACACATAGCACACTCTACAGAAGCAAATCGCCAGCCCGCGCCAAGATAAATACAAAGATCACAAGGCTGCTGCGCCCAAAGCCATGGACCCGCACAGTCCGCACTTTCTGCGGGTGGGGAGCGTCGTTCGGGCGACGTTTCCGACGGCCCGGCCACTTGCTCGTTTGTTGCATGCTCAGCTTCGTTCCTCAGAGCCACCAGAGTTTTTGTCACCTACTTGTCGATATGCTTTACTTTAGCAGGTTGTGGCAATCGGGCACGGGCGACAGGGTTCGCGTGCAGCTCTTGATCCCGCGGGCCTCTTACCTTTCCTGTGTAGCATTCCTACGTCGTTGACATTAGTTCCAGGCCGCACACAGCTTACGACTTGGATCGCTCGGCGGTGCAACAGCTTCGGGCCGGGGAGTATGGCCGAAGTTGCCATACGTGCCAGGCTGGTGATGTGCCGAGAGTACAAGCTCCTTTGCGAGCAACCATTTCCAGGCTTGGCAGGAGGAGCTTGCGGCCCAACGATTTCGTTTTAACCGGCTTGTTTGAATATGTGACGTGCAAACCCACCCACGTGTCCTCGTGCGAGAGTGTGCCAGGAGGCCAAGAAGAGGTAGGAGACATTCGGCAGCGACTCCAATCCGGCGCATCCCCCAGCTCACCGTTCCGTTTACTCTGAATGGGTACCCAGTGAATTGAGCAGAGTTCGTTTGGTTTGGACCCACCCCATTTGCACAATTTCAGATCATTCCGCGACGGTGCAGCGAATTCAAGCAGGCCGGGCCCCAAGTTTCCGAATGCCGAGCCCAACTGGATCGGATCACAGCCTGGTGGTCCGTGCAAGGAAACTTTGTCGTTTAGTGGAAAGCGTCGCAACACATGATTGTTTCCAGATCATTCTACGACGCTGCAGCAGCTGGAATCCGGTGCGGGGCCTAGTTTCGACATTCCGTGTAGGTACCCGGGCTCGCCACGTTTCTCATCGCTGATTAACAATAGTGGTGTGATCTCAGATCATGTCGCGACGGTGCAGCGAATTCAATCCGGCGCAGCCCCAAGGTTTCAGAATGTCGAGCCGAACCGGGTCGGATCGTAGCAGGGTCGATTGCAAATTGCTGCGTGGATTTGCCATTGCTTCGTTTTTGCGAGGTCATGCTGCCGAAGTACAAGAGCTGAAAGAGCGCACGGCTCTCTGTCAACGGTTTGGATGAGAGCACCCACTTCGGCAATCCCGCATCCCACCGTGTTAATTTGGGTTCGTTATTGGGATTGCAAGGGGGCAAAAACCATCTTTTGCTGGGGGTGCTGCGTGGATGTCGGTCGCGATCTACCCAATCCCCCCATGGCAAAAGTCAATGGCTTTCTCGGCCCTCCACGACAGAGCAACCGAGAACGCCATGAGCTGTGGCGTGCTACCTGCTGTAGTGTTTGCATGAGGTCACGCGGCGGAGGTCCTGCAGCTGCAAATAGGCCCGTGGCCTACAGGGTCAAAATTTTTCTTTAGGAGAGTTGTTGGTGTGTGAGGCCGCAGGGAAGCTGAGCAAAGGCTGGCAAGATTGGCCGCAGAGGCAAAGCCTTTGGTCCCGGGGCCAGTCTCACCCAGCCCGAAAAGCCGCGGCCACCGGGAGCGTGAGCGTGCCGGCAAACAAAAGCGAAAACAGTAGCCGCGGCTACACCAGCACCTTTGGCATAAACGGGCAACCATTGTTGTCTTTGTATGTCTTTGTGTTAACCCTGAATTATTAAACTTCACTGGGACTGGAAGATGGGAATAGCGGCTAGTAGCACCAGGCATTTAGATTTGGTTTATCGGAGTTGCATCGCTTCAGCTTTGCCCCGTCCATAGCTAGGAGCTCGAGCATTTCATCGTCTCATGTCTTCCAAAACATCGCCGAGCTAAGCCGTAACCCCTGGACCATTCCCTGCGTAACTGTAGTGGAGATACTGTGGACTAGGTGGAGCCTTGCGTGCCTGGTGCGAGTGTGAGCGTCGAAACATGTCGAAACCCTAAACTGCCCTAAACGTCTTCAAGGTATCGCCGAGCTGCTGATCCACCGCTTCCCTGCTGAGGCCGAATCCTCGGCCCGGCGCGATGTGGCCCCTACGTGGCACATGGTGTAGGCTATCTGCTATAGGGCTAGTGCCCCGAAGCCTTAAGAACAAAAGCCCAAACCCTGAACCATAGAGAAAAAGATATCAAAGATTGAACCCTAAGCTTGAACCTCTAAATCCAAAATCACGACGATGTTTCCAAGCCTAGTTTTCGCAGAGCTTGACACCCAAGGCCTCATAACACTGGGACCCAGAAGTCCGAACCCAGGTTTAGGGTTCTCCATTATGACCTTAGTAATAGCAGAACATCCACCAAAACCCTCTTTTGACTAGTCCTGGTTATTAGACACAAGCCTGAGATTATGACTGCTGAGTCCTTGGAGCTTGTGGCGACCCCAGGCCCGAGACTTCGAAACACTAGAATTCAAGGGGGCAAAGGAGGGACCCTTAATGGGGACCCCTAGCCTATAATTTAATGGGCTATATAATGGGTATATAATAGCTACATTAAGGGTGTATACCCGGGGGTCCTCATTAAGGGTCCCTCCTTTTGCCCTTGGAAGAATCCTAAAGCTTGACCTTTGGACTATGTGGAGCCTTGCGTGCCGCGTGCGAGTGTGAGCGTCGAGACCTTGATCTCAGACTTTCCTAGTGTGATCGAAACGCTGAGCCCCGAACTTTGCCCCCTAGACACGTTTGTGCAACCCCACTGCGATCGAGCGCCGTAAGTGCAAGTGTTTCAACTCGAAGCTGAGGTCGAAGCCGCCAGGTCTGGGCAGGTGCAATGCTGGCTTTTCTTGGAACAACTAACAGCAGCAATGCGACAACAAGAGGAACTGGTGGCAGCAGTAGTAGCAGTAGCAGTCGCAGTCGCAGCAGCAGCGGTCATTGTTGTGCAGGTAGTGGTTGTGGTGTCGGTTGTCGGGCTAAGCGGAAAAAGAGTCAGTTGGAAACTTCGGGGTTTCAGTACCCGTCTTTGGCTCGGTCCGCTGCAAACCCTAACGTCTGAGAACTCCAACCCAAACCCCAATCCCCGAACGCCATTCCCCAACCCCTGTGACTGCAGAAGTTGCAGGCGCTTCAATTGCCATCCCCAGCCCGGCTAGTTTCTCTAAAACCTCGCCTGACCTGGTCACGATTTAAACGGAACCCTAAACCCTCAACACCTGGCGTTCGCTGTCCGATGCTTCAGAGAATGTGCCTTTGCCTCGACTGCTGCTGCAGTTGGGTTTGAAATAGCAGTCCAGTTAGAAAGGATGTCACGGGGTGCGAATACCGCACCTGATGAACCTGGCCTGGATTGCCCGAGAGTGAGTGCGGAAACACCTGGCTTTCGCGAGGCCGGGATTGTTCGGCTCCTTTCCGAGCGCTTTCCCAGCGCCGTCAGGGCAGTGGCTTCCGAGGCGCTGTGCGAGGCGCCCATTTTTGAGAAGAAGCAGCTGTTCGATGCCTAAGATGTGGCCCTCGTGACTCACCTAAGATGGGGCCCGTGATGACTCGAAGAAGGTTGTTTGCAACAGTGTAGTGTAACTTGGGGTTTTGATCATTAGAGAAGTTTTGGGGCATTCTGTAGAGTACATGTCTAGAAATCATGAGGCGGTGCTTTCACTAACTATCCAGACGCCTACTTTAGTAGAATGAGGCAGGCTGGATGCAAGAAGGGTTTGGGGTCTCAGGGTGTAGGGGTCGATGTTTCTTGTGGACGCTGGAGGCTGCTTTTGAGTGGCTGGCTCTGAACTGCCTCACGAGACGTTGATAGCCGACGGCCAAGCCTTCCGAATCCTTTTGAGTCAGCCGTCGTCTTTGGTTTGAAGAATCCAAGCCCTACATTTTTCCTAAATCAGGAAGCACCAGAGCATCCTGTGCTGCACAGGCTTGTGGAGCTGCTTCGGCACAGATTGCCAATCAGCTGCTCAGAGACTTCCCGGAGGACGGTCGAAGTGCCACAGTTTGAGACTAAATCCTAAACCCCGCGTTCGGGACACTGTCTTTTTGGAACACAGGACATGCCAAGCTTTGCAAATGGCTCTGAAGCCTGCCTCTGTCAAGTGCAGTGGCAGCAGTACTGCAGAAGTGAACCGCCACCTCCACCCCGCCACTACCACCTGGCACCCCAATGGCGAGAAGTGGAAACTGGTAAAGAAATCACAGGCATTTCGTATTACTAACGATGCGAGGCAAGAAACCCTACGCATTACACCCCTAATTAAGCCCTGAATCCGAGAGCGTAATGGCAAAACCCCCAAGCCCACATCTTTTCAACGGAATCTAAACCCCCAAACCCTTTCAAGGTGTGCATGCCGTAATTCCATCGACATTTTGCTGGCTGAGAACCTTGAAACCGAGTTTGAACTGCTTGATCAATCCAGCTGGGGTACTTTGACTTGAACGACTCGAGTCTCGGTAGCTCCCTTCCTGCAACTCTGAAAGTCCTTCTGAAAAGCAGCTGGGCGACACAGATCCTCTGCAATGTGCTGAGGGACAGTTCACTGTTCTATTCCAGCATTCGCCCTGCTTCGTGTACTCAGCCATGCAGGAGGCCAAAAACCCTAAGCCCTATGCTAGGCGGAAAAAGGAGTTCAACAAAAACCCTAAAAGAGGAAGCCCGGACTTCGATGCAGCCAAATGCAGCGGGCCAGACCCCGTTGCTGCGAGCGTGTCAGACGGGCTTCTAGGCAGCAGCCTTGAACTCTTTCGGAAGGTTTTTAGGTCTTTAGCTTTGTTCCAGCATGCTTTCAAACTCTGTTTTGAAAAGTAGCAGACCCCAATATTCACCTACACCCTACACCTGGTACTCTAAAATCTACACCTGATACCCTAGAAACAGGAGCAGTATTGTATCACTACCAACCATAGAACCCTAGTAGTAGAGTAAGGAGCCTTTAACCTTTTTTGGGTAGTCTAGTCCCTATATATATATATATATATATATATATATATATATATATATAAAACTCCTATATAACCATAACCTTTACTTCCCCATGGTACCCGGCAATTAGGGAAGTTACGGTGCCCTCCCCCGAGCTCCCGAGGCTTGGTGGGGGTGGTAAGGCGCCTCCTGGAGCAGTTGCTCGGAAGTTTTGGGTGAAAAGAGGCTTTAGAACTTTAGGGCTTAGTTTCGGGTTGGTTTTAGTACGTAGAACTATAGGGTTTTGGGGTTATTCTAGTAGGGCGTAGGGTTTCAGTAGGGCTTTAGGGTTTAGTTTGGGTTATGGTTTCCGTAGAGGTTTAGGGTCTAGTCTGAAGTTTAGAATTATTTTAGGGTTTCAGGGCAATGCCACTGCTCAAAAGCGGGTGAATTTAGGGTTTGGGATTCAGGGCTTACTCCATTGCAGTCCGTGTTCAGAAAAGATCAACAATGATCAACCTAGGGCGTGGAGTTGTCTGCATCGCCCAGAGGCAAGCAAAACAGTGTTTTTTGAAGACTGAAGGCTTTGCGAGGGTATCTACTAACAGGGCTTCATTGTTATACTTTTATGCGCTTTGCAGAGTCTTATATAGTCCTTATAATCGTATACCATATATTCTATGACCCCAGACGCCCTTCCGACAACAAGGTGCCTTTAAACCTTGACACTAGTGATGGCGCAGATTAGGGCCTCGTCTTACAGGGTGTTTATGGGGATTCATATGGCTTAGAAAAGGGGTCTCGGGGTGGATTATGTTACACGGAAAGTATTGAAGAACGAGAAGGGGGTATCTGAATCCAACATGCCCTAGTTCCCAACCCTAAACCTCAGTCCACCTGCGTCTTGAGGTTGGTCAGACTGACAGCTTCACTGCGTGGCCAAGCACCGCCTCGCGTTCACGGCAGGCTCGGAACCCGGCACTGGGCAAGCAAGATGTGACAGATGTCGAACTTACGCCAGAAGACTGATTTCGACGATGAGAGTTGCAGTAGCACAGACACTGTCGTTCGTAAACACAAATGGCTGATATCAAGAGGCACGACGAAAGCTGAAAGGGCCGGAGACCGTGGAATCCGTGGAAGAACCACGGACACAGTCGCACTTCCCTAGCAAATACAAAGTCTCGACAGTATTTACGGTCATCCTTGCAATCAGAATGACGTGATTCCGAGTACCCATAGTCGGCACATAGTCGTCTTCGTCGTATCCCTCACAACAACCACCAAGATAAGTAGAAGCATACCAATAGTGCGAGCAATCACAGCAGTCAGAATTTCAACCATCCCACGCCATCATAATGTCTTGATGTTGGTCATGATAGCTTTCATAGTAGTCCAAAGCAACCATCAAGACCCTGGCGTCAACTCTCACAATGCTGCTTGTAATACTCATGGTCAGTTGCAGGAGTGAGTCTCCCAATCATATACAGTACTTGGCGTTGAGGGTTCTGCTTCCAGGCTTGCCGTACTTGCAGCCAAATCCTCGATCTGAATCTGCTGCAAGCCTTCCAATGTGATCCTGACAGTATCTTAAACCCTGAACCGTGTCATCGACCCCAAACCCTGAAGCCTAAACCCTAAAACCTAAACCGTAAATCCAAAATCCTGGATCATCAGGCCCTGAAGAGGCATGCCTTGGAGCCGCAGCGAGCAGCTCCAAGAGCAGCTCCAAGGGACGAGAAGATATCTCCGGAGCGATTGCCGCTCTCATGACGCTACTTGTAGTGCGTGGTAGTTGTAGTAGGTGGTAGAACAGGAGATGAAGCAGCAGTAGTAGTAGTCGTCGTCGCAGCAGCAGCAGCAGCGGACGTAGGCCCGTAGCCGTAGTGGTAGTGATGCTGGTAGCCATGGTGGGGGTAATAGTAGTAGTTGTTGTGGTGCTGCTGTCGTCGTTGTAGTTACTGTGCAGTCGCAGCATGTTGGTTGCCGTCACCGTAGTGGTCGTAGTTGTTGTCGGAGTAATGGTCCTTCGTGTTGTCCCTCTTCCACCTCCTCTTTTGCTGGATGTTGCTTTTCGACGATTTGCCACTACTTCTGGTGAGATTGTTGAAGTCGGCCATGGTTTTGCTGGAAACGGTCATTGCCATAGTCATGGTACTGATAAACGGCTTCTTGTCAGTAATGCTCCGCTTTCGGTTTGGTGTTAGTGCTCTTACTTCTGCTACTGCTGCTGTTGCTGCTGCTGCTTCTGTTCCTGTTACAGTTCTTTTTCCACGTTCTTGGTCAGTATGGTGATACACTGACGACGGTGTGTATGATTTTGATGCCGGTCGTCAACCCGAATCACTTCTTTTTACACTGTCGTAGCGCACTTGCAGTTTGTGCTTGTCGCTGAGTTCTCAGTAGCAGCCTCGCTGCGAAGGTTTGCTTCACGGTTTTTTGATGAAGCCCCGAGCAGTGCACCATCAGCCTGAGTCTGATTCCCCAGGAGCCAGATGCCGCCAAAAGCGAGGATGGGGAGGAGGAGGCGGAGGCGTGAACCTGTTTGGCTGTTAGGCATTGCCAGGCTTGCTTGCGCGTCGAACCATGGTGTGTGAGATCGCTGCTGGGCAGGGGGATCCCATGACATTCTTCGTGCCGGTTGTTGTCGTTCTCCTCTACCTGGGCTTCGGTACGATCTATTCTGCTGAGTGCCCCGGTTGGATTTGCTCCGCTGCCAACCCCGAACGATAAGTGCCCCTGCTCGACGTGAATGTGAATAACCGCACGGATATCTACTGCTTGCAGCATTAGCATTAGCAGTAGCAGCAAGCGGTGGTGGTGCGGCGACAGTGTTGCTGATGGTGGTGATGTTGTAGTCGTAGTCGTCATGGGGGTAGTAGTCTCGTATGATACTTGGTACATCTCGCCCCCACCTTTATCACCATCGTCATGCTCATCGTCACTATCGTCGCATGCATCATCAACACCATCGCCACCAGCATCGTCAGCTTCAGCATTATCTCCATGTCGATGTCGTTCTTTTCTGTGTCGGCCCAGGCCAATGTCTTCTATGTTTCATCTTAGTCGTCTTCGTTGTCGCCATCGCCATCCTCAGCCTTATCACCGTCACCTTGCCTTTCCTGTTGTTTTGCGCAGTGTCAGTCAGCAAGCTGAGGTACTTCATGCCAATGGGAGATGTGGGAGGAAAGCTAGCCGTGGGATTCAGAGTAATCTTCGCGATTCTCGTTTTCGGTGTGACGGTCAAGGAAGTGCTATCATAGCCACTTCCCGTCTCTGCGGTTTCACATCATGATCCGTCTGATCGTTTCTGCTTGGCAAAGAATCGTCCACTGCCAAAGCATGCCAAAGCCCTCAGATCGGCAAGCCTTGTACTGTGTTGTCCGCTGAAGAATGCGCGGTGAAGAGAGCGTGTGGAGTCTCGTTAAGGAAACGTAAAACGAGCGCCTCTTCAAGACCCGACACCAATAGCTCTCCTGGGGGCAGGAGTCTTGTAGGAGTCTCACGTAGTCTTGTTGATCCCTCGCATCTCTGTGCGACTGCATTCGTTTGGTCACCGGCACCTGGCTCGAGTGCAGCCTGTTTGTGCATGAAGCAAGCTTATTTCAACTCCTGGCTCGGCACTAAATGCTCATAACAAAACCTCAGTGTTTCCAGCCATGGGTATCCACCCGGGCTTCATCTTCAGCATCCCTCAGCCCCACTGCAGCCTCCCCGAAACACTCTTCAGTACTCCGTATCGTACAGTACGCATCTTGAAGTCCAGTTGGCACATGCTCAATGCCCAAAACAAAGACACAAAGAGCTCGGGCCCCAGCTCAGAGGTTCAGCGTTGGGATTCAAGAAGCCCGTATGGGATGGTTTCCCGTCAAGGACCCTTCGTACTATCCTTCTATAGAACCCTGTGTAGACACCGCTATAGAGCCTTTATGGTCAACTCAACTAGGGGATGGTGATCGGTGATGCTGGTGACGGCGACGTGGACATGGAAGTTGTGCTACGTAGAATTAGGGGGATGATGTCAATGGGGATGACTAAAGTTTCGACACGTTTAGTGCCAGCACATGTCAGGCCCTGGAGAAACACTGACATGAGCCGGCACATTGATTCCACGTTGTCAGTTTCTTTGGCGGGCACGATTGCAGTCAGGATCGTTCATATTGCGCGGCATTTTCACATGCAGCAGTGGTAATTGTATAGCAGCAGTGGTCTCGCTGGTAGTCGTCATGTTATTTGCTGATATTCGAAGTTAGCAGGCTAAAGCCCAGCACTAAGCACAAGCTTGAGTAACTCGAGTACTATTCCCAGGACCCGTTTAATATACCTCAAGCCCTGCTATAATCATTGAGGTTGCGGTTACGGCCCATTTGTCACAGCTCAGGCAAGCCGGCCAAGAAGAAAAAGGAAACCAGCAGCAGCAAGAGCAGCTCCTCAGGTGTCTTAGGGAAATTGGCGATTTCAAAAATCCCTAAACTCTAAACCCCAAACCCATAAACCCCTAAACCCCCAACCCTAATCCCTACTCCCTAATCCTGACACAGAGATCCCCAAGCCCCCAAACTCCCGCCCCCGCCTATGCTTACAAGTAGCCTGGCGCCCCATGCACCATTCTGCAAGATCGCCTTCGATCTTTATTCATCCACAGTTTGATATTCTGAGGATCCGGAGTTGTAGAGTTGGGGGACAAACTTGGGAGAGTGTACGGTTTTAGGCTGCGCAGCGTGCAGCAGCTTGTGCGCTGTGTGGTAAGCCTGACCATAATGGCGCGCTGCACGACAGCGCTCGGGATCGACCGGAACAAGAGCTCAGGCACTGCAAAGCTCTGATCGACATCAGCCATGATATCTGTGGTCTTGAACCAAAATCCCAAAAACATAAACCCCAACTCCCGAAGCCTGAGCCCGATTCGCTGCAGAAGGCCCGAAAAGCCGAAGCCTACAGTCCCCAGTGATCTCCAACCTGACATGCTCAGATTGACCAGGCGAGGAGGAGGAAGAAGAGGAAGAAGAGAGCAGCAGCAGCAGCCGTAGCAGCGCACGACTTAGTTTTTGCGGACCTCTAAATGTTTCTGTTGCCAGGAAGCCGCGTGCAAAGCTTAGCGTTTCGGTGTTCATTCATCCGTCTTGGTTTATCGCAGCTTGGATGCCAGTACCGGCTTTAACATCTAGGTATGAAGGATTTGAGCCATTATTCGCATACTATACAGTGTCTGTATGTATGCATGTATGCAGACTTGTAGGTATGTATGCATGTGTGTATGCATGCTTTCGTATACCTGTGTGTATGCATGTGTGCGGATGCAAGTTTGAGTATGCTCTGTGTAATGGCTTTGTCTCTTTTGGCTTGAGGGTGCAAGCCTGGAAGGAGGGGTCAGCTCCTAAAGCCTCCGACTCATACTGTAGCCGGATCTCAACGCTTGACTAGATTCAGCTGCTCTGCTCAGATGCGTAGCTCCAGAGGAGAACCAGTGGAGTGCCCCAAGTGTTTGAAAGCTCAGGCAAGCAGGAACGGCGAAAGGAGCGCAGCCGAAGTGTGAAGCCCAGTGGCTGGGTCGGGCAAGGGCTTCTGTTCAGGTTCGGAATCTAGCAGAACTCTGTTCGCTAGCGTGATCGTACTTCGTGCGTTTTCAAGACCTCCGGGCTTTCGGGAGCTGTTGAGCTGGAAGGGAAGTGTTTTGAACCTTCGTTGCTTGCCGTTGTCTTGGCTTTTCGTCCGAGGCCCCTGAGAGGCGATCCCCTTGGATGCTTTGCGAGTCAAGTCCGAACAAACACTGCAAGGTTAGCTCTAGCAGAAGGGCAGAGCTTATAGAGTTTAGGGTTTTTGGCCTAGTTTCGGGTCGGTGTCATCAGAATCCCATAAAACAGTAGAGCATGGGGCCTGGGGTGTAGGGCCTGGCTTAGGGGTGGTTTCATCAGAATCCTATAAAACGGTAGAGCTTCGGGCTTAGGGTTTCGGGCCTACACAATCGGAGGCTCTATGACTCTATGCCACTATGTTGCCTCCTGCAGCCGAGTGCCCTCCACACGGGAAGTATGTAATGTGTCCCCGAGCCCGTCAGCCACACAAGCCCTGCAAGGCCGCGATCGCCGAAAGCGCCGGGATGATGGCAAAGGTGGCATCTGTAAGTCGTGGTCGAATGTTGTGGTGACAGCCTGTATCGTAGAAGGCCCTGCGCAACAGTATCAGCAACATCACGATCCTAAGCATTGTCGTTATCATGGCCATGACCATGATCATTTTCATCATCATGATCGTCATTGTCATCACCATCCTCATCCTAATCCCCATCCTCATCTTCATCCTCCTCCTCCTTGTCCTTTTCCTGCTCCTCCTCCTCATCATCATGCTCAGCCTCATCCCCATACTATTACCATCACCATCATCATCATCATAATCATACTCAGTACTCGCTTGTCACCCCTGCCTTCCGCTTCTTTCTACCTACTGCCTCCTCCCGCCTCTCCACAACCTACAGTCGTACAGTAGCATTGCAGCTGCCACAGCCTGCTCATTTGCCTTTGCACCTGCAGCTCTGCTAGATGTGAACTGACTCTTCAACCGGGGTTGTGCTACGCGAACGGCTCCTTCGACAAAAATATGGTATCACGCCAGCAGTCCCCACATCAAGAATCTTCAAGCGGTTCGGAACAGGGAAAAAGCGGTCCGATGGCCCGCCCGGAGGCAGGAGCATGAGTTCGGGAGTTTGGACTTTCAGAGTTGAGGCATGTCGAAAACCCAAGAAACCGATTTGCAGGGCCAAACACGGAAAGTATTGAACACATGGAAGTTCCACCTCCGTTGCACGCAGCTTGCCGAGTCCCCAACCAAGTATTCTTGAAGTCGGGGGCGACCAAGGTTAAGCGGTGATGTTTAGGATTTAAGGATGCAGTTTTGCATCAGATTTTCAAGCATTGTCTGGGCGAGATTCCTTGAGAAGTGACTTTATTGTAACTTCTGCTTTCTCACCGCCCCGTCGGATACTTCCTTCAGGCTATGCCATGGCATACATGCCTGGGTACCCGATGCCCGCGGGGATCCCTGGATGGATGTTGAGTTATAAACATGCATGTGCGGTGTAGTGTAGAAGATTAAGTATATGCACATGGTCTTGCGGTGTAGTTCCGCGATGAAGAACCATACTGAAGTAGGTAGGTGTGATTGATTTTCTTGATGAAATTTCTACCAGATCTTTTGAGCGTCCCGGCGTACCGAGGTGTTTCGTGTTGAAGCCCAAGCCCTCGCTCGTCCAAACTTTCGGAAGCACTGGAGATCTTAAACATCCTTCAGCTCTTCGCCACAGTGTTTGAGATACAACACACATAGTCTAATGTAGAACATATTATACATATACAGATATATGTAGGTGTGTGTACATATGTTGACAGATAGAGTGTTGGTATTTAGTGGGCCTGTCTGAGCCCCAGACATGAGAAGAGGGCACTCTCACAGTTTCACATGTCATGTGTTTACATACATACATACATCCGTACATACATACACGCATATGTGCGTATATATGTATGTACGTTTGTATGTTTGTATGTAAGTATGTAAGTATGCAAGCGTGTATGTGTGCACGTATGTTGGTATGCATGTATCTATGTATATGTATGTGTGCTCTTACATACGTATACACATACAAGGGTCGTGAGGTTTGTGCAGAGCTCGTGCCAGCTCATGAGGTCGCCTATGGAGGCGGCCCTTGGGGGCCCTATGGCCCGTGCGGGCGCCAGTGGGCGGTGGGTTGCGAGGTTTCGAGAACGGGGCTTGATCCTGCTGATGACAGGGATGTGGTGATGATGACGATAGTTGTTTGTGTTTGTGGTGCTATCAGGCTTTTGGCAATTTGTTGTTTCATTCCTACAGTTGCTAGTGTTTATGTCGCATCGGTGCTGCATCATCAGCAGCAGCGGTCTTGTCATTCCTCTTCGAGGGCATCCGTCGTTTCTCAAGAGGATGGATGCGCAACAAACGCGAGAGCTGCATGAAAGATATAGAAGTGTTTGGCTTGATAGATGCCTTACGATCACAAAACGCAGCTCAGTGTCTCCCAGTATTCTTCGACCCACTGAATCCTGGAACGCAGGCCGGCTCCTTACGTGATCCAAACATCCGAACCACGCGGGTTGCGTCGTGATTCTCGCGAGCATCCACGATTTCGGGCAGTTGAAATTTTGGGGCAGGCGGCGCGAAACCTTAATCTTTCTGAAACACAAGATTCCCACGTGAGGCGTGCGCAACTTTGTAAAGCCCATTGCAAACCCAAAGCACTAGACCCGCCGCCAAGAGCCAGAATCAACAAACCCAACCCCTAAATCCAAAACGCGACACCTTTTACACCAAACCACCAAACAAAGCCCAAAGGCCTTCAACCCTGAGCCACAAAGCCCTTCATTATCGTAAAACTGCACTCTAAACAGACTATACTACAACGGTACCATGAGCTATGCCATAACTCATTAACTATGCCATGACTGTACTATACCTTATACAACGCTTTACTGTGCTGTACTATACTACACGGTATATCATTACTTTGCTGTACTCAAGAAGGGCGCCACGGAGTTGCAACCTGAGGCCCCCCTATGGCATGAACTGGGGCCCTCCGGGAGATTATAGCGCTGCCCTGAGATGCTGGCGGGGGGTTTGGGGATTTCGGGTTTAGGGGTAGGGTTTTTTGGGGGAGTCTCAGGGTTTCGGACTTAGACCAGTCCACCTAAAGCTTCGGATTTAGGGTCTGGCGTTTTAAGATTCAGGGGTTTAGGGTTTGGGGCATTAGGTTTCGAATTTTTTGGGGTTTCGGCTCACCTTGCAATGCACAAGCGCTTCACATATACTTATTCTGATACCGCGTCGGGAAGCAGTTTTTGGAGTTTCCATCGAGGGTAGAGACGTTCGGGAATTGCCACAGACAAACACCGATCTGCAAAACTTCGGCCAGCTGAGGAATCCGGTTTAAGGTTTTTAGGGTGTATTATCTTAGGGTCTAATCCTCTAAAACCTATACCGCATGCCCCCAAATCTTAAACCCAAACCCTAAACCTCAAACCCAGAACTCTAAGTCCCAAACTGGTAAGCTGAAGCCCAAAACCCAAAACCCCAAACCCCAAACCCTGAACCCGAAACCCCACACCCCCAACCTTAAACCCAAGCCCTCAAACCCCTAAACCCCAAAACCCTCAACCGTAAGCCCAAACCCGAAACCCCCCCAACCCTTTACCTCTAGGGGCCAAACTCCTATACTATTTTGGGTGTTCCTTAACCTAATGTATACTGGGTCCCAAAACCCTATTCTCATTGTCAAAGTCCCCGTATTGCCCAGGCCAGACCAGTCGGGCCATAAAAAGTGACCGACACGATCGCCGGGGTCGAGACGGACGCTGTGCGGGGCCCGTGTTGTGTAGGGCTAAGGGGGGGCTAAGGGGATTTAAGGTTTGCGGTTAAGGGGTTAAGGTTCAGGGTTAAGGGCTCAAGGGCTGTAGGTTTAGATTTTTGGGGTTTAGGGTTTGAGTTTGAGGCGTCATAGATTGGAGGGTTTGCCGTTTCCAATCCAGTTCAAATCCTGGGCTTCGGCCTCAAGTCAAGGCACTGGAGTTCTCTTGGAGTGCTCGTTAGGGTACGGAGATGCTGTATATAAGTATGGGTGCGACCTACAGCAAAGATGCATAACAGCATAGACATGCATGCAGACATCAAGGTGCCCATACATCCGTCCACTACAGTCCATCCATCCGTGCATCCATCCATACATGCTTCTATCGCTTACTCCATGCCTCCATGCATGTGATGCATACGTGCAGACACACACCTCTCTCTCCCCCCAAACCTTTAAGCCCGAAGCCCTAAACCCCTAAACCCTAAGCCCGAAACCCTGAGCCAGCGTCAATGTCATCCGTTCGCTACAAACGGTCAGCGGCTGCAGGTGTGGCTCAGTACCGCTGTAGAGTACGATGGCAACGCATAGATATCAGTCACTATTGCTACTTAGATGCTACATATGTCCTTCATGTCCTGTCCGTGCTTAGCCTGTAGATTTGGTCAATGGCTGCAGGTGTGGCCCAGTACCACGTGCCCACAAACCTGAACTTAAGAAAGGGAAGTTACAAGTACGACCGGAGATGTTGAAACTTGGATTGGATGGGACCGTTTCCACGATCCCTGCAACAATGCCCAAATGGTAAGATTTGCCATCGTCATTGTCGTCCGTTCGCTACAAACGGTCAGCGGCTGCAGGTGTGGCTCAGTACCGCTGTACAGTACGATGGCAACGCATAGATATCAGTCACGAATGCTACTTAGATGCTACATATGTCCTTCATGTCCTGTCCGTGCTTAGCCTGTAGATTTTAGGTTAAGGGTTCTGGGGATATTTTTTTGGGGGTTTCTGTTTTGGTGTGCTGTTGCGTGTAGGACTAGAATCGTGCCAAGCTCCGGTAATTACGTCCGCAAGCCCAAGTGATCAGGGTACTTATTGAGTAGGCATTTCAAACAACGTACGTATTCTAACTGGGGCTATCTCACCTACAGCTTCTTCTTATCACTTACTTATTAAGTAAGGCTCCAACTAACTAGTTCCACAAATCCGGAATCCAAAACCCCGAACCCAAAACCCTGGAGATAACTATAAGCCCCAGACCCAGGAGCAGCTTCAATCAGTGCATGTGAGGAGGTGGGGAATTGGGGAGATGCTTTGGTGCTGCTATCCCAGCCGCTGGACCTAGCAAGCATGCGCGTGGGGCTTTGTGTTTTTTTGCCCCTTTTTGGCTTTATGTAACACGGGTTTAGGGGGCGTAGGGCTTCGGGTTTAGGGTTTCGGGTTCACTGTTTCGGCCTGTTTTGTTGCTCTGGACGATTCTGCTTCAACCCCAACCCTCAGCCCTAAATCGTGTAGTTTTTCCGGCTCGGGCTGTGGGCGGTGTGGGGTGTCGGTGTCGACTTCATCGTAACTTCGTTGTCAAGGCATTGCTCTCTGGGATCTAGAGTTTAGGGCTCAAGGGATAAAGCGACAGGGTTTAAGGTTTAGGGTTCAGGGGATAAGGTTCAGGGTTCAGGGCTTACGGTTTAAAGTTTCGGCAACCGAAGTACTCCTCAAGGTCGCCAGGGCCGGACATCATCACCTTCAACGCTGCGATCAGCGCGTGCGAGAAGGGAGGGCAATGGCAGCTGGCACTGCTGATCTTCTCGGACTTGCGGAAGGTGGGGCTCGTCGTTTAGGAATTTAGGATTTAGGGTGTATGCGTGTAGGGTTGTAGGGTGTAGGGTCGTAGGGTTTAGGGTACTTTGCCGACGACGATTAATGAGGGTGATGGTGATGTGATCGTCCGCCTGTGAGCTCCGAAAGCCCTAAACCCTAAATTGATGCACTCTGCATTCACATTCGGCGGCTGTTTCAGACTCACTCGCACGGCGCGGAGCCTGCGAGCCCCAAGTTCATTACGAATGTGACGCCAACATGTCGCAGTTTGTCTAGGGACCTCGAGGCTCGGTTCGTTAAACGCTGTATTACCAGAATTCCACAGCGGTGTTTAGGGTTTGGGGTTTTGTTGTTGACAACAAAAAGCATGTGTTGGGGTTTTTCAGCGATAATATTGTTAGTTGAAGAAGATTAAGGACTTGGTGTGCTCGAAATAAACATGGCACGCGACGCGACGTTTGAAGAGTTTGATGCAAGATGGCATCCAAAGCAGCCTTCGTCGGCGCGTGGCAGCGCTGGCAAGCGCTTGCAGGCAAGTTATATCGTCGAGGAATCAGCGGAAAAGGTGCCTGAAACGGATGTCCGCGCAAGTTTCATGCGGCGTGGACATCAAGGCCTCGGGTACGATCCGGACGCGGATGAGTCGTTTAGCTCCAATTCCATAAAATTTTTGCCGGAGGGCAGTGCTGCAGCTAGCAGAAGCAGGGGTCCACAGCGAGGAGGCCTGAAGCAGGAGCTGGACGGTGCAGGCGAAAGTGATCATTTGATGATGATGGTAGCCAATTTTGGGGCAATGGATCGTCGATGCGAGGGGGATCGATTGAACGATTACCTCACGCGGAACAATCACGTGGTCTTGCTGCAGGAAGCAGGTGGAACTATATACCCCCTGTTGGCAAGGTGCCGAGCTATGGCTTCTAGCATCTCGCCTGGTGCGTTGACGGGCATCCTGGCAGGCGGCTCCGGCCGCAAGGCCCTGCGGCCCCTTTACGAAGCGCATAGCGGCCTGATTCCCCGACCTTGGACCCCAACTGACGCCACGCATGCTGTGCGGTTTCATGCATGTAGCATAACTTGGCATCAGTTAGAGGCTGACACCATCCTGAAGCGCGCTGGCTTGGAAGAGGTCAGGGTTATGTCGGTTCACTACGAGAGCTGGGCAGCAAAAAAGCCGGACAGCGTTCGATTTGTTTTGGATTCCATGTGGCGGCTGTGCCGACGAGATGATATTCGTCTTCTTGGTGGCGATTTCAACCAAGCTGCGGGGCTAGTAGAGGATTCCCTCAAGACCGTAGCATCTTCTGTGCGGGGTTTTTCTTACCACCTGGAAAAAGGACATTCGCCGGAGATGCTGGCAGTGGCGCTGAATTGGCCCCGTGAGAAGCCGTTGCTGATGAAAAAGCGTGCTGAACACTTGGACAGACTGGGCAGATCATCGTTTGGGCTTCGGGAGTCTCGGCTGTTCTTGTTGTATTCCGGTAGTTTTTACTTGATTTGTGGATACAATGCAGCTATGGTTAGAAAGTAAGCCAACCGTCTTGAGGAAAGCGACGACGACAGCCACTATCCGCTTGTGGTCTGCGTTGGCCCATCTGAAGACGTTCTGAGAGGCCATAAGCGGAGCCTGGAAGCAGAAAACCGTCGCAGAGAGAAGAAAAAGGCTGCCTCGAAGGCCAAGGTGGCCGCAAAGAAGCAGAAGAGCACTGGTGAGTTTTGCTAGCATCAACATGAAGGTTTGGGGTTTGAGCAGGGTCTGTGATTTATATGATAGCACTTGTAAGTTACATTGCTTTTTTCGGAAGGTAGTTTCGTGCAAAGTTGTGCCAGACGCTTGGAGCCGCGAAGTGGCCGAACTCGCTGTGCAGTCATGAGCACTGCGTATGTGGGTCAAGCTATGTGAAGTACCGTTTCACACGATCGGAGGAGTCTGTCTTGAAAACGAAGTCCTGGACCCCAGGCACCGAAGCTTTTTCAACCACCTTTCAGAACGTATGAATTCCTGAAAGCCTAACCCTAACCCTAAGTCCTAAAGCCCTAAAGCCCAATGTCCTGACTAAGCCCTCTACCTTGAACCCAATGCTCTTATTGAGCCCTAACTCTTCTCCGGTCCGTTTTTGAAGCCCCACATCCCCAACAAAAGCCCTTCTGTGGTTCTTGCAATGTGTGGGAACTCAAAGGGTTTAGAGCGTAGGATTTTCCCGGTTCAAGGTTCGCAGTTTCGGGGCCTTGGTCCGTCTGGTTCTTAGTAGGGAATGGGGAATGGGTTCTGGGGACTATTGTTGGGGATAATATAGGGACTATTCTAGGGATCCATTCCCCCATTCCCTACTAAGAAGCAGACAGTGGTGTTCAGAGCAGTTCCAGACATCAGGTCTGAACCGGAACCAGCAAGCCTGCATAGGGGAGTTTCGAGAATAGGGGATCTCAATTTAGCGCTTTAAGTAGTAGGATCCCTATTACAAGAACCCCAAAGTAAGGTGCCCCATTTTCGGAAACTCCCATATTGTCAGGCAACAAACCGCCCTGCAGCACGAGAGTCCAAAATCCTTCAGTTCGAAATCTCAGCCTTGCAAATCTCAACCGTGGAAGCCTTCGTTTGTGCAGTGGAGAGATAAATTGCCCGAGGCACACTGCCCAACACCATCACTTTCAATGCAGTGCTGGGTGCTTGCGAAGGCTTCGGACACGAGCATGCCCTACGCCTACACCCTCTACTCTCAATCGGTTTTTGGATGTGGAAAATCCTGCAGTTGACAACACTCCCGTATGGGCATTGTGCTGGCATCTCCCTTATCATAGATAACGCAGGTTTTTGTCCATGAGCCCCATAGTAGCTTGCCAGGGTGCAGGACGAAGCGTGTTTGAGGGTCGAGGGCTCTAGGATTTCGGGTTTTAAGGCATTGGGTTTAGCTTTAGGGTTCAGACATTGGCCGATTGATGTCTGTGAGTTCTCCTGCACAAATCGGATCCCGTTGGTTGTGAGGAGGCCGGCAAAGAGGTGAAGCAGTTTTCCTGGCACACGGCCGCCACTAAGCGCATCTACAGCAAGCACCTTTGGCTCCAATGTGTGGTCTTTTAGGCGATTCTTTATTCAGTGGCTTCCCGTGCCGCTACTGTGCTACAGCAATTTGGTTCGCCTATCACGTCTTGTTGCCTCCGGCTGGGTGCTGCCACTGCCTTGCAGGGACCCTGCCCGAAAGGAATACAATAGTCTTGATCATGCTCAAATGCCCCCTACTTCTGAACTTTCAGCACAGCCCTTAAACTTTAGGCCATAAACCCCCCAAAGAGCCTTGAAGTGTTAGTTTCCTGCTTTGCAGGTACAACCTGGCCCTGCAGAAAACCCATCTTTTGCCCGACGGCTACCTGGACACTTGCCGCAACACCGTGCTGGTGACGACCTCCGAAGAGCTCCAGGTAGATCCCATTTAAAGGGGCCTTAATATGGTTATAAAGGGGTCTATAAGGGTTACTATAAGGGATCTATAGAGGCACTTTTGTACAGGTGCCTTCAAAATCCAGGAGCCAGAGACTCCGATATCCCTTAATTAAGGAATATACCTTAAATCATATTAGGGATCCTACTATAACTTAGGGTATATTCCTTAACTAAGGGATATTGGAGTTTTTGGGGAGAGAGGAACATCCTACCTTGCTTAGTGGGGAATGGAAGAGGCCTTTTAAAGGGGTTTATAAGGGTTACTATAAGGGATCTAGAAGGGTACTGTTTACATAATATTCTGAAGCTATAAGAGCTCCAGGAGAAAGAAGAAAGTCTGTTAAAGCAGTGGGTGAACTCTGGGTGTGTAGCGGAGTAATTAGCGCTTATTGGGGGGTGGTGTTGGTGTGCTTGCTGGGAATTTAGGGCTTCGTCTCTCCTCATGTAGTGGCTGATCGGCACAAGCTTTATCCGCAGGATCCCGTGACGGAACCTCTTGCCATGGCCTACGAGAGAGACGGCACCCGGTTTGTCTTTGTGGGACCCCTGCTGATGCCTTCCGTGCCGGAAGCCTTGGAGGCCAACCCGTTGATCCAGCAGATGCGCGAGGCACGTCAAGCAGGAAAGCGAATTGTGCTCGTCAGCATGGGCACCGTGATCACCGGTGGCGACAAAGTTGCAGGTTGGGATGCAGACTGCAATGGCCGAAGCATCACCGGTCGAGATCTTTGCCGTGCAGTTTGGTCGGGCACCTTCGATGCCTGTGGTGAAGACTTCTTGGTCATCACTGCCCTGGGCTTTCAAGCAGACCCGCTTGGGGACATCAAGGTCCCGAGTGGTGCCGTGTGCATGCCCTCCTTCAGACAGGTGGACCTGCTGAGAGCTGGTGTGGATGTCTTCGTGACACACGGTGGGCAGAACAGCCTCTTGATTGTCCATGTGAAGGCATTCCAACTCCCTGGTCTGCTAGTAGTAGTATGATCTCTAATAAGGGTTATTCCACGTTTTCGTTTGGAGCCTGGGAGCTTCAAGTCCTCGTTGCCTGGAGAGCTCGGTGATTTCCGCCAAGAGAGAGCGGCGAACGATTTCGCGGTTCGATAAGAGAACCGGACCGAGGCTTCACCGAAGCTCTGGCATCCGGCGTGCCGGTGCTGGTTTGTCCCGGTTTCGGAGATCAGGCCTCCTCTCTCAAGTGCGGGGGGCTTGATGTGGGAATTCTTGTCGCCAGTGATGGGATGTGCAGTCTGGCGTTCACGTGACCGTAGCGGAGTATTGCTTAGCAGTCCAGCTGAGAAGCGGGGTTTTTCACCTGTAACTCCGTAACTGTAAAGTCCTCTCAGGCCCCAGGCAAGCACAGAAGCCCTGCCCCACACCGGAGCGTGGCCTTTGACTTTCCCTAGGGCTCCATGTGCCCATATAATAGATACATAGGCCTTAAAGTACCTATATAGGGACCCCTTTAAGGCCTAAGTATCTACTATAAAGGTACATGGAGCCTTTGGGTTTCAGGTGGTGAATGCGGAGAAGGCCCTGGCCCTTGGCGTCGGCTTGAAAGTGGATCGGCCTTCCATCGCCACCCAGGAAGCCTGGGCTTTTAGGAAGCTTAATGTAGGAGCCTTAAGAGTTGGAATAGGGTTTGGGGATATCACCCCCACAATAGTATGGGTAATTTCTGAGGCCCCTATATTATGGGCTCTGGCTTCAGGTTTTAGGGATTTCATGTTTGAAGCTTTCTTAGCTTTGTGACACTGTGGCCAAAGTTTGATCCGGAACCCCAACACAGATGTAAGATCTAATTTTCAAGGCTGGAAGTCCCCCCCACCCATACTCTCATCGTCATTCCTTGTTCTGTCTCGTAAACCGAATTGTGAGGCTCTCGTAAGAAAGAAACGCAAGGTCACCGGTGAAAGGAGTTGCGGCGCAGAGCACGTTCCCACATCCTGGCCCGACACCATAGTTGTCGCTTTCCTCCCTGAGGACGAGGCAGCCCCCGCCGCGGCAGGTTACCGCGAAGATGTCAGCAGATCTCTCCGAGAGGTCTTGCAAAATCCGGCCTATCAGCGAGCCTTGGCGAGAATCGAAGAGTGTGGGACTCTTCGACAAGGTGGCCTCCCTTCAATCGCTTCGTCGAGTCTTTAAGCAGAGTGCCCCAGCAGGCGACCGTCACCCTAAGCCCCGAAAAGACCTCAATGCTGCTCTCGACGCTGAAGGAGCCGCTGAAGCCCAGGCTTCAAAGCTCAAAGTCTGCGGTGGAGTTCCCCGCGCCGTGGACGTGACTTCGGGGCGCAAGCAGTATGCGCTTGAAAGTTGGCTTTCTGGAAAATCCTAATCGGAGCATAGCAGCGATGGTGAACCTGAAGTTGGGTAAAGATTTCAACCCTCTGAGCAAGTCTTCCCTGCTGGAGCCAGGTCTGAATGCCTGGAACGCCTAAACCTAAGCTGCCTAAGCTCAAAGCCGAAGCCGAAAACCTCGCACCCCTCAGCATCTAAATGCCCAAAGCCCTCAAAATCCTTCACACAGATCTACGAACCCTAAGGTGATCCTCAAGACGGCCAGGGAGGAGTTCGTGCTGTCAGTAGCTGCCAATGCCGGAGCTTGAACTCTGGCACCGACCGTGGCATCTCGCGGGTGCGGTTCTTGAAAACGGGTTTTGAATGGTTTTGCGATTTAAGGTATGCCTTGCATTTAGGATATTAGTCATTCTCTGAAACTCCGTTGGACAACAGTGTTCCGACTTATGTATTGTCATGCGGGACTTACAGGTACGCAGACATTGAACCAACGTTCCCTTCCTGTAGCTGTAGCAAGCACTCCAAGCCGAACGACTCATAGAAGAACAACCTCAACATTTGTCGTGCGGGCGACCGTCAGCACGTTGGGCTCTGTGAGACCAACTTGTTCGGTTTCATCTACGGGATGCAACAACCGACAGAACATCAAAATGATGATAAACTACAGAGCCTGTGTTCGCACAGATGAAAAAACACTTCAGCAAACCGTTAACGCGCCATGTCGGTATCTTTCATTATCACTCAGCTTGTCAAGTCCTTAGCAATCCTTTTGCAGAAGTCCGCCTCTGCTCCGAGCACAGCAAAGCTTGCAGAGGTCAGGTCATCTGAGATGTACAGCGGAGATACTTGGATACACTCCGAGTATCATCTGGACGACGGCGAAAGCAGCGCTCCACTTGGCAAAAAAACTCCCCCTCCCCCCAGGCTGGCCACCCGAAGCCGCGTGCTGCAAGCATAGCTTGTCAGCAATGAGCCAACTTTGGATCCTTTTTGGACGAGCGCCTTCTTTGTGCCTCCAAAGAAGCTGGACAGTCGATCCTTCTGTTCATAGAACTGAATCGGGTTACCTCCTTCAAGTTTCCGGTCGGGGATTGAAGGGTTTATAGGTTTCGGGTGTAGGGTTTCGGGCGCAGGTTGTGTCCCCTGATACAAAACTCGAAATGTTGCTCCAACATGGTGGTTGTATGTACTCCATCAAGCAGATGCATCATAAACCCCGTGGACCCTACATAAAACCGCAAACCCTACAGCCTGAACCCCAAAATCCAAAACGGCTCTTTCCCAGGACCTTCTCTGTCCCAGACAAACGGAAAAGCCCCTCTTAGAAGGAGAAGGGGCCCCATGTTCTATTCGCAGTATGATAGATGAACAGTCATGGGTTACCAATATTAATGCTGAGGGTTCCATAGAATTCTGCTATTGTATACCCCGAAACTCTACTCCACTTGCTAAGGCCCATCTGTCACATGAATCCCTGAGGCATAAGCGCCCAGGCACAAAGACCGCTCAGCTTCCGAAAGCGGAGCACAAGCAGCTTATGCAGTCTTTTGTGGCATTCTAAGGTCCGAAAAAGGCCAACGCGCTTCAAAGAGCCAGTGCAAAGTGCCCATAAGCTGATTGTAAACACCTTAAACCCTCTGAACCCCGGAACCTTCAAATCAGAAACCTTCAATGCTTCAGCGAAGTTGAATCCCGCAACTGCGGGTGGCAGCGAAGGCTTCGAGAAGCTGCTGCTGACGGAGCTCTCTGCCGGAGCAGCTCAGCCGAGTCCGAGCAGTCGCAGGATGCTTCGGGGGTTTACGGAGACCCAAGACACATCAAAAGGTAAATTGCATGTTCGTCGCCGGTTCCGTTTTGGTTAAGCCTGGACATTGGGTGTTTGTTTCCGTCTTACCGGCATGTCAGCCCACCCGCACACTCAAATTCTAAATCCCGAAGTCCTTTATCCGCTAGAAAAGCTTGCATTCCTAAACCGCTCCCACCGAAATGTTCAGACCGAACTCAGGGCCCCGTCTCGCCCCGAGCAGCGCAAGCCCTGGCATTGCTGCGGCCCTCGGATTGCTCCAGGCAGGCTTGCACCAACGTCCTTAGCGTTTGGGCCGTCAGGCTTTCTGCATTCACCGCTCTGTGATATTCTCAAACTGTCCCGGGTTGGTTTCTGATGAATGTTGAAATTGAAGGTCCCTGAAGGTGTCCCACAGTGTGTCAAAATCCCAATTGACTGCTTCGAGATTCGATCCTCGATCAGTAACGGAACAACTCGATACTTAATGGTTGCCTATATCCCACCTCTGGATCCGACATGTGTGCGATGCAAAATCAGCTGTTCGATCGGGGCTGACAGAATGCAAACAATGACCGCAATGTCAGCTGCGGTTCCAAAGAAAGCTGCGCGCATGGCAGTACCTCCGAAACACCTGCGGCAGCTGTCCTGTAAGTCACACAGGATTTTGCTCATCAAAAAGCATAATGACTCATTTTTAATGATACCAAGAAGTAATCCTAGGAGCCTACTTTGAAAGCCCTGGGAAGCTGAAGCCGGCTGTGAGCGGCTGCGAGGCTCTGCCAGGCCTTAGGCCAATTCGCACGCCGAGAGCGGAAGAACGCCGCGCAGCCGAGGCGCGCGACGCAGCGCGCATCGGTCGTGAGAAAACAAAAAGCAAGCAAAGCAGGGGAGAGCTGAAGAAATCAAGTGGTACTCGTTGTCCTAGGTAGTGCTCCTCTGCATTATTTGTGTTTGGCCCACGGTGACACAAGGAACTCTTGAGTTTTTAACCATTTGGAGGTGGCTGATTTTTGTTGGAATCGCAGGTTGCGAGAGTTGGGATCAGGAACATGAGGCTGTTACCCGGTGAGGTTTGCGTAGCCGGGGAATGTTGCGGCACTGTGACATATCTTGGGGGGTACTTGAGACAAGCAAAAAAGGTTTCCATAAGCGTAAAACGAGAGTTGCGCTTGCTTTAGGGCAACAGGTGCTGAGCTTTGGTCTTCTGAGAGTTGTGCCATAGTTTCAGTTCTTCGCGCGGTCTGATGATGCAAAGCTGCCCAATTCCAGATATGGCCACGCTTTTCGAGCTTGTGACAAGGTTCGGTTTTGGGTCATGGAGCTTTCATCTCCGCAACAACTTACATTTTTATGGGTACTTAAACCCAATAAGGAATAAAGATGTTTAATTTTTAATCCTATCCCAACCATGAACTAGTTTCTTTCCGAAGGCTTCCTTCAGTCAGAAATTGAAATCTCTGACGGCGGGAAAGAATCCTACTCAAGCCCTTTCCCCAAGCCCTGAAGACTCCTTGAACCTTGAACCCCCCCCAGAAATCCCCATAAATTCTGAACCCCAGACTCTCCCAAACAAAATCTGAAGAAGTCCCCCCATGTTTTGAGCCCCTAGGCCCTATTCTAATTATTAACGCCCCTATACTACACTCCTATCCCCTTCTGCTCTTCGGCTTGCAGGAGCCCCCCTGGCCCTGCCATCCCGGGTTTCGTCGCGAAGTTGGTCCCCGTGCCTCGGATCTGAGGTTGCTTTCTGTGCTTGGGATGTTTTAGGGCTTAGGGTTTTAGGGTTTAGAGTTTTAGGGTTTTAGGGTTTAGAGCTTTAGGGTTTAGGGCTTAGGGCTTTAGGGTTTTAGGGTTCAGGGTTTTAGGGTTTTAGGGTTTAGGGCTTGAGGGTTTTAGGGTTTAGGGCTTTAGGCTTAGAAATATAGTATAAGATCGGAATTATCAGCAACGGAATTCCTCTTATGGGGTCCTGTATCTTCTGATAAACTGAACAGAGTCTTGTAGGGCGGATGATTGATGATCGGTGGCTATGTTTGCTTCGTCGATCAAGCATCTACCATCCTTCATCCCAAGCCACCAAAGCTCTCCGAAAGCCCCGACACCCTCTTAGAATTCGGCCATGTGGCAGGGCATGCTCCTCGCAACAAACGCTTTCTTACAACAGTCTTGGAAATCCCGGAGGGGCGATAGAGAATAGGCCAACACTGCAACTCACGCCTGTCTTTCCAATTTTGGGCATTTACGCTTCGAGTTCGTCCTTGCAGCTTAGTGCTGTATGATGGTTGCTTCGCGGTTCTTCCAGCTGTGAGCCTAGATACTTTCCGGCTCCCAAGCTCAACAAGCCCAAGAAGAGACAATAAGCCGGCAAGGAGAAGGCAATCAAAGCCCCAATGCACAAACACCGCCCTTTGGTGCGTTCGTCCCAGAGTCTGCAGAGGCTTTGGTGCATCGCCTTCTTGAGCAATTGGAGCTTCTTTCGGCTGAGGAGAGAGCTCTTCATGGGTGTGAATAGGCGGTTTCTGTGGAGAAGGACCGCACAACTCGGTTTCAAGACGGGGCTCTTGATTCGTCTTGGATGTTGGGTTTGGTGGCCTTTCGGGGATTACGGCAAAGACATGCAGAAGCTTTGCACTACGATTGCGGGTAGTGCTGCAGTTCCTCGAGCCCCTTGTGGGTCCCATGGCAGAAGCGGACCTCGAGACTGTGCTTGTTTCAAACACTCAAGGCCTGACTTTCAGTGCCGAAGGGGGATCCACGCCTTTCCTTGTCAGGAGATGGTGTGCGCGTGGTCTGCACTCTCTGCAGATCTTTGCTACAGCAGCTCTGCTTGCAAAGAAGGGTCCCTGGGCTGCCGAACTCCTGCTATGATGCTATGGGCTCCCATAGAAGGAAGGCCATTGCACAAACGCTTCAGGTCTTTTCCTGCAGCCCTCGCAACACAAGCGGGTCCCAGCTGGATTCCAGCTTCGGATGACAACATGTCACAGCTTACTTAAATCCTAAACTTTTCTCAGTGCAGACGCAATGGGCAGCCCTGTTTGATGCATGCAGTTTCGCACGAACTTACGGCAGCTCAGGTGATGATTACCTGTGTGATCGCTTCTCCAATGCTCTGATGGTGCGCATCTTTCCCGTTCGGGGAGAGGCCAGCAGGAGGGAAGGGTTGGAGTAAAGGTGTAAGGAGCCAGAGAATCGTTACGGCCTTGGCCATGGTGGACTCAAGTACTCTGCTTTGCCACCGGTCTGAGAAATTCCGCGTGAGCACTTTCCGGTCCCTTGAGAATTCCGTGACAACCCGGAACCCCTACGGTCATCATACTGATCATGTTACAGGGTTTCAGCAGGTTTTGCATGGATTCCGCGATTTCGGGCATGTGTGGTTGAGGAACGCCAACATGTCGTCCTTCCCAGCACATGCCTTGTTCCTGAAAGGGTCTCGAATAGGTTTTCCATGAAGTCGCTTTGGATTCGGATGACTTGATGCTGGTGATGTGAGGTTGCATGGTACTTGTATGTGAGGTTTTCGAGAGGTTGGCGGTGCCCTTTGGTTTTCGCGAGGTTGGTTGGCCGAGTGTCCACCATTCGGCTTTTGTGAGGTTCCCTGTTGTCGGATCTGTTGAATTACTTTACTACATACATGTTAGGGCAGGACTCGTGACTAGTGTGAGCCGCCGCGTATCATCACAACATCGCGCTGTGCGTGTCATGCCGTGATGTGCTCGGCTCGGTCATATCTCTGAATCCCGAGAGAACATGGGGAAGCCTTTGGTGCCGCGGCGATCAGAATTGACAACCTCTCGGCGTTGCCCGGTGTTAGCGTCCTACGGCAATCGTGAACCAGTGTGAATTCCAATACAGTTGCCTCAAGTTGGCCTCGAAGTGATACTCGTCTCTGTAGATGCGAGGAGCCCTGGCGCTATATGTGTAAGGCAAGGGTCTACGGAAGGGCCTACACAAGGGTTTATAGTAGAAGGAAGGTGTGGATGGAAGCATGGATGGATGCAACATAGTAAAAGGGTTGAACGGACAAATGGGTGGATGAATGAACGCATGGATGCATGGGTGGATGTGGCTGAAACGATTGGAGGATGGATGGCTGGGTGGGTGAGTAGATGGCTGGCTGGCTGGATGGATGGATGGATGGATGGATGGAGAGATGTTCGGTGTTACCTCTCTGCTTGAATCGTTTCCGGACACTCGTTCTCTTGCATCTGCGTCTCTTTGGGTTTTGCTGCGAGAAGCAATGCTTCGCACTATTTCTCATTTCGTACTCTGGCCATTGACATATTGCTTGATTAGGGGGTATAGCGATTTCGGATATCCGGATAAATCTGAAAAATATTGCTTCAGGCTTTTACACCACAATGGAAAGCCAGGACAGAGCCGTGTAAAGCTCGAAGGAAAAAGCATAGGAACATATACACATCTTTCAACACCCTTAAATAGCCAGAGTCAAAGCCATCTAAAACCTTGTGGAGCCAACAGGCTCATGCTGCAGCACTGGGCCAAGCCTTGGCCTGCGCGGCCAGCAGTGCCGCACCTTTTGCCGAACTTCTGCAAGCCGGAGTTGAGGCTGAAGTGTTCTTAGGAATTGCTATTTGGTTGGATGGAAATATAGCTCCCTCGAAGTCTGGAATTGCGAACGGACTGCGATGCCTTGTCAGGTTCTAAGGTGTCACTATAAGAGCTGTGAGCAAGACTGTGTAAAGTGCAAGAGAAGGGGGCACGCTACGCGTCCCTCGACTCTAAGGGGGCATGCTACGCATCCCTCATCTTTACCATTCTATGTGACCGCCAACGCAACGTTTGGCTCAAGTCAATGCCCATAGCTAAGTGCTATATGTGTCTTCTATCCTGAGCAATCAGAGCTATCCCGTTGCACAGACGAACCGCCGCCGGCAGTGAGTGCAAAAGGAACGGCCGCCGGTTCTGCCTGCATAGGATTGCACGTGTGGAAGTAAGAGGGAGAGACAGGGTCCAGTCTGTGGAGAGTGCAAGCCAGCCACACCTACATTCATTACAGCTCTGGTGGGGAGAGCAGCAACCAAGTCGAGATCAATCCCCCACGCAGGTTATCAGCCGTACGCGGCTCTGCCTTTCTACAGCAACGACTACTTGATCTACTACGACCACAATGAACTCAGGATCAAGCCAAGATACGACAATGACTTTCGGTGCCGATGTGGCAGCGCCAGCCGTTGGTGAGTCAACAGCTGATGACACAGTGGTGCAATCCGTTGATAGCTCCACGGAAGATGACAAAGGTCAATCTTCTGCGCTTGCCATTGCAAAGGCAGTTCCCAAGGGGAAAGCAAAGAGTCTACCAAGAGCATCTACGCCTTCGCGTCCGACATCCACAGGTTCGAGGACGGGCAAGGCTTCAGAACGACGGGCCGAAGCGTCTGGTTTTCAGGCACCTCGGACTACGTCCAGGGCCAAGGACAAAGGAGTCAAGACCTTGGAAAAGAAGTCAAGGCCATCATCTTCGAGAAGCTCTTCAGCACGATCGAGGACCTCAGCCACTCGTGGGCGTGACAAGTCCATGACATGGAATCGGATGGTTACCTATCAACCACGCGATGCTGACGATCTGGATATGACTCTGGATACGATTCCTGCACGTGGTGATGCGTCATCCGTGACCACGCCTGCCATAGCCGATGGTCCGAATGCTTATCAGGAGCTGACGATTTCGCAACAGTTCGAAGCATCGAACCTTGCACAGCAGATGTACTATCGCAGTCAGGTGCAAGAGTACGAAGGAATCGTCCAGACCCTGATGGATAAGATCAAGGAGATGCAACAAGAAGATGAAGGATCTGGAATTCGCATTGAAGAATTGGAACGACAACGTGACCATGCATGCTTAGCCATGAAGCACATCAACAATGTCAATCAGGAGATGAAGCGAGACTATGAAGCAGCTTTGTTTCGCATGGATGAACAGAACTCTGCTCAACAACGTCAGGCACACGCCGTTGCCGAGGAATTGGCTCAGCAGCTACATGTGTTTCGCACAGAAGCAGCCACCAACTTCGTGCAGTTGGAGGCAAGAGCGCAAGGCGATGGTGAGCTTATGGCACGTGAGTATGAGCGTCTGACTAATGAACTTCATGAACATGCCAGAGAGAACTTGTTCCTCCGGTCGAACACAGCAAGTTCGGAACAAGCTTTACAAGCAATGCAGGAACGATTCCACTTGGTCAAGAATCAGGAGTTGCGGGCCGTGAACGAGATCCAAGGGCTAGCTGGAAACAGCGCAGCCATTGATCAAGAACGACTTCGGCTTCGTGAACGTCTTGGTGAAGAGGAAGAGTACCGCAAAATGGCTGTGAGGAGGATGCAAGATGCAGAGGATCGACTTCATCAGAATGAAGATCATGCAAGGCGAGCACTGCCTACCTTGCACGACGAGCTGAGTGAACTCAGGAAAACGCTCAAAGCACAAGAAGATCTTCAAGCGAGAACACGCAGCGAATTGGAGGCAGCGCGGAACTCCAACTATGGTGGAGCGACGCGGCCTTCGAGCATGCCCATGTCTTCGAGGACTACTGAGTCTGGCTGGGAACACATAGGAAAGGAAGTAGTGCCTGCATTTTCCGTAGGAGGTGAGGTACGATCCCCTGAAATACGTTCCCCAAGTCAAGTTAGTCCAGTCGCCAAAGAGAAGTTCGCATTCTCGGAATCGGACAAGGACAAGATCCTTGCGATGGATGGAATTCCATTCACCGGTGGAAACTTCTTTACTGGCCGCAATCCAACGCCAATTGTGGCGGATGCAATGCCCGAGCACTACGTGCCAGGTGTTAGCAATCCAGCACTTGCGCGTTCCACGCCTAGTGCAGCCACTCTTTTTGGCATACCAAGCGGATCTCATGGGAGAAGTGATGCGGCAGCCGTGCGTGATCGACAACTACGCGAACTCTTGGAGGATCGCGGGATGTTGGGATCGAAGTCTACAGCATCTGCCAGCTCTTCAAGACCTGTTGGTATCGACGGCATTACCGCATCTACGAAGGGCAACGACCTCATTGGTCCCCCTGTCGCCTATGACGATTCTATCCATGAGGCAAGGAGGCGTCAGATCGAGAAAGAAATCGCGGAACAGTACGAAGAGAAGATTGCTGATCTGCGAAGCGAAGTACTCAAGGCCCAGAAAGCCGAACAACGTCTCAGAGCTGATCGTGATGAGTGGAGATTATTCGCTGAAACGATTCAGGAAAACCATGGAGACGATGACGGTGATGAGCTGGCGACGAGAACGGAGGTGATGAGCATGATGAAGGAACCGGCACGGGGTATGATCCTCCAGATCCGCCTGATGACGACGATGATGACAAGAAGAAAGGCGGAGGGGGCAAACCTGAATCGGATCCTGGCTCGCATGCGCGTGATCCTGATGGAGACGCGGATCCTGAAGTCACAGAGGTGAGAATTTCCAGGAGGGAAGCCGACAAAGTGACCGTTCCTCCATGGCCTACTCTCACTCATCTCAACAACTGGCGATCCGTGTGTACGGCCAATGTCTTAGGAGCATCAGCCGACCCACATCATGAGGACTGGATGTTATGGCTGGCACCAGCGTTCAACCCATTCCCTGATGTCGAAGCATTGAATGATTCAGGACACAAGAAGTTCAAGAGCATAGACGTCAAATTGGGGATCGCCATGGTCGCAATGCTACGTGCCGGTGGTGACAAATCAGCTGACCTGTACCTTGAGGTGAACCGGAAGGCTAACGATTACATCAGCAGGCCCGACGGGAAGATCATCAAAGGACGACAAATCATTGCGATGATGTATGAAAGTTTTCGAACGCACGATCGTCTCGACATGATCATCACTCTTGAGTATTTGGTGAAGCTCCAGTACCAAGGCGACAACAAACTTCATACGTTCAAGCAGACGTGGTTGGAAGTTCTGGGACGGATGAGACCAGAGGACATTCCATCCAAAACAGCTCTCCGTGATTGCTTGTACAGCAAGATCAAGGACTCGCCCGCAATGAAGATGGAGTTGGGCATGCACTACGAACACTTGCCCTACAATCATGAAGACCGATCGTACGACAATCTGATGAAGATCATTGACCGTACCATCATGCGGAGACGAGAACAATCAAATCTCACTCAGACCCAAATTGGCTTGCGCCAGATGCTTGAGGGCAAGGATTTGCTTGCTGCACCGGCCAAGGTACCTGAGAAACCAACGCCTAACGCAGCTCCATCCGCAAAGGTCAAGGCTTCGCCGACCAAGCCGGATAAAGCAACACCTGTACTACCTCAAAGCAAAGCGAAGAGTCATGCGAAGACCAAGCCAAAACCCAAAGAAGAAGACGAGGAGTGAGTCAGCGGACAACAGAGGTGACAAAAGCAAGAAGCAAATCCGCTGCAAGTTCCATTTCACAGATGCAGGGTGTCGAAATGGTGATAAGTGCCCATTCAGTCACTCGAAGAAGACTCCAGAGCGACCCTTCACGCCGAGGACGAGAACTCCAAGTCCATCTGGAGGAGGAGGAAACAGGATATGCTACTCGTTCAAGAACACAGGCTCGTGCTCAAGAGAGAATTGTCCTTTCAAGCATGAGGCAGCAGCTACCCCAGCTCCGGAACCAAAGGCAAAAGCTAAAGCTAAATCCGAAGCGAAGGCAGCTCCAGCGAAGCCGAATGCCAAGGCCAAGGCACTCCCTGCGGCACCCGCCATCAGATTGTGTCGAAGGTGGAATCCATCAGCTCCGGCTATATGGAAGCGATCTTCAAGACAAGATGAGGAGGAGTCAGATTGTCCATCCGTTGACAGCGACGCTGATTCGGATTGTTCAACAGATGACGAATCCTCGGGAACGACTACGTCGACCCGAAAGCAGATAAAGCGTAATGTGACATTCGCCGATGACGTGAAGTTCATTTCTTCGTGTCCTAGAAGATCGAAGAAGGACAAAGAACGGAAGGTGAAGTACGTCGACATGGAAGCGCTTATCAATGATGAGGATCGCGCCGTGAATTTGGAATTCGCCAAGCACAAAGCGAGATTGAGGGCACAGATCATGAAAGACATGGTTGACGACGATGATGATCAATGCGGAGATCGAGTTTCATTCGTACGAATCCCAGGAACGTCTCGAGTGGAAGAAGTTTCTTTCTACGACGGTGAGGATTCCATCGTTGAGCGTGAACTCGATGCTGCACACAGCAAACGGATCATCAATCAAGGCGTATTCAAATGCATGGTTCAACCAGTCATCCTCAAGAAGAAGATCAAGTTTCTCATGGACACTGGGTGTGGCCACGACCTCATATCTCAAAAGAAGATCGAGAAGCACAGTCTCGAAACACTCGTGACTCCAGAGCCCATATCATTTCAGACAGCCAATGGAATCACCGATACCGATCTCGTGTCGAATTTCCAGACTGAGTCGTTCGAGGAACCGATCAACGCTTATGTGTTGGATGACACACCGTCGGTGCTTTCCATAGGCAAGAGATGTATGAACTTCAACTACGGGTTTGTGTGGCCACCCGGAAGGGAACCATTCATGATCAACCCGCAGGGCAAGAGAATATCTCTGTTCGTGAACGGTGACATCCCGTACGTTCGTGCCGGGAGTTCCAAGTCATTGGTTCATGATGATCCGGAGGCCAAAGCGATCACCGAAATCTTCAAGGGTGCGCTAACAGCGGGCAATGTTGACGTCAGCGTCGCAGCTGCCGCTGAAGCTGCACCGAGCGAGATTGAAGCAGAAGAAGAAGGTGACGATCATGAACGACCTCCTGATCCTGAACCCCAAGAACCTCCTATAGAAGAAGTACCAGAGTCCGAGGCCGGACGACCTCCGGACGACGACGAAGGAAAAGGAGTGGGTGAAATTCCATTGGATGGTGACGATGAGGTGATCATTGATGTGGAAGGCGACGGTGCGCCGAGCCGCAAGGCCAGAGTCGGAACACTGAAAGCCGAAGCCAAGACGTTGGCACATCTGTGTACTCATCGCTACCGCAATCCATATTGCGAATCGTGCATACGCGCGAAGATGAAGCACTTGCGAACACAACGAGGTGCATTTCAACGTGTGATCAAACACTGGGGAGATCTTGTGACGTTCGACTTCCTTGACATGCGCAAGGCCGCCGAAGCAGGCATCGGACTCGATGACGGAGCACGTGAAGTTCTAGTCATCAGAGATATCGCCACCAAAATGATCGCAGCGATTCCCACGGCTTCAAGGAGTACTGACGAGGTCGTCATGGCCATCAGACGTCTAATGGGAAGACGCAAGATTCATATGGCGTACAGTGATGAAGCACCAGAGTTCGATTCAGCTATGGCGCAGTTGAAGATCGTGATAGATCATTCCCTTCCAGGGAAACCCAGCAACAATTCACTCGCTGAACGATCAAATCAAGAAGTGATCAACACAGTCGCAGCATCCATGCTACACGCCGGATCGCCCGCTCAATACTGGTCCTTCGCGCTTAATTGCGTGATGCAGAACCTCAACGTTGAAGACGTGGAGGACGATGGTGATTCAGCATGGAAGCGAATGACTGGAAAGGACTTCGAGGGAAAAGCCATACCCTTTGGGGCCAAAGTCTTCTTCAAGCCGACGGACACAAGGCCGAAGACATATGGCAACAAATTCGATCCAAAGGGGATCCCAGGCATTTTGCCGGATACATCATCACTGCTGGTCAAGGATGGTCCAAGAAGTATCGCGTTTGGGACATGAAGGAATTTGCCAATGCGAACTTGTCGATGGACGCATCTGTTCCCAGGAAGTTGATGAGACCGTACGAGACAGAAGTTATCTACTTCCCAGAGGAGATAACGTTTCCCCTGAAAGCCGAGTACGAAAGGATGAATTCAACCATTGAGGGACTCAGGGACAACGTTGACCTCGCTGGCAAGGAGATAAAAGACGTCGATGACGGTGATGACGGTCCGCCTGGAGGAAATGGTGGTGACGGGGATGATGATGATCAAGATGGTCTTCTTCCTCCACCGGATCCCGGAGAAGATCCTGACTTACAGGACATAGATCCATCTGACATAGAGACGGAGCCGTCGGCGAAGTCTTCAAGTCAGCAGAACATGAAGCTATTGATGCCATAGGAGACAAAAGACTCGAAGAACTAGACGAAGAGCTGGGTCTACGTGCAGCACCGCCTCCTTCTGAACCAAAGGTCACTGGGAAAGATCGACGATCGCCCCGCGAAGTCGGTCCAACCGGTAGACTCATCCCCGAAGGAGACATCGAAGAACCTGGAGAGATTATCAAGATCTTGAAAGAAAAGAAGTTGGCTCCCGAGGAGATTGAACATTGGAGTACGGGGAAGAAAGGGGACGGCATTGTATATCTCACCGATGACGGTGAAGCCTGCAAGATCGACAAAAGGGGAGTTCCGTACAAGATCCGAAGTGACGGTCGACGAACTCTTCCTACACGGCGACCTATCCATTCTTATTCTCCGGAAGCATGGAAGAAGATGAGCGAAGCGGAGAAGAAGGCAGCATACAAGAAAGAAAAGCGAGACAAAGCTCGAGTTGCCAAGAAAGACCGGAAGAAGGCTGTGATAGGAAAGAAGATAGTCACCAAGATTTTGGACAACATGATCTTTCCCAAGATTGTCCCATGTGAAGAAATTGATCTGCAACTCAACGTGTCCATTGATGACGACGATGGTTGGTCATGGGCACAGTCCTATGTGGATCAATATACACAGGAACAATTCTTGGCAGATGTTGTGCCGGCCGTTCCGGCGCATATGGTCATGGATGATAACTGGATTCCTTCTATGCCGTGTACGACTTCTCACAGAAACGTACATCGGGAAAAGAATCATGCAGGAGGATCGTGCTTCAATGCCATGGTCACTCGACCCGTCACACGCAAGGAGATGATCAACAATCCCAAGGCCATGGAAGCTTTCATGAAAGAATGGAAGGGATTGTGGGACCAAGAGGTGTTTGACTTCTCAACTACGCGTGAATATGACGACGTCGTCGCTGAGGCAAAGAAGAAAGGTGAGAAAGTACACATGGCGCGAGTACATGGACTGATATACGAGAAGAACTATCAGCTCAAAGAGGACGATCCTGCCAGGAAGTTCAAAGGGCGAGGTGTACTACTCGGTGATCAGGTCAAAGACCAGAACATGGAAGCCGCATTGTTTCAGGATTTGGGGAATTCCCCGGCTACGTTTGACGCCTCACGGTGGGCAGATTATTACGGATGCCTTCCTGGCAACGATGTCCAGATGGCGGATGCTATCCAAGCATACATTCAGGCGAGACTGTCGGGCACTCCATGTTGGGTTGAACTGCCTGATGAAGCCTGGCATCCATCTGCGAAACGGCATAAATTCCGTAGGCCTGTATGTCGCCTGATCAAAGCTCTATATGGACATCCTGACGCAGGAACCATGTGGGAACAACATTGCCATACCGCGGTACAGAAAGTAGGATTCAAGCCACTTGGCGATGAATGGCCATCATTGTATTTCCACCCGCAAATGAAGCTCTTGCTTGTCATCTACGTGGATGATCTCAAGATGGCAGGACCCAAAGAGAATCTACCCAAGGGTTGGGACATGCTGCGCCAAGAACTTCGATTGGAAGAAGAAACGCCACTGGGCTTGTATCTGGGTTGTCGCATCTCCAAGGGCGAGGCAACGTTGCATGACAAAACGAAGGTGCAGACCGTTACCTACGACATGGAGACGTACCTGGACATGACAGTCAAGAAGTACTGCGACGTGACTGGGTTCGATCCGACAAAATTCAAGACGGTACCATCGCCGAGTCCGGCTGAGGAGACTAAGAATCACCCAGCTCGCGCTCCGGCACAGTCAGGTAAAAGCCATCGATGCACGTGGTGTGGACACACCATGCCTGTTGATAAGGATGGTCGGCTCGTTCCGCCTCCACCTATTCCCAAGGCGCCCGAGGAAGAGGAAATCAACGAGGCTAATCGCGGTGCACTTGCTCCGCAGGCAGCCAGCATTCTCATGAAATTGCTTTATGCCGCGCGCATTTGCCGCTTTGATCTTCTGCGCAGTATCAACAATCTCGCACGCAAGATCACGAAATGGACCAAGAAGGAGGATGCTCTTCTTCATCATCTCATGGCCTATGTGCACCAGTCCAAACATCACATGATGATTGGATGGGTCGGGAACTCCTTGGAGGACTCGTCCATCGGGCTGTTTGCAGATGCGGACTATGCAGGTTGTGGAGAAAGTTTGAAATCTACCTCCGGTGCTCACTTGCACATTCAAGGTTCTCATACACGATTTCCCTTGGCGGGACTTAGCAAAAGGCAGGGATGCTTGAGTCATTCCACACCTGAGGCCGAGATTGTCGCGGCCGACTTTGCCATGTCACGTCTTGGATTGCCTGCTATCACGTTGTGGCAGCAGCTTGGGGGGCAAGACCCCAACTTCGTCTTCTACGACGACAACCAGACCATGATCGGGGTGATTCGCACGGGCAAGAATCCGACTATGCGTCACTTGGAACGTACCCACGGTATCTGCATTGGATGGATGCATTCTATCTTTCAGGAAGGTTACGTTTCTCTTGCCTATGAGGTCACTGCCAAGATGTCAGCGGACATACACACCAAGTCGTTCAAGGATTCCGTGTCCTGGACACATGCGTGTCAGCTCATCAACATCTTTCCGCCGGATCTCATCGGCTCCCAAGAGATTATGGATCTGATGCGCCCTACTCATACCCAAAGCACGGATGAGAAGGGTCAGCAGCACTACTCGTTCAAGAGCGAGGTGCCTTGTTTTCCTTACACGCAGACGCCGATCCTCCCTCAGGTGTTGTATCGCGCTGGATTGTCGAGTAAGGAAGGCTTGCAAGAACATGACAGTGTGGACCCCATCCTGGTTGTCAAGTTCCCGCGCATGTTGCGGGGGCCGCCTTCCGCGTTGCCGCCTGGTCGTTACCTTCGGTCGACTTGGATTCTTCGTGAAGGGCAGTGGCACCAGCTGGAGGACCGTGCTGCTATCCTTGACACACCGGGCAAGTTCGACCGCTATGTGGAGCGTGCTGTGTTTCAGTACCATCCGGTACGGGGGCATTTGCGCCCCGCCGCCATTGCGGACGTCCTTGCGCCGCCGTTTTTGCCTCCTCCTGAACCGCCTCTAGGCCAGTCTTATGTGCGCGCCCTGCCCGCCAAATGGCGAGCGGTGGTTGTCACACTGGCGCGTGCCATCCATGGGGGGTACCAGGGCTTTACATTGCACCAGGGTTTTTGTTTCAACGGCCAGTCCAAAAGTCAAGCCTCTCAATTCGGTTATGACCAATGGTCGTCGGTGTACGAGGATGTATGGCATGATGCGGCGGAACAGAAAAGGGAATATCAAGGATATGATGGAGCAATTGTGCCTCACGTGGTCAATTTCGCCGAAAACAAACCCAAGGAGGGCCTGGTGATCCAATTCCTCGACCACGATGGAAGGTTGGTCCATACTTACAAGAATCCTTACAGCCGGTGGAAGTACCGTATCACTATCAAAGATGCTCCAAAGGCAGTGACGGTGTGGACATTGATAGGAGTCGATGAGGAGAACTGGTGGAATGAGTATGCTCCAGGCAAGGATTGCATCGCCCAGCATGCTCCCGATTCTCACTACGACCCTGGGCTGCAAGTAAATGTTCTGAGTATGGGGCGAGAAGTTGACGACGCCATGTGCGCCTACCTCTTCGATGTGGTGGAAGCAAGGAAAGACAACCCTAACTCCGTGATCTTCATTGGTGCAGGGGTGTTGGGCAAGAATTCGTGGCTGAGTCGGAAAATCGCTGACAACCCTGAAAGGGCCAAATTGCGGACAGACTACCCATGGGGGGAGGTCGTCCAAAGAATTGCGCGCAGAGCGGCATCATGGGGGTTCCAAATCATCATCGAAGTACCTCCTCGAGTACCAGTCCAGGAAACCAAGCAGTATAAGGGACTTCAGGAAGATGCCATGTGGAAGAGCATCAAGATCCAAGGATGCACTCACGGGCAGCGTTATACCTTTCGGGATCCTGTATCTCCCGGAACCGCCGTTGAGCTCGGCTACTGCAAGGATGAATGGGAGTACATTGCCGCAAACGTCGCGTTGCATCCTAAGTCGTCTGATGTGTGCTCGTCCAAACATTTGCACATGACTGATTCGGACGCTAAGGATCGATCTGATAAATGCGAGTTGACTAGCCAAATCTCCAGGAGATTGCTTAAAGCCTTGAAATTTCAGGCAACGGGCGATGGGAGATTGGTAGCCATGCCGTCGAAGGCTGGTGGACGAAAGCCAGACCGCATGATTGTTGACCTCTGTGGCTTGGGTAATGGCTACGCCGTGCCTAAGTCCACTAAGGGTTGCTCTCGCATAACTTGCAAGGAGCTGATCGGCTCCAAAGCCGATGAGGACAACCTTATCGGTACGATGAAGGATGCGTGCCGGAACGACCTGCGCACACCTGTGCTATTCGTGGCATCGCTTTTGCGATCAGGTGCTGGTCCTGGAAGTAGTGAAGGGGCTTGCGTGGGGGGTGAGAAACGTTCCGGTGGGAAGTACAAGGTTTTCAGAAGTGTCTTGAAATCTCTCAAACGCCTGCTGAAGAAGTGTGCGGAATTTTCCGACGTCTATTTTTCGCTTGACATGCCTTCTTCATGTTCATGTTGGTCTTGGCCAGAGTTGCATGCTCTTGTTTCAAGTGGCAAGGTGACGAAGGTTAAGGTTGATGATCATGTTGGTGCTGGTGGCGATGGTGGTGGACGCAGGATCATGTTCTCTAACATGCCTGAAGCGGATCGTTTGATGGTGAGACGGATGATTGCTTGGACCATGATTCGAAGAGCAGTTTGTCGCAGCGCATTGATGTCTCATGGCGGTCAATTGCGAGGAATGTTCGCAGCCTTGTTCGAGCTCATGTCAGTGTCAGTCATGTTGCACATGAATCTGAGGACATTGCATGGCAGCAACATCAGTGTGTAGACGCTGATGAAGGGGCTATTAGACAGCCCCAACTAAGGAACAACTAAGGTCTGACCAGACGGATCGGGGAAGGGTGCCTCTTACGGAGAACCCGGAACCGTGAAGTCGAGTAGGGTGTAGGGACTTCCCTCCTACGGAGGAAGGACCGAAACCCGAGCCATGGCTGAAAGCTACAATGCCTACGAGCTGGCCTTCGAAGGAGTGGACCACGAAGAAGTTTTCCCGTCTGGTGGGATGATGCGAACGTTTCTGAAGTTCCACAAGTTCCTGGAGATGTATTCTGGGGATTCGTCGCAGAGCGTTTCGCTCCCGCCGAAGATTACGAAAGACAAAGTGGTCGACAATGATCTCATTCGCACATGGGCAGCGTTCAAAGCACCTCCGTTGGTCTTGCTGTTCACGTGTGCAAATCTGTCGCCAGGAGGGGATCTTTCCATTCGAGTCCGAGAAATCCTCAAAGCTTGCTTATTTGCTGCCCCTGAGGAGTACATGGACAAACCCTATGGGGAGATACTCGCCATGGTCATCAAGTTTGGTGGAGGTCTCAAACACATTGTTGCTGACTACGAGGGGAAGTTCAATGCCATCACCAGGTTTATGGTGGATGAGGAAGTGATCCGCGATGATGCAAAATTGGCTGTAGTTGAACTGGAACAAGAACGAAAACAAGTTCGGTTCGACTTGAACACTGCAACAAGGAACATCGTCAGTGCGGACGTGTACTACAACCTCGCCGTTCTCATCAACTCCGTGGAGACGCCCTACCAGGCCGTGACAGACACGAGAATTCAACAATGGTATACGGTGAATCAGGACTACTACCACAAGTTGCCTATGTCAGGTAGAGCACCTGACCAATCAGACCTGTTGGCGGAGCCTACGTTATGTAGGGTGTGCAAGCTGATGTACATGTTCGCAAAACACACTGGGTATGGACTACGGACCTACAACCAGGAATGTGCAGCGAGCAACGATGGCGCTACGCCACTCAACGTTCACCAGCTGGCTTTGATGATGCGCACAATGCCTCAAGGCATGGGACATCCGCTCGCCTTTGCGATGAACTCGCTCCAGGCGTTCAGTGTCTGTCTCCACGTGCTTCATTCCTACGTATCATGGGTTGATCCAGAAACTGGACACCCGCATTACAGATGGTCCAACGATGTGCTCCCTGATTCCGACTACACCACGTATGCTTTCCTCAAGCACCATGTGGATGCTGTATGTGCAGATCAGGACAGGAACGGCTTCCAATTGCCGGATGCGTTCCGTGGCTACACCTGGAATCAGTGCGGAGTTGAATCTGGGTACGTGGTCGACTGCTCTACCAAACGCGCCACGTTGGGCATATGGGAAGCAGAATTCCAACAGATGGGGGCACCAAGTCCGCTTATGCAAGATGATGGCCTATTTCCGCCCAATCTTCAACGGCATCCTAGCTGGGTATACTCAACGGGGAGAGTTGCGATGCCTACGGCAAGCAACCTCGAACCGGAAGGAATCGTGCACCCTGAGCATGGAAGAACGCCGGGACAATCGCAAGGATCCGCTGCCGGACCTCGAGCCACCCCTAGCCACGGACCAAAGAGGGCAAGGACGGACGAGGCAACGGCATCGGCGTCGTCATCTTCCGCGGCACCTCCTCCACAACCATCGTCTTCGCAACCGGAAGAGGAACCATCGCAACCGACATGGGAGGAAGCTCCAATCCCCGCCGGCGCTCAGGAAAGTTGGTACCATTATGTCAACATCGATGAAAAGGGCTGTCGCTCGAGCTTGCTGGCGACGACCCGTGATCAAGACGAGTACCCACCTACCATTGATGAGACGCCAAAGTTTGTGGCCAACCACGACGTGGGGACCACACCGATTCAGCATTACGTCAGAAGACTGGTGACCTATTTGGCAAGGATCCGTTCCGTCTCTCAAAGTGATGACAAGGGTCTCAACCTGAAGGTCTACGTGAAGCTGAGTACGAAGGTGTGGTTACGGATGTATTCACGGCTGTACCATGCATTGGCATTGGTGTCATGCGTGCATCTTCCTTCTCCTCCGATGCTTACCTCGGCAGTGATGATCGAGGCAGACAGCGATCTTGTCGACAACGATGAAATTCCGGAAGAAGCAAGGATCAACACCATGAACACGCTGAACGGATTTCGCAATAGTTTGGGTATGGGTGGCAAGCCTGATGCCGCGACTATGCGCTCTCAATGCACAATCCTCGTCCAAGACTTTGACATGGTCGCAAGGACCAGGGGATCAACGCATACAGTGAGAGAGAACCTCGGCATGCATGGATGGAGTGAGATCTACATTGTGAGCCCGTCGATCACCACAGGTGCCAACTACAACTTCCAAGTCACAAAAGGATCGTTGGAATCTGTGAATGCGACATTGGATGGCTTGACTGAAGAGCAGCTTGCAACCGTCACATTGCATTACCATCTGTCTCTCCAGGCGATCCTCATCGAGAACATATCATTTCCGATGAGTGAGGTCGGAGACGGAGCAGCAATTCGTTCTGACTTGCAGCGACAGCTCAAGGTCACGTACGTTGACCCTATCATTGCGGCAGGGAAGCGTACCACGCGCCCTCCAATTGTCAACATCAATCACGACTTACGGTTCGTAGGAGCAGCCAGCAATTACCTTCGACAGAAAGCTTCTCTGTTCAACGGCTTCCACGCGCTGGGAATGTATATTGAACTGGAGTTGCGAGCCCGAGCATGCGTGGTGATTCATGGATCTTCGTTTTGGTCAAGAATGTACAGCCAGACGAAACATGCGTCATCAGGCGTGCATACACTGTCAGCCGAAAAGGTGCCAGCACCGGACAATCGGGTCAGGTTCAAATTGGGCTTCGCTATCTACGAGAAGCAGCTGTTCTGCGAGAAGATGGTATCCACGTGCTTTGTTGAGGCATCGAAAGTTCGCTCATGGGACGAAACTGTCCGAACCGACTCAGTCGCTCACCCGTCGCTTGTCGAGATTTGGGAGGACAAGAGTGAAGTCAAGACGTCCACCAAGATTTCGCAGACATGGTTTACGGGAGAACAGCAGCAACAGATCAGGTCGGGTGCCCAGGGTGACACGGTCGCTGAATCGTCCACAGTCACCTGGCAGGATTTTGACATCGCCATGACCGTTCCCGAAGCCTACTACGACAACAGGCACTACTGGTTCAGGATCGACACCTATGCGACCCCGAACACTGGTTATGTCAAAGGGAGAACGTTCTATTGCCCTGGATGTGAAGCAATGAAGTTGGCTGAGTGCTACGCACAAGCCTTCTTCAAGCCGACCGGAAACGGGTATCCTGGACACTGCATTGGGTGCGCGCATACTTCAGCCTTGAAGATGCAGCATCAAATCGGCTCCTTCAATGACTTGATCACGTCCCAGAAGTACACCTTGGCTTGCGCAAAGCACCTTTATGACCTGAGGCTTCAATTCGTGGATCCTCGCGTGGACATCAAGGAGTTCCTCAAAGTTTGTGCGGAGATGGTCTATGAAGACATCGGCAAGACGGTTTCTCACTACGGTGGTCTCCGAATCACAGCCAGTCAGGCCATCGAGTACGCGGCATGGGGAAAGGCCAAACAGTTGGCATGGGACAGAGGGTACGACTCCGAAGGCAAGACATGCTACATCTGCTACTACGATGCCGGGAACTGCGCTTATGCTGGTTTCATGAGAATGCTTTTGACTCCGGAAGAGCGCCAAGAATGCTACAGAGGGTCAGTCTTGCCCAAGGAAGAGCTCCTGGGTGACACGGTGGAGCTGGCGCTCGGGCTTCTTACAATTGCAATGAGACACCCAAGTCATTTTCCGAATTGGGGTGGCCTTGAGGGAGCAAATGCGTGCGCGAGGGGAATCGAAAGATCATTCTTCCGCTACGCGTCGGCCGAAGCTATCGAGCTGATCACGGTTGACTCCCCGCGCAAAAGGACACCGCCCAAGAAGAATGAAGCAGTCGCTGAGATCGTCAACAACATGTCCGCTGACCTCGTGATTGATTTCACAGTGATCGTCGATGGTGATATCTACCCTGTAGAGATTGCGAGAACCGACGAGACACAGGCCGCTGACAACGTCACGGACGATCCAGGGTTCTCAGTTGCTCCACCAATACCTGCACAGGATGTAGATGTGGATGCGCAACCCGAAGAAGAACAAGGTGCAGAAGGCCCTGATCCCAGGCATGCAATTCGTGAAGGATTTGTCGCGCAGCTTCAGGACTATGTGGGAGTACTCGCTCAGGGCGAAATGTCGGTCGGAAGCGACCGCCTCACGTTCTGTGTCGCTTGTGGCAGTGATCTACACACTCTGTCCAATTGCACAGAAAATGCTGCGACCCGGGATCTGGTACTTCGAGGCGTCCAGATTATCAAGGAAAGCCTTCTTCGATATCCACGTCGAGTACCTCCACAAGAGGCTGAGCCAATGGACGTTGACACCACAGACCATGTGAGTGTTGCATCCTCGGACCGACGACCCAAGGCCAAAGCCCGACCGCGACGCGGAGGCGAAGCCGTACGGGGTGATGTGGTCTTGATCCGTTATGAGAACAAACACAATCTCTGCACGGATGTGGAGAACCGTCGGGGCCTACATGATGCTTGTGGCGTACCACTGCAGGAATCGGGACCAGAGAATAGCCAGCGAGTGGTGGACCTCATTGAGCAGCTTTCGGACCATCGCGACCGACGCCTACCTCAACGAGGAGACCGTCCTAGCTTTGCTTACGATGATACCACTCATAGCTACACCAATGCAGGCTACGAATCCATCGGCGGCGGAAGGCCAATCCGGTGCGGGATTCTCGACCTGATCCCAACCAAGGGTGCAAGCTTCATCAACAATCGATGGGACCTCGTGAACGAAGTTGTCCTTCGCGACATCACCCGTCAGCGCAGACTGAACGCGGATTGGGCGCTATCATGCATCCAATCTGACCTGCGCCACAGAATCGCCAGGCGCCCAGGCTCGGAATGGCTTGACAACAGGTGCCAGGTGGCATTCAACAGTGTCATCAAATGTGATGAAGGAGGGTGGGTGATGATCGAAGACTTGGTGAGGCATGAGCCACTATGGACCCATGAAAGCAGACGCATCACCGAAGCGGTCTCAAGGACCGATGAGCAACAGAAGAAGAGAGTGTACAATGAAAGACTTCAGCTATTGTTCCAAGGGAACATGATTGCAGCCACGAAACGCCACAAGGCCAAGATTCGGTTGCAGTTCCTGGGTGTGAGAGTGAAGGACCCCGGCACGGAAACTCTTGGATCAGCAGGTTCGAACAGGTTGGTATCGGTTCAGGACCAGATCACGGAGATCCAGAACAATGATCATTGCCGGCACGGCCAGAGGTACCTGAACATGTGCAACGGCTGGGTGAAGCCATGGGCAGTTCGGGCTACGAGTGGTCACTCTGCGCACTCAGATCCCCAGAACAACTTGCTTCAGTTGGACAAGAACAGGTTCGCAATATCTCCATCTATGACCCTCTTGCAACGTCTTGGAGGTGCGTTCCACGCTACGGCATGCCGCAACTTGGATTCCATTGTCACGCAAGGCATCATGCCTGGTTCGGAGGACCCCGACGGGGACTTCGACCATAGGCGCCAATTCCGAGGCAACCAAGGTGGCAGACTCCACAGCTATTGGGGGGTGTTTGCGCCGTTCGATCACCGGAACGCAACGACCAAGATGCGAGTACATGGACGAGACGCCAAGCACATGCCACTGGCGGTCCTTCATGTCCCATCGCAGGACCTTGCACGAGAAGATGGACGTATCACAGACAGCGGCATCGTGATCGTTGGCCGAACGATACCTTTCCATTTCGTCAAGGAGGTATGGTTTTGCGTCCCGGATCCTCGAGATACACACTCTTTCGCTCTGGTGGAAAAGATCTACGATGAACGGTTGGAGAAAGAGCTGGTGTTGGACTACAATGCATCACCGTTGCTTCCTGAGTTCGAGAGATACCGAACGCCAAGCAAGATCATGGAATTGCTTTGCGAGATGCCTCCTGGACCCCACGACACAAGCAAGGAGCAGATCATTCGAGACCTCACGACTGTCCTGGAGTCCCACAGGGAGAACACGGTTCGGCATCACTACATGGACAAAGGAATCAAGTTTGTCATCAAGAATTGGCGACCCGAAGACCTACGCAGAGACGAGGATGGACGGAGAATGAGGGTATGCCCGGCATGCTACAACATCGTTCCAGCATGTTTCTCCCGATGCACGTCTTGCTGGTCACAGTTCGTTTCGAGCGGATATTACCAAGGTTCTCCACAACGGGAGACTCCTACGGAGATCCCCAGTGACTTCATTGCTCAGACAATGGAAGCCGCAGCAGCCGCAGTGCCTGAGGCGCCCGAAGAGGAGCAGGAAGCCATGGAGGTAGAGACCGTTGCGGAACCTGAGGAAATCCCAGAACCATCTGTCATCGCGGAGGACGATCCAGAACAGGAACCTGATGAAGAAATGGACATAGAGCCAGGAGAGGACTTTGATGACGCAGTACCAGAAGCAATTGCACAGGAACGTCGTCCCGTCTTCGTTACCGGCCAGTCTTTGAACATCGATCCTGAGCTACAACTTGCACGTACCGCCATGCAGCCATCCTACTATTCTGGAAAGCGAAATGCCCATTGCATTGACGCGAACATGACCGCTCTTTCGTACATGGCATACGTGGTATGCAGATCCATCTACAAGGCTTGGTCAGGATTCGCAAAGTGGGCGACTATGCCGTTGTTCCAGATGAGGGAAAGTTTCGCACTTGGCCAACGCTATGATGTGCTCGGAAAGTGGGGATCTTTGGCGGCAGTGGATAGGGAAACGGGTGTGAGCAAGGATGTGACTGATGAGGAGATCATTCGCTTTGCCAAGGAACCTGAGAACCTCAAGCAGTATGATCCCAACGGGACTTACACCTTGAAGCGCTTCCGGACGAACCAGATGCTTTCTTTACTTACACGGGGAGCCAACATGATGGGAATTGGCAGGGACAACTTCAACCCTACTACTTACTTGAAGAGCGAAAGGGATGAAGATGTGAAGGCTATGCACTTTTGTTGCCTGAACGTCCTGTGCGAGGTGATTCCAATGGTGACGGGACACCAACAATTCTCAGTGCTACGACCAACGCCAACTGGACCGGTGGACTTCTTGTACATCGACCCCGTCGGTATCCTGCTGACTCATTCTGATCAGTCAGTCCAGACCATCGGCTTGCTGGTGGACCACAGTGTGCAAATGCCTGCGCATTTCATGGACAGATTGAACAGATCCAAGGCTGAGAGACAGCAAAACCCGACGACCAAGCGTACTGAAGCCCTACACCACATTTCGGCCGCTGACTATCTCCCTCCAGGTGGTACTTCCATCCTGGACACGCCTGTCACTACGGAGGAACGTGAAAGCGCTTCTTCGGCCAAGGGACCTTCAAAAGGGCGTGGGAGAACCGGAGGTGAGCAACATGGAGGCTGGAACTCCAACTCCTACTACGACTACACCGCCGGCAAAGGCCGAAACAAAGGCAAGGACAAAGGAAAGCATCGGGAACAGTATCCAGAGGAAAACCTCCGGCCCTGGGACCGCGATCCTGCGACCACGCGAAGATGGAGATGAATCAACGCTTGGTCTTCCTCGCCTATCAGTTCGTGACCTCTGAGCTTCGCCCATGGAATGCCATCGCGAATGCTTCTTTCTTCGGTGACGCCTGATTCGTTTGCCATTTCAGGGGATCGTTACTGACGTAGATGAGTGTCACAACGTTTCTAATTGGGATGCAAAGCTCTGATTTTCAATGTCAACGTTGCGGCGGAACATTTTCTGTTGTCCTATCGTGCCATCTTCCGGGTGAGCAGCGTCGGAGACGCAACTCATGGGGGGTGCGAACGGACTGCGATGCCTTGTCAAGTTCTAAGGTGTCACTATAAGAGCTGTGAGCAAGACCGTGTAAAGTGCAAGAGAAGGGGGCACGCTACGCGTCCCTCGACTCTAAGGGGGCATGCTACGCATCCCTCATCTTTACCTTTCTATGTGACCGCCAACGCAACGTTTGGCTCAAGTCAATGCCCATAGCTAAGTGCTATATGTGTCTTCTATCCTGAGCAATCAGAGCTATCCCGTTGCACAGACGAACCGCCGCCGGCAGTGAGTGCAAAAGGAACGGCCGCCGGTTCTGCCTGCATAGGATTGCACGTGTGGAAGTAAGAGGGAGAGACAGGGTCCAGTCTGTGGAGAGTGCAAGCCAGCCACACCTACATTCATTACAGCTCTGGTGGGGAGAGCAGCAACCAAGTCGAGATCAATCCCCCACGCAACTCTAGACCGAAAAGGACCCGAAGCCAGGCGAAGAAGCACAGCCCACGTTGCCAGCTGAGTGGCAGGGAGCAGCCGCGCGAGGCCCTGCAGAAACAGTCTTTCCTTCAGTTCATCACCTGAGCAGGGTGCTGTCGGTAGGTAACGTAGTTTTTTTTAGGAAGACACGACCATGAAACTATTAATTACAAGTAGGTTCCTGACCACACAGATCCCCAAACAGCAAACTTACTGATCACGACCCGTCCCGTGATATTGATCTCGAGTTGCTGCTTCAGTGAAGACCTTTAACGGGCACGGAAGATAACGAGTTGCCATGTTAATAACAGCTCTTTACGCACCTCATCAAGCAGCTCAAAATTAAGCCCGCATCGCCTACTTACAAGCCAGGACAAGCCACCATCAAAACCCTACTCAACCCTGTAAGCAAAACCCAGAACTACCTGTGGGGGTCACAGCTACAGCTCGCGAACCCTGCCGAGCATCCGTGGCTGTCGCCATCCTCGATGGCCACCCAGGGATGCGATGGAACAATCGCCTTCAGATGGCCAAAATCAAAACAAAAGCAACCGGCTAAGGCTTCGACAAGGGACGGTTTCCAGGACGGAATTGCTGTCTAGCTCCGCAACTCTGATTTCGTGGCATTGGGATTTGACAGACTTTGCCTTGCTGGTTGCAGAAACGTGCTTCTGAATCTCTACATGTTTCCATGCCACGAGGACATGAAACAACCATGGGGCAGGTGCTACAAGTGTAACCGTGAACATCGGGATAAACCTGGCCCTGACTTTTTGCTACAGACGCAATGCTTCGAAGACAGGCCCGTTGGAACCCTAACCGGCTCAAAGTTTAGGGATTAAGGCCTTACTTTTTTGCCTCCCGCCTGGCTAGAACGAAGCTATTAAGGCCTTACTGAAACCAAAACCTTTTGCTCTGCCACTCTACTACGGCCCGGAACCCTTTCTTCCCTACCAAAAACCCGCAACCTGAGGGTGGGTCACGATTAGAATTCGTGGATTCCAGAACTCGAAAGCACAATGCTCAACCCCAGGGCGCCAAGGGCTTGTGACCGATGACACTATATACCATATCCATTACTACAAAGCCCTCAACCTCCAAAACCAGAACCCCCAACCAGTATCCGAGGAAGTCCTGGTAGGATCCCTTAAACAAGCCCTCGAGGTGCCCCATATAACATCCCCTTACCGTACCCATTGAAAGGTACTGTACCAACCCGACAAAATCCTCAAACCCTGTACTCCAGAACCCTCAATCCCTGAGCCCTAAACCCTAAAGCCCTAAACCCCCCTAAACCCTAAACCCTAAATTCCCGAAATTCTGTAAACCAAAACTTTCACCCGGGAAACCCTCCACACCTGGCTCCTCTGCCCTTGTGCGAAGTGCAGCGCCAGGGAGACGCGGAGTTCGGGACTCCTTCCACCCGGTGCTTCTCTCTTCATTAGAATAACTATACTAACAATAACAATAATAACAACAATAATAATAGTATTAATAATAATAACAATAATAACAACAATAAGAATAGGAATAAGAATAACAATAAGCTTCTCTTTTCGTGATGATGACGGTTATCATTATTACTTGAGGGCTTCGATTAAGGGGTTTTCCTAGGGTCTAACAAACGGCTTGTAAGGTTTGTTGTCAAGGCGAGGTTAAGGGGTTTAGGACCTAGTTAGGATTGAGTACGTAGTTTTGAGTGTGAGGGAGAGAGAGTGAGAGAGAGAGAGAGAGAGAGAGAGAGAGACATGTCACAGCACTGAGGGCCGTGGAGTAGCGGCATGGGGCAGGCGTGCTCAAATAATAAACCCGATGTTCGTCTCCATCGCAACGGCGCGAAAGCAAGAGGAAAGCAGCGCAGGACCAATGGAGTCGGAATCCTCCACATCCGCACTCGGAGAAACAAGAACCCGAAGCAACACTCTACCCTGTGTTAGTACAGGTTTCGTCCTCGGCTCTACGCAGAGTGCGGCAAATAGCCGGTCGCATGGCGTGCTGAACCTTTGAGGACAGTGAACTTCAGGGCTCGCAGGTTTTACATATGAGTTTCAAGGCTCACGTTGAAATCGAACAACAAATCCAGAGATGGACAGACATGGAGGTCCACAGTTCCTTAAATAGCACTGCCCCCAACGTCCTCTGGGTGATGGGTGTGGCTGAGAGACAAACTACCACCGTCAGAACTCTAACTCTAGCCCGACCAAAATCCAGAAGCCACTCTGGACCCACAAATTGTTCTCTAACCTTGTTACACATGCCCTCAAGACCGACGTTACCTACTTACGACATCGCCGCCAGCTGTAAACGCCTTTCTCACTCCCCGAAAACCCCAAGCCCCTATATTCAAACAAAGCTCGCTAGCCGGCCAAAAGGATTCACCGACGCAGTCGTCGCGTTCGCGGAGAGGGCCAAGGCAACAGCCAAGAAGCGTGAGCCTTTGGGATCAAGTTTATCCGGATTGTTCTAGATTCGTAGAGAGGGGAGGAGGGGGACGGAATATGCTCGGCAGCTTTGGGCGTACCTTTGGAGGATCTGCGTTATGAGATGTTGTGACCCTTGGACTTGAAATCCGAGGATCAGCCGGTGGGGCTCGCCTCTAGCATTGTGAGGTCGATGTGACATGGGCAGGATAGTGACAGAATTTCAACTGCCTGTTCCAACAGTCGGCACTCCCAACAGCCAGAAGTCACACTGGGTGCCACCGACCCGCCAGCCACCACATCTTTTGGACTAGTTCGAAGGCTCGAAGTTCGGGTGTTGGAGAAAAAGGTGTTGTGTGCCTCGCTTTCGTGTCTTTGTCTGTGCAATTTCCTGGGCTTCTAGGAAGGTCCTGCAGCTTTGCAGCTAAGCTCCGCGAAAACCTCACAATGTCTTTAAGTTTATCCCGAATTTATCCCCCTTTATGCACAGACTTGTATGGTGCCCGCCTGGATCTCAGAGCCGCTGCACTCGTGGCAGTAGCTCTAAGCTTCTGAAGCAACTGCATCATGGAGGAGCCCGCTTATCCCCTAGACCCACAAGCTGAGACTTGAACGCTCCAGAGTTTGTACCAAAGGGCGATGGGCGTCGATCGCTGGTTGCCACGGCTCAGTGGCACCTGCAAACCCAATCTGCTAGTACTGTATGTGTGTGGCATTCATGCCACGCTATGAGGTTTCATATGGTCTCATACGTTGGGGCACAGCAGCGCTTTTAGTTTGCACCATGTACATCCTCCTTCCCAGTTCACAGGTTGCCTCGTTCTGATACCCAACCTATGTTCATCGAAACCCGCTTCGAAACAGCTTGCCTGCATTTGTCCTAGACCCCTTGCAGAGCCCCCTTCCGCCCAGAAATCGGCCACATACTCTGGAACCATGGCCACAGTCTGGTGTGCGAGGGTTTCGGAGATATTTTGCAAAGGAAAGAACAGCCCACTAATCGATAAAGGAAGCCCTGTATTTACATCATAAAGCCTGCGACCCAGAGTCGTAAGCCAAAGAGCAAGAAAAGGCAACAGCACTACTCGAAGCCATCACATGAATTTTACGTACGTTGTCTTGGTGGTGGGGCAGCAATGTGGCCTCAAAAACTTAAGTCGGGCTTTGGAGTATGGTATGGGATACCGGGATAATGTTATCATGATTGAGACCTCTACAGGATATTACTTCTTCGGGGGTCCCGTCTTCTTATGTCTTCCCTGGCACCAACGCCCATGTGTTGCCAGTAGAAACGGCCCAGGGCCGGTGCTATCCGGGTGAAGGCCTGCCAAGCATGAGCAGCTGGCGGTTCCGTTTAGGCTTTAGGGGTGTAGGATCTGGGTGTCTAAGGGTTTCGAATTGGGGTCCTCAGTGGTTCGGGGTGTCGGGTTGGCTTCAAGCTAGGGTCTCGACATGTTGGCGGTGGGACGTCGGGTTTCAGGGAACTCGACGAAACGAGGGCAGCTTGCGCTTTGGGTTTGGAACTTTATCACAGTGTTCAACAAGAGCAGGCACGAAACCAAGGGTTCTGGTGAATTTAGGAACAAATACTGATGCTACAGGAGTATTAGTAATGACAACCGTAAAATGCAACTAGCAGTCGTGTCAGCAATGGTGGCGGCGGACATCATAGTAACAGCTCATGCATCTGGAGGCCTGCGCAGCACGCAAGGCCGCGGTCTCCTGATCATTTGCAGGCTTTGAAGCTTCAAGTTGCGGTGGATGTTGTATGGGAGTTTCCGAAGATAGGGGACCATAATAAAGAACCTTATGAATAAAAAACAAATAGTAGATCTTTTTATAGGGACCCCAAAATGAGGTACCCCTAATTGTCGAAAACTCCCACTCGTATTACAGCCTCTAGACTCTGTTCTATATAGCATACGCGATAGTTTATGTGTCTTAGCCTGCATCGTACGTCACGTGCTGTGAGGCCCCCTGTAATATTACAACTCAGCCGCTGAGAGGCAGCGGCTTCAAATCTTTGACTGTATATAGACAAGGCACGGGAGTGAATCGAGCAACATTCGACGCGACACGACAGCGCTAAAATTGTTGGGGCTGTGTTTGTTGGCAAGGGGCTGGAGCTCATGGTTTAGGTGTGCACTGGCAGCTGTCGGAGCACGGCAGGCAGAGGAACTAACATGCAATTACGTCCAGTTCCCTCCTTCTCGCTACTCTTCGAGCCACTTGAGGGCAGGGCACCACAAGCGACCCCGCCGATTCAAGCCGATTCAACAAGGATTGACGAAGCCACTCTATCAATGCCTCTCCTCGTCAACCAATGCATCAGCCAACAGGGCCTCAGGCAAGAGTTGAATGCATCCGCTATGGCCCACTTCAGTCGACCCGCAAGCCGCAACCCTGTGCGCCGGCAACCCCTCGCGCCCGGTGCTGTCACGGAGGCTTTGATGAGATCAAGCATCAATCATTCCCCTGCTCTTACTCTTGCATTTGTTGAACCCGTCCTTGAAACAGCAATGGAAGCCTGTACCCATGCGCTATAACTACATTTCTTGGTTCAAGGTTCGAAGTTAAGATGCCAGCAGCAGCCCCGAGGACACGACACCAAAATTTGGTTCAGGGGCTTAGAGCTCTATCTAGACAGGTTTGGAGAATCAAAGCCGGCTCGAACATATCTTCGGAGACTGCTCGGAAAAACACGCATGGGTTTTCTTTTGAATATTGAGAATGCAATCTGTCCCTGCGTGTATTTCAGTCTTGCCAAACATTGCATGAACCGCTTTTGGCAGTGGTGCCTCATCGTCCCCTGTCGATTACAGTCAGCCTGCTGTAGACGGTTCGATGGTTCCGAACCCCACGACTCATTAGGGTCGAGCTATGCAGTTTAGGCTCCAGCTCGTCTGACTTCAAAGGCACTTTACAAGATCCTGTGACAGTTGTTTTTTTCGAAGGCTTCTGGCAGCGAGGGTTGAAGGGCAAAGCCACCCTGCATTTCGAACGGGAGTCGAGTCTGGCACCCGGATGGACCATGACTATCGAAGATACATGCACCAGAGGCAAAGCCGTACTTTGCCAAGTTGTTCATCAAGGTCTGTAGCAACTGACCCTCCCATAGTTGTTCATTCAGTTCTGTCCTAGGTCCTAGAAGGCAGTGATGATTCAAGCCCAAAACCCCGTCTTTATTGCAGGCCAGAAGCCAACCTGGTTCCCGAAAGCAGGACTTCAAGCAGCCTGGGGAAATATCTTTCATGCAATGAGAGCTTAGCCAATTTTGCCAGATTGTTGCCAATGCACTTACGAGGGTCCAGGTTGCAGGGTCTGGGGCTTTTGGGTTAAGGGTTCACGGCTGGTTTGGTGTTCTGCTGTCATGACTGATCCTCGAAATTTTGGGGCATGACTAGGAAGTGGAATCACGCTATGCTTGCTGCCGTACTGCTTCTGCTTCAGGCGACAAGGCCGATAAGAAGGAACAACGACCGATAAGAACAAACGTGGACACAACCACTAACAGGAAATCAACACAACGAACACAACCACAATGAACCAACAAGCACAGGAGAGGCGCACCAGCTCAAGCACAACTATGTGCACAAGCACAAGCAGCAGCAACAGCACCAGCACCAGCAGCAGCTACTACTACTACTACTACTACTACTACTACTGCTACTACTACTGCTCTGCTTACGTTTCGAAAATGATCTGCAACCCGTGCAGCCCGTAGCCCGTGTAACACCTTATAGAACTCCTTGTGAAGGAACCCTTATTGGCAACTGATTGGATGGAAGTCTCAAACCCTCATGCCGAGCCTTGCCATGTCTGGAGCTTCTGCACCGGCCTCCTTCCAACGAAAAGGAGGAGGTTAGGGTGTTACTTACTAGTGTTAATAACTAATTACTATACAAGGTTATAGGAAGGAGTTTACCTCCAGGGTGAGGCTTATCAGGTTGCTGCTTGATAAGCCACTTCATCCGCCCATCCACGCTTTCAATGTGATCGTCGCAAGTTGTTGGGGTCTTTGGTGTTTCTTACAAAGGCATGCAACAAGAGGCCCTTTGCAGAGCTCATGTCAGGTTTGCATGCTGCGGGCTCTTAATCTGCTTGTGAAATCTGTTGCAGAGGTCATTGAATATATTTAGGCCTGTATGACACGGCAGCCATACCTTATGAATGCAGCAAGTCTCCTCCAGCTCGGAGCTCAATTCCAGGACCTCCGCCGTGACTCCCCGAAGTGCACGGGCGCCTGACAATTAAGGGTGGATTGAGGCAATTTCGGGGCACAGGGCTGTTTTGCAAATCAAACTCGGCACGGCCACGGTTAAGGGTTTTGATTGTAAGGTTTAGGCAAAACGAAACAGGAAGCGCCAGTAGCATTCCCTGATGGAAGCGACGACAACGACGAAGGTGATCATCATCGATGCAGCGCATAAGTGGTCTGTAGGGGGGCAGAGAGAAAGACAATTGCGCGACGTGCGAATGCACAGGAAGTCTCCGAAACTGAACGCATAAACATGTCAGTTCAAGTGACTATTATAGTGCTGGTAATTAGTAGGGCAGTAGCCGTCGTCGTCGTCGTAGTACTGGTGGTAGTCCTACAGCAGCAAGAGCAGCTGCAACAGTAGCAGTAGCGATTGCTACTGCTACTTGTAGTAGTAGTCGTCGTACGTACAATAACCACTGTAGTTCACACTATGTACTCAACTACTAGGCGGCTGTGGTTTGTGCAGCCATCTGACTGTGGCCCAGCAAGGCCAATCTAATTACATTGCCACAGAAACCCTAAACCCCAAAACCCTCAACCCGTAAACCCTAAACCACTAAACACCCTAACCCCTAAACCCCTTTTTGCTAAAACCTAAACCCAAACGTATTCTTGGGAGATGCCCGGCCGAGATGATGGAGTCTGTTATGCTGCACTGATGTATGTCTGGCAGCCGAATACATGCTCCACTGAACGCGAGTCTGGAAGCACAGAGCCTTCGTTGTGCATGCATGGAATTTGGGCTATGCTTTCTGCATACCACGGCTTACACCAAACTGACTGCAGCAATCTGGGTGATGCATTGAATTTGGATGCATACGATACAGCGTGAAGGGCCTCTGCCCTGTGGTGTCTACTGACTGGAGTGCCGATGCTGGGCCGTTTTTCCTTGCATCGCTGTCGAGCCTACAACCAGAGGAACGTACCAGTCTGGACGCTTAGACGTACAACGCGCATGAACGGAATTTGAGAATTTGAATGCATGTGCAACTGCATGAAGCTGTCGAGCCCTCATCAGCAAGTGGCAACGGTCTGGACATTTGGGCGTCCAACGAGCATGAATGGATTGGGAATTTGTGTGCATGTGTTGCTGCATGTATGGCATTTTGCCAGTGGGGCCAACTGGACTGAGGATGCCGTGATTTCTGTGTTGATGAGTTCACAGTTTGAGGATGATGCGAATAGCTGCAGGATGCAGGTTGAGGTTGATCGTAGCGCGGATAATGTTTGCTGTCGTCAATGTATGATGGCTTGGGCCACATGTGCCTGTCGTGGGACCAGGGAACCTCGCCAAGGCTTGTCCGAGTGTGAGTGCTGAAACCCTAAACCCCCATCATTCGTTCTCGCAGCTGGCGGTGTCCACTGGCCTTCCCGGATCATCAGCACATGATCAGTGGATGGACGAGCCAGGAACACCTCCTCAGCTAGAGCAACTAGCAAGTGAAGGCGCAGCTGAAACGAAGGAGCTGCGCATAAAACAGTGGCTGCTGCAAAAAAATCTATGCGAAGATTCCCCAACACGCTCTTTGACGCAATCGTCACGCATCGCGAACTTTGGTGTCCAAATCGTGCCAATATACACTCGCATTCTTCCGATAATGCGATCCTATAGTCGTCTTGGGCTAAGTGGCCAGGTCGTCTGCGAGTTGCTTCTGTCCAGCTCGTGCCCGACGCAAAACATTGTCAACATTCTGCCTCGCCGCAACTTCAATACTCGTTCCCTTTTCAGCACGGACTGGGGTGCCGGCCAGCACCTACGACACGGCCTACACAACTCTCAGCCCCCTTGTAAGGCAAGAGCTCGCAGGAAAGCTGTGAATGACAACGGACCGAAGCTTAGGCTGAAACTCCTCTGAGAGAAAGAACCGCAATCACTGCACCATCTGTTCAAGGATAGAATATTGACGCTCATCAACGTGTTCGCAGAGTAAAACGCGACGATGTTGCCGCCACATTAATCTAACGATTGCAAGGGAGAGCAAATCCCACTGCAGACGCCATACTCATTCCCTAAACGTTAAATTGCTGAGCCAAAGAAAGATGCGATTCCGGACCTCTAAAATCTACAAGTTACCTCCACAGAAGAATGACGGCTACAGAAAACCAACCCTTCCTGAAGAAATTGGGTGCAGGGCCTCTGCAGCCGCGCTGACATGTCCTGAAAGTAAGACTGTTACCGGCTTTCCGTCTGTAGCTTTTTCGCATAACATGTCCTTTATTTTGCAAACTTTGGGTTCCTGCGTTCTTGGGTGAAGATCTTTGGGTTCTTGGCTTTAGGGCTTTTGGCCTTTGTGTTGTGTTAGTTAGTTCTTGAGTCCCACGGGTTTAACGGTACGCGCACGTGCAACCTTGCTGCCATACGACGTTTAGTTTGCTTCGAGTTGCGTAAGATCTGTTGCTTGACTGTACATCACAATATGGTGACGTGTTTGCGAAAACGATAGCAAAAACTCCATCATCCTAAACTTCCAAGGTGCTATCAGGTGCAAAAGCCTTGATGCCGTGGAAAGCCCTCGACTCTACCTGGCGATCCATGCTCCCCAACTTCAAGTGAATCCCCACTATCCGGAAAACCCAGGCCAAAACAACCTCATGCTCAGGACGAGAGTCGGTGAAGCCCGCAGCAATGGCTCGCTTAGCATCGAAGACCTCTCCAGGGATCATCACTCTGATTACTCTTCGGCTTCGTGTTCCCGTAACCCTGACATGTCAAGCAAGCAACAGCACTGCCGCAGTAGCAACAGCGTCGTGCATAATCGTCGACATGGCACCCGGCCTCCTGGGACAGCACGTGGACTGCTGAGGCCAACGTGTCCAGGCGCCTGCAATGACGCTTGTCTCCGGTAGGTTCCGGAGTTCTGGGCTGCATATATCGAAGTATCTGACCATCTACCTACGTACGTACGAACACGCGACCAAACGGTCCTATATAGTCTCTGTAAAATCGTATATACACACACATTTATGGATATGGAGGAAGAAATACAGAAAGAATGCAGAAATAGATATATGCGATGAAAAGCAACAGTTAAAACAAGCAGACTATAGCAGACTAGTATGTTTACATGCCGGTCGATTGGAATTGTGCTCGAATGGAACAGCTCTCCGAATGGTCATAGAAACAGCAAAAATTGAAGTGCACCCTGGGCTGTGGTCATGATGAGTTCCAGTTCCAAGCCTTGACAAAAGCTCAAGGTTTCTATGGCTTGGTGCCGTAAGCTTTCTTGATCCGTCCTGGCCCTGAATGGAGCGTTCGTGACATTCATCCGGTGCCTCCTGGAGCCGTGAATCGTGGTGGGCACTGCCTATCTGTTCAAAATCTAGCACCAGCAATGTGAACTGCGATAACCACCCCCAAAATGGGACAAGGACCTAGCCCCACACTAACACCCCGGTTCAGACCCTGCTGGCCCGGACGTGTTGGCAGACTGTACGGAGAGCTCTTCCGAGACGCGGCTGACCTGAAAGGCAACGCGATGCATTGAACCAAGCTCAGAGCTTCATAAGAGCTTCGAAGGGGTCTTGATAGGGGCAATGATGAGGGCTCTATACGGATTCTATAATGGTTCTACATAGATTCGATATAAGGGTTCTGCAAAGCTGTAGTTGTCTGTTTGTGTGTGTGCCGTTTTGGAGGAGTCCTACGACTGCGTAACCATGCCATGTATCATAGTCTGACATTCCGAAAGAAAGCCCGGCTTGCAAGGATATGGCGGGCGTGAAAGTGAAGTGATCCCTCCAAGCCATGCCTAAACGCTGTGCTTGCAGCTGGGTCTACTTGAAACCCAAACCCCCTTTCTCCCACTCGACTCAAGTCTAGCCAGACCTCGAACCTCAAACTCAATCATCTTGACTGAAGCCGACATGCAAACCATGGTCGGGGCTGCAGAGCCATCAACCCTCAAACCCGGAAGGCTAAGCGGCAGAACCTCGAACACGAACCGCAAATCCCAATACCCACTCAATACCCCATCAACCCTAAACCCGCTGAAGGAAACCCGAGGGCCTGCTGCGCGATGTAGAAGCAGCCCACTGCAGAGATAGACGCGCCGAGGACATGCGGAACGAGCATGGTGCCTGAGAGCTCAGCGGCTTTCTTTCCCCTCTCGCATAAAAATCTCATCCCGACAGAACCCACCATGGCTGTTTGCTAGAGTCTCGAGAAGCCAGGAACACAGCTTCAAATTGTACTCTAAATCATTGCGGACACTACATCATCTCTTCCAAGACAGGGTTTACACAGTTTTCACATGCCCAGCTGGATATGTACAGCGGAAAAGGCACCGACGCTGACGCCCACCGATGCTGCCGACGCGGCCTCCAAACAGCGCGATTACCTCTCAAATCCCAAACCCTAAACCGATCTATGCCTCACTACATGAATCTGATCTACAGTAGAGAAAACACGGGTGGCCTGCTGCACTTATTGGACAGAAATGATGTGTTCGACCAGCTCGTTGAAATGACAACACGAATCCTAAACTGCCGCAGGCAAGCAGTACAAGACAGGCTAGTTTGCTTGACACTGTCATTACCGGTTGCACAGCACTGCTTGCACTCTACCTTTCTACCTCCGTAAACCCTGATCTCACAATGCGAGACTATTGAAAACTGAAGCGATATCTGTATCTATGTATTTCTGACTGCGTGCGTGCGTAAGCAATTAAGTGTGTATGCATGTGCGCTGTATTTCCTCCTTTTTTGCATACGCCTGTTACTATAATTACTATAGTTACTATAGTTACTATAATTAATATAATTACTATAACTACTATTGTTGCTATAATTACTATTGTTACTATAATTACCATTATTACTATAATTACTATTGTTACTATAATTATTATTGTTACTATTATTACTATTAGATGATTTAAACCTGCGAGGAGGGCCTCGGCGAGGCCGCTCGTGGGCCGATATCCCAGCCGGCCAAGTGCCGCGCGCAGGGGGCGAGCAGAGTCCAGGAGGAGGGTAGACCTCTTGAGCGGCTGTGGGGTTTTAGGGCCAAGGCTTACGTGCAGAGGTCGTTTTCTGCGGCTCTCTCTCTCTCTCTCACTCTCTCTCTCCCTCTTTCTCTCTCTTTCTCTTTTTTTTTTTCTCTCTCTCACTCTCTCTCGAGCGAGAGAGAGTAACTTTTCGGCCCTGTCTGGGTATTTTGGTGCTGTGCAGTATGTGGCTGGTTGAAACTGTACAGGGTTCTGGATATGTTGAAATTAAACTTTTCGTTAACAGTTGTGAGATGTTCGGGGGGTTACATCGGTTTGAGAGTTCAGGGCGGTTCTGCATCAGCTTTCTTCGTGGCTTAGACTGTTTTGGTTCGGCTTCAGGATCCGGAGCGGCGCTGCGACTCAACCGCTTACATGACACATCCAAGATGCTAAGATCAGGTGCTGTCTAGGCTAATAACATCGACAAAATGAGATGCAAAATCGGTATACCGGACACAGGGAAAGCAAGCACACTGAAGCATTCACCCTTTCAGTAGAAGATCTCTGAACCTTCGATTCTTGAAACTTCGAGGAAGAACGTAGACGTGTCCTTCAAACACGGCCCCCTGAACAAGCAATCCAAGCTCGTCTGGATGTTTGACGGTGCTGCTACTGCGAATATTCAATTTTAAGTCAATGTAACCATCAATTGATTGCCCTCGTTCTTATCATTGACACTGCAAAGTCAGTTGGCCTTGTGGCGCTGAGAGGTATTGAGATGAGCAATGCCCGACATGGATCTGTTAAGTTTGGAGCTCGAGGTAACGTGCCGGTGGGCAAATCCAAACAGGGACTCTCGAAAAAGACCCGGAACACCAGGATCCTGACTGTACGGACCCCTAACTGAACCATTAAGATTACATAAGTGATTAAGGACTAGGCCGTGAGTTGTTGGGTTTGTGTTATGGAGTTCAGAAGCTTCGTGGCCGAGTGGCACTGTCAGCCATGCCGGCTTTGGGGCGGCTGCAAGCGTACCTTGAGCAAGGGTTTATCTAAGTTTATCTCGCAGTAAAGATCACATCCAACTAATACCAAAAGTAGGAGCTCTCACCTCCGAAGACTATGCAACATCATAACCAGCTGCCACAACAGTGTCTGCACGGAAACTCTCCGCTGAAGAATAAGGTATAAGGTTTCAGCACAGGGCTCGCAAACCCATCAAACCCCAAAGCCTCAAGATTCCAAGAAGCCTAAACTGGGGAGCCAACAATTTGACTAAGGTTTGGGGGACTACACTACTACACCATATCTAGTTCATGGTTGGTTGGAATAGTACTGAAAGGATAAACTTCTCCTCCTTCTATTGAGTTGAAGTACGTAACTATGCAAAGTAGCACAGCGGAACCACAGAAGAAGGTTTACAAACAGGCTTGCGGGTTTAAAAAGGGTCTTGGGGGTGTTCTTGTTCAGAAACTCGTAGGATTCACCAAACCCTGACCCTGCTTGCGGTGACATGAACTCAGTTCCTGAACATGACCCCAGTCTCGAGGTGATCTGGTCAAAGAACTTCTGGACACAATTTGGTAGCGAAAGCGAGTTGTTCAGCAAAGTTTCCGGGTTTCGGACACATCTACACCTTCAGAAGCACCAAGGGCTGATACCAGAGCTAAAGCAGGTCGTCACTGATCTTTCTGCCCTGTCTGCAGCACTGGCCTGTCACTCGACATCCCAAGAAACTCCTCAGCCAAGGGGCGTAAGTAACTCCTGAGAGAGTGCTCCTGGGTGGCTGCGAGATTTCGAGAAGAACGACTACACGAACTAGGGCGTTGCACCGGCTAGTTGCTGCAGAAATGCTACGAACTTGGCTCAATATTGCGGGGGAGTACCTACGTACTCTCGAATTGTACAAATACGCAGCTGAAGCAACATCCGACACTCCTAGACCTCCATAAATGGCATAGAACCTTGTTACGTTTACGATGCCTGTAGAACAGCTTTCCAAAAAACAGTGCCGTTATACACACAGAAAACAGATACGGTGCAAAAGGGGCAGTAAAGACCAAAAGAACAGTCTCTTGCAAACCCCACGAGCCTAGCGTAAACGCCAATGTAAGTCTCAAACCGCGGCGTGTAAACCTGCAGCGTGAAAACCCTGGAACATCTGTTATACCCTACAACTGTAAGACCTTCACAACACCCCCACGCTCAACTCTCGAAGACCTATAAAAAAACCCAACCCCAACGCTACAAACATAAAATCCAACCCCGAAGCTCTGAACCCCACAGCAACCGTATAGTGCCCGCAGGCCACACTAGAGCCCATGTAATGCCCTTGTAGAACTGCTACAGAACCCCGATGGTACTCTTCACGGAAGCCTAAGACAGCCATAGTCTCGGAGAGGAACTCCGCCGGTAGAGAGGTCAGGCCGACGGCCCTCACCATAGGGCAAAGTTTGGGGGTTTGGGGAGTTCGAAACTGAGGGGCGGATCGCGTTTTTGGCGCACTTAGTGGTATTGGTAGAGTGGTGCGATAGCTTGTGGGGGTTGGGGTGCGGGGCTTCATCGCCCGCGCCTGTGTGTGTGTGTGTGTGCGTCGTATATTCACCTGAAATCACACATTGTTCGCCACTACAGCGATTGGTCGCCTATAACAGATTAGATTAAAGCCCCAATTAAAGGGATCGGTTGTGGGGGTGAGTGGGTCGTATTGGAGATCTAGCGACTTAACTGATTCAAGGTTCGGGGTGTCGAGATTTTGGCGTAACGTCGTAGCTGCAACTTGGCAACTAAACCCTTTCGCAGGGACTTGTATATGCAAGTAAATCCTAAACCCTGAACCCCCTACACCCTAAGTTGACTCATCCATGGGCTCTGCCATCAAACCCGAGTCAAGAGAGTCCCTTCCCATCAGCTGACAAACAGCTAAGTGCCTCTCCCCGTCCGGGGCGACAGCAGCGAGCCGTGCGACCATTCCGGTGAGCCCCGTGGACAATCCGTCGAGGACGGTGGCCGGACTAACCTTGTTCTCTCGCTCTCTGCCTCTCTATGTCTCTGTTGCGCTCGCCTTGCCCTCTCTCTCTCCCTCCTCTCCAAGCCCGAACTAGACTTTAAACCCCTCGTCCAGCCATGATTGTTTTAGTCTTGATACAAATGCGTGCCGGCATGTTCGGTTTGTACAAACACACTGCGCCAGAAATGCCGATCTGCAGACACAAGGAAAAAGGCACGCACGTGCCATATTCAACTGTCCATCCATGCACCCAGCCAGCCAGCCAGCGAGCCATGCATCCATCGCATGCACACACAAAGCACATGTACACGCACACATACACCTTTATACACCATGTACGTATGTACATACGCATATGCCCAGCGATTGCACCGCGTGATACAGAGAAAGAGAGAGAGAGAGAGAGAGAGAGAGAGAGAGAGAGAGAGAGAGAGAGAGAGAGAGACAAAGACAGAGCGATGGAGAAGGACAAAGAGGGCTCCATGCCGTCGTGTTCCTGGAGTCGTGTCTCTTCGCCTTTGAGTATGTTGTTTGTCGTGGCATGAAGCACAGGCAGCTACAAAAACTCGCTGACATGATTCTGTGATTGTATTGCGTTGATGATGGATATGGTTAGGGGGCTTCCCTGCACGGGCTGTCCGGAAGATCTCCGGATTTCCGGGATGTTCCGATGGCATGGACAGGGCTGAGACTCAGGCCGGAAGGGTCCGGGGGCTGGGCCTAGGGGTCAAAAACTTGGGCCAAGGCGTCGCTAAAAAGACGAGTGCAACCGAGCCTGTTTACGTACGAGTTTGGCAAGGGCCCAAGGACCTCAATTTGGAGCAAAACCACCCCATTCTGGCAAATGCTGCAATGCCAATCCTGCGCTGCCACCGTTGATGTAACATACGCACCAATCATCGCATGCTTGGCGGGTCTGCCGGGGTGCCACTTCTGCCCAGGACTCGCAACTTCCTATATCAGTTAAAAGCCGACATGCAGTATAACAGTATAACAAAGGATCAAGCAACAACAAACTATGCAGCCGTTGGCTGTACGAGTATCTGCCCAGACAGCACGGAACCTGCTTCTCGCTACGAATGCGAGCATACTGTCCCAGGGCTGACAGCCCCGTGAGATATCTTCAGCGAAGTAGCATGTACGTAGGAACCCAAGCCGGGTCCTGCAGGTCAGGCCCGCTTCAGGAAGGCTCTGGGATGGCTTGCAATGACCACCGAATCTTGAAGAATTCTGATTCCTTCTTCTTACTCTCCCTGGTTCTTCTTCCGCACGACGTCCGGCAGTTGGCAGTCCAGCCATTTAGGATTCCCCTTTCGCTTCCGGTCTTCGATGCTCGGAAATAAGCTCTCAGATATGCCAAGATAGTCTCACATGCCCCTCATCAAGTTGGTAATGTTGTGAGAAATTTTGGCTTCTGATCAATCCGCACACTACAAGAAACATGGCTGACACTAGCTACCAGCACGGCTCACCTTTTCCCTGAAGGAGCCCTCTATACTCTCACCGGAGCCCGGATGCAATTCGTCAGGTGTTGCATGCAGTGCCCTGAAGCCCCGACTAGGCGAGTTTACGCTTTCCGCTCTGCTTCAGCCTGTCACATGTTGTTTTGCATCCGGGTCGCATTGATGCCAGTAGCCGGGAGTGTTGCTTTATGCAGTCTTTTAGCAGCACAACCGAGCAATCTGCGTCTTAATGATGAACATGATACTTCCATTTCTTCTGGCAGCGCATGTCATGACAGTAAGTATAAACACTGCCAGAATGACAATCAAAAAGAGACAATAGATCACATGAAGCCTTTCCAGTCCAGGTCCTGTGAGGTGCTCCTGAGGCAGACGTCGCATCAAGGTTTCCTCGACGCTTTGCCAGAGCTGCCCTTGCCTGCATCAGAGAAGAGACTGCCAGTGTTTGAGCTAATAAAGATCTCAATTAAACCCTAACCCTGAGGGTCCATCTATCCATATAGTATATACTTTGGGCCCAACGTACCCGAATAGGGAGTTCTTTAAGGCCGAAGTATAATATACTATTTGGGTACATGGACCCTTAGACCTAATGTCTTCGAATCCTAATTAACACCCTACAGTCCCAGCCCCCCCAAAAACCCTGAAAACCTAGAGACTCCTGTACTTGAGTCTAACTGCTAGGGTACAGACTTGAACAGGCTAGTGAAGCTCAGGATTTCTTGCATGCTCGGGATGGAGTTCAGAGCCCTTTCCAGTCTGACGTCGGATTCTTGCAAAGTTTAGGGCTTAGGGTTGACATATTCTTCAGTATCTCTACGAGCTTCAAACAACCCGCTGTTGTGTTGGGCTTTCGGGCTTCTTTCGCCCATCTTGCCTTGTAGCATCAACAGCATCAGCTGGATTCAATGGCACCTTGCAGTAAAAGACAGTCAGGGAGGACAATGATCAGGCACATGTGCGCGGGGATGCGCGGGGGGGGGGGGGGCACAAGCACATGGTCGCACCTGTGCTTCCTTCACGTCCCTCTTTCTCCCTCTCTCTTGATTATCCTGCATTCTTGCTTTGACTGGGCTTGTGACGGCTTGTGGTCTTAGTGTCAGGGACCCAGGAGCTCCAAAACAGACTCCACACAAGCAACAAAACACCACTCCGGTGTGCCACTCAGCCGTGCCACATGGGGAACAAGGTCCAGCGTGTTGACGAAACGCGCCACCCGCAAGGCCCCCGTTGTGAGGCACTTCTCCCGAAAGAAGCTGCGAAATATCTCCTCAGCGCTTCGGGCTTCGGGGCAGTAGTCGATCTCCGCTCCATGCATCACTGGTGGAATCAACAGCCGGATTCGGATCGACTCGTCCTCACAACCACCCTCCCCCCCACCCCCTCTCACGATCTGCCTGCTAAAGCCTAAACCCCTGCGTCGGCCTCTTCAAACTCAGAGCAGAAGACCTTCTGCTACCAGGTGTCGTTGCCGACTCTGGGGCTTCCAAACGTTATCAGCTCCTCGGCAAAGGGCTCTAACAATTTTGGTTCCAGGGTTAGGGGTCCCCTTTTTTTCCTGAAGGGGGGGGGGGGGTCCAAGATTTTCTAAAGGGCTTCTGATTCGGGCCCTGGCATCTTGCGGACTCCTTGATTTTCTGAATACTTTCGGGAGCCGGGACCGTGGGTTGGGGTGCAAGCTAGGATTTCCTGAGGCATGGGCTCTCGCGGAGATGTTGAGGGAAACCCAAGTGAGGGTGCGTGAATAACCCCCATCCATTTACATGACCCTTAACATGGTTATCGTTTTATTTTACACTTATCGTTTTACAGGACTTGGGGTCTGTGTGATCTACTTCATGCGCCTTTTGCCACTCTTATCGTTTTACAGGCAATTGGACTGCGTGTTCTAAAAATCTCGGTTATCGTTCTTTTTTATTCTTATCGTTTTACAAGGCATAGGCAATGTTCTTGACTTAAAGACGCTTTCATCTAAACCCCGATAGCGGTGTTTTATCATCCCTCAAGTAGTGATGCAGAGCAGCACGTACTCACTGGCCGAAAACCCAAGGGAGTAAACGTAGAATCGACTACCTTATAAGAACGCCAAAAGTTGAGAAGTTGAGTTTTTCAGCCAATAAGACATGATTTAGGGCCCTAATAAACCCTATTATAGATCCCTTGTAGACCACTTTAAGAGAGAGCTTCGAGGGTTCAAGGCGCGCCCAGGAATGTGCAGGCGTCTGGAACAAAACTTGAAACCGAACTCTCCGAACAACCCGAGCCAAAGCTAGCCTGTTGTATTACGAGGACTTGAGGTGATTGATCTGAAACTCTTGGCTTAAGCATAAATGGCTTTGATTTTGGTGTTCAAGCGTCGCCAAAGTAGTGCCCTCACACGTCTTTGCCGTCCTCAGAAGGTCCTGAGGAGCCCACCCGAAAAAACTTGGTATCCAAACCCCAAAACGAAACCCTAAACAAATGCTTCGGGTTGAAGCCTTGAAGCCTCGAACTTCCAGTTAACAAAGGCAAGGGACGACCTGCCTGAAGCCTTTGCAGCACAGGTCAAGGGCGCCAAGGGTGGCCAGGGCACCTCCTAAGGAGTAGCCCACAATGACCACCTCAAGAGCGTTTCCAATCAATGGGCATTATGGAGACTGTAAACACATCTTCGACGGCTTTATCTGTATGCTTAAGTCTGCTTACGTCCTGGATGCCTTGATTTCGGCATCCGTGTATGAAGAATCGCATATCAGCACCACCCAGGGACCTAGGTTACAGTATTTGTCAAAGTTCTCGAGCTAACATGTCACGAGCGACCACTGCGATCACTACGACGACGACTACTGCTGCTACAATACGACATGTCTACTGCCGCAGCGACTCGCATAGAATCTCCTCCTCCTCCTCCTCTCCTCCTCCTCTCCTCCTCCTCCTAGGTTTAGGAAGACCAATGCACGAATGCTCACTACAGCATCACGAGGCACATCGTCATTGCCTCCATCACCACCGTCACCACCACGACCACGACCCCCGCCTCCGCCACCAACGCCACTGCAAGCACGACCCGTGCCCTTACCCCCACCTGCACTATCCTCATCAGAATCCTGGTCCTCATCTAGATCATGCACACGGCCATGCTCACTAGCAGCGTCATCATTATCTTCCTCACCGTCGCAGCATCATTATCACATTCGTCCTCTTCTGCTTCGTCAATACTAAGAACAGTCGAGCAGTGGCCACGGCCTTGCGGCTGTCATTAAGCCGCCGCAGCGCCGGGGCCACTCCGAGCCAAGCTGCTTGGAAGCCCTCATGTACATGGCCTGGCCCACTTCGATGAGTCCAGGCACTGCATCCAAAAAGTGCGTGAGCAGTACAATTTAAAGCGAACGTGTGTTCAAATCTTCTGTGAAGCTCGGAACTTCCTCCAAGCACATTGAGCAATGCCTCAACTCTCATCTTCTTGAGACGGCAGCTTTGCTCCTGCCTGTAGCCTCCTCAGCTATGGAGCTGTCCTGACAATCTGGGAGATTGGGGATTCGAAGCCTCTGGCTCAAGCTCTGGCAATCATAGCATCAAAAGCCCGGGTCTTCCACTGTCAAGCACTGATTTTCTGCAAAACCCAATACGCACCTCCGCACCCCCAACTTCAACCAGTGACGTCGTCTCAAGGTTCCGGGACGAGACCCCAACCAAACCTACGAGCGCTGCGCTTGTACGAACCCAGTAGGCTTGACAGTTCGAACAGGGTGTTGCATTGCGCCAAGTATACTCATATACGGACACAAAAATCCGACACCCTCCACGCAGCCCCAGGGTCCAGGGTAGCCAAGCGGATGCGAGCATTGGTCTGCATCCAGCATTCGAGAAATGCCTGCGAAAAGCCGATCATTTTAAGAATCATTATCACAATAAGCTAAATGAATGTATACACAGCATATAAATGTACAGTGTTGCCCTCCTGACTCACAGGTTGGGAAATTCGAACTGTTTTGAGTTGAAGCAGTAGGGTGTCAGTAACCCTTAGTTCCTCATCATTCCTTAAGAACAAAAAATATACCCCGGAATGGGGCTCTTATCAACTATCCTCCAGTACCCCGAAGGCTCCAATTATAGAAATGCTACCTACTCTGTGCTCTGAAAATTGGAAATAGCTACCTAAGACCTACTTTAGTCTATTTGGAGCCTCACGGGTATTATTTGGAGCAGCATGGGTACTAGGGGGCCCCAAGTTAGGGGATCTACTTTTGGGATCCTCCGAACATTTTTGGGTTAAGCCGAAGGTCGCCGGAATCAGATTTAGGTTTCAAGCCTGGGTTCAATCGGGGTTAGTGCCTGTTCCTGGTCGGCCCGACTCCGGGTAGCTCGGATGCCGTCACTAACGCTAAACCCCGACACTTCAAACCCGAAGTTCTCTCACCGTCAAAGCGGTATAAGAACAGGATTTTTTGGGTCTATTACAAGGTATCTTTATATAGGAACCATATGACAGTACGGGGAGAAAGTCCTACTTATCCCGAGCCCTACAAAGATAGTATGATCGCTAGCATGACTATGAAGATTCTCAATGCTGGTACTTCTGCTAAACAGTTGGCATTAATCTTCATTGTTGTAAGTAGTCTTGTTGTTGATGTTGTTGTTACTGCTACTATGTCTAGTACTATTGCCATTGTTATTCTTCTTCTTCGTACTACATCAAAACCCTACACAATACAGGGAACTCCAGAAAGTTGGAATATGGATTAATGGTAGGATCCCCTATAATTTACCTTAAGGGGTTACGATAATGATATTCCAACTTTCTGGCTTCTACTGTAAAGGAACCCTAAACCCCTATAGATCCCTTTAAAGGAACCCCATAGATCCCCTGAAAGGCCCCCTTAATACTTTAAGGCTCTGCAACATGACAGCTAACGTCTAGAACCTTTGGCTGGGGTCTCCAGGCCTCGGGGCGCTGCAGCGCATCCGCCTCGCTCCCGAGCAGGAAGACCTGAAGGGTGCTCACGGCATCCCCGTCAGGGCATCCAATAATAACACTCATACTCATAGCCATACTATAGTAATGATCATAATAATCATAGTAATGCTAGTATTACGAAAAGCAATATATTTTTCTCTCTTCTTCTTTCTCTCTCTGCAGGGTTTGGGGTTTAGGGTTGCGTCCAGAGGGTCTAGCAGCAGCACCAGGCACCGAAGGGAGAGCTATTTGTATTTGTGTGCGACATATCGGTATCTATCCATAATCTACATATGTGTCTACCCACCTACCTACCTTTCCATCTACCTATGCATGTATCTATGGGTCCTTCCACATGCATCAGTATGTATGCATGTATCAGGATTCCATAGTAAAGCATGGTGGCTTGCTTTCTGGAATCCAGAAGCATGGCTTGATACTACACATTGCGCATGACCGGAAGACGTGCAAGAAGTTGTGTGCACACAAGCCCTGCGCGTCAAGAATTTTACTGCCTGCAGACGCCACTGAGCTAGATTGGCCTTGAGCCGAGTATCGGGGTTCCGGTTAGTACGGAACCTTCAGACTCCGAAAACCCGCGCTTCTTAAACAGGAAGACCGTCATCATCCTGAATAAATCTTACATAAGTCCCGAGATCAGAGTTTGAATCCGCAGCGAGAAGGGGCCCTAAGCAAGGAATTTTGGAGTGACTCAGAAACACGCGCCCTCTCTTTTGCCTGGCCTTGGCAGCCTCGGTATCGCTGCCAGGCTGGAAGAAACCCGGGACGTGCTGGCGCAATGGAGGGTTTAGGGGTTTAGGACTATAATTATAAGGGTATTATGAGGGTCTGCAAGGGGTCTGGCTCGGGGCCTAGATTAGGCTTTGGGCTTTCCGCGTAGGGGAGGCTTTGCACATCTCCGAAACAAGGTGGGGAATTCGGAGCTAGAAAGCCAATTGTGGGCATACGAACCACGTTCCAGAAGTAACGCTTGTAGTCAGACGGTCCACGGTCGACCGCGATGTCCAAATACATGCCGCAGCCGGAAGGTTGGATTTGGCAGGTGCCCGAGCCCTCTTGCTGATTTTGAGACAATGACGAGCGAGCCAGAGCCCTCCGGGATCTGGAGTTGCACACAGTGCTTCTGGCTGGAAGCTGGATGTCTTTGTCTCTGTTCTCGGCATGGTGCAGTTGATACTCCCAGCAGAACATTGCACTTCTAGGCCCAAGCCTGACGGCTTAGCAAGATTCTGTTCAACAGAGGTTCAGATCACCGCGGCACAGGTATCCCCAGACTCATAATCTAGACCCCTCATGATTGAAGACAATGCGTGGAAGCTTAAATATTGAACCAGAAACCAAGAACCTTTTTCAAGCCTCAATAATTAAACTTGGCAGACTTAGCCCAAACCCAGCCCACAGTGAATCTTAGCTGAACCTTGGAAAGACCCATTACACACTTTAACATCTCTGTCAAGCAGGACCTCGCCATCTGCGCTCAAGCGAACCAGGCCCTGTCCAGGCTTCTGTTGAGGTCTCTGTCTGGCTTAAGCTTACTTTTGGTTAGTAGGGAATGGAAGAATGGTAGTAATAGTAGCTATGATTGTGCCCCATTCCTCCATTCCCTACTAACCCAAGGTAGGTAAGGTGTGTCAGCAGTTCTATCGTTGATTCTTGGCGACTCATAGCTGTGCCTTCACGGGAAGCTTTCAAGGAAACTATAAAAGCCCTGAACGGTCTTTCGGGTGGAGTCAAGGGCCTAGGAGTCTTGACCATTTGTTCAGGCTTGGTCCACTCTCGACATTATGAAGATACCCAAACTGTGCAGTTTGCACCGTTGCTGTTGCTTTAGAATAAAAATCGGGTGCATAACTGCAGCTACCGGGAAACTGAGATTCTTGACAGCAAGCACTTCCAAGGCACCAAACGCTTGAGGATTCAGTGCGCGGCTACTAGACTCGAATTGACAACCAAAGGCCCGAAAAAACTGCTATCAACCAAAGCCAGAGTCCTCGCAAAAAGCTTGTAAGGTTTCTGCTAGCACCACTTCAACTCAGCGCGCATGTGCCAGCTAAGTCTACAAGCAGCAAACTGCCTGTAGGAACAAATTCACCTCTTGGGGATACCTTCCGTGTGTGACGCCTGTCGGGTCTTCGGAATGGACTTGAGTTATTGAGCTGCTGCGTATTCTATGCACCAGCTCGCTCCGCAAACCCTGTAAAACCCTCAAAGCCTGACAAAACCCCGAAACCCCAAAATCCCTCAACCCTTTTCAACGAAGTCAAATCCCTAAACCCTAAACATCCCTAAACGCTAAATCCTTAGGTCCTTAACAATTAACCCAAACGGGACCTGCTCGTGGCACAGCTGCTCCATCTGCCTTGGATCCTTTGCCTCGGCAGACGGCACGAGATTAGGATTTTTAGGGTGCACGGTTGTGGGCTGCAGGGATCGGGACTGGAGTTGACTTCCCGTTTCAAACTTTGTGAGTGGCTGGATAATTGACATATCCAACACCCGCTCAAACCAGAAAAAGGTCAGTGAAAAGGCTGAGCTGACTCCTCTATTGCTCTATCCAAGCCAACTTGGGAGTGCGGGTGGCAGGTGCTGTGTCAGCCGCCCCGCATGTTCACACAAGCTGTGCTCAACCAGGGTACGTGTAGACGATGCAGCAGTCGGACCAGTGGCAACTGGCAGGTGTGGATCCAAGCTCAACTGACTTCTGCAGAGTGATCGGCTCTGGTCCCCTATAAACACGGCTCGACGAGTGAATGACTGAAAAGGCGTACATCAAACTGCACATCATCTCGCACTACTGCTAGCGGAAAACTTGCATGCTGTGGCATGCCTTTCTCTGAACGTCATCCACAACCTAGAGCATCATCGTCCCCGTCCTTAGTGCTAGCAGCAGACGCAACCACCACCAACACCACCTCATGATCGCTATCACCAGCGGCTGAATTCAAGCGCCACCATGGTTACCATCATACTGACGCTCATCATCCTCAGAAAGCCGACCATCGCCAATACCATCGTCAGCAGCACCGACAAACCGTAGTGATCGTTGTCACTGGCCTCCCGTCCTCCTTCTTCACCTTCTCCGGCTGCTCCTCCAAATCCTCCCTACTCCTCGTCATCATCATCACCGCCACCACCATGATCATAAACACGACCACGCAATGACCATCATCATTGGCGGCAGATTACTAGCAGCACCACTCCCATCACTACCAAAAATCACCACCACTACTCGCACGAGGTGGTGGATGTTAACATGCGTGCATGCGTACCCTGTAATCAAATGCTCCCCACCAGCTCGGAGCCAGCCAGAAGAAGCTGGGCGTAATCAGCGTCACCGTCCTGGAGCCAGTGCTCTTTAAACCTTTAGGAATCAAGGCGTCGAATGTCCTTCTATGTATAGCTCAATTCAATGCTGGGACTCGAGTGCGACGGATTGCACGCGCTGCTTCTATAAGTACGATTCTCTGGAAGGATACGCTGAAAGCATCGAGCCCTTGAGTCTTTGTCCTTCATATCGGTTTGGATTGCGCTGCTGCGTTGGACGTGGCATGATTTGTGGCATGACGGGTTGAATCTCTGAGGATGCCTTGCCTGGACTTCAGGCTCCGCAACCTCCAGAAGGTCAGCAGAGGCCTGTCTCGACCTGAGCGATGAATGCCAGGACGGAGCTTCGAGCACTGCCGGGGGAGGATTGCAGAGGTTCGCTTGGCACTCTTGTTCCAAGCTTCCTCCGAATTTGTGAATCACTCACACCAATCGGAGGCACAACATGTGCTGGGGCCGCAGCCCCACCTCCGACTGTGTAGACTCCGCATCGTCTTCCTGCACGTGTTGGGGTCTGGAGTTGGGTCAATGCAACCACGGATGGAGTATGTGATACTATTACTATTACCCTTACTATTACCGTTACCGTTGCCATAACCATCTCATTACTAGCTAACATCGGCTTCCCAGTAATCAAAAGCACTCAACAATACTGAATACCCTTTTGCGAAACATGTCCCGGGCATTCCTCCGGAGGTGGTAGCGGCCCTCCATTGTCATCTGCATGGCTTGCTGCGTGTTGCGGCTGTCGCGATTCTGAAGCGTCTGCAAGATCTTCAATGCCAACGGGCTCTTGACTGTGAGTCTCGATCTGCGACTGCTCAGTCGGCAGCTGTTGGTCTTGCGCTGCCTGTGCCTTGACGGCAGTGGACACCAATGTTCCGGCCAAGGCCACAGCAGCAAGGGCACCCAGGGCTCCACCACTGGCAACTGCTGCTACACCTGGAAGTGTCCGAAAATGAAGTAGCTACCTAAACAGTGGGATCCCTTTTAGAAGGACCCTAAAAGAACGTATCCCCTAATTTTCGGAAACCCTAAACCCTTTATAGATCCCTTTAGGAACCCTTATGTATCCCTATAAAGGTACCCCTTAATTTTCGGAAACTCCCACCAAGGGCTCCCCCAAGCGCGCCGCTGGCTGCACCCGCCAGGGGCGCCGCCGCGCGGCCCAATGCCTGCTGTAAGCGGCCTTGGGGCCGTTCCTGGGCTCTTGTAAAGGGATTTATAGGGTTTAGGGTTTTAAGGGTTAGGGGCTTCTTGTTAAGGGATTTAGTTCAAGTTACCAGAATATGGAAACCGTCTTATTTAAGTGCTATATAGATCCCCATTATGGTAACTGAAATATTATTAAATTAAATTCCTTAACAAGAACCCAGTTTCCTGGGCTGCCTCACCAGTCTCGCCATCGACTCCACGCCCAGAGCTGCTGCCCTCCGGTGCTGAGTTTCTGGCCGCCAGACTGTCGGTGGCACCGTCAGCGTTGCCGTCGGTGTCGTCTCCGGACGGTGGGACTTGTGCCACTTCGGAACCGTCCGTAGCTTCTCGCATGATGCGAACATGGCGCTTTGCAAGCTCAAAGTGTAGTGTAGTGGAATGTACGGCCTACTTCACGCCAATTCCGGCAGCTACGGAGTAGGACACCCCAACTCCTCGCATCCCGAATCCTTCCCTGTGACAGTATTCAGCACAAGCCTGGCCTCGATGGCCAATGGAAAACGGCTGCAGTGGACAGCGAGACAAGAAGCAGCAAGGAAAGCAAGGGCATGCACTCAAGAGAAATTAAGCTGTTGAAGCATCGGCCATGCAACGCTCGGCGTGGCGATCAGGACAAGCTGTGGTGTTCATTCCACAGGCACAGTTGGCATCGCACAGCTGGAAAGCGGGGGTGGCACAGGTCCAAAGTACGCATCAGCAGACTGATGCCACCAGCTCCATACAAAGCCTCGGTCTGACGAAGCTCGGAATCAACGAAGAGGTCAGAGCATCGCTATGCGCATAGACATACATGCCTACCTATCTACCTGCTTGCCTACCTACATACCTACATTACTGCATACATACATACACATACATACATAATACTACATATATCACCTGTATACATATATAGGCAGGTGCATATGCATGTGTACGCACGCAGACTGTATGTGCATGTCTCCACCTATCTTCCGATCTATCTTTATGCCTGTCTATCTACCTACCTATCTCTCGATCTAACTATCTTTATGTAGATGAATATGCCTTGCGTAATAAAGCTAACAGATGAGCTTCCTTGTTCGAACGACTACAGCAGACTTGCTTCCGGCTCTCTGTGTTTGGATCACTTGTCAACACCATAGAGCTTCTTGTCGTGTACAGCATGCAAGACCATCGCTGATCATGTCCACGCTTTGACAAGTCAGTTCTGCTGAGCCAAGCACTTGGCGACAAGCTTCGTGGCCTTCGGCTACGATAGCCAGAAAGCCTGCAACAAGGTGTCATCGAGGCGCAGGGGCCAGGGGCTTAGGGTTGGGACTCGCGAAGTGTCGTCATCGCACAATGCTTACACCTGTGGTCCTCACAAACCCTGCAAGTACCGCAAGCCTGGAATATCATCGCGTGATTTTATTGAACCTCAAAGCTACTTCAGCCACTCCAGGCCTGGGAACCTACAACCTGAACCAGCCTGAGCTCTGCTCTCATGTCTTCCTGTTCCTTCGCCTGGCCTGCAGCATAGGCACACAGCGTCGCAGCTCGAGGGTCGACCTGGGAGGGTTTGGGTTTCTCTTCCAAGGCTTGCAGGGCAATGCTTGGAAGCCTGGTGGGCGGCCGAAGATAGTTTTGGGAAACCCATCTGAATCTGCGATGCATGTTCTATGCAGGCTACACAAGCACACCAGGGTTCAAGCAGCGTGGGCGCAGCTCCAGCTGACGGTTCCTGCAGTCAAAGGATTCGTCGGAACTGTCGTGTCACTTCGCTGCTCTGATTTTGGGTCTCAACATGAATTCCCTTCCAAGTATTTAAAGGACATTCGTGGCATCTCGTGGCATGCTGGGTGCAATGACTTCAATTTGTTAAGCAAAAAAGCAAAAGGCCTACATGCAACCAAGCGTACACATGGATCAGATTGTACAAGTAACAAGGGTAATTGCTGTTAATCGATTGCGGAAGGTTGCCACAAGATGCAAGTTCTAAGGTCATAGGTTCTTTGTTTCTGTCGTTCTTGGCTGCATTATGGCATACACCCGCAAACCAGCTGTCTACAAATGCAAGCATGTGTACCTTCTGTACCCTGCTTCAGTCGGTGGGCCTGACGTGTGCGAAACATAACCCAACTCCAGGCGTGTTTCTTGAAACGGCACGCTCTCCGTCCTAAAGCTACAGGGTCACAGATTGTAAGCTTGTTTAAGAGATAACTTTCCTGTTGCAAGACAGGTGCTCAGAGGCCCTACTACTATCACGGAGACCGAACGATTTTTTGGACTCTTTATGACGTGACCCAAGAAGGCAAACTTAAAACGACTGCAACAGTTTAGTAGGGCTCCAGGAGACAATCTACGTTTCGACATACAAGCCGTGCCAAATAATCGGGCTCGGGTCCGCCGCGAAAGAAACTGGCCCTCTATTAGTTCTGCCCAAACATCGGCTTGGATGTCGCTTCCCACCATAAAACCTGAGAGCGCAAACCATGCACAATGGGCCCACCTATGCCGGCAGTGGGCTGCTGTCGTCCCTCCTGCACGAGCACCCCGATTTCAAAGCACAGGGTCTGAGGCTCAGGGGCGGTCGGAGAGAAGGATTCCGTGTGGACTACCATATGAACCCGAATCCCCCGCAGGCAGACCACAGCGGTAGCACTTGGCTACATCAACGCGGAAAATGGTCTTACCATATCTGGCAGTCGCCTTGGTTGGAGGCTGTGTTCTTGAGACTTCCTTCAGAGCTCGCTGAGGGTTTCTGGCCCCTGTCTCGTGCATCATATGACTAGAGCGACTGCCTCTGCCGCAACTGTATTTGTGACGCATATCGCGTAGCTATACGACCGTCCAAAATTTCAATCCGCGCATTCATTTCATCAGCGTCTAAACCTGCAGACAAAGGCGGGCATGTGACGCAAAGCCATTCAAAAGCACTACTGACTGCGTCTTCAGCGGACATCAATCTCGGCGACACGCGAATCCTGAATCGTGCCGACGACAAAGGAAAGCTAGCCTTGACACAAAGTCCCTAGTGAAAACTTGACACGATGTCCTCCAGTTTCAGTCTTTCCCATACCCTCGAAACCTAAACCAAAAGAAGGGTGTCTTTTTGAAGAGGTGCTAGTCAGGATAGAAACCTGTGGCCAAGGAGGATCCAAGGACGCCAAGCAGCACACAACTTTAAGCCGACCTGCCTCCAAGGCCGTCACCTGGCTTTCAAGTTCTAGGATCTAGCGCATAAGGCTGATATTTCAAGGTGTATAGGCTGTATAGGGCCTATAGTGGACTTACAGGAGGATTGCAGAGGTTTAGGGGCTCACGGGGCAAAGGTTTTGCAGTTTCGACTCGCGCATTACAGCTCCACAGTCTTCACTCAGCTTTGCGGTTCAGGGCTTCAGGGGTTTAGAGTTGCGGGGTGTTGGGGTTTGGACGAAGCATCTTGGACTTTTCGATTCTTTATAAGGGTGTTAAGGTGTTTATGTTGGGTTACGGGGTGCTCCAAACCAGGAGCTAGAGGATGGACGCCCGACATCTGCCAAAGCGACTGTCCAGGCGAGGCAAGTGGAAGCTTTACCAAAGCAATGTATACATATGTGTGTATACACACATAGTATATACTGCATAAATACACACAGACACACACACATATGTATATATATATATATATATATATATGGTACCCCCCCCCAGGACCTACCTCCAAACCCATCGGCCTACACACAGGATACCATACCCCATCACCTACGCACACACACACACACACACGCACACACACGCAACATGGACCTGGGTATACGAAGATTAGTGTATACGAACATGACTATACCAGAGGCCCGGCTGCATTAAAACCAGCATTAAACAATTAAAATTTAATGCAGCCCGGCCCGTGGAACCAAGAACCAAGATGCCCAGGAGTCTTGAATCCTGAATCTAGGGACATTTATGAAAGAAATGAGGAATAAAGGAGAACAGCCTGTAGAATACCTTACAGAATGACCTTTCTACAAACGGTAAATAAACTCATGTAGAATACGATGATAATACCTTATAAAATATTCTATATTCCCTATACACCTTGTACACCCAAGATCTGGGAGTTCGCCAGTTGAATGTGGTTTATTTGGCAATGAGCCTGATTTTCGCGCCTTGCATTGGAGAACCTATTCTATGCGAAGCCTTCTAAAGGTGCTACACCCGAGGTTCCAACGAAGTTATAAGACACGAAGCAACAACGGGGCTGAGGCCCGGAGAACCAGCAAAGGCATCACCCCGCCCCGTTTCCCTGCGAACTTGCGGATAGGACCTCCCTGAAATCTACACCCCTAAGATAGGGCTTTAATAATTAGAATAGGGTTCTGGGGCGCATTATGCTATAATCATGATAAGTAACCCCCAAAATAGTATTGGTAATTATTTAAGCCCTCACAGTAAACTCTAAACCCAGAACCCCTTAACCTCGGCTCCCATCAGCAAGGCCTGCTCCTGGAGCAGTTGCATGACCTTGTGGGCTCCGGCTACGGATTTCCCGAATGCCAAGCACGCAGCAAACACGGAGAGTCTGTGGAGATCGACACCTAAACCTCTCTCTCTCTCTATATATATATATACACACATATTTTTTTGCATATGTATGTATGTATGTATACATAGTGTTATACAGATCGACACCTAGATGCCTTCCGGAGGCCCATCATCCCGAACCTTAGCATGACCCCACCGTTCAACAACGCTTGTTAATTCTGGGCTTTCACGGCCCTTAATCATTGGAGTCGGATTTTAGGTGTTGATACTGTATTTATGATGAGGAACCCTGCAGTCCCAAATACCGTGCACTCTGAAATTATCCTGAAGATTGAAATCTTGCCCAGTTGCCAGCACAACACCACCCAGGAGGCGGACGAACTCCTGAACATCCAGGAACACGAAGCCATGTTGTTAATAGCATTTAATCAGTCAGTCAGTCAGTCAGTTCCGGGTCTCATCCTCATGTTCAAAGTACATAATGATCAGCACGGTTGCTGTTGCAAGTTTTCTGATTGGCAAGCAATGGCTATCACAGAGCTGCACCTGATTGTGCAGCAACGGTCCGAGCACCCTTGGTCAGTTTAGTTATAACACAGTATGGCATAGTAACAGATGCGATGATCTCATGCAACATAGCTTTAAGGTACTCAATGGAAGTTACGATGTATATAAAGTAAAAGTTTGTGGGCAGCCATTCTTGTGTTGGCCTGTTTCTAAGCAGTCTTTTTTGTTGGCCTGGTTTCTGGCGACATGGCCATGGCAGCTACTACAAGAACACCTCAGGCCTGCGTGTCTTTTTCAATGCAGTGCGGAGGGTACCGTCGAAGAATGTCGAAGAGCAAGTTTAAGCCACGAAGCCCTACCGACCTTCGTGCAGCATAGCAGAAGGGTATGGCGCAGGATATTGTGCTGCTCTTGCTGGCAGCGTTTCACAACAGCACGCTCTACGGCCCTCAAGCATCACAAGGTGTTTCGTGTTTGGCTGATGTAGAGCCGCATCCTGCAAATACGATGATCGCAGCTGAACACCTTGGAAGCTAGGGCTGTGCTGCAGCTGGGCTGATGGAATTTAACATACGCGGCAGCTGGGCTCAGAAATCATGCAGAGAACACTGTTGTCAAGCTCTCAATTGACTGCACCGCTTATCGTCTCCCACGTCGCAGTGTTCTCCGCTCTCCACAGACATATCTTGTACTGCGGATTCAACAACAAGGCACCAACTCTGCATGAAGGAGGACGGAATTAGATTCGGGAGATCTTGACAGCCTGGGGCGACGGAAGCTGTGAAACTCCACCCGAGGACCACGAAGTCAACTTCAACCTTGAACGACTCTAAACTTGCTAAGGTGAGCAGCATCCACAAAGAATCTTACTATCATTATTATTAGTATTACTGTTACCATTACTATTACTATTACCACTATTACTGTTATCCCGAAGCTAATCTCCTTCGCACGGTGCTGTAGCAAGCAGCTGCGGCTTCGCCGGTCTGCGGGATGAAAACCTGTAATGTAGGGGCCTGAATAATTAGAATAGGATTTGGGGGGACCATGACACTATATTTACAATAAGACGCCCCAAAAATTGTGTTGGTAATTATTTTGGCCCCTATAGTATGTAAGCCTCAGATGCCAGGAAAAGCCCAATCCTTCTACCCTCCGAGAAGTAGATCCTTCAAGGGGGCTCCTCTAAAGTACCCTTTAGTATGGTGGAAACCTAAAAAAAACTCTCACACCCCGAGCTCAGTTTTTCCCAGGCCCTCTGTCGGAACGCATCTTGTCCATGCTCATGCGACGTGCTCTTCCAGGCATGCAAGCTCGCAAGGATTGCATGCCCGCTTGCCTAAATGTGAATGAGGAAATTGAAGCTAGCAAGGCGCGGATTGGTCAGGAATTTGCCAGGATTTGCCAAAACCAGTTGCATCTATGTTGCACGGTGGACTCTACTTCTATGGATGCACCGTTTGGCGTCAAATTCAAAGAGAGCTGATTGAATGCGCAGAAATTTCTTTCAGGTCGTTCACGGGGGTATCAGGCGTAGAAAGCTAGTGTCAGCCAGAGGTCTTTCCATGCGAGAGCCTGGAACAGCTGCAAGATTTCGCAAAGGTACATCGGAAATATTCTGAAACCTCAGACTTGGTCCGAGAAGGCGTCCCCCTTGTAGGGAAGCCGATCCAAGCGCCAAAGAAGCCCATGGGGGAGCCTGTTCGGGCTTGCGGGAACTCGTCCCGAGCAAGGTAGGGCTTGAGATGGCTTTGGCTCATGCTTAGTTGAAAGCCCAAATCCCAAAGCCGAACCGCCAAACCGCAAGGCCCCATGGCTCTCTGCGCATTTACCTTTTTATCGATCCATCTATTTACCTGCCTATCCATCAACCCTATCTAACTATCTATCTACCTATCCAGCTAGCTGGCTAGCTGTCCCTCTATCTCCCTCTCCGTCTGTCTCTCGTGCTCTTCCTTCCTTCCTTCGTTTCTTCTGGTTCTTTGCGCTTCCGTCCTTCCTTCCTTACCTCCTTCCTCTTTCAACGCTATGGAGCCAGGTCCCTCTAGTCGCTCTGCCTCAAGACCGAACCTCTAACCTCCAGCCTTCTAGTCTGCAGCAGTCATGGTCGTGGCCCCCCAAGCTGTAATAACTTCATTGTCTGAAGGCCTTGAGCCCGAGTCCAACGGAAAACCGGTTTATGTGAAGCCAGCCCGGCCTCATCAGTTCAGAGCTCGTGCCTTGGCTTTAGACCTGAATTTCAAGCACAGTTCACCGGGCCTGACGAAGGTGTAAATACTTTGACTTGAGGCTCTGGAACGATTGTTTCCAAGGTCTTGGCAAGACTTCCTCGTGAACAAGAAGGATGCTTAGAAGCTGTGTGTGTGTGTGCGTCTCTGTGTGTTAGTGTGTGTGTGTGTGTGTGTGTCAGTGAGTGTGTGTGTCAGTGTGTGTGTGTGTCAGTGAGTGTGTGTGTGTGTGTGTCAGTGTGTGTGTCAGTGTGTGTGTGTGTCAGTCAGTCAGTCAGTCAGTCAGTGTGTGTGTGTGTGTGTCAGTGTGTGTGTGTGTGTTTGTGTTCCGATTCGCTGTGGCCTAGGCGCTGAGCTGGCTTAAATGTGCCACCCGTTCCATTGTAGTACCAAACATACATACATACATACATATACATATGGATATGAATATAAACAAGCATGTGAATATCAGTATACAAGTATACATAACTAGGTGAACAGGTCAATACATATTGTATACATATACAGGTACGACATAAATGTATACATATATAATATATATATATATATATATATATACATACATACATATACAGATAGATAGTGCTGAAGTCCGCTCATTCAAGCAATGCTGCCATGCAAAGGCTCTATCTCCCAAGCTTTTTGCCTATACTTAGAAAGCGCATTGCTGCCGTGATGCCGTTGGAAATCGAGCATCTTCCTGCGGGCGGAGGCCAGACACAAATGGATGGCTACAGTGGGTCCGCGATTTTTTGACACTCACACTCGGACAAAGCCTGGCAAGATCTGTAGCAATCCTGGTCCTTCGTTAACAAGCAACTGGCACTTATCACCAGATGCACCCTACAACAAATCCCTTGGTTTAGGGTTTACGCATTCAAGGCAAGTTGAAGTGACAGCTGCAACATGTGATAGTTGCTCAATCTTGCCCGAGACGGGGCTGTACTTACAACCTCATGCCACCACACAAGATAGCTCAGTTCTCAAGCATGCTAATTATACAAATAACATACTATACAATAGTATAATGTAGCATATCTTGTAGTCTTTTAATGTAGGGTAGTATAATGTATCCTATTTGGGCGACTGGCAGCTGCCTGCGCACACAACTCGTCATTGGTCCACGGACGATGATCGGAAACAGCCCTTACATGGTAGTCGTTCAACATGTCGGGTACAATCATGCCCACGATCCGTCGCACATATCGTGACGACCTCCACAAGTTCCCAAGACAAAACTGCTCATCGGCGAAGACCCAAATCAACTCTCTAACATAGGGGCCTTAATAATTGGAATGGGGTTTTGAGGGTTCCTAATAGCTACAGTATAATTCCCAAAACCCTATTCTAGTTGTTATTCGTGCCCCTGTATTAGCCCTGAAGCCCCTCAAAGGCCCTAAAGGCTGAACCATGGATTCAAGCAACCCTGGGCTCGAAACACCCGAAACTTCAAACCCAAGCCTAAACATAAAAACAAAACCGCAATGCTTGGCAGGGCGGCTGGACGTATGATGTGATATGATCTGATATGATACTCATGTTCTAAGTTCTAACCTTTCCTAATAGATTTTTTAAAACAAAAACATGTTACATGCCCAGTGGTCAGACCTTCGGATTCGGAGCAGTGGAGGGCCGAGAATTGGCAGACTTCCTGGCTGTCTTTCCGAGTCGGCATATCGGGTGGTTTAAAGGTGGGTATAGGGTTCAGGGCTGTAGAACTACGGGCGACAGGTTTTAGTGTTTGAGTAGTTTTTGGGCTGAAGGCTTTTAGGCGTACCTTTTCCCTCCTACCTAGCAAGAACGGGTCTTCAGGGGTATAGTGTAGGGTTTAGGCTTTCTCGGTTTTAGCGTCTGATTGGGGTTTGGGGAGTAGGCTCAGGGGGTTGGGGACTGGAAGCTTAGGTTGTCTGATGTCTGATGTTCCCGAAACTCGAACCATGTCAAAAGAGGTCTCAGGCAATCGAATGACCGAATGGTCGGCATGAACCTCTACGTGCTGTCTGGGGTCGTTTTGGGTTTAGGGATGTTTAGGGCGCAGGATCTAATCGCTCTGGTCTGAGTCTTGTGCGGCGAGCCTGCCACCGGCCTTCTTTGGCGAGCCATTATCCTCAGCAATCGAGGGCAGGGCAACTCGAAAAACTCACAGCAACTTTCCTGAGCAGTTTACGTTGGCGCAGGCATGTGCACCTGCAGTTGGACAGCTCTGGCCGTCAGGCTGCACGTGGTCTTGCCTGCTTAATGTGACACCCATATCAACTGCTGTTGTTGCTGGGTAAGGGCTATAGGGGATCTGCAAGTCTTTGTGAACCGCGAGAGTCAGAGGGTGAGACATGCAAATGCTTCGACAGAGACGTGCAGGAATTCAGGTGCACAGGGAGAGAGAGAGAGAGAGAGAGATTACACACATGATCATCTCCACAGCGATTTACATGTATGCAAACACGCGTACATACATGCAGCCCCCTGAAAACTCCAGACAAGGCCGCCGAAATTGGCTGCCTGCCATGAGTTCATTTGCCAAAGTCCGTGCAGCATTAGCATTTCCCCCCTGAATCTGACCATCCAAGAAAGTCCAGTTCCCACAAGTTAATTGAACCACTATCGACACGAATCTCCAACCACAACTTCACCACATCGAGTCCAGCCCAGGAGAACAAGGAGTCCGAACTCCTCAGCATGTTTTGATCATTCTATCCGGAAACCCTAAACCCTAAACCCTAACTCAACTTCGCAAGACCAGCGGCTCTGAGCAACGCGAGCTTTCGTAAAGGCGCTGTTGTCCCCTTGCAAGAGTTGTTAGCTGTTAGCTTGCTCTTGTGTTGGCGGGCACACTTCCGCAAAGGGACATCTACGTAACCTAGGGCTACCCCAATTCAACAGCTTGCAAGTATGCCAAAAGAAAACATCCCTTGGCTATCAGATAAGCACGACCAGCAAGAACACATCAATAATCGCACCACCAACCAAAACACGAATAACAATAACAAGTTCCACGCCACTTCTCCGCGCCCCCTCCTCCTTATCCTACTCTTACTCCTCGCTCCTCCGACTCCAGCTGCTCGCATACACCTCCTCGTACTCCCACTCCTACTCCTACGCCTGCGGCTCCTGCTACCACTACTACAACAACTACAGCTACTACTACCACCCACCACTGCCAATATCACTACCACCACCACCACCACTACCACTTCCCCTTCCACTTCCACTACCACGACCACTTCCACCACCACGACGACTACTTCTTCTTCTACTACTACTACGACTACTGCTACTACTACTGCTGCTGCTACTGCTGCTGCTACTGCTACTGCTACTGCTGCTACTACTACTACTACTACTACTACTACTACTACAGCACTACGACTACTACGACCACCACCACCACCACCACTAGCAGCACCAGCACCAGCACCAGCACCAGCACCAGCACCAGCACCAGCACCAGCGCCAACACCAGCAGAACTACTACTGTACCACGACCCCAACTACGACTGCTACGAGTTCTATCCGACCACTACGACCACCACGGCTACTGCAACTACCACGTCTGCTACGACGAATTACGACGACTGCTGCTGCTGCTGCTGCCGCTCCTGCTACTGCGGCTAGTGCTACTCCTCCTCCTCCTCCTCCTCCTCCTCCAACTGCTGCACTACTCCTCCGACTCTGACCCACCCCGACTGCGACTCCGGCTCGCCTAGTGGCTGGGCTGGGCCGGATATGAGTTAGAAAACCCCTGCGCAAGCCCGAAAGCCTCCTTTTCGGACGTCAGCTTCTCGCCAGTGACCTTGTCAGTGAAGCTGCACCGATATGCTGCTATGCTTGCTTGCAAAGGTCATCCTGACTACGACTACGTGAAATGCAGAGTGTTGGCGAGTAGGCGAACGTATTCTCAAAGTGGCCCGGTGAAGTCCACGAACCAATCAAAACGTAGAAAGTAACGTGGGCACACACAGCGAACGGTAACGACCAAGCCAGGGGCCATGTTCTTCTTGATCACGGCCGTCCTCCACAGGCGCAAATAAGGTCAGCATTCAGTACACAGAAATGAAAAAGGCAGGAGGGGAAACATGAGGCTGGCTTAGGCTTGTGTCTTCAAGACAGGGGTTAATTTTAAGGACTTGTATCCCAGACAGCTTGACAAGGACAACAAATGGCGCAACACCCTCCTCTCGGGCCTCAACTCCGCATTGACAGGAGCTTACTGTAATTGAAATGCAGCAACTGAACTGCAGGACCATAACCCTTGTTTGCCGGGAGCGTCTGTGTTGGGCCCCTACTTCCCCACCCCTTGTCTTCCAAAAGAGTCCCCCGCCCGTGGCCTCTTGTCCCCCTGCCGTGCTGCAGCCTGCGGCAGGGCACGCGCGACCGTTAATCTGCGTAGGCGAAGGAGCAGGCTAATCATCATGCTGTCGCAGGTCCCAGATATGTGGCCACCCTCAAAAACGACAATGCCTCAAGGTATGCAGGGATCCTTCACACATTTGTTTGTTCGAATGTGCTGGGCGATCGGGTTCAGAGCTTAGGGCAGGATCCTGAACCTCTGACTGACATCATGAAATTAAACCACACCCCCCAGCAACTAATGTACTTGGGAAGTCCCCCACCAACCCCCCAAGTACATTGTTCGTTGCTGTTCGTTGCTCCAGGGGCTCATGACCGAAGACCCCCAAGCACGTTATCTCAGCTGGAATGTCCCACGGAAAACAAATGCACTGGGATTCCTACGGGACCCGTCCGACCAGGCGGAAATTGACTTCGAACCCCGAGACATCCATGTAACAACCCCCTCCCAGCACATTAGGTTAGGCAGGGGTGATTCATGAAACCATCCAAAGCCTGCAGACCGAAAAAAGCAAACCCTGACATGCAACCTTGGGCGACAACGCCATCATAGCTTCGTCACGTCGCGCCGCCTGGAGCCACAAAAAAACTGGAGATTCTCTGGGACTTCGACGGGCAGCTTAGGACCCAGACTTTTCCAAACAACAACAACTACGGGCTCAAAGCGCAGAATAGATAAGTTCACCCATATCAAGGGTTTGACTAAGAATAACGACTAATTTGCTATCATCACAATGGGCAGCATCGCCGTCGTCATCATCATCGCCGTCACCATCCCAGGCATCATCAGCCTCTCCACCAGTCGTCATCGCCAGCTTCGTCTTTGCTGTCGCTACCACGCTCATTGCAGACCTGCATTCTTGCATTAGTCACTTTGGTCTCGGCTTCGTTCGCGAGCCCTTCGTTCAACTTGCAGACGGTGGTTCCTCGCTACTCCGTAACCGGGGATGATATACTACAGCGGCCTAAACTCTCCGAATATGACCGGGACCGGGGTATAACAGTACACTAAACAACTGTAAGTACATAAGGACGTGAGCATGACGTTATTACAGGGCCACAAAAACGCCGACCAGTGGCCCAATAAGCTGAAACTTCCAAGTTCGAGCGGGCGTTGCCTCAATCTTTTGTGGTCTCGCCAATTAGAAGGTTGCCCCATGGGTCCAAAGGACCCATTAATTAGGTACTCGGTTTTAGGATAGTAGTTATGTAGGTTAGGATTTTGGAGAGTATATGATTATTGGGTACTTGGACCCTTGGGGTTGTAAAGGATAGGGGTTTTGATTTGAAGGGGATGCAATGACTATTTGTTCAAGCCCTTACATTACGCAGCCTTCGACCCCCAAACCCTAACCCCCTTAATCCCCTTTCAATGCCACAGCCTTTTCAAGCTCCTCCTTTAAGAGCAGGATCTCAGCATCTTTAGACTCCATGACCTCCTGAAAGCGCAGGAATCATAACTGGTGAAGGCAATGTACCCAAACCCCCCCCATAAATAGGTAAAATAATGGCCCTAAACCTATAAAAGGCCATTATTCTACATACTTTTGGGGTCCAGGTAAGGGCCTTCATAAATACAACAAGTTCCGGGGCACGCGATTCGGTATAGTTTGATGTAAGGGTGTTTAAGAAAGGGCAACTGTCACTGATTCTTCCAACCCTACAGTACAGCATGCAATGCTTTGGAATCCAAATGACAAACCAAAAATATTGAAGCATAGTATAACATAATGCAACACCCTCAACCCCAAGCACCCTAAACTCGAAAGAGGGCATTCGACACCAACCTCCACAAACCGAAATCCAGAACCCCTTGCAATTCCGAAAACAGCACACCGATCCCAAACGACAGGCCCGTCAAAAATTGAAAATCATGAATGCCGATTCCCTCCCTATGTCCCAACAGGAGTTTCATCCAGGCTCCTTCAGGCGTTTATTCTCGTTTTTTGCCTCCTCCACGTACATCCACAACAGCCTCGGATGTGTGTCGGGCTCAGGGGTTGGAGGGTTTGTAAACCTGTTTTAACGTTAGAGTTGAAGGCTTTGTAACCTCTTTTGGCCTTACAACTTCTAAGCTCTCACCTTAAACGCTATCCTCTAACTGCAACGAAGGCTCAGGTGTGGAGGCTTCGGCTTTCTCATTTCTTCCGGAGAATCTCAAGCCTAAAACGTGTCTTCACAACTTCAGCCTTGCGGACGAAGGCTTCAGTGAAGGGTTTTGGATTCAGGGATTTTTTTGGCCACCCGCCCAGCTTACCAAGTCCCTGCAGGGTTTTGGAGAGTCTAGGGGCTTCTGGCTTGTGGTTGCTTGTGGGAAAACTAGAGGCCTCAAATGTGGACATTCGATGGTATAGGACCTTAGGATCCATGTGATATGAAACCTCGAAAAGCCGCGGTGGATGCCATAATTGGAGGGCCGACAATACGACATTATGATCGAGCAACTTTACATTGCGACTGGGAGTTCTCAGCTGTTGATACTCCTGGTACTGTCTAGGAGGCCTTCAACTGCAAAACATCCCCGGCGAAGCTCAAAGTCTTGCTAGCTGCTAGCTCTGAATACTGAGTGCAAGAGAAGCTGCCTCTTCTCTTCCTGTCAGGTTTTTGCTCATAAAAAAAATACCCCAAACGGTCCCACCATGACGCTGTGATCTGTTGGTGCCACCATTTCGGTCGGTACTCTGGTTTGTGTGATGCTTCGGGTGCATGCATTGTCTATACCGGCAGTGCAGAGCCTTGGGGGCAAGCTTGAACACTTGCGGTGGAATGATGAAGTACAAGCAAACAAGCGCGACACTTAAAACCCATACCCTAAGTGAACCGTCGCACGGACAGCCCCTTGCAGGACAGTCGGGAGCGGGATGTCCTATCGTGTTCCACCCCAACCTTTCGTCATATCCACAAGGAATACATCAAAGCACATGGTAAAGACTTCCGTCGTGACATCACCTGATGCAACATACCGCTCAACATAGCATGTACGCTGACCATTCTTGACGTCCGTTGCATGCCGCCTTCTACTCTCCCTGCTCGGGCCCATTGGACGCCCAAAGCAAAGCCGGCTGCTTATCCTGAAGGTGGAAAATAGTTAATTCTTATTGTCGTTGTTCTCAGTACTGAAAATCGTTGCTACCATTACCATCATTCGTCTTATTATGACTGCTCTTGGTACTATGGCTGCTGTTCATATTGTGATTACTGCCATTGCTTTTACTGGTATGTTCTGCATTGCTTGTTTTTGTCTGGTTCCTGGAGCTCCCAGGCACCGGGCCTGCGAGGCTTTCAGGAGCCGCTCATTTTGCCTGGCCGGGAGCTGTCCGGTTTCTGTTGTTCTTGGGGTTGAGGCTTCGGATGTTGCAGGGTCTAGGGTCTGGGGGTTTAGGATTTCGACTAGCGCACTCGCACACTAGGCATGCACGGATTCATCAGGGGTGAGAAACTTGCGGTTGGGGTGTTGCCGGGCATCGCTGAATCTAGGATTCTGTGGTTACGACAGATAAGGCCGATGGTATCACGATGACTGCCACATCGAATCAACTGGCACCTCAAGCCTGACCTTCAAAGGTCAGGCGGGCTGGCATAAAAGCATGGCTTACCTCAATCTAATTTTTGCCGCTACCGTAGGAGACAATGATGGTTTCCGAAAGCTCCACACCGCAGAAAGTGAGTCTAATTGCTGGGAAGAGCGGCTTGATGTGGCTGCCAGGTCTCTATGTCGGCATGTCTTTTGACATGCTCTGACACACACACACACACATACACACACACACACACACACACACACACACACACACTGCTAGTGATTTTCTTGCCAATGCGATCAGGGGCAGAAGCACCTCTACCCAAAATGAGAATTTGAACCAGAATAGAGGGGCCTTATTGGCTTTGGGGCCCATAATACCTCCAGAAGAGTATAGGCAATTATTTAGGCCCCTACACTGTCTTTGCGCGAAGCTGCCAGCCCTAAACTACCCTTTTTGCTAAACCGTTCAGACCTCAACCCTAAAGTTTAGGGGCCGTAAACCCCAGCCCTGGCACCTGTATCGGCCGAGCTGACGTTCAGCATTGGAACATCGGGCTTCTGCCTACGAGCGTCCAGGCCAGACTACGATAGGTGCCTTGATTCCCTTCTGGATCTATGAGGGTTCTATGGTATAGTGGCCTTTATAATCAAAAGAGGGCTTTGGGGCCCATTCGACTATAAGTATGGTAAGGATACCCAAAATAGTGTAGGCAAGCATTTAAGCTCCGATAATAGGGCCTGAGGGCTGCATGGTGAGGATTTTTTTGGGGGATTTCCCAGGTTGAGGTGACTAGGCCTTACATCCCCATCTCGCACCACACCACTTCGGAAAGAGGAGCACAAGCAAATCGATTTGGGATTTCATGCTGCCCACCCAAGCAACCCAAAGAGCCTGCTCCGCTCGGAGGAGCAGCAGATCTGCATTCCTGAGGATATCTGAACTGCACGACGAGTAAGATGCAACACAAACAATTTGATGCTGAACTGCCAGCCGCGAGCTCACGCGACAAGTTTTCGGAAATACGAGTAGCTGATGACATGACGATAAGGTGAGGATGAATGCCATCATCAGAATAACGATGATCGATCCATCAACTTTGTTATATGCGAGTTCGGCTTGGCATGGTATGGCATTAGAGTAAGATAGGGGCCTTAATAATTAGAATAGGGTTTTGGGGCCCGCTATACCATAACTATAATAAGGAACCCCCCAACATGGCCTTGGTAACTACTGCGGCCCCTAGATTCAATCCTTATAACCCTTACAGCCTTGCAGCATAGCAGCCTTTGTAGACCCCTTTTTGAAGGAACCCTTTCCCAATAGTATTGGTAATTATTTAGGCCCCTATATGAGGAAGTCAGTCTCTCGCATGCACTTGCTAGTAAATTGTACAGCCGTGCGAAGGACAAGTCAGCAGAGTGGTGTGTTAAACAGTGTCTTGGCCGTAGGTTTAGGGTTTTAAGGTTGAGGGTTTGGGGTTAAGCGTTTAGGGGTTTAGGGTTCAGGGTTAAGGCTTGGCCGTAAGTAATCAGAACATACAAGTAGCCACTAGCAGCCACAGGGCCGTTCAAGGTCTCCGAAACAAATAATCACATAAGTTTACTTCTCAGACAGGCTCACGGCTATGCTGGCCAACTGCAGCCGTCGACTATTGCTTTTGGCCCTTTACATCCCCATCGCCAGCATCCTAAGAGCTTAACATGTCTTGGGACATCTGGAAAACCTGGCAAACAATGAAACAATGGATTGACATAAAGAACGCACGTCGTCGCACGACTCTTAAAACTGTCAGTCAGAGCAAAGTCAGCAATTGTTGATCCTACCCCGCAGCGTGGCATAGGACCGTTACTTCGAATCCGGTTTTGGGGCCACTAGCAACAAAGAAACAACAAACAGCACTAGCAATGCGGCGATCCTCAAATGATGGTCGGTGTTCTTTTTTCCGCTCAAGCCCACACAGCATCCTGCCTGAATCCATAATATAGGGGCCTTAATAACTAGAATAGGGTTTTGAGGGCCCATTATACTAACAACTATAACAAGGAGCCCTCAAAATAGTATAGTTAACTATTAAGTCACTACCGTAGAACCCTACTATATGTCCCGTAATAGACCCCTTTAAGGAATACCCAAATAGTATAGGTAATTGTTGAGGCCCCTGCATTAGCCCGAGGCTCGAGGCTTTGAGAGCTTCCACATTTTTGTTTATAGGGGCCTGAATATTTAACTCTACTATTTTGGGGGTTAGTTCGTGATTATACTTGTACTAGAATCTTAGTAGAATATACAGCAAAACCCTATTCTGTTTACTTATTCAGGCCCCTTTTATCAGGGTTGATATGGTGCGTCCAACTACGTAACAAGTGCCTTTTGTTAATCCGTACTGACACGCCTTCAGCGCATGAATAAGTAGGTAAAGCTCAAGCATGCTCAAGCCAAGAGCTTATGCAAATGGGTCCACAGCATCGACAGCTGGCTATGTGGCGCAGACCGTTGCTCTCCCACTGTGTTAGCAGGAGTAACTGTGCATCACGCCTATCTTCACAAGCAGTCAAAGCACCGATCATCCGGCTATTCGTAACTACCTGCTTCATGGAGTTTAGCACATGTATAGGGCATGGTCATTGGCTTAATAGTGTACATGATCGCCTGAGCACAGGAAGGATTTTCCTTACGCCTCCACAGAAGCCGGCGATGGTTTCACTCCGATGCCATCCGCGACAGATGTGGCAGGGGTCGTCGTTGGCGTGTCCTCCGTTGCGCGTGGTAAACCTTTAGACTGTGAATGGTGCTGTTCAGTACCCTCTGGACGCATACCTGAAGGATTACCTTCGCTTCTTTTATCCCGGGCCTCAAAAAATGATTACGCAGGCTGTTGGGCTCCAGCTTTACATGTGGATTTAAGACTACACTACACCCCTTCTTCAGGAATCTCGGAGCCCCAAAGAATGCGCGATCGATTCGAGCCAAAGTTTAAACAGGCTGCCAAGAAGAGCCAAGAAAGACTGAGCCAACTTCTGAAAGCTTGAAATGAACTCAGCTTCCAAGCCCTGCAGAGAGATAACGTAATACAACCTGATCCAATATACCTTAAACTGATTAAGGTCGTACAAATATTAAACCTAATACAATACATGAGAGTATAAGCTGACAAGCCACCCTGGTAAGCAAGGCAGCCGAAGGAGGCAGGAAACCCTCCAGGAGGGCACGCAAGTAGTCAGCCTTCTTCAGGGTCTGGCGTTTAAGCTTTTGACTCGGACATTTGCTCAAGGCAGGCACGGATACATGGCTACTCCGCTCAGCTCCCTACCTTTCTTAGCGTGACATGAGAGAGTGACTTTCGAGTACACGAACAACAAAGAAAGAAGCCATGTCTGGGGGTTCAGGGTTTAGGGTTTCAAGCAAGATGTCGGTGGTTCGAGTGCGTGCATTCGCCGGGTTGTTAAAGGTTTCTTTCCCTTCCGCCTGGCTAGGACGAACCCGCATAGCAGGGTGGCACAAGTGTATAACTCCAAGAAAGCTTGCTGTCGTGATATGTCGTGATCAAGTGCTGTACTATACTGCACGACACCTGGCAAAGTGACTTAATTAATGAGCATTACACACACTGTTCTCGGAGCTGAGAGCTCCGGCCGCCGCCGGAGGGACAAACTAAAGCTGGTTTGACTTTCAATCAGTCTGCAGCGATCCTGTGTTCCGGGTGGTCCGTTTGATGTATGCTTCGCCCTTGAATCGTCTTGCAAATCGGCAATGACTTGAGGTGCTACAAGCCAGTACGCGAAAGCACTTACCAAGCGAAAACGAGATTTCCTCACCAAGTAAGTGGTGCTTCATCAAGTAAGTGGTTAGACATAGAGGTTCCGGGCCTTCTGGCTACACTTTTGCTTAGGGGGGCCCAAAACCATCCTCGCAAAAAATGGACCCCAAAATACAGGATCCTCACAGTAGAAGTTTCGATAACTAATAACGGCCTCATATATATATATATATATATATATATGTCCCTCAGTAGTCTATAGCTACATGCAAATCTCCCCACAAACTCTACCATATTGTCTTCATCTGTTTTCGGCCTTGCAACCTGCACCTGCCAAAGCACCGTCGGCCAGCTTCTGCACTGCATATTCTGGAACAACTAACTCACAAACAGCGCATCGCAAGCCATCGGGCTTTGTTCGGCTTTTTTGCGTTGAGCCCTGAACAGAAGGAAGGATCTTTGGGTCCATAAGAAAACTTGAAATCCCTAAGCCCTAGACCCTGGAGCCTCAAGAACCGCCCTTACCTACCCGTCAGTAAACCCTATTTCCGCAAACCCCAGACCCTAAAGCACCGCCAAAAAATCCCAACACTGTACGTAATGTAGGAACCTGATTAAGAAACCCCTGGGTCATTGTTAGGGTTCCTTGTAATGGATCCTACTATCTTGGGGTCATAGAACCGCGCTGGGGAGGCCTTGGGGCCTTGGCCTTTTGGGCCAGACTCCAGGAGAAGCCAGGCTCGGCGGGGCACCACCAAACAGCGCCAGCCGCGATCCTGTGGCTTTAAGGGTTTCCAGACTCCAGTATCCCTTAATTCTGAATTGAGGATTATATCTGAAACATAGTAAGATCCCTTATCTGATTTAGGGGTTAATCCTTAGTGAAAGGATATTGGAGTCTCTGGGTTATGGGTTTCTGTGCCTTGAGGGCTTGCTGGGTTTCTGTGCCTTGAGGGCTTGCAGCTTCTGGGGTTGAGGGTTTATCAAGAGCTATGAGGCCTTTACACTAGAGAATGTCTGCTAGGGTCCTTTGGGGAGTCTGCGGGCTTCTGAAATTGTGGGATCCGGCTTTTTTCGGGGGTGGGCTGTTGACATCACTCTTATACTTCTACGACTCGAGAGTTTAAGGAAGGGCTCAGGGTGTACAAGGCATTAGGGCTGCTAGGGTTTGGGGTACGCTTATACTCGGACGCTGCCATGCAATGCCTGAACGCCCTGCAAAAAGGATTTTGGGGCTGATGGGTTTTCGGTTCTTGACGCCTGTGCATTTCAGTTCGATGTTTTTGGCTGCCCCAGACTTACGCCTCGGGCGCACAGCGTTTTGGGTTCCTTAGGGTGTATAGGCATCATGGCTTTAAGGCGTTGACGCCTTTGTGGTTTTCGACTATCGCACTGCTGAGCAAGCGACATAATTACTGAGGATTTCCGCACTATTGCTGCGGTCAGCGGGGCCTGCGTTGGAATTCCGCTGGGTTCACTCGAGCCGACACGCTCGGTCGATTTTATCATAGTCTGACGAAAACGGTATCTAACACGATACTCATACCAATACTATTGTATCTGAGAGTATGTAGTGGTCAGGGGCGGCCGTTCTGGCCTTCAGGTGCTTCATCTGCAGAAGAGTGCTTCCCACAGGAGTCAAGGTGTTGCGAGCCGTTTCCGAAGCTACCAGCAGCGCGTACCTGGTGGTTTAGGGGATTGGGGTCTCGGGTCTGAGGTTTAAGTAGAGGGGAGACTGAATGCTATCATGGCACCTAGATAAACCATGCTAGCACAAACCCGCAAACCACATGATGTATGAATCTACCAAACCAGCGGCGGAATCCACCACCCTTTTAAAGTCCCTTGGCAAGCAAGGTGCTTTCCCGGCCCAAGGGCGATGTCGACTTCGTAGGGAGTGTCCTGCAGAGTGAACTGATACAAGACAGATGCCAGAGCATGCTATCCACCGGGCAGGGACGATTTGGAGTTGCACATGATCCCCTGCCTTGAGCATCTCTTAGCAGTGACAACTCCTGCAAAGTATATAAAGCTGTCTCATTGTCTACGATCTTGAACAGACTCCATACAGGACCTTACACCGTCAATTCCGTTCTTGAACCTGCAGCCTCGAAAGCACAAAGTGCCTAAAACAGGCCTGCACGGCCACAAAAGTCCGATGCTCCACACCCATGGCCCGGAGCTCCGCCGATACGTCCCGAGCCTTCGACGGTTTCGGGCTGAAGCTTCCGGATTCCCATGAAATCCCCGTAACACTGCGAAAGCACGACACCTCGAGCCAAGATCGAACTATTGCCGGCTATTGTCCATGACATGCTGGGGCTGGCAAGCGCGAGGGCTGGATTTTTGTTCGCCCTACATTCAATGATGGTGTCGGGCCCTATAGAGTCAGGGGCACGTTAAGAGAACTTTCTTGTCGCTCTGTTCCAGCTTCAGATTGCACGCGTCGAAATAAGGGGAAGGAATGCTGATGCTAACGATGATACCAATGTATACCCATCTGGAAACATTGAGCGTCCTGCTCCTCCTGGTCCACGCTCAGAACCCGACTAAAGTACTGATCGTAGCCCTACTCAACACTACGAGCAGTTACATATTTAACATAGAACAACAGCCGTAGGTGCAGTGTTGACGGGGTGCTGGGGATAAACAAGCCTAAACACGCTCATCGCGCAAAGATTCATACAGTTCAAAAGAGCTATCGGTCACGATCTGCCCTGGAATGTAACTTTGCGTGAAGTTGTCTGAGTCTGAAGATATTATTGCGGCAGAGAGGGGGGAAGCGGCAATTGAGTTCTGACTTAGCTCTTTGACTCTGGACAGTCTCTCACCGTCATATTGAGTGACCTTCTGTGCCGCAGGTTCGAATCCTTTCGGGAGGTTCGCTGACGGGACGCCCACTGGTCGGCCCAAAAAGGTTGGGAACGATGGAAGTTCAAATTCGGCAAGAGGGTTCCGAAAAACCCTCATTAGGACGACTACCCCTTCGTCATATTCATGTATCACAAACACACATCCGAAATCGAACTCCCGACCCTACGCGACATCTGCTGGTGTTTCGTGCGGACGCCTCCTCGGGATGAGGGCATCCGTAGCCTCGACGATGAAGACACCAAGCCCGCAATCCTCACAAGTAGTCGTTCAAGTCAGCGCTATCACACAACGTATACTGTTACATGTTTCGTCTTGGAAATGTGTAATCAGTGTAATGCCTCGTCATGCTCTCTACAGGCTATACAGGGCCCTTCCACTCGTCATACATGCAGTATCTCGACAAACCCCATAGGGTTGCATTGTATGAAACTTCTGAAAAGCAAGTAGAAGATGATTCATAAGGCGTCTTGGGCCTAAAGACTTATGGCGTTTATCCGACCGCATGAACACGGCCTGCATCGATGCAGCGGCGCTTCATGCGCGCATCTAGCCAGGGAAATTGCAACAACTGCGACCTCGGAAGCTTTCGGTGTAAGAACTGCGGGAGAACCAGGAGCTCAAACTCCCGACTGGGCAAGTTTAGGGTTCCGGGGATAGGGGATTTAAGGTTTTTGTGCTTGCGTTTAGGGTTAAGAACTCATCTCATGAGGACTTTCTACTTTTGCACTGGATGGATGCCAAAGCATCAACGAGTGCAACTATCACCCACCCATACGCACCCTTTCCCTCAGTTGACAGCTTTGGCACTGCGAACATTGAATTCACTGAGCTGCCCTAGGAAAAGCCAAACGTCTCCGACCTACAGCATGAGCCTGCAGGCAACCCGTCATCTTCCAGGCTGTCTCACCGTAACCCACTGAGGCTGCAGCACCCAAAGATGGAACACGCGCAGGCGATGCGACTCCCAAGCACTTCCTGTCGGCTGCCCGAGACTCGAGCGTTTGAGGTGCTTGCTCGGCCGAAAGCAATCACAGGGGTTACGCGGCTAATGTAGCAGCCTCAATAATCAAATTAGGGTTTAGGCTCCCGTATAGTATCACTACAATAAGACACCCTAAGGAATATTCGTGGTAGTATAGTAGTTATTGAGGCTTCTATATTAAACCATATCAAACCCTAAACCGCGGAGTCCTGCTCCGATCTTTCGGAAGAGGAAGAGCAGCAGCTGCGAATGCGTTGCCACCGTGCCTGCCACAAAATGAGAGACCCAGCTTAAAACCGTCAGCGTAAAATCTTCAGTCCAGAAAGGGGCTATGTCAGGAAGTAAGGAGCCTCCTTTCTTTCGATGATCTTCTGAAGTAGGAAGTGGCCTAATCCAAGTCTGCATTCAGACCGATCCTACAGACTAACTTCGGCATCGAAAGCTTGCATGCCGACCTCCAAATGGGAGTTTCCGAAAACAGGGGACCCCAATATAATACCCTAAATAGTAGGATCCTGATTATAAGGACCCCGAAATAAGGTATCCCCGCTATTTTCGGAAACTCCCAAATCTCAGACTCAGTCATGCGATTCTACCTCGTGCCATGGTTCGGGACGCTGCTCCGTCTGACACCAAAGTGAGTTCACGGCAGGTGTGGTAGATGGGATCTTGGAAGTTCTCAGAAAACGGGACCGGCTATGGATGCTGTAAGGCTGCGTCTGCATGAATTGTTGTCATGGAAGAACTTGATGACTGTAGACTTCGAGACATCGACACTGGTGACGTCGAAGGCACCCGTAACCTGTGAGTAAACATGAAGACGGGACGTATTCCCGTCCCCCCGCGCCTGTCAAGCACATGGCGAAGACCACCTGTATTGAGGCCCGCTCCTGACATTTCAGTCTGCTTTTGAATATAGGGTTCGTTTGTAACGGGGTTTTGGGGGCATGATAGGGTCCTTCGGTCTAAGGAAGTGAACGTGGATTTAACTTGTGGATGCAGACTTATGCACACTTGGTTTGGGGTCGGAAGAAGCAACTGCGCCACCACAGCAACCCCACCGCCACGATCCACAAGACAAAACAATGGCAACAGCAACAGAAACAACCACGACACCAAAAGCCCTATTGCCAGCACAAGCAGCAGCACCGGCACCACTTGGAGGCTCGACTTCGCATTGCTGCAACCCAGATACCGTGACTTCGTCCACCCGATCGGTCAAGTAGTCCAGAGCCACTTGCGCCAAGTCAGTCTCGACACCTTCATTCCAAAGTGGGGAGCCGTACAGCGTTTTCAGGTCCGGACGCCTTCCAAGCACTCTTCACTACCCGGGAACACGGACCTTGAAGAACCTTCTGTTAAAAGCCAGAGAAGGAGCACAGCCTTCAAAAGCATGTTAGATCCTTCAGCCTGACAATTGTCGGGTTCAGGGCTCTTCAGGCTTCTACATTACTCTCCATCACAGGCACCAAAGAAGGCGGCGGATTCCAAGAGCTCGGCCACCTGCGCTTGGAGGTGCACATGGCTGTCTGAGTTCTTATTGTCAGGTACCTTTCACATGCACAGAATTCGCGTGGACAGACACACAGGGTGACAGAGAGACGGAGAGAGATACGAACACGGGCAAAATTACTTTGTTAATGTGTTCAATGATGTTCAAGTCAGCACCGAAGCAAAAATCCCTTATGTTGTGTTGTTGTGGTTTCCGGATGGCAGGTTTACGAGTGCCCACATTATTGCCCATCTGCTTCTGGAGCATTGCTCAAACTACGGGGCGCTTGGTATTGTGACCTTGCTTTCTAAGATCGTGGTCATCGTATGCTTGTATTTGTGGCTTCCACTGCCAGCGACACGGTTCCGGACAGCACACTTGGCATGAGCGCTCTCCTTCAAGCAGGCCGCTGGTTGCTGAAGTCGTTTCGGTATTCTCTGCGCGCATCTATGTATTCTAGGTTCCACGACGAATCCATGAATAGCTGCAGCCTATACACACATTGTGGATTCGAGGCTAGATTCAGATCATGCCTCTGCCGGGGCCTGCCCTCGTAAACTTTCCCCTAGATACCCGGGGGCCCCTGGCAGGAAGAGCTTACTTCATCTTAGGGCCTAGTCATTTCTGAAACGCTCATATGGGAGTTTGCGAAACTAGGGGACCCTAATACAGTACCCAAATAGTCGGATCGCTATTATAAGGACCACAAAATGAAGTACCTCTAATTTTCGGAAACTCTCATATCCTGGATCTCTGATTCTTCAGGTCGCCCTTCGACCTCCGCGCAGCGCAGCTTCGAAGGTTTTCGCAGCAACCAGGAACGGAAAAGGGGCACACTGCATGCAGCGAGGCCTGCCAGTCTTAAAGCTTCACTTACCAGTGCTTGCAGCATGGGATGTTCGTCGTGAGCCAAGATGTGGGTTAAAGGATGGTAGCACAATTACTATGGTCTGCTGGTTCAGCTTTGACTTGCAGCGGTTGCTTTGTCGTGCTTTTGCTGGCATCCTAGCCCTGTGGAAGGATGAAAACCTGACAGCCATCCTTCTCAGGAATGCGTCGGCTCCATTTGCGGAAATTTGCCTGCTTCTACCGCTCCAGGGAAGTACAGCACAGCACGGTGGAAGGCGCTGAGGCAACGGACCTGAGGCAAGTACGAAGCTTCAGCAATGTGCGTGCCGTGAAGGTATCGAGCCATGTTCATGCGCTCGATTTGGTCAAACTTCCAGGTTCGCCCTCTCTCAACACCTGTTCGAAAGGGTTGTGTAAGCACACATTATCGGATCCGCTGCGCCGCTCATTGCAAGCTGGTGGCGATGTCACGAGGCTCCATATCCATGGCCTGCGAGGCTTAGGGCTTAGGGTGCTTCTCCTGCTGCGGGCGTTTCACGCAAAAGGAACGCACGCTGTACAAAGAGGCAAAAACGCTGTAAATATCAGTGTTTTGGGCATGCTCGCCAAAAGCATAGATGCTTGTGACAGCGGGTCTTGCTCCACATCCTTGCGCAGTATGTTGTACCAAGAGCAGAAATGTTGCAAATACCAGTGTTTTGCCCGCTCCCAGCGTGCAAAATGGGTCCGAAATAAAACCCGCGTAGAAGCAGAAGCCGTAAATACCGGTGATTTGTGCATGCTCGCCAAAGGCAATAACATGAATATTATCATCCCCCGACCCCCAACCCCCCAAAATCCCGCCCCTACTGTGCAAAATGGCTCCGAAAACATACCCGTGGAGAAGCAAACGTGCCGTAAATACCGGTGTTTTGTGCATGCTCACCAAAAGCAAGAACATGAACGTTATCATCCCTCAACCCAGCTCCCAAAACCCCGCCCCTCCCGTGCAAAACGCATGAAAACACCAGGCGTCCTGCGAGTGTGTGTGGTGCTGCTACTGCTGCTGCTACTGCTACTGCTACTCCTACTACTACTACTACTACGACTACTACTACTACTACTACTACTACTACTACTACTACTACTACTACTACTACTACTACTACTACTATTACCACTACTACTACTACTACAACTACTACTACCACCACTACTACTACTACTACCACTACTACCACTACTACCACTACTACCACTACTACTACTACTACTACTACTACTACTACTACTACTACTATCACCTTACTACTACTGCTGCTGCTACTTTTTTCTACTGCTACTACTACTACTACTACCACCTTACTGCTGCTGCTACTACTACTACTACTGCTACTACGACAACAACTACTACTACTTCTTCTTCTGCTACTGCCACTACCACTATTACTACGGTACCGCTGCGGCTATACTGCCACGCAGCACTACCACATGCACGACTACGACTACGATCAATTTCTGCTGTTAGAGCTACAACGATTAATACTCTTAACGTTTCCTCTCGATGCAATACAAAGCCTCCACTCACGGACGGATTCTAGATTCTAGCAGACCTGACTCCGTCTACTGCATGGCCTGCTTTTCGACGACCTCCGCGATCCGTGACAACAGCACATCGTGGAATGGAACCTTCGCACGAGCCGAGGCAAACAATGCCCAAGGTTCAGAGCATGCCTCAGCAGTTCGATTGCCTTGACGGGACACCGTGAAAGACCTCTTAGAGGCTTCCTGGGATCCAGCTAGCCTGATATGAATGGGAGACTTTCGAGGTAAGGGCATAGACAGAAACCGCTGTCCGAAACAATCTACAAAGTGGACACCTTGCATCCGTCTCAGTATCGCATTGCTGCGAGGAACGTCGTCACTAGTGTTGGGTGGAGGCGCGGAACAGGGGTACATGCAGTTCACGCAGACAGGCAAACCCAAGCAAGCGATGCATGCTGGTAGTTGTCAAAATTATGGTCCCTTTATGGGTCCCGATTATAATACGGCACCTATTATTTAGGGTACCCAAAAGGGGAGCCTAATTTTGACAACCACCCAGAAGAGCTTCCTCCGGCTCGAAAATTCGGACCCAGAAGCTAAATGCACCGTGAAGGCATGGGCGATGAGGCTCAACTGATGGGGCGTGAACCTTGGATTGGCTTTTCCACATTTACATTCCATATCAACCAGTAACAATCGGAACCATCGACTACTTACTATGGGGACCTCAATCTTTGGTATAGGGTGTGTGGTTCATGAAAGTATCCTTAAATTAAAGATTGCCATTGTTGGGAATTACTCCGACCCCCAGGCTATAACTAGTAGTACGACTGCCGGGATATGCCGGGATCAGGGCTTGGGTATGGGCCAGGGACTATGCCAGGGAATGTGCGGAAGGGCCGGTGTGGGAAAAGGCACCTTACATGCAAACAGACGTAAACAGGACCTTGAGTTCCACACACAACAACGTGGAATATCTATCTAGCCGACCAAAGTGCTGAGATGGAGCGACATTCGTTTGTCAGCCCATGCGATTTATGTTCGCAGTCTTCCAGAACCATTCGCACCGCCGCCACCCGAATAGAGACCGCACTGCTTACCCAGTCCATATTCAAAGTCCTTCAAATACGGTGCAGCGATTAAGTTTTTCCTGAAGCGTTCCCACCTCGAGGCGAGCCACAGCCTGTGGCCAACGGCACCACCTCTGTGCCATTGCTACAACTCAAGCCCGAAATTTTTCCGTTCCACCACGGAACAGTTCAGCGAACCGCAGAGCGAGCATCATCAGCATGAGCTGCAAATGCGTCTAAATTCACAGGAGCTCGTCCCCGGGTGTTTGAACACACAGCAGGGTAACAGTTCGACACAGTCGTTGGACCAATTCAGAGAATCGCCGGGCGAGCATCATCAGCAACTCCATTTAAATTCACGCTCCAACCCACAGGAGTTTTGAACACACAGAAGCTGGGGTAGCAGTTCGACCAGTCATTGACGTAAATGCACCGATTCAGCGAACCGCAGGGCGAGCATCATCAGCATCAGCTGGAAATCCGCTTAAACTCACGTTCCATCGCCGAGCGTTTGAAGACGTAGCAGGTAGCAGTTCAACTCACTCATTGGGCTCATTGGGCGAGTTCATCGAAGCGAAGAGCAGGCATCATCAGCATCAGCCGGAAATCCGATTGAACTCACGCTCCCATCTCCGACCGATTGAACACACAGCAGGGTAGCCATTCGACCCAGTCACTGGACGAATTCAGCGAACTCCAGGGCGAGCAGCATCATGCGTTTAAACTCAGGCTCCCATCGATTGAATTCACGGCAGGTTAGCAGTTCGATCAGTCATTGGACCGATTCGGCGAAGCGCAGAACGAGCATCATCAGCATCAGGTGCACATCCGTCTGAATTCAGGCTCCAATCTCCGGGCGTTTGAACAACAGCTCTGCCTGCCCCTCGAACCCTGAGCCCCTGTCAGGACAAGAAAGCCGATGCGAGTGCTGTGACCTGTAAGCATACTGCGGAAAAGACGGTGCACCTCACCTAAAAGCTCCTTCAAGCCATGCTGCCAAGAGAAGCTGTACTGTACTGCGAAGACCCGCTACGACATCAACATATGAGGAATGGTCCAACGCACAGTCGGGTAGCAGTTCAAGCGAATCATTGGACGGATTTAGCCAACCAGAGGGCGAGCATCATCAGCATCAGCTGGAATCCCGCTTAATGTCAAAGTCCCATTCTCGGGCATTTGAACGCACAGTCGGGTAAAAATTCGAGCCAATCATTGGAGGGATTCAGCCAACCGCAGGCAAATGTCATCAGCATCAGTAGGAAACCGTTTAAGCTCTCGCTCCCATCACACAGCCAGGTACTAGTAGCAGTTCGACCCAGTCGTTGGACGAATTCAACGAAGCCCACAGCGAGCATCACGAGCATCAGCTGGAAATCCGTTTTAAACTCATGCTCCCATCTCCGACCGATTGAACACACAGCAGGGTAGCCATGCGACCCAGTCGCTGGACGAATTCAGCGAACTCCAGGGCGAGCATCATCAGCGTCCGCTGGACATCCATTTACATTCACACTCCCATCGATTGAACACACAGCAGGATAGCAGTAGCAGTTCGACCCCTCGAAGAATTCAGCGAACCGCAGTACGAGCATCATCAGCATCAGCTGGAAATCCGTTTAAGGTCACGGTCCCATCTCCAGTTTCATAGAATCGTAGAACCATTCAGCGAACCGCAGGGCGAGCATCATCAGCATCAGCTGGAAATCCGTTTAAGGTCACGGTCCCATCTCCAGTTTCATAGAATCGTAGAACCATTCAGCGAACGCAGGGCGAGCATCATCAGCATCAGCTGGAAATCCGTGTAAGGCCACGGCCCCATCTCCAGTTTCATAGAATCGTAAAACCATTCAGCGAACCGCAAGGCGAGCATCATCAGCGTCAGCTGGAAATCCGTTTAAGGTCACGGTCCCATCTCCAGTTTCATACAATCGTAGAACCATTCAGCGAACCGCATGGCGAGCATCATCAGCATCAGCTGGAAATCCGTTTAAGGTCACGGTCCCATCTCCAGTTTCATACAATCGTAGAACCATTCAGCGAACCGCATGGCGAGCATCATCAGCATCAGCTGGAAATCCGTTTAAGGTCACGGCCCCATCTCCAGTTTCATAGAATCGTAGAACCATTCAGCGAACCGCATGGCGAGCATCAGCTGGAAATCCGTTTAAGGTCGCTGTCCCATCTCCAGTTTCATAGAATCGTAGAACCATTCAGCGAACCGCAGGGCGAGCATCATCAGCATCAGCTGGAAATCCGTTTAAGGTCACGGTCCCATCTCCAGTTTCATAGAATCGTAGAACCATTCAGCGAACCGCATGGCGAGCATCATCAGCATCAGCTGGAAATCCGTTTAAGGTCGCGGCCCCATCTCCAGTTTCATAGAATCGTAGAACCATTCAGCGAACCGCAGGGCGAGCATCATCAGCATCAGCTGGAAATCCGTTTAAGGTCACGGTCCCATCTCCAGTTTCATACAATTGCAGAACCATTCAGCGAACCGCAGGGCCAGCATCATCAGCGTCAGCTGGAAATCCGTTTAAGGTCGCGGTCCCATCTCCAGTTTCATACAATCGTAGAACCATTCAGCGAACCGCAGGGCGAGCATCATCAGCATCAGCTGGAAATCCGTTTAAGGTCACGGTCCCATCTCCAGTTTCATACAATCGCAGAACTATTCAGCGAACCGCATGGCGAGCATCATCAGCATCAGCTGGAAATCCGTTTAAGGTCACGGTCCCATCTCCAGTTTCATAGAATCGTAGAACCATTCAGCGAACCGCATGGCGAGCATCATCAGCATCAGCTGGAAATCCGTTTAAGGTCGCGGTCCCATCTCCAGTTTCATAGAATCGTAGAACCATTCAGCGAACCGCAGGGCGAGCATCATCAGCATCAGCTGGAAATCCGTTTAAGGTCACGGTCCCATCTCCAGTTTCATACAATTGCAGAACCATTCAGCGAACCGCAGGGCGAGCATCATCAGCGTCAGCTGGAAATCTGTTTAAGGTCACGGTCCCATCTCCAGTTTCATACAATCGTAGAACCATTCAGCGAACCGCAGGGCGAGCATCATCAGCATCAGCTGAAGATCCGATTAAGGTCACGGTCCCATCTCCAGTTTCATAGAATCGTAAAACCATTCAGCGAACCGCAGGGCGAGCATCATCAGCATCAGCTGGAAATCCGTTTAAGGTCACGGTCCCATCTCCAGTTTCATACAATCGTAGAACCATTCAGCGAACCGCAGGGCGAGCATCATCAGCATCAGCTGAAAATCCGATTAAGGTCACGGACCCATCTCCAGTTTCATAGAATCGTAGAACCATGCAGCGAACCGCAGGGCGAGCATCATCAGCATCAGCTGGAGATCCGTCTAAGGTCACGGTCCCATCTCCAGTTTCATACAATCGTAGAACCATTCAGCGAACCGCATGGCGAGCATCATCAGCATCAGCTGGAAATCCGTTTAAGGTCACGGTCCCATCTCCAGTTTCATCCACTTGCACGTCCACCCCTCTACTCTCCACCTACCACCACCACCACCACCACCACCGCTACCACCACCACCACCACCACCACCACCACCACCACCACCACCACAACCACCACCACTACCACTACTACTACTACTACTACTACTACTACTACTACTACTACTACTACTACTACTACTACTACTACTGCTGCTGCTGCTACTACAACTACAAGACCATTGAAGGAGTGAGTTGCATGAACCCGCGAACGGTGAACGAGCACGTCTACCGATGCAGCACCTCGATTTGATAGCCCTAATAGCCCAAATGCCCATGTTTAGCTCACGGCAAGAGCACGATCCGAATCCCTAAGCCCTTTATCCACCCAGAAGCTGTTCTCTCTCTCTCTCTCTCTCTCTCTCTCTCTGTCTTAGGCATTCCGCTCGGACCTACGGGACTGTCAGCGCTAGAGGCTTGGGTTTTCCCTGTGCTCCAAGCCCTTCTGGCTGGATTCTCAAACACAGGTTGCCGATCTTATGACGTATCTCGTGACAGATTGGAAAGGCTGTGACTACGCTGCCGGGCACGTTTAGGGTTTAGGGCTTAGGGGGTTCTACAGTTTGGCTTCGCAGCCAACTTGCACAGAACTCCCAAACCAGAACAAAAACCCTTCTCCACCCAGCTGAAGCCCCATTCCGAGGATATTTTCTCGAGGAACTGCTGCTCATTTGCGAAACAGTTCGCCGAAAAACTGGGCGTCGACCCTTGGAATAGCATGTATTGTTGTGGAAGGGGCCAAAACACAGGAGAAGTTGTGTGCTCAATTTGGCTTCATGGGTTGACAGGCGGAAGGTTTCCCCAAGTGGATCGACCGCTTCGCGCGACAGCTTAGCCGGCTGACTATCGCGGCACAGCAGGCGCAGCAGGAGTAGTTGCACTTACTCGTACTCCTAGGCATACTTTTCCTGTTGGGTAATCTTCAGCCCTCACACAGGGGCATACCCAGGGTTCGTTTTTTTATTCAACTGGTTCATAGTTTGTTCTCATCAACGCAGCACTGTCGGCCAAGGATTGCCATTGCAGGTGAGCGCAACCATTCACGAGAGACACTTGGATGCGAAAAGGCTGCAAGGAACGGGTTTCAATGAGACCACTGAAGCCCCAACAGCTGATGGCAAATGGATGTTATGATATCACCATAACAAAAACCTTGTGCTAAGACTGCATAAGACATAGGACACTGTGTGCCCTAGTCTTTGGTGACCATGCATCTTGTGAGGCTTGGCACAATGGTTTTGGTTTGAGCGTGCACGGAACCCGCCCCGGAACCACTCCGGAAATGCTCCGGAACCCGCTCCGGAAACCCGGTTTGGAGCCCGCTCCGGAAACCCGCTCCGGAACCTGCTCCACAACCCGCCCCGGGACCGCTCCAGAACCCATTCCGGAACCGCTTCGGAACCACACTGCAGAACCCGCTCCGGAACCCCACTCCGGAATCCAGTGTCGCGGAGTGCGACAGTGGTATCACTCGGACATGTCTTTTTCTCCCTGTTGGCCGCTTGAGCCAAACCCCGTTGGCAATCGCTTGCTTGAAACACTGTTGCACAGACTTCTCATCAGACTGCATGTTTTGGGAAGCAACAATAGAAACACACCGGTCACACTCTAAATTCCCAAAACATAAGAAATGTCTCACGAGTTCGTGCTCCCTCGCGCTCCAATGCCTTCTGCTGGAGCGCTGTTCCCTCTTCGACTATGGACCAAGAGCCATGCTTCATCACGTATCTTAGATACTGGCTGGGATGTGGCTTGGTCAAAGGATCAGCTAACATAGCCCTCGTGTCGATCCAACGAATCTTTCCGCTGGTTTCCAAGAGGTCAGCCTTGATGACCGAAATATCGATCGCCGTTCTCTTATCGCTGATGTAGGAGGTGGTACTCGTACACTTGTTGGTAGCATCATAAAGGCTCTTCGAATCTACGGCAGCCATGAAAGGAAGTTTGCATGCTTGCTCACGCCATTGTTCAGTTGACATCATACCATGAATCCAGAAACATCAACCTATGCCAATGAACACTTCCAATCCCTGCTTGTAGTGCCTGCCCTTCGGCCGCCAACGTGTCCACCGTCTTCCGCTTCAGCCGAAAACTCTTCTGTGGAAGCAGATCTCCATACATGTACATTCCTGCAGGCAACAGCTGAGCACTTGTCACGACACGCTGCCACGACCGGTGGCTCAAGCATGAGCGCGAGCCAAAGTGAGTGTTTGCACCAGTGCGGGAGGGTGTCCCTTTCGCACTGGTAGCGGAGCAAAGCTCCATAGGGGCCCTGTGCCCATCCTGCGCTACCACTGCGCCCTCCAGGTGCCATGACGAGCGTCCTGGAGTTACTTCGCTGGCCGAACTTCGCAGCAGATCAAAAAGTGGGCCAAGGAACAGAAGGGAAGTTTGGAATTCCCCGGTTCAACAGTGAGCCCACCCGCTTGGCCGAGTACGAGTTCAGAGTGAAGGCCCGCGTCGCTAAGGAAGCTACCCTTAGCAAGGACGAGAAGGAGAAGCTTGGGCCACTGGGCCACTGGGCTTGAGGCTAGTGGAAGGGCTGACCGGCACCGCTCTCCGGCTAGCCCAGACGATGAAGATGGAGGAGCTTGCCAAGGAGACGGGTGCGACATGGGCTTCTCTCCCGCCAATCAGGGGAGCCTATGAGTACCTACGTGCTGCGGAGAAGGACCTGGTACCGCTGCCTCCTGGACTGCAGTGCCGAGATGGCCCTGCCGGATGTTGTGTTGGCTGAGCAGCTTCTCGCGGCAGCCAATGTCAGTTCCGATCACCAGCTCGTGGTGAGAACGGCCCTCAAGGGAGACGTCACCTTTGACAACGTGGCCGACGAGCTTGTGGCCCAGCACGGCCGGATCCACGAGCGTGAGAGAAGAGGTGGACATCCCAAAAGACATGGCGGCAGGGGGCGGGAAGCACTGGCCGAGCCCAGCAAAGACGTGGCGGCCCACCGGCTACCTCGCCGACTATGTGGAGACGCCGGACCAGGAGTACCCGCGCGACGGGGACGAGGAGGCGACCACGGAGTATGACGCCGATCCGGAAGAGATGACCGTCGAGGAGGAGCACGTGGGATACTTCGTTGAGGACGGCCTGGATCTCGACGACGTGGACGTAGCCGAGCATGCCGCTGAGATTGTTAGGAGGCCTTCTTTGCGAAGAACGGGGCCTCGAAGAAGGGCGGCTTCCGGCCGCGTGCGGCAAGGCAGTTCGCGGTCAGCGGCTCCCTCTCCTTGGAAGAGAGGAGGCAGAAGGTGGCGGACCTCAAGAGTCGGACCACGTGCCGCCGATGTGGGCAACGAGGGCATTGGTCAGGAGACGCAACGTGCTCGCGCAGCAAGGGTGCTGGCAGATCTGGCAAGACAAGGCCAGGAGCAGCCACGACAGCCAGCAGCCCAGCGAGCAGCCATGGCGGAAAGAAGGCAGGCGGAAAGGGAGACAAGCCGAGGGCCGTCTACTTTAGCATCAAGGAGGACGGCCAGCGCAACGAGCGCTAGGGCATGATGGCATATCCCGGGCGCGGACGCCGCCACGAGGACTACGTGCACCAGGCCAGGCGAGCTCTACAAGAAAGGGTCCGGGACGCCGCCGCCGAAGGAAAGTACAAGGGCGAGCCGATATACCGCGCGTACCAGGACGTTGGCTACAGAAACTGGGTCCGCGACAACATCGACGAGCACAGCGGCCGGGGCATGAAGCAGCTGCGGGCCATCATGAAGGAGATCGCCGACTTTGAGGCGGACCACGGCGACCTCTACGAGACCACGCGTGTGGCGTACATGGTGGGCTCCGATCCGATGGGCCTGAGGAGGCTTGCGGAAGTGAAGCTTCCTTGGTTGCAGTCCTGGACACCGGGTGCAACACCACATGCGCTGGATGGAGAGATTTCTCACCCTTACCAAGCAGGAGGCACCGGACCTCACACCGGACCACGGCGGAGGCTTCAAGGGCCTCAACCAACGGCCATGTGAACACCACCGGCGTCCGGGACCGGAACCTCAGCCTGGAGCTGGCCGACGGAGGCTATGCGCACGGAGAGCTGCGCAGCGTGGAGATCGAGAACAGCGACGCCCCCCTCTTACTTAGCCTGGAGGCGCAAAAGCGCCTGGGACTCGTTTTGGACCTCAACCGGGAGATCGCTCACTCCCAGCTTCTTGGGCGAGACCTGCGGCTTGTGGTCTACAATGGTCTGTTCGGTCTCAGGCTGTTGCCGGGGGACTTTGCATACTACGTCAACCTGCTCAACAACGACACCGACAGCCTGGACGGGGACGACGACGAGAACGAGGACCACAACGACGAGGAGACCGACAAGCGCCGCAACGGAGAGAACGACAGGCACCACAACAAAAAAAACAACAGGCACCACAACGGAGAGAACGACAGGCGCCGCAACGAAGAGAACGACAGGCACCACAACGGAGAGAACGACAGGCACCACAACGGAGAGAACGACAGGCACCACAACGGAGAGAACGACAAGCACCACAATCAGGAGCATGAAGTACAGGATGACTTCGTCGACCCTGGTTCTGCCTACCTGGCCTTCGACAGCCTCAAGATGCACGCGATGACCAGAGGACAGGCCAGCCGACACAGAGACAACGTCGACAACCTCAAGGGCAAGGACAAGCTGCTGTGGAACCAAGTGTGCCCGTACCACCTTCGAAGGAGACCTTGCATGCCACGTGGGTGTCGCACCTTCCTTCTGGAGGTCTTTGGTTGTGCCATGCTCACCGGGGTGCTCCACCAGAATTACGGGTACCCTGTTTCGGCACCAATGGCTGGGCTTTACGACAAGAGCCTGGACATAAGGAGCGACCCCGGGAGGAGCAAGGTGAGCGAAGCGATTGCCAACCCTACCTGCTTGTGTTCAACCCTACCTTCCTGGACGGGCAGATCGGGAACCGCCGGCAGAGCAGGAACAAGAAAGAGTGGCAACCAGTGGTGCGTTGGATGATGGAGACAATCCTGGCACGGATCAAGAAAGGACGGCAGGTGGTGCTGGCATACCCTTCCGGAAGCCAGTTTTGGGAGGCCTGGGGCGTGAACCACCTCCTCTACCACGACGAGGCCTACAACACCGTTTCCCTGGAGCGCCTGGAGAAGGTCAGAGCAGGATGGGGCGGCCTCACCTTCGTCACTTCTTCCGCGAGTACCAAGCAGATCGCCGGTAGACCGAGGAGAACTCCAGGGGCTCAACAAGCTCCTTCAAACCCTCAATCTCTGCATCCTTGGCTGCTCTCTCCTCCTCACACGTAGAAGGAGGCTTGGCATCCTTGAACTCGCCGATGTCTGGCTCACGTAGTTCACCCACAGGATCGTCATGATCAAACAACCAGTCCTCGCCATGCTTAGGGCTTAGCGCGGCTTCACCCTTAGCTTCCTCCTCCCTCCCATCATCGACCTTCGTGCCAGGCAGCTTGGGAAATCTGTAACACGCCACCAAAAGGTACTTGTGGCCGGCTGGCCCCTTCGCCCTGAAAGGTCCCGCGGTGTCTATGGAGAGAGAATACGCAGTAGGATGGGATATCTTCCGATGGGGTTTCCCTGTAGATCGTTCGATACAAACTCGACAATCTCTCCTATAAGGGAGGTGGTCCCGCTGCAGGTGAAGTCGCCACTCATCTGCATCAAAGCGACATAGGGGCACAGGCTCCTCTTGAGACCCTCGGGCCTCGGTTTTTGAACCATTCTCATCGCCAGGTTCCGGGTGAGCCTCTTCCATAAAGCCCATCCACGATCTCCTCATCAAAGAAGACAAGAGGCTTTCGTGCCTCCGAAGGCCAACCCAAGCCCTCAAGGCATGAGCCACATTGGCCACCAGCTCCAGCGGCCACATTGAACCAATAGGATCCCCTGGCTCAGATGGCCCCATCCTTGTTCCTTGAAGATGCCATAGGTCAAGGTTACCTCCAAGTACAGTGGAACGCCCATTCATTGAAAGCTCCACCTCACCCATCAAAGCGTCCATGGCAAAGGCCTTCCAAAGGGGAGACTCAAAGAGAGAGACCCGATCATCTCGACGATCACCGTCCGGGTGCTCAAGCATGAATCCCACATGCGGCTTCACAACAGCAGGCGCTAAGGTGCCCTGCCTCCAGGCCTTGCGCCGACCTTCCTCTGCTACATACCAGAGTATCATCATGCGAGTGATCAGCTGGATCTCCTTCTGGTACTGCTCCTTAGCCTCATCAGGACGAAGAGGAACTGGATAGCTCTGTCTAGGAGGTCCTCCCACAATGGCCTTCAACCGGCCTGAAATCGCTGCCCAACACAGTAGCTGGAAGACACCGTCCCGCTTGTTAAGGTCCAGCGACCACGACGCGGTCACATCCACATTGATCATCACCTCACTGCCCTCCAAGGACGCGCTCCAAAAGGATGATCTCATTGTAGACGTGCACTTCGCTGCCATAGCCCGTTCATCTCCAGAGAACAAGTGCACCATCCATGACTTGCTGGCATACATTGCCTTGCGCTTCGCCCGCGACCAGGGCATACCCTTGAGCAGCTTCCAGCCGTCCTTGGGGCCACACGGAGCATCCTCAGGTACTCCAAGTAGCGCCTCCGCCGGAACCGACGCAAAGGTAGGGCATCGATGAAGAAACCCTGCCATAGAGGTTCGACTTCCCTCTTCACATAGAGCTCGAAGATGCCGCTGCCATGTTGATTCCTCCCGACCTTGCTCTCGGAGAGCTCGGACTTGGGCCTGCAGCCCATCCACGGTTCGCTGGAATTCCCGAACCCTAGCTTGCTCCAACTCGCTAATAAGAGTCAAAGCTTGGGAGACTGGAAGGACCGGACAATTTCCCCGAAGGCGAACTCTCAATCGTCCATGAACAGGATGAATCACGGTCAACCTTGACTGCGTCCACTTGATCTGGCAGCCCAACAGCTGCACCAACTGGCCCATCGGAAGGATCGGTGAGTTGTCCCCACCTTCAGAAAGCAAAGTGCCCTCCGTTGTTTGGGGGATCGAAGTTCCTTCCCCCGTGGCCAAGGAAACATTCACCCTCCTTGCTCCCCTTAGCTCCTCCTCGGAACGTGGGGGACGAAATGGGTGGCTCGCCCCGCTGTCCAACAAAGCCCCAGCCCCGCCACCCCCAGCCCCACCCCACCCTGGGCCCAGCCCCAGCCCCAGCCCCACCCCCAGCCCCAGCCCCAGCCCCAAGCCCCGGCCCCAGCCCCAGCCCCAGCCCCCAGCCCAAGCCAAGCAGAATGCGAAATCACAAAAACTACTTATCCGCCAATCGCAGAGAGACAGAACTCTCGACTCAAGGCCGAAGAATCCAAACGGCACTGGACCGAAAGCCCTTTGAACCCACAAACTCCCAAACCTAACCCTAAACCCTAAATCCCTAAACCCCTAAACCCCTAAACCACTAAACCCCTAAACCCCTAAACCCTGAACCCCTGGCCCCATATCGCAGAACCATTCAGCGAACCGCATGGCGAGCATCATCAGCATCAGCTGGAAATCCGTTTAAGGTCACGGCCCCATCTCCAGTTTCATAGAATCGTAGAACCATTCAGCGAACCGCATGGCGAGCATCATCAGCATCAGCTGGAAATCCGTTTAAGGTCGCGGCCCCATCTCCAGTTTCATAGAATCGTAGAACCATTCAGCGAACCGCAGGGCGAGCATCATCAGCATCAGCTGGAAATCCGTTTAAGGTCACGGTCCCATCTCCAGTTTCATACAATCGTAGAACCATTCAGCGAACCGCAGGGCGAGCATCATCAGCATCAGCTGAAGATCCGATTAAGGTCGCGGTCCCATCTCCAGTTTCATAGAATCGTAAAACCATTCAGCGAACCGCAGGGCGAGCATCATCAGCATCAGCTGGAAATCCGTTTAAGGTCACGGTCCCATCTCCAGTTTCATACAATTGCAGAACCATTCAGCGAACCGCAGGGCGAGCATCATCAGCGTCAGCTGGAAATCCGTTTAAGGTCGCGGTCCCATCTCCAGCTTCATACAATCGTAGAACCATTCAGCGAACCGCAGGGCGAGCATCATCAGCATCAGCTGGAAATCCGTTTAAGGTCACGGTCCCATCTCCAGTTTCATACAATCGCAGAACTATTCAGCGAACCGCATGGCGAGCATCATCAGCATCAGCTGGAAATCCGTTTAAGGTCACGGTCCCATCTCCAGTTTCATAGAAACGTAGAACCATTCAGCGAACCGCATGGCGAGCATCATCAGCATCAGCTGGAAATCCGTTTAAGGTCGCGGTCCCATCTCCAGTTTCAGAGAATCGTAGAACCATTCAGCGAACCGCAGGGCGAGCATCATCAGCATCAGCTGGAAATCCGTTTAAGGTCACGGTCCCATCTCCAGTTTCATACAATTGCAGAACCATTCAGCGAACCGCAGGGCGAGCATCATCAGCGTCAGCTGGAAATCTGTTTAAGGTCACGGTCCCATCTCCAGTTTCATACAATCGTAGAACCATTCAGCGAACCGCAGGGCGAGCATCATCAGCATCAGCTGAAGATCCGATTAAGGTCACGGTCCCATCTCCAGTTTCATAGAATCGTAAAACCATTCAGCGAACCGCAGGGCGAGCATCATCAGCATCAGCTGGAAATCCGTTTAAAGTCACGGTCCCATCTCCAGTTTCATACAATCGTAGAACCATTCAGCGAACCGCAGGGCGAGCATCATCAGCATCAGCTGAAAATACGATTAAGGTCACGGACCCATCTCCAGTTTCATAATAGAATCGTAGAACCATGCAGCGAACCGCAGGGCGAGCATCATCAGCATCAGCTGGAGATCCGTCTAAGGTCACGGTCCCATCTCCAGTTTCATACAATCGTAGAACCATTCAGCGAACCGCAAGGCGAGCATCATCAGCGTCAGCTGGAAATCCGTTTAAAGTCACGGTCCCATCTCCAGTTTCATACAATCGTAGAACCATTCAGCGAACCGCATGGCGAGCATCATCAGCATCAGCTGAAGATCCGATTAAGGTCACGATGCCATCTCCAGTTTCATAGAATCGTAAAACCATTCAGCGAACCGCAGGGCGAGCATCATCAGCATCAGCTGGAAATCCGTTTAAGGTCACGGTCCCATCTCCAGTTTCATACAATCGTAGAACCATTCAGCGAACCGCAGGGCGAGCATCATCAGCATCAGCTGAAAATCCGATTAAGGTCACGGACCCATCTCCAGTTTCATAGAATCGTAGAACCATGCAGCGAACCGCAGGGCGAGCATCATCAGCATCAGCTGGAGATCCGTCTAAGGTCACGGTCCCATCTCCAGTTTCATACAATCGTAGAACCATTCAGCGAACCGCAAGGCGAGCATCATCAGCGTCAGCTGGAAATCCGTTTAAAGTCACGGTCCCATCTCCCTGCGATTGAACACACAGCAGGGTAGCAGCTGTAGTTCGACCCAATCCTTGGACGAGTACGGCGAGCCGCGGGGCGAGCATCATCAGCATCAGCTGGAAAGCAGTTCACTTTCACGCTCATGTCCGGACGTTTCAGCGCACAGCAGGGTAGCAATTCGATCCAGTCACTCCAGGAATTCAGCGAACCGCACCTGGAAATCCGTTTAAACTCACGCTGCCATCCACGCACCTCTGAAGCCCACAGTACGGTATCAGTTCGACCGAGTCATTTGACGGATTCAGTCAACAGCAGGGCGAGCATCATCAGCGTCAGCTAAAAATCTGTTTAAACCCACGCTCCCATCTCCAAACGTTTAAACGCAACGCGGGTAGCAGTTCGACCCAGCCATTCGACGGATTCAGCGAACGGCGCGAGCGAGCATCATCAGCATCAGCGGGAAATGAGCACACAGTAGCCCTACCGTCCATACCGTTCCGATGTCGCACACACATAGGCCATAGGTTTACCTCCCCCCCCCCACTTGTCGCAAACACGTGTTGCAACCAGCATCGTCCTGTGGAGCCTGGACTGCCTGAGGACTTCGAAATTGGCCACTAACATGCTTACGGGAACTCCGAGCAGTGTCGCGACCGCTGCAATTAAAAAACATCTACAGCATGCATTATCCATCAGGCCAACAAATCCTACCAGCCACATCCACCAGAAGTAGGCAGCCGGAAAATGATGCGATGCTGAAAAGCTGAAATGCGGCCGCAGAGCTCGGAAATGTCTTTGCTGAGAACTCGCTGCTCTGCAGCATGGTAGAACCGGTCTTGGTACTGAGTAGCACCTGCCGCATGGAAGTTTCCGGAAATAGGGGACCCCAGTTTAGCACCCTAAATAGTATAGGATCCGTATTGTAGGGACCCCAAAAAAGGTACCCCGAATTTCCGCAAACTCCCACATTCGTTCGGGACATCTGGCGATACGGGGTGCGGTGTGGCCTTCTTTCGCTTAAACTGGCATCTCAACCTTTCGTTCGGCTTCATCTCATGTGCCGGAAACGAACCCCCTTTTCAGCATGGGCTTGGGATTGCGTGCCAGCGAACACTGCTCAACCCCCTAAACCCGAACCATCCGGCATATGACCTGATCATCAGCTTACCTTGGGTTAGTAGGGAATGGGGTACCTAGTACTACCATTCTTCCATTCCCTACTAACCAGCGGTAAGTCAGTTTGCCTGCAAAGAGGCCGCAGGCTTCCACCACCTCCTCGGGTGAAAGGCCCGGCGCCGTCTGTGCAAGGACCACTGCAAAATGGCCTTGCATTCTGCTTCAAAAGGATTCTCGTCAAACTTAGGGCTTAGGGATTCTCATTAACATGCATACAACTGAGGCCGAGTGCAGACAAATACAAAAGGGCCATCAAGAAGACTGCGCCAGTCACCCCAAAATCAAAACCAGAACGCACGGTACTGGACACGCACGAATGTCACACACATGCGAGGGCATCTTTAGAGTTTAACCTCTCAGCTTACTGTACCTTCTGGTGTTCTGATCCAGGATAATACGCTGCTGCATGAGGCTCACCTGAACATGCCTTGTTCTGCAGTATCGTCGCCCACCCCCCCTCTGACGCCACAATTTTCCTCCCTGCAACAGAGTCTTAAAACCCAGCCGCCAGAGCCTCAACACATTGTAAGACTCCCGTCTTCCAAAACCCTTGCAAGCTTGATCCGCCAAGAATCTGTAGAAGTTGGTCTGCCTCGGGAAAAAAAAGAGGTTCAGACAAGGCTGGCTTCCATCCTGGGGTTTCCGTTTGGCCTGCTGCTACAGTACCCTAAATAGTAGGATCCTTATCCTAAGGACCCCAAAACAAAGTACTCCTAATTTCGGAAACTACCATGTAGATTCGCAAATTGGGACTTCAACTCGACCCCAACACTCCAAGATGCAGCTACTACCTGGACCCCCAAAATATGTAGAATAATGGCCTTTTCATAGGATTGGGGCCAATATTTCTACTTTTGGGAGGCTGGGTAAGGACATTGTAAGTGGGGTAAGATGTGGTAAGGGTCCTTGAGGAAGCGGACCTTACTTAGCCAGGGCATATTGCCGTCTATGAGTAGCTGAAGATGGAAACAGCAACAGCGACGCGTACTAGCACTAGCAAAAAATTCAAGTCAGCCTAAATTAGTATAGACAGGAACACGAGTAAAGCATCGACAATCACAAGTTGCAGTACTTGAAGCTACCAGCGCGCATACAAGCCTCAGCACTCCATCATCACGGCGAGTTGCTGATGGTAGCCTGCCCAGTGATAAGCCTGGCAAGTCTCACCACATGGTATCCAATTGAGCTTGTCAAAGCTAGCTGCTAGTGCAATGGTCCTCGTTACTAGCATAATTAGGAGAATTACCTGTGTTCTGTCCTTAATGCTGTGTATTTTCCATAGAACTGTTGTAGCCCTAGGCACGAAACAAGGCCCAGTTTGAGGTTCGGTGGGGCACATCCAAGATCTTTTTCCCTGCCTGGCCTTGATACATCGAAGAAGTGTAGTGACATCCGGGACCGACTGCTCAAGCAAAGGCCGCAACATGCGAGAAAGCAGCGGATAGTACCTGCACCGGAAAAGCGATCGTGTGTTGCTGCAGCAGTTCTCCACATAGCGACAGCTCAGCCAAAGTGCCCACAATTATTCACGACGATTCTGCTCGCAAAGCATCATCGTTTCGTTAGACCTCGACCTGGAAATCTGCCGGCCTGTTAGACTCCTGCTCTCCGAACCTTCCATGAATCGAGACATGAAGCAGTTCTGCAGTTCTGCCGGAATTCTTTGACTGATCGAGGATTCGTGACGAAGCCGTTTTGGTCTGTTTGCACGCAGACACCGCGGGAATCACATTGGTCCAAGGGCTTGGACAGCTTTGGAGCGCTTGGCCAGCTGCCGAACGAATCTTGGCGGGACAGGGCTGCTGAACCGATCCGTTGTAAAGCCTGCCCTAAACCCCAACCCCTAACCCTTTTCTGAGCACGGGCTTTGGTTGTATGCCGGCAAGCTGGGCTCTCAAGGTCTTCATGAGATGCCAGCAAATTTGAAACTAACTCATGTCAAGCAAAAGAACCATGTACTTCTTACAATACCCCTGACCCTAAACCTTAAACACTAATCCCTAAACCCTATCAAACCCTCAGGTCACTACAGTTCCGGTCCGAACCCTTCCGAACCCTTCAACCTGAACCCCAAATCGCCTCATTGCTGCCAAGCGTCGGGTGCTTAGGCCCAAGCCGCTCTCTGGCTTCCTTCTCTGCTAGTATGGCTCCCCTAAACGCATCGAAGTCAGATTCAGGAAGGGCTGGCACACATATCAGTTTCGGTGGTAGAGAATGGGGTTTCCACTGTGGGCTGTGTTTGGACAACGAGTCCTCGATTGCTTCCTCGCATCGAAATATCCCCAAATGTGACCACCACTGCCCCAAACCACCAAGAACCCACGGCTTTGGCTTATTGATTCGAAAGCAATGCTTGGATTCCTCCATCATGGCCCTGAGTGCAAGAGGGCTTCTGTCTCTGGGGCTGCCCATAAACCCTGCCAGCTCAATACTCGCCGAAAAAAAGCAAAGTTCGAGGAATTGAAATTAAGTAGTATTAGTATCAGTGTTAATGTTAGTATTCATTTTAATGTTAGTATTTATACTAGTGTTTGTATAAGTATTAGTATCAATACTCGTATTAGTATTAGTAGTAGTAGGAGGAGGAAGCTGCACATTGCCCGCGTCCCCATCATCACAGGAGGCCGGAGCCCCGGAGCCTTCATCGCCCGCGCATAGCGTCTGCATGCGGCTGCTGTATGCCCAGCATCCCTGGCAGGCAAGCTACGTGGGAGTTTCCGAAATTTATGAGTACCTTATTTCGGGGTCCTTATCATAAGGATCCCACTCTTTATCAGGTTCCCCATTTTCGGAAGCTCCCACATCCCCACATTGAGCCTAGCGTTGTGGCATGTAAATCCCGACTGTGCAGCGTCGAAAAAGCCCAAAGAAAAGCCTCTCCCGCACCATGATACCACGTGATAAAGTCAATGGGAGGTTTTGGTTCCTATAGTTACACTCGACAATTAAGTGGCCCTTAACACCACGAATCAAACTTCCGGCTCAAGATTCCGACTTCCCACATCCCACATCTGGGGCCTTTCCGAGAGAGCCCTAAGGGCCGAGATCCCAGCGCGCGCTGCAAGGGCCTGCTGTTGTTCGGGAAACATGTTCCCTCCCAACTAGCAAAGACAAAGCCCGCACTGCAGGGCAACATGAAGTTTACGCTCTCGCAACTCGGACTTGCCAGACGAGGTTCTCGGTGCGCGTCGGTGCTACAATCGGCTCACCCAATCCCATACATGCATCACACCGCCAAACACGAAGGTAGTGCCACTCAGGACTCAATGAAGTTTAGGGTTTAGGGTTAGCGCACTGCTGGTGAACCATTCGATACGCGTTGGACGAGGTTCAGATGATTGTTGTTCCTTGCAGGGTCTGCAAAATTGTGCAAACAGTCCCTAACTGTGGATTCTTGGCGGCAAAACCCTTTCGTGAACAAAACGCTCGAACCATTGCCACAGCCTTCGTCATACACGAGAAATATTGCAACACAAGTCGGCCAGTTCTGACGGCAGACTTGGAAGCAGTCGCGGATCATCAACGCTCTTTGAAAGTCTTTGAGCCAAATGAAGCCTCGGAGTCATGGCCGAATAGTGGTTTCTGTTTCCTGCCTGATGATCAGAACAAGTAAAAACCATTCACAAACGCTACAAGCTCCTACACCCTCAACCGAGCCACGGATCTGCGGCTAGCACGGATCTGTGAAACGGCTTGCCGATTTACAGGGTGCTGACGACAGCCACGTTCGTCCTAATTTATAATACAAGAGCCTCATTAACAAAAGCAACCAGGCTTCCTCACATGGACCCTAATATTTCGGCGTTTTAAGACCAGGGTTGCTTTGCCAGGTTCCTACATTACAACGAGGAGGTACCCAATACCCATTCTTGCTCGAGCAGTGCGCAGTGTTCCTGTCAATGTGTTCGAGGTTCAAATTCAAGCCAGCTTTCGGGCTCTACTTCAGGACCACCGGTGTGGCCGCTTGCAGGCGATTTGTCGATGGGAATCTTGTTTGTCGGTTTACCGGCCCTTTCTTACTTGGAATTCTTGGGGGAGCCAGAAGAGTTGCTTGGAGATCGAATTCTAAGGGTGATTTCCATGGAAAGACTCTCATTACCCCGACGTCCGAGGCATAAGTACGTAAGTGTAAGTAGAGTATAGACCCTATTTTTTCACCGCCCTCCCTTTAGCCAGGATGCAAGCATTTGGCCAACCGATACCCATGCGGCCTCAGCTCCCCTCCGAGAGGAAGCGCCCTGGAAAGTTCGCCTGGTAAAGTGGGGCGAGTGGGGGTGGCCACAAGAGGAACTCTGAAAGCTTAACGTTTCTGGAATGAAGATTTGGGCCAAGAAGGGTCAGGACCAGACTCAAAAGGTTTCAGTGCGACATGGAACAAGCACCGCATGCTTCCCGAACACTTAAACTCCACATCATACACGATGTGCGTGAAACACCAATGATGGCCAAACCCTGAGCTCCAAAAAGCTCCGCTTTCTGCGAAACCTCAGCACCAAGCCCTAAGACATCCTAAGACCCTTAAGGAAAGCCTCAAAGTACCACTTGTAACACTTGTATAAGGGACACGGGCGCGTACTACGGGAAGCCTGACCCACGCAGGAACCTGGAAGCCTTCACCTGAACCCGAAATCCCCAAAAAGCCCAAACCCCAAACCCTAGAACCCTAAACTATTATACTGAACTTGGACCCCTAGCACAAACTACATGTTTAGCTGTTTCTGAGGGATTATATCTTAGGGATTATAATAACCAAAGATTCAAACATATCTCTAAGACCCCCGAATTAAACGGAGCCCGTTACTTCGAGAGCCCGACCTCGCGAAGCGCCAACTCCACATGGCGGCGACTTCGGCCTCGTCGGCGCGGCCCTGGCTTGGAAGAACCTGCCCATGTTTGGGGGTTCCAAGGTTTCGGGTCTAGGATGATTTTTGGAGTTTGTTGTATGGGGTTTGGGAGGGTTTAGGGTTGTTTAAGAGTTTAGGGTCTCTATCTGGTTTAAGGTTTGGGGCCCTGGCTTTGAAGAACCTGCCCAGCAACGCTTGGGGATTTATTTAATTTATTGGTGGGGTTAAGAGCTTCAGGCTTTTAGGCTAATGGTTTAGAGTTTATAAGGCTTCGGTGCTCACAACTCGGACAATGACAAACCCTAAACCCGTCATGTTTAGGTTTTAAGTTTTGGGCTTCAGGGCTTTTGGAGTTGGGGGTTTGCGGAGCCTAAATCTAAGATCTCGTTTATGGATGGGGTCCTTTTTGTCAAGAATCCGCCGACTCCACTTCAAGGCCCATGTTGCAGTGTCTCATTTATCGGAAAATTCCTTCGAGCAATGTAAAGCCCGGAGATATACACCCCTCTCCTCAATCTGGGTAAGAAAGGGGATCCTAATATGTAGGCCTTTAAGGACAGGTGGTCTGTCTATAAATCAGGGGTCTACGGAATTACATTGCAGGCAGAGCTCACGTTCTGGATCCTTCTGGTTCCTTCGGGTCCCTGTACTAGCTTACTCCTTCTACATACTCCTTCTATAACATTTCGACTCACTCGCACACGGCCGATTTAGTGTTTTTCGTTTTCGGCGGGGATGTATATAAGCAGCCAAGCCTGGTGCTCGTCCCACATCCCCCACCCCCCCGAGTCCTGGGACGCAAGATCTGCAATCGCCGCGGCCACCCAGTGTCCTTCCGATAGATTTTGGGGTAGCTAACGCTTTGACTCCTGGTACAGCATGACTTTGGGAACTGGCTTGGGCCTCGGGCATAAAGGTTTTTTAGGTCGGGATCTAGGTTGCAAGAAGCAGGGCTTCCCAGTTTCGCCCTAAACCCACTAACCTGTAAACCCACACCAAATTGTCCACACCTGGGTCTGGGCAGGAGATGTCGGGTGTCCCCTTTCCCTAGGTGCAAAACAGGGTAAAAAGGGGCTTGGCAAGTTTCGGTCTCTGGTCTACTGGATCACAAGAACTGTCATACGCTCCATGGATGCTTTTCAGGTGGAGGCCCTGGTACAGGGTTTAAGGTGGAGGTTACATTCCAAGGCCCTAGGCCCTAGACGCTGCCTCTGGGAGCTCTGCTATGCAGCTTTAAGACACAAGACCCTGGAATCAAAGCTTCAGAGTCATAGGGTGCGACAACACGTTTCCTTCGACACACCTTGAATCCAAGACCTTGAGCCTTGCAAGGCATTCGAGCTTTATGAAACTCAATCAACAGCCTCAGTGTAGCCAGGTTAGCAACCTGCAGTGCCGTAAACCCTGTATACATAAACCCTAAGCCGAATCAGGGGCAGAAGGCCTTGCAAACTGGGAAGCGGTTTCGAGCTGCTAGGCTGCTGCAAAGTCCTCACACAGACTGCAAGGATCAAAGCTCTCTTTCGGGTCTTCCAAAATGTACTTGAAGCTGTTTTGGGGCTTTGAAGCCCTACAAAGCTTCGGGTTTTTTGTCTCAGAACTTACTTGAGGAACCGCGCGAGGAACAATCCTGTCCAGATAAGATGTGGTGTCCAGGGTACGTGGAGGGCCTGTCAAGTTCGTGGTAGGAGCGATGCAGACTGCACCCAAGGCATTGGGGGGAAGAGGTGGAAAGGAGACCTGGACTAGTGAGTTCTGGCTTCGGCTTTTCTCCGGAAGATATTTGCTGCGATCCGGTTTGGTGTCATCACACCGCTCAGCAGCAAGTTTCTCTTGGTTCTCGAGACACAGAATGTTTCCTGTTGGTACTGTGAACCTTGCCATAGCATCATGCATCATCATACCTACCGCAATACAGCGGTTGCCCCACTGCGAAAGCACATGTCCGGTGACTCACCGGGTGGCAAAGGCAACTTTACGCCCATATTTTCACAATGCCATTGAAGCAGCCCAAGACATGGCAGACATGGCACTCATGGGGGAAATCGTGTCAAGGATGAGCTTTCAGACTTGAACTTTCCAGCGGCAAGGGCAATTGCACGCATCCCCGAAGAGAGCGGGAAAGTCCTGAGGCTTTCGAGGATGCCTCGACCGGAAGGTTCACGTTGGAACCTGTCTGAAGCTTCGGAAGCTTATAAAGTCGATGTCGGTACTGGCTGAAGCCAGATCACTTCAGATTCTGCTCTTCAGAAAAGATGTCGGGCCGATGTCCAAAGCATGGAAGGGACCCTTACCCGGCTTTGCACATTGCGCTCCGCCATATCCCCTGGGCCTCTTCAGTTGCCTCTGCCAAAGCTCCTCAGACTCCGCGAGCTCCCGCGACTCTGGTGGCTCGGCACCGCATGCCGAGCAGCTGCACCACAGCACCTCATCCTCCTCCGGCACCACTACGGCACTACGGGTATCTTAAGTCAGCTGCCAAATGGGTAAGAGCGGGCAGCGTATACCTAGACCCTATAAATCCATAAACAGCCGAGTAGTTAGCAAACGCGATGTCGACCCAATAACATCACGAGCAGCAGGAGTACCAGCAGCAGTGGTGCTGGCTGATCGCAGCAGGAGTGACAGCCGTAAAGATGCTGCAGCAGCAGACATCATAGCAGTTGGTGCTGCTGGCGGTAGCTGCTACCGATGGACTCAAGCACACTTCGAGGTTCTGGGTCCAGTTATGTACATACGTCTTACCTGGCGGCTGTTTTCTTCCTACACATTGAACACTGCTGATGTACTTAACGCGTCATGTCGGGGTTACGCTGGAAGTGAATGACGACCTGTCTATGCCATCGCACGAGCTGCGATAAATGATTTCCCAGATTTGGCCCAGTACAGGCTATATGGGTGGTTGTCAAAATTATGGTCTTTTTTGGGGGGTACCCTAAATATTAGGGTCCGTACTATATAAGGGACCCAAAAAGGGACCATAATTTTGACAACCACCCATATAGAAGTCAGTAGGACCTCGACCTCCAGCCTTTGAGTCTCAGCGATCCTTGTCCAAAGTCTGGGGGCGTATCGCCCCATGCCCGCAATGACCACAAAGGAAGGTTCCTGGGCATATGCCAAGCAATGCAAAGACTTCCGGTAAGTCACTGAGTTGTGCTCTGAGGCCGAAAGATCACAGGTGGGCCTAGAGACACCAATCTGAGCACTTCGAAGCAATGCTGCCAATCTCCTGTGAACTGAGCCCTGATTTCCCCGATACCCTAGTCCCCGACAACCCCCCCAACCTCCTGAGCCCGTTTTGTATCCAGGCCTTTTCGAACTGGCTAGTAATTTAACGTGATGAAACTGAATCTTTTGCATCCAGCCTGCAACGCCTCTGCTGGGAAGTAAATGAGCGACTAAAGCAAACCTTCAAGTCTGCCGTGCCACTCATCAGGTATGACTTCAAAGGATGCAGCAGTGGACAACTCCAGAAGTCCCTCCGCCACTCTCGAAATGACTGAAAGATTTGAATCAAGATGATGTTGTGTGAGACTTATGTTAATCACAAGGAAGTTGTACTGCATCTGACAATGCTTGACCAAGGTCATCAAATCAGAAGCCCGAAAGTTGCACCCAAGCGAAAGCTGCTGAAGGCCACGTTCTTCATCAACCCATACAAGCTTCCAAATTCCCTGAGCACTAAAGAAACTGAATCTAAACCTTGAATCCTCCCAAACGGATCGGAGAGTCGCACGTCATCCTTGCCCTGACAACGGCTGCAGCTGCATTTGAACCCCCATTTCTCCAGGAGCCGGCGGCGGACGCGTTGTGGCCTCCGGGCGAGCAAACAGCACTAAACCCTAGTTGTGCCCGAGCTCTGTTGGTCCCTCAAACGCCTGGAAAGCCGCTTCGAAAGGCCCCGCAACCTTCGGATTGAGGCCCCTGTCCGTGCAAGCCACTTTTGGTCGCAGTCGCCTCTCTGCCTAGAGACTCCAATATCCTTTAATTAAGGAATATACCTTGAATTATAATAGGATCCCTACTAGGATTTAAGGAATATTCGGAGATATTGGAGTCTCTGGGTACCGTAGAAGGAGGAGACTTCTCGAAACCTCTGAACCGCCTGAAGAGGGTCGCTTCCGGCAAGTAGGACACGAAGATCTCCTCGCTGCACTCCAGGGGCCTCAGCGTAACCTTGCTTTAGGGTTTAGGGGTTAGGGCTTGTCAAACATCGGGAGGCTAATCTTTGAGTTGTAATATGGGGACTGCAGGTGCAAACAGGTCAAAGGTTGCCTGCTGTACTACCGAGTAACCAGGTGGAGCTGATTCACTTTGTCGATTTGGAAGGTCGCATTCGGCTGGCAGCTGTGATTTGCCCGGCTTGCCCGCAAGTAGATCGCACTGCCCCCCTTTGGAGTCCCAATACCTGGGATGTTGTCGCGGTGCAAACAGTTGACTGGCTCTGCTAGTTTGCCGGTAGAGAAAGATAAAATTAAGAGCTCCATCAAACTGCTCAATGACCAACCTGAGATACTGTTTATCAGGAACACACGAAGAAGAGCCAGCAGCCGACCGTCACTACCGGCGATCTCCGCGATGCTAGCCTGCTCATCAGATGGAAGCTGGGAGGAATGGCAAAGCTCCAGCAAGCTTTCCTGCACAGCTGGACCCAAGTCTTGCAGCTTCATGGAGACACCATCCATTGCAACATCTCGCGACACCACAAAGGAAGGTTCCTCTTTGAGGATCTCGATGCCGCTTGACAGGTGGCGCCGCGCCACGAGCCGGCGCCCGCGACCGTCGTTTGCTTCGTCTTCAGCCACGGCTACCAGGGAGTCTTCTGCGAGGCACCCAAGTGGCGCCCATTTCATCATCAATCTTTGTGATGCTTTGGCCTTGGACAAGCACAGAGCTCCTGTGCCTGCAAGAGCTGCCAGGCTTGCACGTCCAGAACACGACAGGCTGGGAATTCCTGGATGAGGCAACTTCTCAAAGCTGGAAGGAGCGTAGGCCGGCGGATGCAAGGATCCATGCTGCGCGGTCCGGATGCAGGGCCACATTTTGAAAGCAGATCGGCTGGGAAGGAAACACTAGCTCGGGTTGTTCGTGACTGCAAACTTAGCTGAGCCCTCTGGCATGGTGGTAGACTGCAAGTTGCTTCTGGTCATGGCGATGCATGTCGATAGAATATCCAGCGCAGTAACTTCAGCCGCAAGTCCGCTACTTCCCATCTAAAAGCATAGTTACTCGTCCTTGTATATGTATAGCTGCTGGTTTCGGTATTTCTCGTGTGCAATCTCCCAGCCATGGCATGCTCCTGGAGCCTTTAGAAAGGCGGAACATGAACTCACATGGGAGCCCAATCAAGCACAAACATCGCAAGGCGGGCGCACTTGTGGTCCAACTGCTGGAGACTGCAGGCCACGTTCGTCATAGCCAGGAAATCCAGCTTCGGCACGAAACGGAAAAGATCACGCAGTAGGACATCGTATCTGCGAGGATTTATGTAAGGTTTAAGTGAACTGAGCATTCAGGCACAAAGCGCGAGGAAGAGGAACAAGCTTTAGGATCGCATCTCGGGGCCTCGGATCCCTGAGCAATCGGTTCACGGCCATCGGGTCCTGATGCTGGCGGGAGAGTCGTCAAGCTTGACATTTGAGGATCATGAGATGACTTGGGTTTGGATAAGTCGAGTCGAGGGATGAACCATAAGCCGGTTACGTTGCGCTGATTGAACTTTGATTTATTTTGCGGCCGCTTCTCGCCTTTGGTACGACGGAAGGCGACAGGGTCAAACCATGCAGGGACCCCAAACCAGGATCTTCAAGTAGACCAGGAAAGCTGCCCATGTACAGCTTCAGGCATCAACGGGCTCCGTAATTACAATTATTTACAATAGCGTAACTGCGGGGCTGGCAGCTTGAGATCAAGGGCTTCGACTCTCAATCTCTCATAACGCGTCTAGTTCTACGACTACGAAAGTAGCAGTAACGGTACTTGGTAATGGCGGGAACCATATGAGAGCAATGAAAATTATGAAAGAAGTCGAAACTTACACAGTAAGCATATGAACATGGCTCTTGGGGATGCTGGATCTGAGAGATAGACCTGTCATTTAGAGGCCTTCATAATTAGAATAGGGTTTTGGGGGCCCGTTATACTATATTGTAACAGAGATCCCAAAATAGTATACGTAATTATTTAGGCCTTCATATTCGCCCCTTCGAGGAGAAAGCAGGTGGTGCATCGCACGTTGCGCGGGTAACTAAGACGAGCAAGTGCTGCGGTCATTCCCATCCTTGGCATCTTCAGCCAGAGAACCAAGCACCTGTCGCGGGAGCGAGTTTCAAGAGTTTTAGCTAGATAGATGAACTCCAGCAGACATGCCACAAAATATTGGCCAGTGCAATGTGCTCAGCCAAACCATCAAAATCTTCAGCAAAATCATGCGAGAATGTTTAGGCTACAAAGATCATGCTGTGCATCAGTCCTCTCAGCCTGACCACCTGAACCTGGTTTGTACTCAGACATAGTCTAATCTTGATCTTAAAGTCGGAAACAGTTACCGTGACCGTAATTTACCATGTCTTGATTGTGTCTACAGTGTGCATTATTGAATTGTCGAACAAAACTGTCTCTGCCACTCTCACCTGGACAGCAGTGACCAGGTTGTGAACGAAGAAGACGCCGCGATGCGTCACCAACAGGGCCAGAACGGATTCGAGCTCCTGCGTTTGGAGAGAATATTACTCCTTCTAAGCGGTGCGGCCGACAACATGACGGGAGGGTTTGGGGCGCGTGTGGATTCAGACTTACGGCGGGCTACCTAGAGCGAGGGCCTAGCACAAGGTCTGCTGTTACTATAGAGGCCTAACTAATTACCGATGGTATTCTTCGGGATCCTTATCACAACAACAATATAATTTACCCCAAAGTCCCATCCTAATTATTAAGGTCCCTATAGTCAATGGTCGGCTGCTTCCTGTGCAAGCCTGGTCCCCTCTGTCCGGCGCCTCGCATTTCAAGAGCATCTGGTCCAGTTGCGAACAGATGGGGTTCCTTAAAGAGTAGCGAGAGATGATATGCCCACTTTGCTATCTTCCTCGTGCCGAGCCTCAGAGAAGTGCCCTGGACCCCTTCTGAGAATGGCCGAGGTTCACATACAGCGTCGCGCCGGGGGATATCCATTGCTGCAGCAAGTCTTCCCGAGGTGCAGAAGAAGGCCGGGATGGAGTTTCCGTCGCTTCTAAGACCTCCGGTGCCTCGCGGCATGCCGGTTCTGTCATATCTCGGAAAGCATGCTGGGCCACAAGAACGCAAGCAAGCCTAAACCTTGCGAATTGTTGCATTGGCGCCTCTGCTGCAGAGGCCAGGTTCCGGAGACCCAGCCGCAGCAAAGGCCCCAGCTTTGGGGCGCCCCGCGCAAGCTTCTTCAGCATGTTTGGCGTGTGGTGCTTCAGGTGCTGTCGGGATTTGAGGCTTCACGGAGTTCGTTCCGAAGGGACGGGCTGTAGCTGGATCTCCTGCATGGGCCTTGGGTTTTGGAGTCTTAGAATCTGCAAGGTCTTAGTCTTGGTGGTGTCACGGTTTTGGGTTGCAGATCATGGCTCATTACAGCACTGCTTTCTGCAAGTCAGATGTTCTGCGCCTGATCCATGGTTCGTAGCCGTCTGGCTGTGGAAGCATACTTGATATAAACGTGCACATGTGCGAAGGGCTTGAGCCACGAAGACAGTGGGCATTGAACAAGGCCCGAAGCATCGCACCGTAAAGAAACAAAGCCTCCTAAAATAACCTGTTTGAGCCCCGACTGCCTGTCAAGCCGGGGCAGCAACCTGTGAGAGGGCCTGAACATGAATCCCCAAATCCAAACTGCTGGACCCAACCACACGGTGTCCAGTTTCAGTCCTTACCTGTCCTTATCATATCATATAATCTACCCCGAAACCCTATTCTACCCGTAGGCCCCATAGTAGTAGTTCCGTTTTGGGACTACCTCATAGGATTCCTGATTCCAATTATGAACCCCCAAAGGGAACTGCTATGGCGCCTTTGGGTATTAAGGCCTCTATAGTATACTATAGGCCGCTACTATAGATCCCTTATAGACCCCTTTAAGGAGCCCTTTATAGGAACCTCAGGACTTGACTTTCGGGGGCCTCAGCGCCGACAGGGCCGAGGCCGGGGCTTTCGGCGGTCAAGGAGCTCCCCTTCCATCGCCTGAAACGGATGTTGCCATGCCTAGGGCTGTTTGGGCTTTTGGTTTAGGTATCTTAGGGGTTTTAGGTTTTGGACTTTTGGTTTAGAAGTATCTTAAGGTTTTCGGCTTAGGGCTTTTGGTTTAGAGTACCTTAGGGTTCAGGGCTTAGGGTTTTGGGCCTTTCACTTATTTGTCTTTGGGCAGGACATGTTCCCCCCTGGCTGTCCCAACGACCCGCTCTTCAGGCCTTGTAGCAATTGGTCTGGGTCTCGGTGAGCACTTTGAGGCGCTCCGACATCTGCTCGATGCCTGCACCCCGTGTGGGTTTCAAAAGCCCCCCCAAATCATAGTTATAGTTAGGGTCGCGTATGCCGAGTCCTACATCGAACCAATAAGGAAAATCAAAAGTGATCCCGACTCGAAACATGTGGCGCCTTGGGTTTAGTTGACAAGTCGGGGTGGTCTGCGATTTCATTTAAGGGCTTAGGGCTTAGAGCTTAGTATTTCGGGAAACTGTGAGTTTCGGTGTATGCTCTCGCAGCTCTGACTCGGCTAATTGGGTGGGGTCTTGCTTTCGGCCTTGTGGCAGGATGACAGCATGACTAGGTGGGGCTTTTAAAGCTTTTGAAAAATATTAGTAAATAAGATCCTCTTAAGCCCAATAAGGGAAAATGTAAAATGTCCCAAAGCCCTACCTAGATGAAGTGCCGACCAGGTTTGCACCTCGGAAGCCCCCTTCCAAGAAACCCTTTCGAGCGGGCCTGGCATTGAGAACTCGATCTGCCCAGGTGCCGGAGGAATTCGCACGCTCCAGTCTGAGAAGATTAGGGTTTAGTGTGTTGAAGGTTTTCAGGGGTTAGGAGTTTCTTAGATTTTAGCGCTTTTCTTCAAAGCGGCCGGTTTGAGTGGTTAAGGTCGTGCGGGCCGAAGTCCACAGGTTCGGGGTGTGAAGGCAGTTTGACATCTGGAGTATCATTACAAGGCACACGTAGTTGCAACAACACGACATTGAAGTGGCAACACAAATCCAGAAGGGAACACAACTGTGCCATACCCCTCGTGATTGCACAGGAAACTGCAATTTAATTCGAACCACGGCTACGCCAGCTGGACGATGATCCGCAAAACAGAGCGTTTTCTGTATCGCAAGGCACAGCCACTTGGGGGCAGAAATCCGTGGTCTAAACTCTCCATCGTGGCACACCGATGGCCTGTTCATAAAATGGATCTTTTCAACCAGATAAGCATCCCAAAACCCTGCCTTCTCTACGTCTTAGCCCCTAAACTTACGAGCAAACGCTGGATCGACCCTGAAGCCACCTTCCAGCCGCTCCACTTGCATCGGCACCTTGATAGCAAGGTCCATCCTAGAACTTCCGTTGTGGTCCATGGCCCACCTCGCCTTAGAGCCTCATTACAGACGCGTGCAGAACTTGACTCACTTAAGACCTAAAGCCTAAAAGAAGTTGTTGCGACACTTGTTGCGATCCTTAGACGGGCCCCGGATGCATCAGGATTGAAGGCCCCATGCTGCCAACAAGCAGGACCAGATAACCCTAGGGCCACTTGTACTCAGTCAAATAGTAGGTTATGGTGTACCCCGGCAACCCATTAATTTGGGCAACTAGAGTAACTAGCGCTCTAGGATAAACCGGTCAAAGTCATACCAACCAAAGCCGCGGCATCACTCATAAACTATGACACCTTTAGTCACCACTGCACCTTCCGACAACATCTAGGTTGGTTAAACACGTGGGTGAACAGCACATATGTTGAATTGGGCTGTGCAGCCGGATCCGTTGAGATCATAACTCGGATTACTCGGTTATCACGGTGTTCAAAACTTCGCATGCTTGCCCAAGCTCATCTTTTGAAGATGCAAACTATCTTTGAGGACCGACATTCGGAATATAGGATTTGGGTGCATATTACAATATACACTCAAGTATTTTTGGGACTATGATGGATAAATAGTACTAATCCAACCGACCCCTATGTCCGTGTAAAGACCTAGCTCAAGAAGTGGGTCGATGCCCCAAGCCCGGAAGCCGTCTTGACCCTAAACCCCCCCCCCCCCTCGCTCGCTCTCGCTCTCGCTCTCGCTCTCGCTCTCGCTCTCGCTCTCTCTCTCTCTCTCTCTGTCTCTCTCTCTCTCTCTCTCTCTCTCTCTCTCTCTCTCTCTCTCTCTCTCTCTCTCTCTCTCTCTCTCTCTCTCTCTCTCTCTCTCTCTCTCAGAAGCCTGCAAACAGCACGCTCGGCTATGCTTGTAGGCTAAAGGGTGGGTGACCCCAAACCTTAGTCACCGAAAGTGTGGGGGGAAGGGTTCCGAAAATAGTGCTCCCTAATGTACCCCAAATAGCAGGATGCTTTTTAATTTTCGGAAACTCTAAGCCCCTTATAGAGCCCTGTAAAGGAACCCTTATAGTACCCTTATGGTAACCCCGTAAAGGAACCCTAAGGGTTCCTTGAGGCTACCAGGGGTGGGGCTGCTTGCAGTTCAGGCACGAGCTGCGATCGATGGAGCACCTGCAAAGCTGCGAGGAACACGACTTCGAGGTTTAGGGTTTTAGGTTTTTTTTTAAAAAAAAAAGTTTAGGGGTTTAGAGTTCAGGGTTTTTAGGGGTTCGGGCTCAGGGTTTAGATTCTCAGACTTGGCTAAGGCTTTTAAGGGCTCGTTGTGTTCAGTGGAGAGTATGGCAGGGGCTCCTGGCTCCAATTCTCAAGCTTTGTGGACTGGGGCACTGCATCTGTGGGTAGGGTTTAGGGTTTAGGGTTTAGGGTTTACAAGGTAGTGGCGATTCAAGGATTCAGGCTGTTGTCCAGGGCCGTAGCTACTTAGAAGAGACTCGGGCCCACTGCCAGCCTGGCCAAGTGACTCCTATGGACCCATACTGAATGACATGGCATGCTCTTCTTCATCATGGCCATCACAACGCCCATCGCGATGGCCGCATCATTCCAGCCTTCTGTTTCATGCAGAATGGCCCTCGTCACCATCATCATCATAGTCACCGGCAGCATCGTCACCACTACCACAAATCAAAACTGAAGCTATCAGCAGCAACAGGCATCCCTGGACCAGGGATGCCGCCTTTAGGACCTGCCTCTGTGTCAACATGGAGCCAAACTCAGTCTCTCTGTTCCAAGACGAATCGAAATTCCCCATTAAGCGTCTCAAGTCGGAACGGACCCCGTCCCTCCCCATTCCCACCGGTGAGGCAGAACTCGGACGACGACCATTGCCTGAGGTTCCACGTGTGCACAGCTTCAACAGCGGATCTACCCACCGTAGTGAGTGTGCTGCATACGTGTAGCCTGACAGCCTCAGCATGCCTCAACTATATTGCCGATTTCAGCGGTGATCTCCATCATTCCGAGAAGCACCCTGTACATATAATATGGCTACTGCCCCTAGCCGGGACCCCGACCTGGGATGGCTTCCCGGACTCGGTGGGTGCTCGTACAGCTGCCGCTTGTAGCGGTTCGATCAGGAAACGAGGCTCTTGATTAACTACAGCAAACTAGATCCGAAGGCTTGAGCTGCGCACACAGCCACACAAAGCACCAACACAAACGGAAACCGACAGCCCACAGCTTGAAGACGTGTGCTGCGTATATGCATTGTACACACGACACACATACAAGTACACATACACGCACACACTGATACGTGGAAACTTGGACGAGAGAACCGCACTGCGACGAGGTGCGCGAGTCGGCGCGCGCTGTCACCAGCGCCCGGAGTGTGTCGGCAGCTGTCGCGCTGTCATAGGCCATGCCCGGAGCAGGATGGGTGCAATGGGTTCAGGGCTGCTTGGGGCTTGGTGTCTGGAGTCTGGGGTTAAAGGGTTTGGGTGTGAGTTCAGCGCTTCTTGTCGGAGTGGATTTGAACCTAGCAGCACGGCAGCTTGGCATAAGAGTCTGCTGGTTAGGGCTGGTCGCCCAGGCTACGGTGCCAAGGACCCCTTGAATTGGAAACGAACTCCGGGGTTACAGCTCCATGGCTTCAAGCTCACGATCCATGGTCCATATAACGTACTACAGTACCTGAGCCAAGATGTCGGAAGCCACCTGCAGGCTAATCCACCTCTGCTTCCACCTGCAACTTCCATGAAGCCGGTCCTCCATCCCTGGTCCTAAAGTTTCCAACGCCTAATGCTGTCAGGACCCAGCCTCCCGATCCTAGGATTCCCGCGACCCTCCGTCAGTCCAGAAGTTGGGCTCTCCAAATATCACCACCGTTTGGGATTCACATCGGGCAGTCGCTATTGAAACAGGAGTGAGGATGATGACATGGCCAACACTCTCAAACCGAAGCAGTTATCCGAAGTAAACCCCACTCAAGCCCACGAACTAGTTTGTAGTACAGGACTTTCAGCTCTAGGACCCCAGGGATTGGAGGCTTTTGGGTTTACCGGCTTGGAGTCATGGCACCACCGTGGAGTCTTGAAGTAGAACCCCTGAGAAGAGTTTGCCGACGGAGGCCTGGTTGCTCGGATGCTTGTGACCTGCGCAAGTGTACTAAGAAAAATAACATTGAAAATGATACGCATGGCAATGGGAATGAAGAATGGTATCGGTGATACTATTAACTACTAAACTCACGACGGCAACACTAACGATAGGAATCATCTTCCGCCACGAGACTAGCTAATCACCATCGTTGTCATCTCCTTCGTCATCATCACCATCAACATCAGAGCCCTATACCTATATCCCTTAACAGGAATCATGTTTATCATCCGTTTTAACTACCATCATCGCAATAACAAACACGATACCAAAATAGCTTGTACAATCGAGCCTCCGAGTATCGGCTCTTGAACCTCCCCTGGCATACCATCCCCCATACTGCCAAGATCTACTATATTGTAATGCACTGTGCCCAAGGTAAGATGTACTTACTATGTTCCTGCCATACCTTAGTGCACTGTACTCTACTCTCCTGCACGATACCACACTAGCCAAGATGCACAGAGCCATCAGAAGCCAGCAGCCGTGAATGGCCGTGTCATGACCTTCGAGAATGTTTCGGGTGCGGAAGGCTAGAGGGTTATCATCATCTTCACAGCGGCCAAGCATCAGGTTGGACGGTCTGCTCAGATCAAAACCAAGCCAAATCTAATTAAGTCAGCGATCTGCAGGTCAAAGAACCTGCCAGAGAAACGATCAAAGCTTTCAAGTGATTGCTTCGAGGCCTTTGTTCCTGCAGCAGTTCGGCAAACATAAAAGAGAACAGTTCTGCCGGGTTAGTGCGCTTTGGGCTTGCCGTGGAAGGGCTGGCATTTTAAACCCGAAACCATAATTTAAGATTGCAAGACTCTGGATCTAAGGCCCCGCACTCCGCAACATAGGCTGTGACCTCAAGTCATTCGTGTCGTGGTGAAAGCGTGCATGAAAGTGTGCCAGATTGAGTTCCGTTTTCAACTCTGACACCCGCAATGCAGAGCCCTGCACAAGTAATTATGGAAACAACTCGTCGTCATCGCCATATAGATTGCAAAAGTCCTGAACCAGTCATCTCACCGATTCTGTGCCGCTGGGGCCCATGGCATGCACTGCAAGCAAGCCTGCAACCCTCCAACCTCCGTGGCGTGGGCCTGGCTGGAGAGCAAAACAAACTAATGTACAACAACACCTGAAGTCGGAAAGTCATCATAAAACGCCGATTACTACTTTGGGCGGGTAGAGAAAAAGTATATGACATGTCGGCCAAACAGGGGGCTTCTGATTTCAAAACATCAGCGATTGGGGCCCTTGTGTAGTGCTCCTTCCGTTCCACCGCTGGGAGGTCTCACGAAGAAGGGAGTTGTGAAGGGTTAGCAGTTAGCAGGCCGCACAAGGTTGAGGATTTGGGGTGTAGAGTGCACCCAAGACTCTGGGTCACGGAATGCCACAGAGGCGAATGTGCTAGTGCTCTTCCAAGGACCACTTCCACAGCCTTTCCTAGACAGCACGCACCAATCTACTTAAGCAGCGTTTGGCCCATAGCACTACCCTCAAAACACCGGAAAGCTCAGAAAAGCTGACCTGCAAGTGTCTGAAACGCAGTGATGGAACCCACGTAGGATGCATAAAATAAATGCGTTTCAGAGAATGAAAGACTATAAAGGCCACTCAGGAAGGGATTCCTTTGTGCTTTAAAAAACCCCACCTGGCGGCCCGAATTCCTCTGGCACAGGACGGCCAGGAGCCGGAAGCACCCAGAGCAGGCTTCCGAGAACTGCTGGGGCGGACTCCTTGGAAGTCTAAACAATTTATAGGGTTTTTTAGTTTACAGGGTTTAGGGTTTAGGGCTTACTATCTTGCTACAGAAATTATGATGACATCTAGTAAAACATGGGCAGAATGGTTACCAGATTACAGCATTCAACACATAAACAGATACATGAACACGTATATGAAGAAATAAATACATACATGTACGGCTGTGCTAAGATGTATGTATATAATATAATATATATATATATATATATAGAGAGAGAGAGAGAGAGAGAGAGAGAGAGAGAGAGAAAGAGAGAAAGAGAGTCACAGGGACCCCTTGGGGTGTAGGGGGGCGGGGGGGTAGGGAACTATTAGACTTCCTTAAATAGGACTTGTTAGGTCCATCTTATATCTTATTATAGGCATTAAGGCTCTTTCCGCGGTGCATGGTATGCAATATGGGGCCCTGTGTCAGATCAGGGTGTGGGGGTATACTGATCAGGAACCCATAAGAAATAGTGCTATTCATTATCAAAGCCCCTGTACTGTGGCAATCGCTTCAACTCAAAGTAGCACGAAGCCGACTTGGAGGGGTTCCTCTGGCGCAGCTTATGTCGAACCACTTTTCCGGAGGCAAGTGCCCGGTATCCAGAATCCAACAGGGAAGCAATAATGATTAGAGTGAGGTGCAGTGTTTGTAAAGGCTTGGGGAAATATGCCTGCATAGTTAACATCGGATGCTGTTCAGAATCCGAGTGGGTACATAGCCATCAGGGGATCTTCTGAAGCCTTCGACGCTATATATACTTATATATGTCCAACGCTTGAGCCTTGCCTTACAGCTGCTGAACTCTGCCGAAGCACATCTGGTGCAACAGCGAATGGCCCTTCTGCAGGGAAGAGGTTGTGGCAAGCCAACGCAAAGCCGAGACCTGAATGCGTAAAGGACAAGGTCTCGGGGCGGACGGGTTGAACATATACTTATAATGAGAATCCAGCTATTTATGGTACTATATTAGGGTCCCCTAGTGCCAGCAGAGCCTTCAACACTGTGCCATCCCCGAACCTCGCCTAGAACGGGCCCACATAGTTTAATTTACAACTTTCAGAGAGGCCTAGACAACGTACCCTACGAGCAGGTTATGGCGAAGCATGATCTAGATAACGGTCCCATAGTGGCCTGAAAAGCCATGACACTGCTGAACTCGGCAGAACAGAGGTCTGCTTGCCCAGGTTGCAAAGGATGCTCGGGTCCTTTTGGCTCTTCGCCATGCGGGATGCGAAAACAGGCTAGCCTGTTGAGCTCGGAACGACTCCTACCCGGACTCCGTCACGAGCAGAAAGGTTTTTCAAGACTTGGTGCGTCTGAGAACGGAAATCAATACGACAGCCACCGGAGCAGGCTTCTGCTTACCTGTTTCGGATGGTTGCCGATCCTGCAACCAGGCACGCTTGGTAGGGGGGTAGAAAAAACAAGCGGGCATTCTCGCTGGGACGTTGGTTGTTACTGCACATGCAAGAGTCAACAGCCATAGACGGACCATAGATGATCTGTGCCTGGAGCAAACGCTTGAGGTTAAAACATGGTCGGGCCTTCTTGGGTTGAGACAGCCACAGGATCTCCCCGTGACCGGTCGCCACCCTCGCAGCCCCAAAATATGCGGGAACAGGCACCTCACATCTCCATGGGACGTGGTGCAGGCTTGACGCCCCAGATCACGTCAGCATACTCCGAGATAGTTCGATCAGTGGAGAACTTCGCCATGGAGGAGGCCGCCTGGATGCTGAGCTTGCACCACTTGGCTTTGTCCGCGTAGGTTGCGTCCACCTTTGCCTGGGCATCAACGAAGGAAGGAAAGTCATGCACCACCAGGTACCTGTCACCATCCCAGGTGCCTGCACCGTGCGTGTTGCAGAGCTTGTCAACCAGCGAGCAAAACTCGGCGTGAGCCTCCGGCTCACCCTTGGAGAACTCGCCGTTGCGAATTGCCTGGAAAACGGCCTGCAGTCGGCTGTCGATCGGGTAGTGACCCTCCTTCGCCTTTGCTGCAATGCCGGCAACCTCGTGCTCCAAACAGCCAAAAATGAACATGGTGTCTTCACCACACTCCTCGCGAATCTCAATGTTGGCACCGTCCATGGTACCAACAATCAGGCCACCGTTCATGACAAACTTCATGTTGGAGGTTCCGCTTGCCTCCGTGCCTGCAGTGGAAATGTGTTCCGAAATGTCCGAAGCTGGGATCAGGACTTCGGCTGCGGACACACGGTAGTTCGGCACAAAAGCAAGCTTCAGGAGTTTGCCAGTGTCTGGATCGTTGTTGATCACCTTGCCAACATTGTTGATCAGCTTGATGATGAGCTTTGCATTCACATAGGCGGATGCTGCCTTGCCACCGATCAAGACCACGCGCTTCTGCACCTTCTCACGCTCAGCAGGGGACATCTTCTTCAGCTGCTGGTAACGGTGGATAACATAGAGACAATTCATGAACTGCCGCTTGTACTCGTGGATGCGCTTGATTTGGATGTCGATAAGGGCATCCTGATCGATTTCAAGGTCCAGCGTCTCCTTCAAGAAGCCTGCAAGCTTTTTCTTGGCGGTCTTCTTCATCTCCATCCACTCGGAATGCAGCTTTGGATCCTCCTTGAACTTCAGCATGCCTTTGAGTTTCGTCATGTCCGTCAGCCACTCGTGGGAGCCAAGATACTTGGTGAAGATTGCGCTCAACGCAGGGTTGGCACAGTGCACCCAACGGCGGGGTGTCACACCGTTGGTCATGTTCACGATCTTGTCCGGTGCGCCGGTGTCGCAGCAGTACTTGTAGAAGTCAGGGAAGGTTTCCTTCTTGATGATCTCTGTGTGAAGTGCGGCGACGCCATTCACCTTGTTGGAACCCATGATGGCCAAGTTGCCCATGCGGATCTTCTTGACATCGCCCTCTTCAAAAATGCTCAAAGCCGCGATGATGGGCCCGTCGCCGTACTTCGCCACCAAACCGTTAATCCATCGGAGGTTCAGCTCGCCAATGATCTGGACATGGCGGGGCAACATGCGGGTCATCATCTCGACTGGCCACTTTTCCAGCGCCTCGGGCATCACGGTGTGGTTGGTGTAGTTCAAGCACTTCGTGGTCAGCTCCCATGCCTCATCCCAAGGCACGTGCATCACATCAACCAGCAAGCGCATGAACTCCGCCACAGCAATGGTCGGGTGTGTGTCATTCATCTGCACTGCCACCTTCTCCGGCAGCTCCGACCACTTGTAGTTGGGACGCTTGATGAACTCGCGCAGCAAATCCTGCAGCGAAGCACTTACGAAGAAGTACTGCTGCCTCAAGCGGAGCTCCCTGCCCTCGTAGCTCGCATCGTTCGGGTAGAGGACGGCAGACAGGTCCTCTGCCTTTCGGCGTGCCTCCACGGCATCGGTGAAGTTCGCGGCGCTGTACTGGTCCAAATCGAACTCCTTGGAGGGGCAAGCGCGCCACAATCGGAGATTGTTAGTGTTGTAGGTGTCGAAGCCAGGAATGGGATTGTCGTATGCCATCGCCTGGACGATGTCGCCACCAACCCAGTTCAAGCACCACTCACCCTTGGCATTCAGGCCCTCCTGCACTTCGCCGTAAAGCCGCACTGGGTAGGTGATGTCCGGCCGAGGAATCTCGAAGGGGCATCCATCCCCGATCCAGAAATCAGGCATCTCCACCTGACGGCCGTTCTGGATGTCCTGCTTGAACATGCCATAGCTGTATCGGATGCCGTAGCCCCAGCAAGGCAGCGACAAAGTTGCCATGGAGTCGAGGAAGCATGCGGCAAGACGGCCCAAGCCACCGTTGCCCAGCGCTGGGTCCACCTCCTCGTGGAAAAGGTCCTCCAGCTGCATGCCGAGTGCGTGAAAGGCCTCCTTGAAGGGCTGCTCCAGATCGAGGTTCGCAATCGCATTCTGCATGTGTCTTCCGATCAGGTATTCGGCAGACAGGTAGTATCCTGCTCGCTTGCTCAGGGATTCATTCTAAGCTACCATAAGAAGGAAAATCATCTTTTTACTATAGATCCCCTATCATGGTAACTTAGACTAAACTCACTTAACCAGAGCCAAGCATCCTCGCTTCACATCCATCTTCCTGTAGTAGGCATTGGTATCGTTCAATGACTCCAGGAGTCGATCCCGGAGCACCAAACCAGCTGCTCGGTAGGCATCCTGCATGACGAAGGGTGGGTGTAGGGTTTATAAGGTTTAGGGTTTAGGGTGCAGGGTTCATAAGGTTTAGCGAAACGGCTCACGCATCCTGCATGGTGAAGTTGAAGCGCGTGCAGGCCAAGGAGTACTCCAAATGCCTGGCAAAAGACTTCTGGATGGACTCTGGATCGTTGGGCTCATAGGTCTCCATCAGCTTCCAAAGCTTCTCCTCGGCTGGCCCCCTTAAAGCCACTGAAATCCTAAAGAAGATCCTCTTAAAAAGCCCAATAATTAAGGAAAACAGGACAATTTTCCAAAGGCCTACCTAGTCTCCATCTTCTCCTTCTGGTCCGGATTCTCGTCTGCACCGTCCATGGGCCGCTTGATCTGGTCCAGCAGCGAGAAGGAGGACTTGCGCTTCATGTCAATGCCATGCTGGTTGGGATCCCACACCTAGCCCAGACCCCCGGGAGGATCCAAAAAGTAGATCCCTTAATGGGGGTTTCAATAAAGTACCCTTAGTGGTACAGGGCCCCAAATTAGGGGATCTACTTTCTAGATCCTCCCGGGATTCTGGGTAGCTCATGGTTGGGATAGGATTAAAATTCACATCTTTATTCCTTATTGGGTTTAAGTACCCATAAAAATGCAAAAGGTTACCCAACTATGACAAAGACACACCGGCGGTGGTCATGATCGCAGATGGCGGAGTTAGGGAAAACAGGCGAGGACAATGCACCAAAATTTGCTTGAGCCGAGGCCAGGGTTCGATCTTGGCTGTGGAGAACTGGTTTAGGGTTTAGGGTTTAGGGTTTAGGGATGCTCTTATGGCGACCCCAACATCTCCCCCATGACCATCCTGCACGCTCCACACACTTACTCATGCTTCAATCTTCAAACTTGGCCACTACGGGCAGTTGAATTCCAAGCAGGAGGTCATGCTCATCGCTCAAGAGGCAGGGAGCTTGCCCTGCACAGAGCGCATAATCGAGACCTTCCGCCAAGTACGCATAATAAGAGTTATTAAGCTCGCCCGAATTAATAGGACTTTGCAGCTCAGCTTGGCTCCCGACCCCCAGACCCACGGCATTGCGCGCTGAAGCTTCCGCCCGCACGGCAGAGTCCTCGCGAGTCGGCACCGCCGCGTCACAAAGACCGCTGCATGCAACCGCCTATGAGGTCTACAGAAACTTTGATTTGATGTGCATGCTTTAGAGTGCGGATTTCGAGCACCTCTGACAATCCAAGGACGGAAGTGTCAGTGTGCCGGGCTGCAAACTTTCAAAGCTTGGCTTGGTGTTGGGTTCAACCTTGCGGGAACTGTCGTGCACTTGTAGGACCAAGCCTTGTTGGCAAGCTCCGATAGAAGAATGGCCTCGAAGTCTGAACGAACAAGATCGAAGCTCTCCAGATTCATGTATACTTGAACACTCGGAATGACGGTGACGTGAACATTGTAGAATGTGTGTACATATGTATATGTGTATGTATAAACATTATGGACGAAAGTTTGTTCTGATGAACATACCTCTACATGCTTCCTACGCAGAATAAGTCTGCATTCACGCCTCAATAAATACCCCGATTAGTCTAATTAGTAGTAGTCGTAGTAGTAGTTAGTAGTAAGAGTAAGAGTCAGTAAGAGTAGTAGTAAGAGAAAGTAGTAGTCGTAGTCGTAGTGGTAGAGTAGTAGTCGTCGTCGAGGTGGTAGTAGTAGTAGTAGTAGTAGCAGTATTAGTAGTAGGCAGCAGCAGTGGTAGTACTTAGAGGATCACGGGACTTAGCAAGGAATGCTATTTTGGAGAACCCCACTTACTCACTAGAGCGGTAGCAGTAGAAGTGGCAGCAGTTGTAGTACTGGAACAGCAAGTGACAATACCAGCACTAGAAGTTCGCGGGCTTCGCCCGAATGTTGGCTCGAGACTTTCTCTCCATGAGGTCATCCATGGACCAACCATGACGCCAATGACGCCATCCATCGTCTAATTCGTTTTGAATTCAACACATCTATGCAATCACAATGACGTCCAGGGTCTGATCCGCTATGAGTGGAGAGCATCCATGGCGCAACCATGATGACGTCCATGGTTTATGTATATCGATGTAACCTGTCTTGAGTGGGGGCATCCATTGCCCGACCTAATCTGTTTTGAGTGGAGAGCAGGAACGCAAACACAGAGTGAGCAATGCCAGCATTGCCGAACATAGAACCGGCACGAATGCTGGCCCCACGAACATTTCCTGCACATCCTGCACTTGACGTCTCAGAGCTCTTGCTTCTGGTAACGCTTTGTCTTCCACCGTGCCATTGACTTAACCTGTCAATTCTCCCAGCGTTTGCTCGCAAGTGTGTGCTTGCAGGTGCTGGTTGGGCATGTTGGGCCCCAGTACTTTGTAGTGGCAGGATAGAAGAGGTGATGGTGGTGGTAGTAGTGGTGGTGGCAGTCTCAACCGTAGTAACGTAAAGGTAAAGTGGACAGTGCAGCAGTGTAGCAGAAGCAGCAGGAGCGTAGAAACAGTAGTACGAGAAGGTGGCACGTTGATGCTGATGTTGACTGCGCTACGATATGCCAGTCCGATGCTACTCTTGCTACATGCTGTCCATGTTGGAACATCACAGGTGCTACGTCATACGAGCACTTACACAGGTCTTACGGGTTTTTCCTTGTGCCTGTATCATCACTTCTCTGGTTTAACAAACACAAAAAATCGGAAAGAAAGCCTCCCCGAAATCCTCGCCTGTTAAAGATGGACTAGCGGGGTTCCGGAGCAAGAGCGCAAGAGACACGCAGGAGCGGGAGCGAGAGCCTGATCCCGAAAAGTGATACTTGTAATGGATATGGGCAGTTGTCAAAATTATGGCCCCTTTTTGGGTACCCTAAATATTAGAAGTTTCGTGGGCCGTTTAAGACTAGAGGGCAAGGGAACTCTAGCCTTACTGCAAGCAGCATTATCAAGCATCGTCGTCCATGTTCCTGTATCTGACTGATTTCTTAGCAAGAGGGCAACTTTTACAGTAGCTTCCATGGTCTTACCTTGTGCTGTTCACTCTCACTCCCCGCGGTTTGGAAGCTGGAGGTGCCTGCTTGCGGATACGGTGATGACTGCCTTCCTTTACCTCCCCACTGGGTCGCGATCTCCAATAGTATCACTACTGCGGATCTGAGTTGAAACCATGTTACTATGTTACTTCTTGCCGCTTGTGATTCTGTTCAATCACTAGTACTTAGGGTTCCTGCTGGCTCTTTGAGCCGGTAAACATCTAACTCGCACTGCGATTATAGACTACAGTTTCTCGTCACAACGAACGGAAGTATCAAATACTCACTGACAGCTGCAGAGGAAGCAGCAACATGGCCAAAAATATTGCCAGCTGTCGTGTTACAAGACAGTGTGCAGTACCAGCCAGCACCGAATCTTGATTGCTGATTGCTGCACTTTTAATCTTACAGCACTGTACATGTCTACAGTGGACTCAGTGGACTGCAATTACAACTATGGGCACAGTCCGCCGTGACCGCTTTGGTATGTTCCAAGCTCGAGGTGCGCTGCGAGTCTTGCGAAGCCTATCGCAATCACCACCCGCGCTGAAGCTGAGGGCAGCACGCCGTCGCGCTGTGCCGAAGCAGACTGGGGAAGCAAGTGCATAACCTCGTTCAGCGGTTCGGGCTCGCAAGATCTTGGAACTCATAAGGGACTGCTGAAAAGCAGTAAATTTGCAAATTGCTGAGAGCGGTCGTCTCGCAGGCATCCTTTTGTGCCATTCCTTCGAAATCAACAGCAGGCAAGCACCATAGTCCCGCCTGTTTACGTTTAACCACCGATGCACAACTACGACTACGATGTAGAGGATCCCGGGATAGAGAGATCACATCTCTGAATCTATGCGGATGCTGCGATCGACTGCGCCGAATCCCCTCAGCCCGTAAGCCCCCTTTGGCTCTGTTCATCTTTGGAGCAGGCCTTAAGTCCTCAACCGTAAAACCCAAACCCTGAATAAAGCCCTAAACCCTGAAGCCCTACCCCACCCACCCCCCAAAAAGAAAAAAAAAACAAAAAACAAACAGCAAACTCTCAGTCTTTCACCATGTTTCAGACCTCCCAAATCTTCCAGATCTGCCGAGTTCCACACCCTCGTCCCAGCAGCGCAGCCCTGTAACCTGATAACTTCCCTAGTCGGGTTTCGGGGGTTTACCCAGCAACCCCATAGTAGTTCCCTGTTGGGGTTACCTCATAAGATTCTAAATATGAACCCCCAAAAGGAGCTACTATGGGGTCTTGGGTAGTTCAGTTGGGTTGCATCAGCACCTTTCCCTCTGCTTTGGATTCGGGTTCAGAGGCTTTGGAGTGTAGGGTTTAGGGTGTTCGGTAACGTTTACAACTCGCACCAACAATCTGCAGATTCGAAGGTCGGATCACGGATTCGGGCTTTCAGGTGTCGGCTTCCCAGAAGCCCGATCCGGCTTGTACCTGGGGCCGAATGTTCGCGCCTCCCGAATAAAGTCTCAACCTTACAGCGAAAGCCACAAGAAGCAAGTCAGATCAATATTCGCCCGCGACATGTGCAGTCTGTCTAGGTGCTGTCGCAGGATATGGAGTACGCAAACAAGCTCAAGAACCCTGCAGAAACGGTTGACTCTTCGAAAGACACCTCTGGGCCCTTCTCCATGCAAAAATCTGATTTCCAGCCTCACATCACAGAAATTGGATTTGTTTACTTTAAGCCGTTGGCAATCCGTGATTAAAGCCCTAGCATGCTCCGGAGCTCCCCTGGACCTACAAAGTTCTCGGAGCATCCTAAAGAAAGAACCCCAGGTGACGAACAGAACTTTGGCCTAAACCTGTACGATAAAACCGATCGGCAAAAGATCGGAAAACATTGGCCAATAAAATGGCAAGCACATCATTATAGGATCCTTCATCGATCCTATTACCCCTCCAGCCCTAAGCGTCCGAAGCCTTTCTGCTCGGACTGGAAGGGCGGACTCAGAGGTTGAACGAACACGGAGCCCGCAATAGTCGCCTTTTCGAGACTATTGGCATTCGACATTCGGAGGCACTGATTTGTGCCGTCCAGTGAAACAGCTCCCAAGGATGCCACCCATCTTAGGGTAGCTGATCAGGCAGCACTCGGCCGACGCCATGTTTGTGGCTCAAGACCCAGTTTTAGGTTTCTCTAGATACAGATGATATATGATATACTCTCCCTGCATGTTGCTTTCTCGGCCGGTTTTAGCTTCCATTCCGAGCGATGACTGCGCTACACCTGAAGCTTCTTGGCCGCAGCTCTTCTGTCTGCGTGCCAGCAGCGCAGGGCCTGAGATCCAAAGAGCATCTGGGTTTGGGCAGCAGGAGCCCTGAAAATGCTTGCCGTTTCCTGAGCTGAAGCCCGAGCACAAGCAAAGTACAGGAGGGCCCAGAATGTCTTGATTGTTGGGCAAAGTGTCCAGATTATGTATGACTTAGGTAAACTCTCAGGTTTTCATGGCCTTGTGCTGGGCGGAGGAAAGACCGTGGAGAGATCCTGAGCCTTGAGCGATGGGTCCTTGTGATAACAATTGTGATAACAATGCTGGCTTTGTATTTAGCCCAAGCCGACATTTAGCACCGTGGATTGGGCACAATTGTGTGCTCGACCACACTTTAAGCCGTTTTGATCCGTGATGAAGGCGTGCAAGCTACTTCAGCGGATATGAGTAATTCTCTACGTCCGGATCCCTTCTTTGGATTCCCAAAAAACGCCGTTATTCGTATGGTAAAGACCACAACAGGGACCCGTTAAATGGATCCCGATATGCACAAAGCCTTCTGTCTGAGCCCAGGGCATCGCAGTGGACTCGCGCACTCGGATCACCTGACTTCGGATGTTGCACCGCGTAGCCCGGCCCAGTAGCTCAAGGCGGCTGCAGCTTGAGAGCATTTCAGTTCAAAGCCGAGTGCGGCTGTGTTCTTCTCAAGCACTTCTGACCACTGGATTTCGGGCAGTCCGACCACCCTCGGCCGGACGACGCCGAGGTATTTACAATTAGGTTTCAGTGGCGCCAGGACTGAGGCGAAAGGTGTCACAAGCCTATATGTCTCCGGTACTGTACACCTATTAAGCATCTGGCATTTTAATCTAAACGGTCTGGGACAGCATGGGGCAGCTGGGCTGAGTGAGGTGCGTAAGGCCTGTCTTGGACTACTTTTCTTGCTTCAGCATCGGCAGCAGCCGAGCCTTCGCTCAAGCTTGACTTGCTACTATGTTGGCATTGCTTTATCCTCCAGATCTCCAGAGGCTCAGCTTCTAGCCCATATAATAAAACTGTTACCGTTCGTGTTGCTGACAGTGTGCTAGCTCTGTTCAAGTAAGACCTAGGCTGCCCTGGCTACGCTGTGGTACCAGCATCGACTGACCTCGGCTTCTGATTCTGAAACTGAGAATGTGCCGACAATGCGCCTGCGAACTGGACCATGGCGCATGGGAGGTGGCGCTTTCGACCTACGCTGAAACCCACAAAACGACTCTCGGGGGTTTAAGGCCATTTTGGCTAGGAATGCGGGCAAGTCGCTGGGCGAAGAATGGGTGTTTCGTCTTCAGCTTATGCAACCTCTAATCGCGGCGGCAGAATATGGCGTTTGTGACTGTGACCTCGTGGCTATACGATGTAATTGTGTTGATCACCCGCTGTATTGACATCACAAGCTGGACGTTAACCATGGGGACCTGCAGGGATTCAGTTTTGACGGTCATCGGCCCCTCCTAGCTCGATCTTACTTTGACTTTTCAGTCAGGTTCTGCGTATATCTTCTGGCGAAGTATACTCGCTCTCTGCACTCACCATACCATCAGAGCGACATCGGCTGATGCAACAGATGCAATTCCGGTGTTCCCCTTGGTTTACACCGACATGGTTGAAAGAGGCCATATAAAATGCAGCCTTGGCCACATTTAGTTGCGAAAACGGATTCGCGCAAATTCATCTCGAGGCACGCACACAAAGCGTGTGAAACGTGTGAGTTGTGGGCAGGTGGACCGTTCAGTAAGACCCTGGGCGACTACCGACTCCCTACTGGCAGCACCGTTGGCTTCACCGCCAGGCATGTCGACCCGTGGGCACAACGATGGAATGACGAACCACGCGGAATCCTGGTGTCACACACTGCACATCAGGGCAACGCGCCAACACGAGAAGTAGCGTGGCGAAGGCAAGCATGTTCATGCAAATCTTCACGCAAGATTGGCACATCAACCGCAACGTCACCCGACAATTGCCGCGACTTCGTGACGGCACCCCCCCGCCGCGAAGAGTCCACGAAAACCTGAAAGCCCAAACCCCGTCTGCTCGCACTTCATCCTGACCCCCCCGAATCGACGTACGTTTTTGAGGCCATCCCGAAAACCCCTCACCCAACCCATAGCCTAAAAACCCTAACAGGCCCATGCGTGCCCTCTTTCCTGAAACTCGCAGAGGCACTCAAACTGCAAACCCAAGAACCCAACGGCCAGAACTTGTCAAACACCAACACCTTTAAGATCTCCAAACGCAAAATACGCAGGAGGTCAGGTTCGAAGACTTAAACACCTTCAAAGCAAGATGCCGGAACGCAAAAACCTTGAACTACAAATCATCATCCCAAGGCTCTGACGAGTAAAAGCTGCAACAGAAATCCAGAACATTGAAGGACCTAATTACATCTCTATATATGTATATATATATATATATGTGTGTGTGTGTATATGCTATATCTATCTCTACATTTATATCCCCAAGCCCGAAAGACGGGCGGCCTCACAGCTCCTGAGATGGCGAGCTGCGCAAGGCTCCCGCGACGTCGGGTGGGGCTTCGCGTGGCCTGCGCTGGGGATTTGGTTTCCAGCGTTTAATTCGGGCTGAGAACGTGGGTTCATTGAGGGTTTTGGAGGGTTAATGTAGGAACCTGATTAAGAAAACCTGGGCCTTTAACCCCAAAAAAATATATGGAACCTTCATAAAGGCCCAAGCTTTCTTAATCAGATTCCTACATTAGAAGGACTTAAGGCTTAAGGGATTAAGGGTGTTTTGTGGCTCCCGCCCCACAAGCTACATTTTTTTTTATTCTTGTGGCCTAAAGCAAGATGCACTCGGAGAGTGACGATGCACGCACTGCCAGCTGTCAACTGAAGCTCACAAGCACTTCAGCGGGCAGCACGCAGAACGACTGAAAGAAGCACTGAGCTCGAAGCAAACTTGACTGAATTAAGGCCAGAGCCGAGACAAAAGCGCATCTCGTGTGGATCGCTTGTGCAAAAGGTTATCATGCAGCCATGATTTGCGAATGAGCCACTTTCTGCAAACGACCTGTACAAGCAATTTCTTCTCAGAAGCCCGCAGGTTCATCCAAGTGTGAGGCGCAGTGATTTGCTGCACAAGTGATGTTGACAGGTTCGCGTGCGCATACGATGTCAGCGGGCACTGCAAAAGGAAATGATGTAATGTCTCAGCTACTTGGGAACCATTTCCCAGGCAGAATAAGCAGCAGTTTCGACTGTCAGCACTCACAAACTCAACATCACCTGCTCGAAGCCCCTGGCCACCACAGAACAATCGTAGAGCTAGGGTTGACTGCTCCAGGCCGATGCTGGGAGCTTCGAAGATAGCAGCAATCGGGTTGGGGATTTCGCAGCCTCTGAAACACTCAATCGGAAAGTGTGTCAGATTGGGATGGACCACACATTGCTCAACAAGTTGCTGCCAGCCAATTTGCACAGAACTGCTGTGAAAGTCCTTGAGTTCAGCTTTGGATGCAGTGAACGCATGGGGAGCCTCGATTCCAAATGCATGAAGAACGTCCGCGCTGACCTGTTCGGCCCAAGTGCCAGGCACAGTCACCGCGATGGGAAAAAGTTGCGCCATGAGGTTGCAGGAGTCAGCGCATGCACGCGCGAGCAGGCTCATGCGAGCACACGCCAAAAGATGCGACCATGGAACCCACCCGAGACATGCCAAAGCAGACGGTAGCGGGGAGCGCTTGCCATGACCCAGAAGCATGCGTGCAACTTTACGTTGTAGAAGATCCAAGCGATCAGCTTGCGCATGAGTGATCGGCAAAGCTGCAACAAGCCACCATATGCCCGGCTCGACATAAAGCTTCCACAGCTTACCCAGATGTGATAGCGGGATTTGGTTGGCACGGGCCCACCCAATCAATGGACCAGTCTTCTGCAAGATCCTCTCTTCCAGATCCTGTATACTGCGACCCACCCTCCCCGTTGCGGTGAGCAGCGCTCCCAAGTATCTGTATTCATCGACTACCGGGAGAGCTTGACCATCAGGAAACTTCATATCTGCAGTGGGGGCTGACCCATCGTACGAAACAAGGCATGCGGACTTGTCCACACCTACGTTGAAGACCATGCGGATGCCTTGCGCCCACTCAAAAGCAACCTTTAAGGCAGGCTGTGCTGCTGCAGGGGCAGATGTCAACAAAGCAATGTCATCAACATAGCCACACGCAGGGGCGGAGAACATGCAGCTGTTGCCAGAAGCCAGGCAAGCAGTATCCGCGTCACAAAGAGCGCCATACAGTGAAAACGTGAGCAACACGAATAACGCTGTGGATAAAGCGCCTCCCTGTGGCAGCCCGACTTCATTCTTATAATTCCCATGCATGGAACCAAACACGGCGACCTTGGAGCGTATGCCAGAAAGTAGAGTGAAGATAATGAGGATATCCATGTCGCTGATGCCCGGTATGCGGCGCATGCCAGACACAACTGCCAGCCAAGGTGGACGACAGAAGGCAGATTGCCCATCCAAAAAGATTACTGTCCAAGGCGCTTTCTGTTTGAAGCGCAGCCGTAGGAGATCTCCCATGAATGCTATGCATAGGTCAGGGCCTTTGCTGCCTCCCAGTTGCCAAGGTAAAGCCTGATCCTGAATCACGGGCCAGACCCGACAAAACAACACGCGATCCAACAGTTTGAGACCAAGGGGCATCAACGAAATCGGCCTGTGAGACTCAAGGCGATTCCGAGCTTTCCCAGGTTTCAGCAGTGGTGCAACTACGACAGTAGCCCAAATCCTCGGGAGATGGTCACATAAGATGACCAAGTTGAGCAAACCGATCCAACAAGCCCGTAGAGGCTCACAGGGGACAGACAGGATGCTAACTGGGATTGGCTCAGAAGGAGGCGGAGCAGCAGCTCCATTCATGAACTCAACAGCATCACAGAATTCAGTCCATTGCACGAGAGCCTTTGCACGATAGGAAAGCGGTTGACATCGCAGGCTGCGCAGCCACTGCTTGCAGTCACTGTGGTCTTCCTGGGTATGCGCTGGCATTGCAGGTAGCTTAGGAGCTTCAGACAGATGACCATCATACAGCTGCAGGAGTACATCAGGTGACAATTGGCCATCCCATGAAGTTTGCGAACGGAGGAACTCCACCCACAAATCCGTCGCAACCTGATCTTCAAGGACGTTGTTTCCAATCGAGATGAACCGCGAAGCTGATGAGCCTGGTTTGAGGTCGTCTTTGAGCCACTGATGCAAATCATTTGTGGGCCGAACAAGTCCATGGGAGGTGATGCGAAACGCAGACAAGTACACTCGCCGGCGCCGGCATCGCCTCATCAAAGAATCAACTTTCCGCCGCAATATCGAGAATCTAGCAGACCCACGGGCATTGCGCATGGATGTAATCGCCTTCCGCAATGCCGAAGACATAAAACCACGCCGACGGCCCCGCCGGTTGTTGCAGGCGAAGCGGCCATAGGGGGAATTGGTCTGGTAGAGGACGGCCAAAAGTAGAAGTCCAAAGGTCACTGACCCCTGAATGAGGATGTCTTTCAGGATACATTCCTCTTGCGGCACTGGTTGAAGTTGATGGGCCATCCAAGAATGCAAGACAGCAAGGCTCGGGGAGATTTCAGCGACAAAAGCCTGTACCGGGAAATCCCGGAAGGTGCACCACTTCAATGTTGTGGATTCGGGCCTTATTCGCAATGAGGAGCTTACAAAGATCGGAAAGTGGTCACTGTTTGCGAACCGTTGTGGGATGACTGTGCAAGAGAAAGCTCGATGGCAATCAAACACCACAGCCAAGTCGAGGATGTTCCCGCGGATGTGGGTAGGTTGGGCAGGTGGGTTCAAGACAACACCTCCCAGCTGCAGAACGAAAGAAGAATGAAACAAACAGTTCAGTGCTGACTCGCTGGCTGCCAAACCCGGAGAAGGATTAGGGCTCAGAAAAGTAGGCAAATTCATGTCCCCAAGCAGGACTGGAACGGCTTGCTGATGTTGCGCCATCAGGCGCACCCAACTTTCATGCACTCGTGAAAAGACTGAAGAGCGTACTTCATGACCATGTCCCGGGTGTGGGGCATATAGCACACCAATCAGCAGTGGACGCTCGCTTATGGAAAGCATCCACACCCCAAAATTACGGTAATCAAGATTCGTGCTGATCCTGGCCCATCTGCCACGGTGCCTCCCACGAAAAATAGCCCCAACCCCATAACCTGGCAACGCACGTTCAGCATTGCAGAAATCGAAGTCAAAGCCAGATTGTGGTGTAACGTGGGTACCATCCATGACACCTGTCTCAGCAAGAAAGAAAGCATCACAACCATGATCCGTCATGCAAGATAGCACATCACTCAATTTGGCTTCACTCATTGTCCCATCCCGATGAGTCAAGCACGCGCAATTGAGAAAGCCAAGATTTGCACCGCTTGAGGTGCTGTCGGAAGGTAGTCATTTCGTCTTCCTCTTGGCTTTTGGAGTAACAAAGGCTGCATCAATGAAGGGCCAGATTTCATGACCTTCATGTAGACCCGACTCTTTGACATAATCCATAAGTGCCATCTTGCCCTGGGGGCCCAATTTTTTGGCAACTTCTTGGAACAGCCCCTTGATGTCTGCATGACGAGTTTCCGTGGAGATCGATGGTAGCAGAAGCTTGCCGTTGGACGTCAAGGTCGCGTGGATTGTGGCATCTAATGGGGAAGCACGACCAACTCCTGCGTCATCAAACCATTGAGAGCGTAGCAATGACGCTCGTATGGAACGGACTTGATCTTCACGTGAACTGTTAATGCGAGCATTTCCTGCACTTCTCCCCGTAGCACCCGGATACACCTGTAGGTTACCACCGCCACGCCCAAATTTGACTTGGAGAACACCTGGAGATACCAATGTTGGCCGGTCACACATGATTAAGCCTTCTGATTGAAGGTGCCCAATCACTGCAGACAAATCCTGAAGTGAGATGGACATCCTTGGGTGGTCTGGGTTCAGAAAGTGAAGAGCCCATCCTTGCGATTCAGGCTTGAAGTTCTTCAACTTTCCCGATGCTGAGATCACCCGGGGCCATGGTACATCCGCATCACGGAGGAGGAGGTGAGGTTTACTGCTGCGTGGCTGACTGCGAGATGTGGTTCTTGAGAGGCTGTGGTCCGAATCCTTTCGATCATCATCTCCGCTGTCGTTATCGCTGTGATTGTGGGGCTTAGCTGCGACTCCTCGCACACAAGGCGGTGTTACACTGGAGGATGAATCACGATGAAACCTTCGTCGGCGCTTGGGAGCTGGTGATCGTGACGATCGCCGAGCACTGTCGTCAGGCATGTCAATGTTCCGACCTTCGGGATGCTGATACCAACAGTCAGGACGAGTGCATCGCTTCCCGAATTTACACCTTGTTTTCGATGGTGAGATCTCATTCGCCACACCTGAGGGCTCCATCGGCTCATGCATGCGACGATGTTCCGGGATAGAGCTTGTGGCCATAGACGGATTTGTCGGCACATAGTCAGTGGGTGGAGCCGGATGAGCAACTGGTGGAGGTGTCCAGTTGGCTCTGCCCATGTCAACACCAAGCACACTTGGAGCCAACCCCCAAGGTGAGCATGCCATGTTGCCAAATCCAAACATTGACCCATCTCCAAAGTTGTGGAGGCACTGTTGTCGCCACATCTGCATCGCCATGTTTGCCAGTTCACCCTGCCACTCCATGGCCTCGTTCATGACGATGTGGCTAATGACAGATAGCTTCGGGCGAGGATTGATGTTCTCATGGGCTGCGGGTGGTAAAGACATTCCTTAGTGGATCCAAACTCCTTGGTTCCACGCAGAAGCACGGTACATCCAGCAACTCAACAACGGGGCAGTAAGTAAGCGCAGCAGCAAGCACTCCACAGAGATACCAGAGGGACTGCATGTTGACAGTTTAGCGTCAACGCGAAGTATCATGTCATCACTGGAAATGCCCGCGCAGCGCCCACCCACGCCCTGTACAACGTCAACAACAACCGGAAAACAGTGAGAGCCTGCAGAGAGGTATGTAAGTCCGAAGCGCACAAGCTGTTCACCTTAAGTGTCCCACCTCGGGCCCTTCTGGTTCGATAGCTCACGGATGCAAGAGCTGTACAATCCACGGCACAAGCAAAACACAACCGGGTGTAGTCCGGAGCACCAGCAGATCAACCCACAGCACATGTAATGCACTAACCCGCAATCACCACCACGGATGGGAATGAATCAACCTGAGCCTTCCCATCCCGTGCCGCACGGACTGAGATCTCACATGCAGCAGAAGGATAGCTGCGCACAGTCATTACAATTAAGGCAATCAACTTGCGATCAAGGCGACATGGCTGGTCATCATGCCAGCTTCCTTAAAGCATCATTGCGTATCCGATCGTGCGAAATTCCTGAATCAGGAGCCTGTATGCCAGGTGCAGGAACATGCCCACATGAACGAGACATGAGATTGTTGCATAGCAAGCCGCAGCGACCTTCCGAGTTGCAGTGATCCAGTTAGGACAAAACTACTGAAATTGATCACAGCGCTGATTGTGCGGAGCATTGGTACCTTAGAGCGTTTCCCGGTTCGCAGGTCTTATAGCCCACGCCGCAGCCCCGGGGGTGCGCAAGACTACCTCAGATCTCAGCCTTGGTGTGCGGAGAGGGGGGGGTGCGCATGACGGCGTGTGCATGCGTGCAGGACGGCGTGTGCACAGAGCCATGTATGTGGGGGGACCGGCGAGTACATGCATGCGGAACAAACGTGTGCACTGTGGGGGGGGGGGGGGGCAGACAACCTTCAAGGCTGGCTTCGCACGACGTCATCAACATGCATTCCAAAAACGCAAAGTGCCAACGAAAGGCTCTGCCTGGCGTTTGGATGCAAGCGCACAAACGGCTGCGATGAAATCTTCTAGCACTTCGGATTCGTGGGCTCAGCATGAATGCTACTTCACTGTCCACAGAGGCACTGTGAGGGGTTGACATGACTGCCATGATCACAACACTGCTCCTCTGCATCATGTGACCCACCAGTCGTTAACCAAACAACCCTGCCGAGGAATCCTCTCTTAAGCGCGAACTCGGAGACAACGGCTCACTGGGCTCACTGATAGACCAAACCTGTTCTAGGGATCGGAATAAACCTTTGGGTTCCTCAATGTATGTGTTTCACAACATAGAAACCATTGCTAGTCATATTCCCTCTAACCCCCAGTAGTTCGGGTCATACTCGGCCCGGCCTCGCACAGCACCTTTGAGAAGATTAGAGGCTTCGCGTTTGGGGGTGGGTGAGGGTCTGTGAGGGGATTTTGCTTTGTGTAGGTCTTGTTGCTCTTGAAGATGACGAGCTTACAATGTGGAGACGGTCCGCATGCGCTGTGGCTGCAGCTATAAAGCTTGCAATCCTCTGGGGTCAGGTCTTCGTGGTGTAGGAAGAACATCACGAGCTATGTCAGATTAGACGATGCAGGGATTTCGGTGGGTATAGGGCTTCTTTCTGTGACTGCGCAAACATAATTAGGCATAAATTCATAATCACTGCCTCCGATCCGACCATGCTATAAACTGACAGCTTGGCTCGTTGTCTTGCACTCACATGTCCTGCTGCGGGAGCAATTGAAACCGGCAATAAACCCGGATTCTTTACGTTGCTGCAGCCCAACGTCAAATAAAGAGTATTTACAACAGTTCCTGCGATATCCCATGCGAACTCGTCGGCCGGAGATCGTCAACCGTCCGTCGGGTTTGGGTGTTGATGAAGGCCGTTTGGTCTGACATTCAGAAGCAGCGAAGTCATGCCATTCCTCAACATCATGCGGCATTGCCATCGTGCCCCTGGGAGCAAGACGATAGCAAAACCTTCGGCTAGTGTTACTCATAGGTAGTCTGCAGTTTACCTGGGTGGTATTTTCCCACCCGCCCAGCTGAAAGATCGCACCGCAGGGAAAACCCAGGTATGATGATTAGCCTGCTTGTCTCCGTGTTTTTGCCAGGGCGCGCAAATGTCTGGACAAACCTCGTTGACCAAGCCGCATTGCGCACCTCGGGATCCAAGAGTTTCAACCTACTGTATGGCTCCTCTTACCTCAACTGCAGAGTTAAAGCCTGCGGGATAGATGGACAGATACACACACACACACAGTGTCAGTGTGTGTGTGTGTGTGTGCTTGTGTCTGTGTCTGTGTCTGTGTCTGTGTCTGTCTGTGTCTGTGTGTGTCTGTGTGTGTCTGTGTGTCTGTCTGTCTGTCTGTCTGTCCCTGCGCATAACGTTAAACACATCAACCTGTATATGTGTCTAAGTCTTTACACATGAACGCATATGTATACAACACATACAACATGCTAATTACAAAACATGAAGCAGATACACTAAACCTGAAAGTTACCTAGGAATAAAAAAGGATGCCCCTTTTTGGCTTAAAGGGGGCTCTAAGGGAACCTGAACCCTACAAAAGGGAATAAGGGCCTACTCTGGGTCCTGGTACATAGATGTGCCGGACGAAGCGCAACTCCAGGCTTCACACTCCGGCAGCAATGCTTCGCCTTCATCCTGGCTGCACTTGGAATCCACTTTCTGAACTGGTATGTTTAAAGGGAGTTTCCGAAAATAGAGGACTCTGATATTCTAAAACAGGGTCCCTTTCAGGATCCTTTTTATGAGGGTGCCGTACTACATTGCGGACCTCAAAATGGACCGTATTTTAGAGAACTACCCATAGTTCTAAATGGTAGGATCCTTATTATAGGAATCTCCCTTTTCGGGCTTTTTGGGTTTCGACGCTCACACTCGGACAAGCCCGGCGAGTTGGTTCTTAGTCGGCTGAGGTGAAACACTTCCAAGCGTTGCGGCATGCGCACTCGCACAAGGCAGGCACGGCTTCGTTATGAGGGTTCAGCTTCCAAGCGTTTAGGGTTCAATTCGTCGGGTTTCTCAGAACTTGTCGGTCCCAATCGGGCAGTGGTTTTAACGAGGATCCTCCAATGCAATTTGTGGTCCTACATAAGGCGTGTACTGGGGCTCTTTATCTTCTCCAGCTCGAGTGCCATCAAGCCCCCTTCAAGATCAAGAAAAACGTTTTTCATTGCGGTGGTGATGAGGATGATGGAAATGTGGAAAATGGTGATGTTTGGCACAGTGTTCATTCTGGCGGCGGTGGCAGCATCAGTTACTAAATCTGCAGCATTGCAACATCAAGTGTGGAATCCGGACAATGGCGAACCCCGAAACCAGCAGCCGTTTGAGGTTTAGGCAGGAACCGGGGGTAATAGCGGTATAAGTATAAAAGGGAACCCTAAGTTAAGTGATGTTATAGTACCCTTACAGATCCCATTATATAGACCCCTTCAAAAGGAATCCTATTCTAATTATTAAGGCCCCTATACTGGGTCATTTTCTAGGAAGATCGTTTTGCCGAGGTCCGGCGGCCTCTGTAGAAGCATCGTCCGTGCGCACACCTGAGCTGAGGCTGAAGGATCTGGAAGCCTCAAAGCTCACATAAGTAGGTTTTCTTAAAGGATGTTTTTAAGGGATCTAAAGGGGTTCCAGAAGTCCAGAAGGGGGAGTTTAGGTTAATTGCTTGAAGGATCATGGGACTTAGTGGGCTTTAGTTGGGGTTATAAGTCCCCTGAGAGGGGTCATCCCAATTATAACCTACTTATAACCTTACTTACTGGAGTCCCATGAGCCTTTAAGCAGGGATTAGGGATTAGATGCTTAGGGCTTCGGGAATCAGCGGCTTCTACAGACTTTACGAGACTTAGATGGGCTACAAGAGTACTCCTTGTAAAGGGGGGAGGCGATCTCTTTAGGCCTAGTTTGGAAGTTTAAGAGACTATGAGACTGCTGGTTGCATGGTCGTCGTTGTTGTGTTCGTGGTCGTGGCAGCCGCACTAGTGATGGTAGTAGACGAAGAAGAAACTGTGGTAGCCGGAGCATCAGCTCGGCCGACGGAGTAGGAAGGAGCAGCAGGAGGAGCAGTACAGTGGCTGCAGCTACGCACACACACTCGACGGCATGACAAAGAAAACCAAGCAAACGCGGCTTGACCACCCAACACCTAACATAGGGGCCTTAATTTTTTAAAAAAGGGTTTTGGGGCCCATTGTACTATAATTATAATAAGGAACCCTAAAAGTGGTTTTGGTAACTATTTAGGTCCCTATATGAAGACCTCTGAATCGCAAGCAAGCCGCTGATCCGATCTACCTCTTTGTCGATCGCCTGAGCACGCAAGCGTATACCAACCGGGCCCCCATTTTGTGAGTATTATCATAAGGCTCCGGCTGTTTGGGATCCATAGCGGGGCCCCTTTGTTCCCTGAGCCTTTCTGCCACCCTGAAAGAACCGCTAAAGTTAAATCCTAAACTCTCGGCAGTTTTTGCCTTCTAGTTTGCGGAAATTCCTTAAACCCGAATTCCTGTGAGGGATTAGTGAAGGGGGTATTTCGGGGCCTGTATAATGGCAATAGTATACCGCAGCTATAAAACTCAGAATAAGTCTGAATAGTACCTAAAATTATATAGAAGTTCCGGCTTCAGTAGTGAGTCGAGGCCGTGAACTGAAACTTCCAAACTGGTCGAAGCTTGGGCTTGTCACGTACAAAGACGCATAAGTCAAGTAAACATATCCTAGCATGCGACGCCGCAAACTGTGGGGGTTCTAGGACTTCTACCAAACATCAAAACTGACTCGTAAGGTAAGCATTGGGTACGGCCCCCACTCAGTAATAGTTGAAAAATATTCAAAGTAGAGATATATTAGGACCTTAATGGTAGCCCCATTATAGACTCTTACTGTAAGGGGCCTAAGGTAAGCATCCATGAAAACTTCCAGCCCAACAACCACAAGGATTTCCATCCCTGGTGCCTTCTCCGAAGCTTCAAGCCCGTGGGCTGTCCTTAGTTGTGGCGCATGGGCAGACCTGTTGAAGCTCCAAGTGCCCGAATACTGATAGTAGTAGAAGTAGAAGTAGAAGTAAAAGTAGTAGTAGTAGTAGTAGTAGTGGTGGTGGTAGTAGTAGTAGTAGTAGTGGTGGTAGTAGTAGTAGTAGTAGTGGTAGTGGTAGGGGTAGTGGTAGTGGTAGTGGTAGCGGTAGTGGTAGTAGTAGTAGTAGTAGTAGTAGTAGTAGTAGTAGTAGTAGTACGACGAATTACATTTGCAACGGCAACAACAAATAATTGTCAAAATCATAAAAAATAGTCACAATGAGCATAAGCATAAGCATAAACAATACTAGATAACGAGTAGCAGTTAGTAGCAAATCAGAATGCATGGTAATACGATTAGTAGTAATCTTAATAATCATAATCAGAACCATAATAATCATATTCATAATCATAACAACCATGATCATAAGAAGACTCATGTTCATAATGCTACTACCAGTGGTAAGAACTCAAACAATCATAACATTAAAGTAACAACAAGAATAGTGAATATTCACCACCACAACAACAACACCACCACCACCAACAACAACAACAAACCAACAAGCAAGGCGTTGCGTCTGCCGCCGCGCGGGGTGTGTCGTTTATGTTTGGGAGGTTTTTCGCTCAAAAAGCTAGAAAACCCCGCTGTTTGCGTGGTTTTCATGAACAAGACGATGTATCGGAGGGTAAAAATTGTGGAGTTCTTTGTCTTGTGATTTTGGTCTGGTTTTTGCGGAAGTATCGCAAATACCGTGTTTTTCGTGTTTGATTTATGTTGATTATCCGGCTAAATTTGGAAGTTTTTGTCTGGAAAGCTTGAAAAACTCGAAGTTTTTGCATGGTGGACGTTTCCAACGTGAAGCAACAAGAAACGGGAAGCACCGAGGGACATAGCAACTCGTAGCGTTTGAAAAGTAACGCAACCAAAGAAACAGAAGACACAAGCCGCATTCGCATGGACGTCATCATCCCCCCCCATCCCCCCCGCCACCCCCGCACAGAGCTGAAAGACAAATTGCAAGTTTAAGCTGGCATGACACAAAGTCGAGAATCGGCAAAAACCGTAAAAACCGATGCGAAATGCCACACATAGGAAACAACAAGAGAAACAGCAGACACAAGCCGCGTTCGCATGGACGTCATCATCATCCCCCCCCCGAGCCCCCCAAGTCCCGCACAGAGCTGAAAGACAAATGCAAGTCGAAGCCGGCATGTGCAGAAAGTCGAGAGTCGGCAAAAAACACTGCAAAAACCGATGCGAAATGGGAGAGAGACAGGAAAACACCGAAAAAAACGATGCGAAATGCAGAGCCGAATAGAAAACACCGAAAAAACCGATGCGAAAGCAAAAGCAAAGTTAAATGTCAGGTGAAAAAAGTGCCAAAACTCGAGTTTCAGCGCATGCCAGCAGAGGAATTGCACCACCCCGCGCGGCGGCAAACGCAACACCTACCTCCAACAACAACAACAGCAGCAGCAACAACAACAAAAACAACAAAAAAACAACAACAACAACAACAACAACTGCAGCCCCGTCAACCCATATATGATCCCGGTTCTCGGTTCGCCGACCCCCCCCCCCAATGGTATCCCCCCCCCCCACCCCCCCCCCACCCACTCCCCAAGCCGAATCTGTGTGACTGCGCACACTTTTTGCACATGCGGGCCCCAAAACCGTCATCTGTCACGAGGATCGCGCCCCAAAGACGCCGGATCCGTGTGAGGCCGCCAAAACCGCCAACTGTCACGAGGACTGCGATCCCTGACAGGCCCAATCCCTTTGACAGTTGGCCGATTGCAACCTTTTGGCAATTGCCCCCAGAGCGACAACTGCCACGAAGATAGTGGCCCTACGATCAACAAAGCGATAATCAGTACCAGGCACGTGGGCAGAAGACACCCGACGACAAACCAATCAAACATTAAGATGCTTGAGTGAATGATGATGGTGATCATCGTCCCCATCATCATCATTATTATCATCATAGGGATGAGTATACCAAACACCCAAGGCAAACCTACAAACCTAAAAAAACGCAGGGGCACACCATTCCACAGGGGGGAAGGGGGGAACCACCCCAACCAGACCCACCCCCGCCCACACCACACCACACCACACCACAGGGAGGGGGAAGCAACCCACCACCACACCACACCACACCACACCACACCACATTGGGGGGGGGGGGGGGGGAGGGTGAGATTAACCCGCTTTACAACCAGAATCCCTACTTTACAACCAGAATCCCCACTTTACAACCACAGACACTGTTTTCCATGTGAGACTCCCCACTTTACAACTGCCGATCGTGAGAACGCCCACTTTGCAACCCGTCTACCCATGATTAAGACTTATTGGGATTTCATGAGTTTTTTACAACAAACCTACCTAGATTCCTAATAGTTTGTTGGTTCTTTGACCCCCTATAGTGTTGTACGTGGCCTTCATCCGACCGTGGCCCCAAACTACTAAGATCTCGAACATCCCTCAAATTGCTTCGTCGCATGATATCGTTGATCTTTGTCGTCTGTGGGTGCCATGTTTTATGTATGCTTTCCTCAATACAAGCACACAAAAAAGGAAAATCATTTTTTGAAAGTACTTGTATGGCGTAAAACCGTAAATACAACATCAAATGTAGTAAAATGTTCGGGTTCATGTATTGGCTTTAATATAAATATACATATATATATATATATATATATCGCTCTGGTGAGAAAAGAATCCGTTTCTAAAACTAATGTTTTCTTTCTGCTTTCCCCAATACAAACACACTCAGTCCGAGTTTGCCTGCAGGGAGTGAGTTGGATACAGCTTGACGGCCGCAAGTGCGTAAAGTGCAAACCACTATGCAACAACACGCTCGCTGAGGTGAGCATCTAAACAGTATCATCGATACCAAACCCTCACGCATCTAAATATATATATATATATATATGTACATATCTATCGTGGTTTCGGGTTAAGAACGCCCACATTGCAACCAACATCACTTTCCAACCTGCATGGCTGCCGTAAAGGATGATGCTAGAGATTCTAGGCTTTAACGTTATCAGTTAATAGGGTTGTTAAGAAGCTTTCCCAACCGGTTGCAAAGTGGGGATTCCGGAAAGGCTCATGGGTTGTAAAGTGGGGGTTCTGGTTGTAAAGTGGGGATTCTGGTTGTAAAGCGGGGTACATGCGGGGGAGGGGGGGGGGACGGCCGCACCGGGATCATATATCTGCTTTTTGTCTGTGCATTAGGTAGAGACAAAAACAGGAGCCCCGTCATGTTGTTTTACCCCGCCCCTCCCCAACAACAACAACACATGGATGCCTGTGCTGTCTACTGTTTGGTGTGTATGTTCAATGGACTTCGTGTGTATTTCAATGGATTTCGTGTGTATTTCAATGGATTTCGTGTGTATTTCAGCGGATTTAGTGTGTATTTCAGTGGATTTAGTGTGTATGTCAGTGGATTTCGTGCGTTTTTTTTTGTGGATTTTGTGTGTAGGTCAATGGATTTCGTGTGTATGTTCAATGGATTTGGTGTGTATTTCAGTGGATTTCGTGTGTATTTGGTGTGTATTTCAGTGGATTTGGTGTATATTTCAGTGGATTTAATGTGTATTTCAGTGGATTTGGTGTGTATTTCAATGATTTTGGTGTGTATTTCAATGGATTTCGTGTGTATTTGGTGTGTATTTCAGTGGATTTGGTGTGCATTTCAATGATTTTGGTGTATTTTCACTGGATTTGGTGTGTATTTCAGTTGCCAGCTGTGCAGATTATGCATTTGCGAGGCCTGTACAAGCTACTGTATAGTAACTGGAAAGACAAGCCCTTCCAACACCCATCAGAACCCCTTCTGGATATCGCAGATTCCTATACCTGTGGTGGAAATGTGGTGTAATGTGGGCGGTTGTTGTAAAGGGGGGGGGTCAAAACAACAGACGGGGCTCCAGTTTTTGCCTCTACTACAGGGGGTAGAGACAAAGTCCTGATTTCGCTGGTGCCTTTGTCTCTACCCCCTGTAGTAGAGGCAAAAACTGTGTTGTTTTGACCCCCCCCTTTTACAACAACCACCCTGCCTACACGCGTTTCTATCATGGGGCAGCTGCTGTGTAAACCATTGCTTGCACTTCCCAAAACTCTACAAGCACCCTATGCGGTCACCGGAAGCATTCCCAATTGCTTCTAATTAGCAACAAGTACGGGCTGCTGTTTTTGTCTGTACCAACAACAACAACAACGAGCCGGGCTGCTCGTCCGCTGCACTGGGCTCTGCAAGTGGCTCCTGCAGGTCAGAGAGGGATCTTTTTTTGAAGGCCTTTTTTGGAGGGATCTAGGTTGAGGGGTTCTTTATGCAGGAACTACTGCTCAACATGGTGAAAGGGTCACATGGTTGATGTCAAATAGGATGTGCAAGGCACACGGCCTACAAACCGAGAGAGAGGGAGAGAGAGAGAGAGAGAGAGAGAGGGCGAGAGACAGAGCACCCTAAGCAGCAGGATGCTGCCCGGTAGGTTCTTTAAATGCACACCGAAAACTCTGGTACATTGTGTCTCAAAGCTCGAACCAGGAGCGCATCTGTGGCAAGGGACTGTGGCAACTTGTCTTCTGACTTGGATGCACTGCCGATTGTCATGGTGAGCACGAGGTGCCACTCTGTACTTTAAGCACAGAATCCATCTGAGTCTTGGCTGTCCATGCTGTGATGGAAGCCAGGACGACGAAAGATCGCAGTGATATCACAAGGCAAGATGAGAAATAGAAGATATCAAAACCACTAACAAATCGGGAGTGTGACGGAATGACCTGTTCGAACCACAATTTACACACAAGCAGGGGTACCTCAAGCACCACAGGCTAAGAAAAGCTTTCTGCACTGTGGCAGAAGCGGTGAGCGGTGTTAAGTTATGATCGCAGCGAGCATAGTCAACTCGAGCAGCTCTCTGTGCCGGAGTCGAGGCGAATGCCGCACCTTGCCCCAAATCCTAGATCGGGAGGTTCTCAGACGGGTCGAACTGTACACCGCAGGCCATGTTGGCTGGCACGGCGATGTCAATCTGCTTCGGGTTCGGCAGGTTCAGGTCCTCCATGAACTTGGCAAAATCCTCTGGAGACTTGGTCAGGCGAGGGTTGAGCATCTTCTCCTGCAGCACCGTCGACACTCCTCTGTCCTTGTAGTCATGGCCTGGACAGACAAGGGTATCATCTGGCAGAGTGAAAATCTGCTTGTGAACGCTGTCATGAAGAGTTAAGGAGTTGCCTTGCTGGAAGTCTGTCCTGCCACAGCCACGAATCAGAAGGGTGTCACCGGTGAAGGCAAACGTGGCCGTGCGGGTCTTCAACACATATGTCACGCAGCCATCGGTGTGGCCCGGAGTGGCACGAACCTCCAGAGAAAGGTCGCCGAAAATTACGTTGTCACCGTGCTGCACGTGGATGTCTGCTTGCGCCCCAGAGTTCTTGGAGATGATGGTCTGAACATGTGGGGAATCCTTGCGGATCGCGCCACCGGAAGTCACATGGTCTGCATGGCAGTGCGTGTTCAGCACGTACTTTAAGTGCAAGCCCAGCTCAGTCATGGCCTTCAGATCACGATCCTTGTGCTCCAAAACCGGGTCGATCAGCACAGCTTGCTTGCTAGCTGGACAGGCAATTAGGTATGTCAAGGTGCTGGACACGGGATCGAAGAACTGCCTCACCTCGGGGCTGTGCTGAATCAGCGGGCCATCTCTTTGCCCCAGCGAGGGCAATCTCGACTGGAGCCAAGCTTTGGCCTCGGGTCTCACGGTGTCGATCTGGAGATCTTCGACCAAGAGGTCTATGCAGCCTGGCGTGTAGCCATGCATCTTCGCCATCCAAGCGAGCATGGCAATAGCAGCTCGGTTTGCACTGGTGCACTGGATCATCAAAGGACGAGGCAGCCGGGCAATGCAGCTAGCTAGCTCCTCAACGACACTGGCGGGCAGGTCGTTGCTTGGCTTGAAGGGCATGACCTCCAGCTCACAGCCCGCTGCCTGGATGGGTGCAGGGAAGTAATGCTGATCCGAAGTCTCATTCAAATACAGCCATCCCCTGCAGTGGCTCGCGAGCTGTCCCACAACATCGGAGGGCAAGTTGCCACTGACCAAGATGTCTCCAGGCAGCGCAGGTCGGCGGAGCGGGAATCGGGCCTGCATGTTCTGGAGCGCTTCAAGCTTCACCTTGTCCTGAATAGGTGCGCCGGCAGAGCAGCCCATGGCTGACAAGAAGACTACACGAAACGACGATCCGTGACACTCCTGATCCAGCTCTCGAGCCGTGTCCATTTTCATCAGCAGGTTTCCGGCTTAGTGTTTAGTGGTTAAGTTGCGGCTGCTTGACGCAAGTTGGGTAATTACCGAAATCCGCTAGGTGCTTGAGGTGTGCTTGGCGAAATCGGAACAACCTCCCAAACAAGCACAACCACCGTAATTTCCACGCGCACATGCATGTTCAACAGCTGGATTCCGCATATCGTAACCAATCGTCCTTCTCGTCGCCGCTCTCGCCCGACATGTCTACGACCAGTAGCCGCGCCTGCATGCTTCCAGGACGTGGGGACTGTCACTTTTGAACCCACGCTCTGCCAGTCAGAGGGCACGACAGGCTTCCCTCCGGAGCAGTACAAAGCAGAAGATACCTACAGCCGAACCGCCCGCTAGCTAATGTGAGGCAGAATGTGAAAAGATTCGTTCGAGAGCGTGGGGTGAAGGTACAGATAAAGCTGAACGGATTCCTACTGCACTCGAAGCTGTCAGGGAGAGACAAAATATGAACTTCACAGGTTGGAAGTTTGGAGGCCATGCTCCAACTGTGCTAGACCCTTTATAACCCTTTGATCGAAACAACAGCCGGGATTCCTTGACCTTTAAACCCTGAGTCCGTGCCTCCGATTCAGTGGGGATGGGCGGCTGTTCAGCCGGTAACTCTTCGGGGCCACGGGGAATCTGCTCCTCTGGCAGTGCTTCTGCTGACCCACCGGTGTTCGCTGAGGTCTCTGCTGGCGCAGTCTGCACTTCCGTCGCCACGAATGCGCACTCCCCAGCCTCATCTGGCTCTGGGAAACGATCCGTCTCCACCTCTACGTTGGCCTCAGTTGGCTGCTCGTCTTGTGCTGCACTGGGGGTGTCCGGTACTCCCGGGGGCTTCTGCATCTCTTGCCCGTGCGGTTCTTCTGCTTCCTTGGACAGTAGCTCTCCTTCTTCGTCTGCCTTTGAGAGGCCAGCCGCTTCCTCTTCCTCTTCAAGCCTTTTGGCTTGGGCCGCCTCCACAGCTGCTTCTAGAAGCTGTTGAATCTGGGCTTCAGCGGATGCATCATCTGTCGCTTCCTTGGCGAGCTGCTCCCAGTCTGCCTTCGCAACAACTTCCGCAGCCTCTTTTGCCAGGCGGTCCTCTTCATCCTGCTGAGCTTTCTCAGCTTCAGCCGGGTCTGCCTTGTCCTTGGCAGGGAGCTCCCCTTCAGCTGCCTTGGCTTTCTCAGGTTCGGCGGCCTCTGTAAGTGTCGTAGCTTTGTCCACCTCGGCAGCATCTGCCGTTTCCTTAGCAACCCGCTCCTCTTCGCCTGTCAGCGCTGCTGTCGCAGCTTCACATGCTAAGCGCTGCGCTTCCGCTTTCACTGCAGCTTCCGCAGCTTCTTTTGCTACAGCATTCACCAAGGCTTCCGCAGCCTCTCTTGCTACGCGTTCCTCTTCAGCCTTCCTCGCTTTCTCTGCTACTGCTTTGTCTGCAGCTTCCTTGGCGGCACGCTCGTCTTCAGCTATCGCTGCAGCCCCTTCTGCTGCGCCCTCCTCTGGAGCCTTCTTCGATTGCTCTGCTTCGGCGTTGTCCGCAGCTTCATTGGCGGCACGCTCCTCTGCAGCTGCCGCTGCAGCTTCTGCGGCCTCTTTTGCTACGCGCTCCTCTTCAGCCTTCTTCGCTTTCTCTGCTTCGGCTTTGTCTGCGGCTTCCTTGGCGGCACGCTCCTCTTCAGCTTTCGCTGCAGCTTCTGCAGCCTCATCTGCGACGCGTTCCTCTTCAGCCTTTTTCGCTGTCTCTGCTACTGCTTTGTCTGCAGCTTCCTTGGCGGCACGCTCCTGTTCAGCTGCCGCTGCAGCTTCGGCAGCCTCATTTGCCACGCGTTCCTCTTCAGCCTTCTTCGCTTTCTCTGCTTCGGCTTTGTCTGCGGCTTCCTTGGCGGCACGCTCCTCTTCAGCTGCCGCCGCAGCTTCTGCCGCCTCTTTTGCTACGCGCTCCTCTTCAGCCTTCTTCGCTTTCTCTGCTGCGGCTTTGTCTGCGGCTTCCTTGGCGGCACGCTCCTCTTCAGCTGCCGCTGCAGCTTCTGCGGCCTCTTTTGCCGCGCGCTCCTCTTCAGCCTTCTTCGCTTTCTCTGCTTCGGCTTTGTCTGCGGCTTCCTTGGCGGCACGCTCCTCTTCAGCTGCCGCCGCAGCTTCTGCGGCCTCTTTTGCAACTCGCTCCTGTTCGGCCTTCTTCATCGCTTTGTCTGCTTCGGCTTTGTGGGCAGCTTCCTTAGCCGCACGCTCCTCCTCAGCTTTCTGGGCAGCCTCCTTGGCAAGACGCACTGCTTCTGCCTCCTTGGGCTTTGAAAAAGCAAGCAACAAGGTAATTACATTATAATATAGGGGCCTCAATAATTGGGGCCCATTATATCTATAATTGTCATAAGGAACACCAAAATAATATATGTAATTATTCAGTTCGCGACTTCCAAGCCAGGCTACTCTCGTACATGAAACGATTCAACCCTCTGCTTCATGAAAGATTTGCCAAACACTCGAAGACCCCAAATCATGAAAACCCTTAAGGAGGTAGGGGGGGGAAGGTAGGGGGCCTAATGCCCATAATAAGGACTTGAGAAGGCCAATTTGAGGAAGGATAGCCCCCCTCCCCCTTTTCGCCCCCAAGGGTCCCTCTGACCAAGCCCCCGAAATCCGACCTGTGTGCATGAAAGGCACCTTCCGGTGCTGATCCAGCCGCGTCCTTCAACGTTGAGAACGGGTTGGCGAGCCGGTATGTAATCTACAGCGCCCCTGCCCCCTCTAAGCATATGGGGGCCTTAATAGTTATAAGCGAGCTTGGGGAGGAGACAGTATGATAGTGGAATACATAGGGACTATAGAAGAGAGACTACAAGGGCACATACTGGCCAACCAGCGGCTGCAACAACTGCGACTCCCAAGGGCAAGAGCACACGGGCTGCTGTAATAGTAGCCCTTTGTATCATTACATCTTCTAAGTTTCACAATAGCGCTGTAGTTCAATGCAGTTTTTGCGTCAGGCCTTGTGCCCTAAACCCTGAACCCTCAGGGCCATTATGAGGGTTACAGGGTCTTTCTGCCTCGCCCATCTCTGGAGTACCAGCACCGCCCAGGTCCGGAGGCGCCTTCGATGCCGTTTCCAAGTGACCTGTCTGCACTCTGCTTGCTTTGCTTCCTACCTAGCAAGGACGAAGCCCGCACTGCAGGGTACCATTAGGGTGGGGTTCAGGAATGTTTTTTGCCACCCGCCCAGCTGAACAATGTCGCAACGCAGGGAACTCGTTCGAATCTGGTTCAGGATTTAGGATTTAGGGTTTGGGGTGTAGTTTAGGGTTTGGTATCGACTCGCACACAGGCAGGCACGGCTTCGTGAGGTCGAGATTGCTACTGTGACATGTAGGCGACGCAACATGTTCGCCCCTCCCCTGCCAAAAGCGAACTAAACAGCACCTCCCAGCCGGTCACCTCTCAAGCCACGCTTTGAACACATGGAGATCCTGTTGTAACAGTTAGGCAGCGAGCGAACCGGCTCGCACTCCTACTTTTACTGAATCACTTGGAGGTCGCGCGGTTTGCCCGGAACGGCTTCTTATCAGTTGACAGATTCAAGCTGAACATCTGCTAGGTCAGTCCAGCCTGAATGGTCCCCGCAGCAGTGGCTCTGCGTCTCCGCAGGGCCTGTTAGGCATCACTGATTGCCATGCCTCTCCGAGAATATTACAGCTACCATTATCAAGATTTATAGTGCCATTATGCTTACCATTACTATACCTCTTGTCCCAAATACCAACTAGTAGGCCACGCCCACCCCTCAGCTAACCTTAACAGCCTTAACAAACGAGTCATGGACACCCTTCCCGAAACAAACTGATTCTGGTCAGTGCAAGATCATATCATCAACATCTATCCCGTTGTACACTGTTGATCCCTTCAAAGACCACGCTTACCTGTCTTAAATTGAAGGAGCCGTTATACGATTCCTACATTTGTTGCTAAAGGAACCCCAAAATTCTTTGCCTGAAAAGGAAGTTCTCGACTTTGAATCACAGCCTCCTCCTCCTCCTGCCGCAGATCCCGGAAAGCGCCTTGGGATTCCAAGCGCGGGCTTTTTACCCCTCGCAGAGATAGAAACGATGGGTTGTGGCGTGTAGCATTCGCGGTTGTTTATGATCATGGTCTTGTAGGGTTCGGAATGATGTTTCAAAACGGGCAACGCAAAACCCGGGGGTCGAAATAGGGTTGGGATCATTCGGGACGAAGATACAATACGAGCTGGCATGTTGCGCCGCTTGGGCTCTTCAGCTCAGAACCTCAATCCTCAAGAATCCGGATCCTGCCCCAACACACCCTAAACTTACAAGCCGGAACATTCAGCATAAAGCCCAGAAGCTCAAAACGATCCCAAGAACTTAACCCGGACGAGGCGCGATCATGCGGTAGAGCTCCCTCTCGCCGAGTCTGCTGCTGGCTAGCCACTCCAGGCCCGACCTTCGACAAAAGGCTCCGGATTCGTCATCATTTGGAGGTTTCTGAGACATTTCAACTTTCAAACCCTTTCCCAAGCTCAGGGTCTAGATTGGAGCCCTCATTCTGAGGCCACAAAAACACACACACACACAAAGAACAACATAAAAAATCTCGGGTTTCCTGGCCTGCAGGTCTGAGGGTCAGGCCAACCTTCGATTAAGAGCCTGTAAGAGCGGGGCCGGATCCCGGGTAAGATTGAATCGAGCTTAAGATCTACATCACATTGGATTACAGGGCCTCTATGAATTGGTCTCAATGTGCTGCTCCCCGGTGATTTAAGTCTCAGCTCCAAGGTCCTTGTCCCAGGGAGGTACCTGTAGCCTCCAAAGCCGGCCATCTTAAGAAGGAACCATACTCTCTCTCTCTCTCTCTCTCTCTCTCTCTCTCTCTCTCTCTCTCTCTCTCTCTCTCTCTCTCTCTCTCTCTCTCTCTCTCTCTCAGGCACTCGAAGCGTCAGGCCTGGTCGAAAAAACCATACTAAACCCTGAAAAGGTGAGTTTTTTCAGGGTGCAGCTAGGTCAGCTAGGTTCAAGGCATTCAGCAACACGTGTCCCTGACGCGCTTCAGCTCCGAGACCCCTGACAACACAACAACAGCAACCGCCGTCGTCACGACGACACCAGCAACAAAAACAAGTGCGAAGTCAACTGAGCATGAAAAGAGCTACCCTAGCAAACGGCCAGAAGTGGACGTCCGAATCACCCTAGAACCTCAAGGCACTAAAACCCTCTACACCTATCATACTGCAAACCCCAATACAATAAACCCTAAAAAGCCTCGACAACATCTCAAAATCCCAAACCCGAAACGGTTCCGAGCAGCTTGGGCGCCGAGGTTGGGCAAGCTACGGCGAGGAAGCCCTGACTGAGACCCGTGACGAGTCACCATCACTGCAATGAACTGGGTTTAGGGTGTTTAGCGTTTAGAGTTTCGGGTAAAACCATCTAGCATTTTTCGTAGTGGCATAGCATGACGCAGAATAGAATAGACTAGACTAATACGGCACAGTATACTCTAAGAACAAAGGGTATGATGAACCATACCATCGGTTTGCCCTCTTGTTCACAATTCGCAGTCGGCTGAGAAACAGGAGCTGGAAAAAGCAGGCGGGTTATGAGCCAGGATTCTGCAATGTCCTTGCCATCACCCAAGTTTTCCCCTCCGGCAGCCTTATTTCTTCAATGTGTCGTGCACTGGTTGCGAGAGCTATAGTATGACGACCCCTGGTAGCAATGCAACCAACCGAGCACAGGGCAATCTTGATGGCACTCATGATAAACAAGGATAAACATGCAAACCAACAATGTATTCATACAGGTGCCGCTTGGAGTTGAGTGGGTCAATTATTTCGGGCTGTGCCTGGAGTGAAATACTCATGCTGCAAGAAACCTCTGGGTATCTCGTACATCCGAAAAGTCTCGGCGTGGATGTTTTCTATTTCTCTTGAGCGCCTCGTGAAAACCCCAAGGACTCTTGAGGGGGTCGCAAGCAAATGCAGAAAATGAACCGAACGCTGTCACCCTGCAAAGCACGCACGGTGCAGTACGTAATTGCGAACCCTAAAAACGGTAATCCGTGCTGATATAACACAAGGACCCTGACTACCTAAACCTTTAGCCAAGACCACTTCCAACCTAAAGCCCGCACCAAAGCCTTATGACATCTTGAGAGCCACCTGACATTGCAATAGGGCCTTAATAATTAGAATAGTGTTTTGGATATATTAGACTACAAGTAATCACAATAAGGAACCCTCCACAACAGTCATTATTTAGGCCCCTGTAGTGTATCACCTGCCTTGCAGGTCTCGGTCCGCCGCCCCGCGAGGCCGTGGCATGCGGCCAGGTATCGACGGCCTCCGTCGACCGGCTTTGCACAACAATTGCTGTTGCTGTGGTCTTCGACTTGCATGGTAAGCTTAGGGCTTTAGGGTTTCGACACGCACACTCGCTGACGCAGGCAGGGCTTCGAGGTCCCACTGCTACCGTTACTACCGTGACAAGCCACCATGCGCAACAGCAAGAACATGTAATAGGAAGGAGGGAATAAACAGCCAAGGACCGAAGCATGAATAAGGATGTTACACATGGCTGGCTGTCAGGACGCTTTCGTCCGGCTTCACGCCATGTGTTATGGCACGTCGCCCTAATGACTGCACCCCCGGCTATTTCAAGACATGAGCTGTCTCATCACTGTCTCCACGAGTATATGGCATCTATTCGCTCATTGGCTGTTGCACTCATCGAGGTGTCCCAACTAATGCAGGATGCCACTGTAAATATGTGCCCAAATTCAGAAAGTTGTCCAAATTCCATGCAGTTCAGCCAGGCCATGCAGTCACTCGGCAGGCCATGAATATCCACGCACATGCATCCCATGCAACAAATTCGACGCACAAACATCCTGTCACGTATGTGTCCCTGTGGTCCTGGAGCTGTTCGATGTCCTACATGCGTTGGATGTCCACACGGTCTATGCGGGTCCGGCTGCAAACGGAGTCCACATGTTGCCCACAACCGGCAATGGCACCAGTCCCAACGAGACACCCCTGTATGGCCCCCGCTACCAGCAGAGCCCAATTCGTAGAAGGCCCACACACTAGTAGGTGTCACAGTCTGGCCATGAGGTCGTCACTCATTTACAATGCAGTATTGCTCCCACAGTTGTCACACGCATGGCTCCCATTGTCCAGCATCCGCAGAACTACCGAAAGCCCCGGAATCACTCAAGGAATCCCAGCGGTGTATGCTGCAGTCAGGGCCAGCAAAGAACCACTTATGCCTGTGCACAGTCAGAGTGTGTGGTATCAAGGCAGTTTACTGGCTCCAGCTCCCTGCGTGCAGTGCTGCTGCAGAGTCTACTACCATGGCGGCGCAGGCTTTACAGGGGTATAGAGGCAACGATTTAATCGCCGATCCCGGATTGATCACAAGTTACTTCACACAGAGTTGGAAGTGCGCGGCAAGACCTCAACGTCGGCAGCTGCAGGAGCAACCCATACACAGGCAGGCAGCGCCCCGCATTGTTTTGTTGTGGGATAGCGCGAGGGCGGAGCCCATATCAGTGAACCGCATCACAGTGACTGCCACATGTCAGCGTGTATTGCAGCGCCTCAGAGCCGTGTTGCTCATGTACAGCACTCAAGCTCCGACATGTGAACAAGACATGGCGCAAGGTGTCATGCAATGTATACATGTGCTGCCTTGCGGTACACACATGAGCACGTGTTCAACACTTAGGCCGTCTCCGCTGTGGCATAATCGCCCACTGTTCGGGTCCGGTCTCTTTATCTGCTCGGAATCAGGATCGATGTGGTAGACCAAGCGTCCACAGACTTCGTGGTGCACATGTTCACATTGGTGCGGGTGTTGAACTCGGCCGCGAAGTGGGCCGCGGTGGCCAGGTAGTCGCAGCCTTCCTTCGGTTTGATGATGTACCCCAATGAGCAAGTGCCTGCCGTTCGTGATGAGCGTGGCCTCGTTAACAGAACGGAGAACATATCGGCTTGCTGAACTGGCTGGTGTGCCCAAGCAGACCTGCTGCTCCTTCCCGGTCTCAAAAGCCTCTAGGCCAGGGGGCGGCCGAACTGGCTCCTGATGGACTGTCGGGTACTTCGCGGTCACCTTTTCCCCATCCGGGGCAGTGCCAGTGGCAATCGGCTTCACCTCACCGCAACTTCGAGTTCGTTCAGGATTCGGACGGGGCACCTCCAATCCAGCGGGCGTTGCCCATGCGGGGCTGTCCTCGCGACCCTGGAACATTGCCATTGCCTCGGTATGCAGGCCCACTGCCGCGCAACTCAAGTGGCAGTGTCTTGAGCCAAAATGGCTAAGGTTTAGGGTAGGTAAGTTTCCGCTGTTGCTGTACTACCTGTTGAACATTATGCACTGGTCAGTCCTGTGCTACTTGTGGTAGTTATAAGGGCCCGTAAAGTACCTGCCGTTGCCTCGGTAAGTTCGCGGCAGCCGCTGCGCTGCTCGCCTGGGGTGGGCCTTCCACAGCGGTAAACACAGCCATCTAGCGCCGATGATTCTTAGCTGCTGGTGTTACTGCTACTGCTAGCGCTGATGCTTATGCTTCACTACTACTACTACTACTACTACTACTACTACTACTACTACTACTACTACTACTGCTACTGCTACTGCTACTGCTACTGCTACTGCTACTGCTACTGCTACTGCTACTGCTACTGCTACTGCTACTGCTACTCCGACTCCACTCCCACGACTATCACGATTACGCAGCTGCCTCTACATCAACTGCTACGACGACGACGGCGACGAGCTCCTCTGCTTATGCTTAATCTTGCTTCTACTTCCTCTGGCAAGCTCCAGGATCGCACAAACCCCTCAGCCTGCCTGCGGCTGCTGCAGTCGCTGTCGCTTCCGCCCTTCCTTGTTGACTTTGCGACATGCAAGATATGGCTGTCTAACACTCTACCACAGTGAAGGCAGATGCGAGCATGGAGATGATGGATTAATACAACACCTGCACAGCATGTCGCTAAATGGCTTGGGCATGTGAACCCCGACCCCCTTTCCTCTAACCTCGCCGAAAATCTCCAAGTGTGCAGGCGTGCCCGACGGAAAAAACTGGACATACATACTCTGCAACCTAGGGCCTAGCCCGTACACAGCCTGACAAGCTGTGTCACTCAGAGGCCGCCAGCTGAAAACAACTGACTGCAATCCACACGGAACTGGCAATGAGGATATTCACATTTCGAGCGCAGTCTTGTGAGACAAGTGCGATTCAGGACTCAATCTACAGACTACTAACCTGGAAGCAGATGTGAACTTCCTGTGATCATCTGTTGTTGAGGGAGACTTCGCACAACAATAGAACGATGATACAGCTTCATGTTGAGCCTTGTAACTCGAGGACGGCTTAAAATACACTGCTCGAAGTTGCGGAAAGTGCGAGTGCTTGGTGTCGTTTGTTCGTGCGTCCGTTCTTGTACTTGCTTGTTGAAATGTTTCCATGTGTCCTGGGTTGCAGATCACAACTTGCAAGTAACACATACACATACATATAGATGTGTGTCTGCACATACGTCTCTCTCTCTCTCTCTCATGTATGCATAAACAAATAATACACATCTCTGTATGTGTATACAGATATGTATATATATATATGCGTATGCAGAGGGCCGAATTTCGGTACATACTTACATGCATACATGCAGACAGACATGCAGACATACATACAGACAGACAGACAGACACACACACACACACAAACAAACAAACAGTGTCGCAGAAGCAACGGAGCTGCCCATCGGCATTGAGTAACAAGGCACTTGCACGGGCTTGTTCTGCTTGTGCCAAGACCATCTGGAGGCGCCGATGTTGTCGGTAGGCTCGCTGTATTCGTCGAGCAGCCTGCTAGGCACCGCGGGCTACTGTGAGCTTAACTGGCCAAGCCCGTTCCTAGTTATGTTAAGTCACCGGCCGCGTGTTTTCTCGCAATCGCACAACTAATCTCGTTTAACTTTCATGCACTATTTGGTTGGACCCTTCCACCGTCTGCATCTGACGAGGCCTAGGCCTAAGCGGATGCCCAGACTTGAATCCACTTCTTGCAACCAGCTAGAAATCTGCAAAGCCAAGTGGCCACGGGAGTGGCGTGGTTTGGTGGCATTCTGACACTCTGAATTGAGCCGGAGCCCAAAGCCCTAAACCCAAAGCACGAATGCCCCAAACTCCCCTATAGCAGGCAAACAAGCAACCTGAACATCAGCTGGTTATTTAATGACGTACATACACAGAAGGTAACGGCGTCATAGTTGAGTTGACCTTTTCGTTACAAACTAAAGCCCTTTTTGCAGCAGGCCTCGTTGTCCAGCAGCCCGGTTACAGCAAGAGCCCCCCTTTCCCCCGCTTCTTCAAAGCAAGGAGAGGAGTCGAACTGACACTCGCGACGACACTATCTGATACGACACTACCTTACTATACTGACTGATTGCAAGCCCTAAATTTCAAACCGCAGCCTTAAAGCCTCAATTGAACCCTACAACCTAACCCCAATCCCCAAGCCCTATAGAGCCCCCCTTTTCGCACCGAAAGACCCTAAACCCAAAGACCCACAACCCCAAACCCTATACTTACTGGAATCCTTGTTACTGCTCGGGCCTCACAGCGGCCAAAGTCCAATGCGCGTTGCAGCTCCGCCCCGAGGCGGCCATCGAAGAGGGACCCCTTGTGGGTATTTTTTGGTTGTATAAGGCGGTTTCCGAAAATAGGGGACCCCAGTATAGTACCTTATTTACTGGAATCCAAAATATAAGTACCCCAAAACAAGGTACCCCTAGTTTTCGGAATCTCCGATAGGGTTTAGGGTCCAAGGTGTTTCTTGTGGCTTTTCCAGGGTTCAGTGCCTACGCTCTCCGAGTGCTGGCTCAGGGTTCAGGCACTGCGATAATTCTCGTTCAGGGGTTTGTGGTTTGGAGGGGTTGGGGTAGCTATCTAGGTTCTGGAGACAGGCTTTAGTAGGATCGACCCAAGGTCGTTTCTTCAGCTTGCGATCTAGGGGTTCGTGGATTTCGGGTTCAGGGTGCAGGACTCCAAACGGTGGGTTCAGTCTTTACGATGTGGGCTCCGTCTTGAGATGCATCCAAGGCACCGAGTCTCTCCTCGTCTTAGAGCTCTGGCGGCTGAGCCTGAGGGCAATTCGGGTTTAGGCTTATTAGGGCCTTATTAGAGTTCAGGGCTACAAATGTTTCGGGGGCCTTGACTAACACGAAACCTTGGGCCCCCCTGCACACCGAGGTTCTGGAACGCCCAAGTCTCAAGTGCAGGGGCCGTCAAGTCAGAACTTGCCCCAGGCACTTTTCCGTTGTGCCGAGATGCCCTGGCTCAGGGCCGGCTCCTGCCAGATTCAACACGGATTAGCGTTTAGGGTTTAGGGTCTTCATCCGGGTCTTCATCTCAAGTTTTGCTAGATCTGTTTGGTTCACGGCAACAGCACCACAAGGAAACATGCTATACAGTAGCTGTCAGAAGGCGCACCATGGAAGCCTGATCTAACGGCTTTGGCCCCGCATCCTGATGCAGGGCACTTTCAAGAATAAAAGATTACTGCCGGTGTTCGAAAGTTTGTCGGAAGTGCCCATGCAAGACGTAAGACTTCAACAATCAGGCTTAGCGCAAAAAGGTGGCGGCAGTTAATAATATCATAAACGGCCCACGGCGCGGGAAACTCCACATGATGACCGAACCTCTGAAACTTCTGAGGACACCCTTGCACCTCTGAAGCTCGTAGAAGAAAAGCACAATGACGACACTTGCAAGCCTTCGCAGTCGACGGCTTCAACAACAGTACTAATACTCACGATAGTAGCACCATGAATAGTAAACATAGCTCACGGCAATACTAGACTCTACATCCGATTCTACTTGGCTAGGAAACCAGGTTACCCTGTCTTTCACCCCAACTGACAGGCTTCCGACCGGAAGCCTGGCAGTGGCATCAAAGCTGCCATGCAATTCTGTGGCTGCATCGATCACGTTGTTGAGAATGCAACGTCATTTTGGCCCATAACCATACATGAAGGACAAGAAAGGAAACAGTATGACCAACAAGCATTCCGAACCCTATACCAAAAAACTGGGATCGGCCTTGTCCTCCCTTAGCCTCTCCGGTCTCCTCGGCCTTACTTGGCGACCTGAAGAGGGACCAATAGATTTTTGAATGCCGCGTAGCTGTTGTTCCACGACATGTAGCTTCGATGTCGTAGCTGAAAGATGAAGCCGGAGACATCGAAAACGTCTGTCACGCTACTCAAGCCCGGGGGAGTATACACGACTGTTCCTGCCCAAATAAACGACAGAGACAAACACGACAATCTCCACAGGGAAAGAGACGCTCCTTCTCTGCAGCTTCTCATGTCGCAGCTGCAGCAAGCTCTTGCATTGAGGGCCCAATCACAGCCATCCGGCAATTGGTAAAATTGGCGGCTGGCGTGCTGCTGAGATGCTGTGTCTGGTTCGCCTTGCCTCACACAACGGAGACAAGTCTATATGGATCATGCTGGAACTTCGCACACATTGCGGGATAATGTCAAATACATCCATTGAGGCTCGGATTGAACTTTCTAGCTTGGAACAACCTTGCACCGGTTACCTCAACTCCACACCGAAGGCTCCGCCAGCTTTCAGTTGGAGTCTGCGGAGCAAGCGGGCAGTACATGGGTGGTCAAAATTACGGTTCCTTTTGGGGGTCCTTATTATAATACGGCACCTAATATTTAAGGTACCCAAAAAGGTACCCTAATTTTGACAACTACCCACATCCTTCCTCTTGAACCCTGGGCCCGAGTCCAGGCAAACAAGAAAACAAGCCGTTGTGCCAATGTAGGAAGCTGATTAGGAAACCCTGGGCCTAGAACCCCCCAAATAGTAGGATTGATATGAGGATCCGTCATAAAGGCCGGGTCTTTAACCGGGTTCTTAATATGAACCCTACCTAATTTTGGGAAACTTGGAAGGTGGCCTGCCTTCGGGTTTTGCAGCTTCGACTTGGTGAAGCGCAAAGCGCATGTGGCTTGGAAGCGCCTCGGTATGAAACCGTAAGCTTCAAAGCTTAGGGTTTCGGGTTTAGGGCGGTTTAGGGTTTAGGACGGTTTAGGGTTTAGGCGCCAAGCAATAAGACAGTGATGTCAGGCTGGGAGACCTTGACAACCAACAAAGTTGGCATGCTACATGCGCCATAAGTCCAACCAGGTTGCGGGGGTCGGCAGCGGATTCATCGCATCCTCCACTGACGATGACGCCGAAGTAGCACTCCTGAGCCAGATCCCGGGTGCGATCCCGATTGCAATTGGGCCGCAGAACCTTTTCCTGTCATAAATCTGTGCAAAGCGCATGGAAAGTCTTGTTCTCTGCGGATGTCGCACTGCAATCGTCCGTGGCACTTCAGGCAAAGAGGCACAAATGTGGTGTGCTGCAGATAAAACTAAAACTCCAAGGCTCGACTCGTGCCACTGAATCCTTGGATGACACGAAAAACATCTCCACATAACATAACATATGTTTGAAATATGACATGTAATTTATGACTTATACTTACTTATACTCTAGCCTCAGCATATAACAAGATGTACGTGCAAACAAACAACATGTGTATATATATATATGTATATGTATGTATATATATATATATATATATATATATATCGCATCAAGATCGGCACTTAAAGGTGGCGGCGCAGACCCGTGACATCGAAAAAGGATGTAGAGGCTAGTTTCGCCGATGTTTTCGGACGTTTGGGAAAGGCAAGCACAAGCAGTGGACTCGCTGTTAAAGACGATTAGTTTCCAGTTGCATGAACAGCAGCAGCTGAAACCTAAGTCCTAAGTCATTGGAGATTTCCGAGGCAAGATGGAGTTCAGTAGGGGATCTTTGCAAAAGATATGCTGCTAGAGATGTATGGCCAAAGCAAGAGGTTTCAGAAAAGGATCTTCGGCAACCGGGCCTTCTCTTTGGGAAGCCAGTCTGCGGCTTCCGAGGCTTGCTCCTGGGCCTGTGAAAAGGGTGCAGTCGTGTAGCCTTTCTCTTTCTTCTTTAGTTTGAGATCTTTCAAAAGCTTTTGTGATTTTGGGAAGGCGTTTCAAGCTTCAAGCTTTGGGCCTTAAGCCTTATGGAGTACTCCCGATGCTCCCAATCACAATCCGGCACCCTGAACCCGATTACATGCTGGGTGCCCGATGCTCCCTGTTGCCACGCATCTCGAAACCAACACCCTCAACCCTTCAACTAGGATACCCAGTAACCTAAGAATAAAAAGGCCTCTCTTTTTGGTATTGGGTAACTTTATAAGGAACCTAGGACTACAAAAAGGGAATAAGGGTACTACTGGGCATCCTAGTCAACCCTAAAAGCCCAACTCCCGACTTCCAAGACCCTCGTTCCAAACCCTATAACCCCCCAAAGTCGACAACCCGTGTGCCCACAACCCTGAACCGCAACTCCGGCAACCCCTAAGCGCAAACTCCTTGCGTTAATATAGAAGCCTGACTGCTCAGTATTACTGCTTTTCAGGTTCCTTACTATAATCGCAATAGAAAAAGCGCCCAAGCCCTGCTGTAATAACGGAGGCCCCCGTATGTGTACATGCATGCATATATATATATATAGAGAGAGAGAGAGAGAGAGAGAGAGAGAGAGAGAGAGATATATATATATATATATATATACATACACACACATACGCTCATGGTAAACCTCTGAAGCCTCTCTGTAAAGGAAACGTTTTCCAATTCTTACGGTTACTGCCCTGAACTTTCGGCTTGCATATTACTACCCTTTCATGTAAAGTAACGCTTATAGACTCACTACACTCATACCAACTCTAATCGAATTCCCAAATCCCAAGAGATCTATATAAATCCTTAGTGTACTCAGGCCCTAACCCCAAAAGAAGCCACGTCGCTGAAAATTCGGCCTCTATTTTGCTACCCTCATAGTAACCCTCACAGGAACCCTTACTTTAAGACTTACTACATCTTACTACCCTTATAAAGGCGAAACCCCGAAAGAGACCATGCCCCTGAACTCTCGGCCTCAGGCTTCAGGAGCTTGGCCAGCTCTTTGCTCAGCAAGCTCCGGTCCTTCGATGCCGGCACAGCACCTGGATAAAGTAAGATGATTCTTCGGGTGATACGGGGCTTATAGTGGGCCGTAATAATCAGTTAGAGCGGGGTGTTGGGATATGCTATCGTATACTCATACTAAGGAGCCTTAGAAAGAGCACTTGGCACACTAGAGTAGCGCGGCAACACTCTTCTTCCTATGCTGATGAAAAATATGGGCAATATCATGGCGATGGCCATGCGCATGTACCTACGCAAGGTGCTTACAATATGTCTACACTCTTTCATGCGCTGTCCAACAAGCCCAACTGCAAGCTCAATCCTGAGGTCGAGGTCGGTATTGGAATGTTGCTCCCCTCCCACTCTAAACCCTGTTGCAACTGGCTTGCAACGTCACGCGAGGACAGCTGCCTCGCGCCGGGCAAACCCCACTCTCAGGTCGTCTCAGGGCAGTTTCTTTGTGACCCTGAGAACAGCCGTGTTGCTGTACAGTGCTGACAAAGGGACTGGGAAACAGCATCAGTCTCTTACTACTGCTCGCTATAAACCTAATCGTTATATATAGAGCACCTCGCTGTAGTGCCAGGTGGCGCGAAGATGAGGAATCACGCCGAACTTGAGACCGAGTCACCTCAGACGACGGATAGTTATGTATGGATTGAAGTCAACAAAGACTTAACATTAGTCCTGCGTGGACTTTCTGCTTCAAGGTTTTGTCAACTCACCTTGACACTTCCAAAAGCCAGATTCATCACATGACGAATATCCAGCCCCAACATCAAGCCAATGCAACCATGCAACTGCACAAGCACCGAATCCCCTGCTACTACTATCGTCGCTAGCAGCACAGTCTTCCCATTTTCTCAATGCCCGACCTCTAAAACACCAGAACCCAAAAATATCAAACCGGAAACCCGCCTCTGAATCCCATCGCCCATCACGAGCGCGTGCTGCGGATGCGGGTCGCCGTCGCCCTGCCTGCATGGCCGGCAACCCGGCTCGCAGCAGCAGCAGTAAAAACACACGATCCTCGTTCGGCCTAGGGAAATCATGTATACCGGCAGATCACCATCCCAGCAGCCGTGGCAAAGAATGCATGAGTAGCAGTGTCACATCGCCAGAGAACATGCTACGTATGCTTAGACAAGCTACCGAAACAACAAGAGCCGTCGTAAGGATAGACCCTGAACCTTTGTTGCAACAGGGAAGGAGACAACCTCGCATATACGATACAAGGATGCATCGTGCTCCGGAAGTTTTGACATGGGCTCGGGTCAGGTTGGGATCGAGGCCTGACCCTTCCAGGCTTGGCGAAAATGATCGAAACAATGGAAATGTTAGGGCCGTGGATTGTAAGCTTCCGAAACCAATGCACAGATCTCCTGCCTGTCTCAGGGGTACTTGAGCAAGTCAGCGCAAACTATGATTGCAGTAGCGAGGGACTGAATTCAGCAGAACCCTTGGATCAACAGACTTCTGGAATTAATCTACGACGATTGGTCACCGCCATGAGTACGTCTCAATGCGAAACACATAAGTTTCCCCGTCGCCTGTGCTCTACACCTGACACCCTCGACATTGATCGCCTAAACCCAGCTCAGACCCGAATTCGCAGGATCCGTGTTCTCAAAGCGGACCAGCACTTTCGGCAGAGAAGGAACGGTGGGATTCGACTCGGAACCTGGACTTTTTATGGTAGGCCGCGATCCAGGACGAGCGTCGAAACAACGTGGGGTATTGGACTAGCATCCCTCTTCTACACAGAAGAACCGGATGAGTGACTGGGATGCTGTGTCACCTGCGCTCTCTGGATCTGAGCCGAACCCCGACAGTACGCTCTCGCAACTCGGACAACCCCGACCGTAACGACGGCTGGCCTCTGCAGACTCGGCACGCTTGCCTGGACCTCGGAAAAAGCTTGTCGTCGCCGCTAGTTCCCATTGGAGTCTGGGAGATCTTACATTTAAGGGTACGTGTGTGCGCACAGCGTGCGCTTGCACAAAGATTCCGTACCCATATGTACCCATGTACCCAGACATGCACACACAAACACGCGTATGTCTGTGTATACGGGCACACCTCGTGTGCGTGTGTGTGCGTGATGCGTTATGTATGCAGAGGTGGCCCGATCTGCATGGTCGTTCTAATGAAATTATAAACCAGACGCATGTATACGGCGATAAAATCCATGCATCTGTCTTGTATGTGCACGTGCGTACATACATGTGTTCATGCATGTATGCATACATACATACATAATCTGATGCTGTAGTCTTCATGTTTTCTGTTGCCGACGGCTCATTATCATGACTACTTAGACGTATACGAATACACAAATTCAAGCCGATTTCTGCAAAGCCACCACGGGCTTCGATCGCAGAAGATGGGCGGCGGTTCGCCTCCACATGGACCACACCGCGAGCTTCGATCGCAGAGGATGGTCGGCGGTTCACCTCGGCAAACGACTGAAGTCGAAGCAAACACGAGTCCAGAGCCCGCTGTTTTCTTCCTAGGATCCATGTTAACAGTACATACGGTTCGTACTCAAAGCCTACCGACTCGGCTACTTCCAGAACCAGGACCATCAAGCTGAAGGATGAAGCAGCCGTGCCGCTGCTACGGTTGGGCATTTTGCGAGGCAGCGAAGGCTGCAAGTACAACCCTACCATCGCAAGGAAACTGGTGACTCGGACTGAAGAGGCTCTCGAAGCTTTACGTCGGCAGGACAGCAAGCAGCGACAGTGACAAGCTGCCTTCACGAGACCCCATGTCGCTTCGTCCGAAGCGTAGCTTTGCGAGGGATTGGATAACCGAGCATCCCCACACCCCAAGCCATTTGCAGAGGTCGCGCACCGTCGCACCGCCGCCAACTGAGAGGTACCGATTGCTGGAAGCAGTCGCCCTCAGCAGGATGTCAGCAGTCTGCAGGGCACGAAGAAAGCCTAACTGCTTAAGTGCATCAATAGAGTTTTGCGTACATGCATACAGTTACATACATACATGCATGCATGCGCGCATGTGTATATTATATGTCTATATATATATATATATAATTAATCTGACATAAGTATGCATAAGGAGGCAGAAAGAGAAAGAGAGAGGGAGAGAAGGAGAGAGAGAGAGAGAGAGAGAGAGGGAGAGGGAGAGAGAGAGAGAGAGAGAGAGAGAGAGAGAGAGAGAGAGAGAGAGAGAGAGAGAGAGAGAGAGGGAGAGAGACGGAGAGAGAGGGAGAGAGAGAAAGACAGAGATAGAGAGCGGGACACAAAGAGATAGAGAGACGCAAAGACAAAGAGACGGACAAAGTCTCTAGTTCTTCCGCCCCTGACTCCTCACTCAAGCTCCTCTTATGCCCACCTGCGCTCGACCGCCGTTTGCAAAGCTGTCCGATGTGAATCACGAAGACGCCTCGACACAGTTTGAGCTTCAAGGCTTGGGATTTCAACTCTTTGACTTTGAGGCATTAACTGGAGAGTTCAGCCACCCCATCACACGCAGCGCTCGATGTTCAGCCAAACTGTTGACAGGGTCCAGTGTATCTTGCAATGCAGAATGCAGCAATGGTTGCATGAATTCATCTGCGCTTGTGTAAGAATATCTAAGCTATCTACGAAACAACCTCACCCCACAAGACTATCTGATCCGTGTACCGGTTTCCGATGACCATTCCCGGTAAGCAATCCGTAGATTTCCCGGACAGCTGTCTCTCAACTCCTATCTACAAAGTATATACTAATTAGAAAGTCTTAACGCCTCCACCCTAAAACGCATTCTTCGCAACCCCTTATCATTGAACTCCTAAACTCACTTTTTGCCAACCGCTCTTATAGACGCTAAACCCTTCTTGGGGAGAGACACGTGGTTTTCCAAGCCCTCAATCCTGAGCCCTAACGTACTCATCTGAATACAGACAGGTGGCGCTAAGAGCTGGCTGTCCTTGGACATGTAGCCCTCAGCGAGGACGACGGCCTTCCTTGTCGGAGCTCCCAACATCAGATGCGAAGATTAGGGCTGAGCAGTGGGCAGGTGTTTACTATACGGCTTTTACGGTTTATAAGCGCTAAGCCGCTAAGGCTTTGCGGCTTTCGGGGACTTTGGTTCTTGGCTTCGAGTGCTTGCAAAGCTCGCACCGGGCATGGCGCGACCGCGATAAAGGGCTCAGCGCTTTGGGCGCATGGAAAGCAGCCAAGCAATCGTCCAAGCAGCTGCTTGTGATTCGCGCCTGTATGCATAAAACTCAAAAAGTGACTTCGAAGATGACATATGTTCTCCTTCTGACAAGTACACTTACTGTCCCTTTAGCTGCACCGTGAAGCCGTAGATTGTCAGACATACGAAGCCGCTCAAGGAAAAAAACGAGCCCTCCCCTGAGCCATGGATCTCGTAGAGCGCTAAACAATCGCTGCAGCCGAGGTATTCTCGCTGAACCTTGGCTTGTCACTGCTTGGAAGGATGTCACGCTTGTCAGCCGTGTAGAAGACGGTGCTAAAAGCTCAGCACATGAGCCGCACACCTCCACTGAGTGAAGACATGACTCCGTAGTGCAAGGGAAACAGCTTAGACTGCCATCGAAAACCACGTGGATGCGACTTCTTCGGGAGCATGTTGCTGGGCATGATTCGCAGGGTTTGTGTAGAGAAAGGGGCCTCTGTTTAGCGACAAGAGATTTTTGCGACGTCTGAAAACATCCCGACTTAACTGAAACGAGTATGTCAATTTATTGCTGGATTCCTGGTGTTTGCAGTTCTATCGTTGACTATGGCTACTAAACGCTAGTGCGTGCCAGACACAGCCAGATTGTTGTAGGCGACCGCAAGCGTAGAGGCCTCCCACAAAAGCTACGACATACGCGCTTCATATTCCCCGTCGGTCACAACCTTTTATGCCGCAGGTACGGTCTTGATCGAAGCAGCATGCACATGATCAGAACATCAGGATAAGATGCCCGACTGCTCAGGGGCAGGAACATCAGCCAACCACCCTCCCTGCAAAACCACAGCGTAACCAGCGAGAACAGGGAGCATCACCAGATCTGCTCTTGCATTGCATTCAAAGATAACCGACAACGGGCAAGCCCTGCGGCGACGAAGCATCAAGGACACGATTCAGCCTTATACGCACACATCTAAAGGGGTACAATCCCGCAGGCCGCGAACAAAAACCGCAAACCGCACGCAGACAGCCAGCATCAGAAGCGAAACCATGCAATATCGAGCACCAGGCGCGGATCGTGAGCATCAGCCATCGCTTCTCACTCTTTCAGTATCATGGGCATCACCTGCATAGGATAGCTCACAAATCGGAAGCATCATCACTACGACCTGCGGGCGGCTGCATCACGACCATCAGCAGCAAAGCCTCGAAGCCGAAAAGATAGCAGTATTCATCAAGCAATACAGAGGCCTTAATGATAGGAATAGGGGCCCATTATTCTATAATCGCAATATGGAGCCCTCAAGATAGTATACGTAATTACGTAGGCCCCTATAGTAGAGCATCTTCGCACGAGCTGCAAAGGCCTCCAAATCCGACAGTGAACAACACCCACGGAGCGAACATCATCGGCATCAGCTGCTGGGGTTGTCATCCACGACACCATGGCCGTCGGACATCATCAGAGTCAGCGGTGAAGCTTGCAATGACACAGACCCTGCAGCCTGCAGCCGAGCATCGAGAACATAGCGTTTGTGGTACAACAACCGTTCAGAGAACATCATCCTGATGAGCTGCTGGGGTTCTCATGCGCGAAAGCTAGCTACAGCTGCGCAACATCATCTGAAGCCTTGAACTACGCCATCCGATTTCTGAGCAAGCAAACACCAGAACGAGCGGAGGAACATCATCAGCTGTTGGCTGACAACACCCAGCACGCTCAAATTCGAAGGACCCGTGAGCATTGTCAAAAACAAGCACCATGAGCACTTTTGTTGCCACGGATGCTGCGCACAGAAGTTCATGCGTCACTCATGCTCAGCAGCGGAAGTGGCATGGAAACTGATGCCCAGGCACAGTGATCCCGAAAATGAGCTCGAAGCAAGTCGCACAGCATCCCGGCACATAGGAAGCTGCCAAGCACAAGAAGCAAGCAACGATGTGCCACAGCGCTTTCGGCCCGACGGCCCCTGGATCCACCCCAAACCCCCAAGACAGATCTGGGTTTTGGCTGTCTATTTAGTAATCACAACTCTTATCGGTACTTCCTTGGCTCTTAAGAAGGTAGCCGATGAATAATCCCCCACCCCCGGCCTACTGCTAGGAGCCACAATCACAACCTTAAGATACAGTACCTTTTCTATCCTCCTTGCCATCCTTTGCAAAGGAAGGGGATATTCACCAGGGATCTGGATGAATCAGCATCGACCCTCCGACCCAACACACGCAAACCTAAAGATGGCTCATTGTTCTTCATATTGTACAGTAGTCATTATGTTCTTCTTATTCTGACTGAAATTGCTATTACTGCTTTTATCTTAGTTTTGTGTTATTATTACAAATATTACCTATTTTTGTTATGATTATTCCTAGTACCATCATTATTAACTTATGATACCTGAACCCCGGCCTTGTCTTGGAGTAGTGATGCGCTTGTTTCATTGGAGCTCTGCAACCTGAGTCTTCGACAACGCCAGGCTTGGGGTTTATGCTTTAAGGTTTAGGGCTTACTATACTGAACTTAGAACCCTAGCAAAAATTACAATTTTAGCTGTCTCTTAGGGATTATAATAACCAAAAATTAAAAAATATTTCTAAGTACCCCTGCGCTTAGGGTTTGGGGTTTACGGTGTAGGGGTTTTGGGACCCGTTTTGCACCGGGCTTCTTGCTTCGCAGCCCGGTCTAGTGTCCTAGACCCTAAACTGAGAAGACGTTAGAGGGTTTTGAGCACAGGGTTTAGGACGGACAAACGTAGACCAGAGTTTGTTGGGGGCTTGAGAACGCATGCAGTTAGGGGTCAATTACTAGATACGAATACAAGTCCTCCGTGCTCCTTATTGAAATCATTACAGTTTACGGTAATATACCCCAAACCCGATTCTGATTATTAAGGCCCCTACGATATGTCAGAGTATGCTACATGCTTTAGGGCTCCGAGTTTCCGGTCTGTGCTTCAAGTCCCTGGCTTAACTTCTGACTCAGAGTCCTCCGGCCTCGATACCAACGGAGCTCGCTGCTTTTGCGAGTTTCGGACTTCTGGCTTAAAGAACTTCGAGCGCGAAGCCAGAGAGGAGGTTTCTGTTTTGGTTCTTGTTACAGTGCCTCCTGTGGGTCGTTCTGCGTAGCTCGGGTGTCTTGATCATGACGGCTGCTGTGGTGCTTTCGGGTTCCAATGTCTGGCTGCCGGTCGTTGCGTTAACCATTAACCCCTTCATGCAGAATCTACGAACGGCTCTAGCGCTGAAGTAGCCGACTGAGAGCCAGAGAATCGTACTACTGGGGATACACACAGGAACTGAGGCTGCTTTTCGAGAAAGCCTCCCGTGCAGCTGCTTGTATCAGGGCTCGGGTCTGCTTGCTGACGGCGGGCTGAAAGATGTCGGCTTCGCCCAATGAGATCGCCTGGCAGACTTGTGAGGATTGGTGACTTGAGCCAGCTCTGGGCAGTCTTTGCAGCCGTCACTGGGCTCTCAGCGGGTTTTAAGACGTATTTATGCGGTTCTGTGCCACTCCGTAGCAACCCGGCCCGCCTCGGAAGCATGCCTCTCCGCCTTGGGAGCAGTGGACTTCATCGCAGGAGGGGGTTTCATGGTCTTTTTGACATGGTATCAAAACGACGGGCCCTGGAGTTGCAGGTGAATGAGAAATCTCATGCGCATCCCTGGAACTGCGGGTCAGCTTTGGCATGCGCGCGTCTGAGATATCGGCACAAAAACACAACTCGCGGGACCAGTCCCGAAGCTCTGATCTCGCTTACCCCACACCGTGGTCCTACTTAAGCCACAGTGCTTTGATCTTCTTATCAGCGGCCCTTTGGCACATGAGACGTTCCTACAGACCTAATGGTTGTCCCCGTTTTAGTGCCCTTGTTCCCTTTTCAGTTGCATGCGAGGGAGGCTACCTCTTCTAGAAAGGAATGGCGGGCTACAACCCCCCGGACCATCCGCTTAAGGATCCCATGGAGGTCTGCACCTCGATATGCCGGCGTAACCCGGAGAGGAGAGCGCAAAGGCTGAGCTGCGTGGCAGCAGCCTCAACGAGGTTTCCTACTTCGAGGTTCACGGCACTAATAACCGAATCAAGTGTACAGACCCGAAGCACAAGCTAGAATCCGAAACCTCTTCCCGTCCTGGATGGCTTCAGGCCTAAACTCCAATAGACCCTGACCCCTCGGGTTTGGGGATGTTTGCTTCCAGTGCGCTTCCTGCCGCAGCACCGGTCGACACCAAGGCTGGCATGAATCTTGGGCGAAGGATATAGAAGCCTGAACACGTACCGATACTTTTCATGAGCGCTCCTCGTACGTACCGATACTTTTCATGAGCGCTCCTCGTTATGATTACTGAAGTTAAATGCCTGTTGACCTTCTGAAGGCCCCCATCATACATTAGCACCGGCAGCACCCGCAGCAGCACATGGTGAGGGCACGCGATATGAAGCTTGCTGCAGCTTGCTGGGGTTGTCGAGCTTCCGGCATGTGGGCCCACTTAGGAATTCGGGCATGTCAATTGACCGACTGAGGGGTAAGAGCCTCAATGCAGAAATTCGCCGAATCATTTGACTCCTTAGTTCATTCATTCATGAGACATCAGGAGACCGTAGGGCACTATAGCTCGGAAGGGGGAAACTAAACTATACCTATTGAGGGCCGCTCGAATTATAAACCCCAGCGAGTCTTCATGAGTCGTCCATGTAGCCTCTGCAGCAGGGATTGATGGTCCGAGCTCCTGAGAGGGGTCTACCAGCCATTTGTGTCTCTCTGGCAGGAGGTGCTAAACTAGCAGAAGGACTTGGGCGGTTGCTAGCAGCTCTGTCGCATATACACCTATGTTGGGGTAGATCTCGTCTGTTTTTGTGGAAAACCGCTGACAGCGGGGCTACAGCGTAAATTTCACCACCATCAGAGGGATAGCCTTAACACGGATGTGGAAGAGTGCTTCGCCATTGAACCCCTCGACGTCAACCCGGCTTTTGGAATCTTGGCCGAGCCCTGCTGACCGGTGCAAAGAACGCCGTGTTGAAACTTGTGAACACTCGCCTGCCATTCAACATTGTGGTGTTGACCAGTCCAGTCCTAGCCAACAAGCCTAATCCTTCAGGTCTTGTTGGCAAGCCCGAACCCCTAAACTGTCCTAATCCCTTGCAGCTGGGACCCCATGATACCGGGCAATTTTCCAGTGTTTGCCCACACTGCTGCCAAACCCTAAGCCCCTTTACACAGGCTTGATTCGAGCTCGCGGCCAGGAACCCGTAAGCCCTCTGAAGCCGGATTTGCTATCAAAGCAGGTGCCCATGACATGGCTTCGGGTGTGGATTCTCGCATCTCGGTCTCTGCAGGCTCAGTTGTTTTCAGAGTTTACGCTCTCACAGCTTTTATCTTCATTCATCCCTGTCAGCTGCTGGCAATCGCGCAGATCTGACGTTCCTAAACCCTGACCCCTAAACTCCGAAACCCTAACCCCTATATAGACCTTTAGCCCTAAGCCTTAAAGGCTAACCCCTAAGCTCGTCTCATGAAATCTCTCGCCTCGGCCTCCTTGAGCAGCTTCAAAGCCATCTCCTTCCAGAGCTGATACGAAACATGGCTAGTTAATACTGCTGATGGAGAAAATCCTGCATTACCCATTATAAGGAATCGGGGCCTTAATAATTGGAATAGGGCTCCTTTAAAGGCTTCCTTAAAGGGGTCTATAAGGGAAGTATAGTACGGTTGATGATATAAATCCTGCATTACCCATTCTAAGGAATATACCATAATTCCCATAGTTTCGGGTCCTTAAGGTAATGCAGGATTTGTCCATCAGCAGTATGGGGACCTTAAGGGTTCCAAGTCAGAATAGGGTTTTCTTAAAGGGGTCCTATACTTAGAGGGTCAGGGGACTTAGTAAGTAGATCATAACTGGGGTTATAAGTCCCCTAAGTGTGGTTATCCTAATTATAACCTACTTATAACCTTACTTACTAAGTCCCATGAGCCTTCAAGTAAGGGTTACCATAAGGGGTGTATGGGGACCTTAATAATTCGAATAGGGTTCCTTTAAAGGATCCCTAAACGGTGGTCTATGAGGGATCTATAGTAGGGTTCTATGGTACAGGGGCCTTTATAACTAGAACAGGGTTGTTTGGGCATATTATACAATTACTATAATATGGAACCCTAAAGAAAGCTATTTCTAATTATTCCGACCTCTTAGGTCTCTAAAATGGGATTCCTTTCGGGTCCTTTATAGAAGGGTGCCGTAACGTGTTGGGGAACTAAAACGGTACCCTCATTTGGAGATCGACCCATCTGGAAAACAGCAAGCTCGAGTCCGTAGTAATTAAGCAGATGAAATTGAGGGAGCCGAACAGGAGAACCATGGAGCGCTAGATTCCTCAACAAACAGTTACCAGGGCTACTGATAGAACCACTGGCAGGAATGACTATAGTGGCTTCAGACGCGGTTTGTCCAGAGGTTCAGTTCCGAACCGAGACCAGATCGTGCCCAAACTTGCACATTTCACAATGCAGTCCTGAAGCGCATGAGAGTTCCAGCTCAAGCACTATAAACCCGACAAAAAGGAGCTCAAACACTGTACAAGTAGGTAGGTCCATCAAACAAAACCCGGAAATTGACAAATCTAGAAGCGGAATTCTGCGCTGCGAATCATTGCATCTATTATCAAGCAATGGTGTTCAAGCACTCGCCCCAGGGCCTTCCGGCCGGCGCGAAGGTGAAGAGCTGCCAGGTTCGAAAGACTCGGCAGGCCGGCTGATTCGGTTTCAGTTCTGGGGAATTTCTTCTGCCTTTGTACCGACATGGCTCAAGCAGTCTTCAGGGACGTTGAGGGGTTCAGGAACTCGGGATGGGGGCGGGGGGAAGGTTGGGGTTGTGGAGCTCAACTCTCTGGGTTGACCTGCTGCCCAAAAGGGTTGGGCTGAGCCGGGCTGCGTCAGGTGTACGCCAGAAACAAGAGGAGCAGCAGAGGGTCCGACGCCTGGTGCCATGCACTAAATGTCACTAAACCAGCCCCAGCCAGTCAATAGATTGTTATCTTCCTAATCACTTTTCCACTACTGTAACTCCATTCATGCTTTTTGCCATCACGATTACATACCGTTCAAAACTCGACTAATGATTACTATTGACTCTCGTGCATCCCCCAAGAGCAACCCAGGTCTTCAACACGCACTGACAAGGCTAGGGGCAAGGCTTGACATGCGGAGTTTCGGGGTTTCCTACGGACCAGGCAGCTGACAAAGGCGAACAGTTTCCTACTGCGCTGTCTATCACAGGACTTCACCAAGGCACTCAACATCGGCAATTAATGGGCCGGACAAACTGCGAGGCGAGTTGAACATTATCGGCGCAAGATACCCAGCCCTGCAGCAGGAAATCACGCCTGACTGCGCGTCTAGGATCTCATCGAGCCTCGGGATCGGCAGCGGCTCATGTCTTTGAACCGCAGGTGGCAATGGGTGATCCGCCACCGATATGACGATATGATTCGATGACCGAATTTTCAAGAGCAGCCCGAAGCCAGAAGACACGAGGTGCCTCTGGGGCTGCGGAAATTGAGGTGGGATCTTCCAAAGACTCGACGCTCACACTGCATGCCAAGAGGCATGGACAGCGTTCTTTGCAAGCGACGCTCGGCCTGGAAAAGGGAACAAATTTAGGGCCTGGGAATCTGTGATGGCTTGGTGCTTAAGGGTTCTTTCTGTTTGCTGTGTTTTTGGGACTCGGCGCTCACTATCGGACAAACAAGGCGAGGTTTTGGGGACTGGCACTTCTGACTTTACCGAAGCGAGCGATATCGATGACGGCAGACCTTCTTCGGCATGATTTGCTGAAAGCACCGCAAGGACCGACGCCCAATCATTGCAGCCTGAACCCAAAGTCCCCTGGCCCAGACTGCCAGACCGGGCTTGAGCCCCGCCTGCAGCAGCCTCTCCCGGCTACCGGAAAGCTGGCAGCACGCCTCGTTGCCTGCTTGTGTCGGGTTTAGGGTTTAGGCTGAGGTGCTAGACTTCATCTTTACTATTACGTCTCGGGCACACCTGTACATCGGAAGCCTTGGCTACTAGAGGCCCTGTAGAGGTTGGTGGGAATGGAGCCGAGCCTCGGCCACGACAAAGCAAAATCTAAACCCACAGTCTACTGTAGTCACTATAGTATATACTATAGTCTAAGATGCAGAAGCTGCAATATGAAGCTCCACTCGGCAGTCGGGCTGCTGCACGATTGAAGCAGCAGAGCCAGGGTGACCAAAGTCTGGCTTCAACATACACTTCGGTCTTGAACCCCCATGCAGGCCAACAGCCGGAACCTAAAACCCTGTACCGTTGCCACAGTTGCAGAAGGTTGGCCTGACAGCCCATGCCCAAATTCTGAACCACCCCTGAACTCTAAAGATTGCTTGACAGCCGAACCGCTATCCGCTATCTATCCAAATAAGTGTGTGTGTGTGTGTAAATGATAACAACAATAGTAGTATATAATAACAACAGTAGTAAAAATGGCAATACTAGCAATAGTAATAATTTTACCGGCAACAATAAAAATCATAGTACAATAGTAATGATAATAGTAGTAAAAAGAATACCAATAGTAACAATAGTTATTAGGCATTGATCCGAGAGGCTCGTCCGCGCCAGGGCCTCCGCAGTCAGGAAAACGTCAGGGCAGCGGCCGTCGATGCGAAGGCGAAGGGCTCGGTCGTAAAGATCTGCCTTGTTGGGTTTAGGGGGGTTCGGGGTTTAGGGTATCTAGGATCTAGGGTATCCATAAGCTTGTGATGGTTTAAACATGAAAAAAGAAAAGGGTCCATGAGTTCGTAACATTTTGGAGTCTCAGGTACTTTTTCCCTCCCACCTAGCAAGGACAAAGCCCGCATTGCAGGGTAACGTCGAAGCAACAGTTGAAAGAGCTGTAGCGTTGACAGCTAATTCAAGGTTCCCAAGCGTCAGGCAACTTGTTGGCCTACATCTTCAGAACTCAAGGCAGACTGCTCCAAAGCTCGAGGCAACTTGTTGGCCCAGGTACTTAGGTTCGGGGCTTGGGACCTGAGCTTGGTTACAAGAGCTGTAGAATCGTAATGCGCTTAGTTGCTCAGCCGGTTTTGCGTCGCAAGATTGAGGAAAGCTAAGGCGCGAGGTTTGAGGCGTTGAGTCGGGTGAGTCCGAAGTCGTCTTGTGAAGGTGAAGTAAGGGCCTTAATGATTAGACTAGGGTTCTGGAGTATATCATATACTATACTTATAATAAGGAGCCCCCAAAATAGTGTATAGGACATTTTGTGAGGCCCCTATAATACGGAAACCCGGACCTCCAGCTTGACACCTCTTTGCGGGCTAAGGGGCCGCAGCCTCCACTTCCCCAGCCTGCACCTGCTCCTCTGCTTGCCGCTCCAGGTTCGACGCAAGCTCCGCATCTCAGCATTAAGGTTCCAACACTTCTAGGATCCTTTTTTGCACAGGCTTGTCTGAATCCCACCTGGATGTGCCGCACCTGTGAGAATCCTAAACCCTGAACCCCTGTAGTGTTTTTTTCCCTCCTACCTAGCAAGGACAAAGCCCGCAATGCAGGGTAACGTCGAAGCAACATCTGAAAAGGCTGTGTAACTTTGACAGCCAATTAAAGCCTCTCATTGACTAGTACATTGTCCAATCAATGTTGACAGAAGCAAAAAGCATACCCGTATGCACACTTCAAAGAGATGTGCACCAGACCTCAAGCATCTCTCAGAGAGAACTCGGATCCGCAGTTCCTTTCGAACCTGTGACTAAAAAGCAGCTCGAAGTTCACTATGATCTGTACGAACACAGTCTTCGCTCTCATCACAAGAGCAAGTGTAGGCCCACTGTTCGCAGCACTGCAAGAATGTTCATCTGCCTCATCTTTCACAAACCTGTTGCTGCATGTGGAAGCACCATCCGATTCCACTTTCATATACGTCTGCAAGCAGTACATTACGAATTACCAATTCCAAAATTCCCAATTTCTTTGCATCATTGCAGCAGTCCAGGTAGTGTTTTGGAGTTGAGGGTTCTGAGCTTTTGTGTGTTTGCCTCTGTCGCGGTGGGGTCCCAGGGCCGGGCTTCGGGCGCGGCTGAGGATAGCACCATCAACACCGACATTCTCTGGTCTGACGTTTAGGATTAGGGGGGTGTTTTTGAGGCTTTGGAGATAATCACTGGGCTCTAGCAAGCTGATTGGTGCTTCGTTTGCTCATTCCGAGGATTTTGGATGCATCATGTTTGGCACTCGCACTGGAGCAAGTCAGGCGAGGATGCAGAATTACATACCGTGTTTTGAGCGGCATGCACCTCAGCGCAAGTTGTCGGTATGCAACGATCAAGTGGCTTCCTGGCAGAAAACAGCTCAACAAGTCTGTACTACTAGGACGACAACGACCATGACCAAAAACTAAACGATAACTGCTACTACTTCCAGCAGCAGCAGCAACGAGAAGGAGGACAAATTGGATACCGCTACTGCTGCTCCGAACTAGAATAATTACGACGAAGGCCCGCCAAAAAAGCACGTAAGCAACAATTCCATATACACCCCCTTATAATGAAGCAAAATATGGTAGGGATATCCCCTAAAAATGCTATGCTTGTGTCCCCCGGTGGGGTCCCTAAGCTAGAGCCTTGAGCTTAATACTGAATCCACTTCAACCCAATGCCTCCAAGCCGTGAACCCCCACAACCCCAAAAGCCGGGCTCGGGCTCGGGACACTTCGAGCCTAGGATACCCAGTAACCTAAGAATAAAAAGGCCTCTCTTTTTGGTATTGGGTAACTTTATAAGGAACCTAGGACTACAAAAAGGGAATAAGGGTACTACTGGGCATCCTAGGAGAGCTTATCATCAAGCCGCCTTTCGTGGCCGAGAAGGTGGTCAGAGTGCGGTCCATCTTCTGCCTTTCAGTGGCGGTCTGATATTTAGGAGTTTCCGAAAATAGAGGACCCTAATATTGTACCCTACATAGTAGGATCCTTATTATAAGGACCCCCAAATAAGGTACCCCTATTTTCGGAAACTCCGATTTAGGTTTTTTGCCAACTGCGCCAGCTGAACTGATTTGGGGTTTACGCTCTCGCAACTCGGACTTGTCAAACGAGGTCTCCATGTTCGGGTGCACAACTCGACTTAGGGTTTAAGGTTTAGGTTTTAAACATTGTCTGGTTCGCCGAGCTGCCAAGAAGGGCTCAAAGTTCGTTCCAGCCAGCCATCATGAAATCCGGATGGAAGCGTCGAGGTGAGACTCCGCTTCCTACTTAACCCCGATGCAACCACCGCAATCTCAGAGCTGGAGCTGAACAGCTCGGCGGTCCACTTGCTTTAGAAATTCCATGGTTTTTGGCTGTTTCGGCCAGGCATGGAGGATCGTGCCCATGTCTAAACGAGGCTCAAGAGGTCTTCGACGGGCATGTATGCTCCTCATAGATGCCGATATTGATATGCCACTATGTCACTGAAGAAGTCTAGCGAGACATGGACGCATGGCGAATAGGCTAATCTCCAAACCAACCAGCCCATGACCACACGAGCTTGCTCCCTGCATAGGCTTGTGCTGCAGTTTTCGGAGCCAAAAAAACTTGTTCCGTGGCCGGCTCCACCTATCTGTCACATGCCTGCAAACTCGAATCAAGAGAACCTACATACAAAGACTGGGTCTAGGGCTGAGGGTATCGGGACCGTTGAAGCCAGGAGGAATCTCGAATCCACATACAACCTTTCCAGTCTGTAGGGGCCTTATAATAATTAGAATCGGATTTTGGGACCCATTATACTATACTTATAATACTTATAATAAGGAGCCCCCAAAATAGTACAGGTAATTAGTAAGGCCCCTCCTATTACCCGGGACAATGCTTGAAGCCCTGGCTTGTGCTCTCCTACTGAGGAAATCGCTTGCTTCGGGTAGAAGATCATCAATTCCTCGTGTTGAGGCTCTCAACCAACTACCTTTGGAAAGGATTCTGCAAAGAAAGAACTATAAAGGCACCATTATATATATATATATATATATATATATATATATGTATATATATATGTATATATATATATATATATATGTGTTTTTATAAATATGCTTGTATATATATATATATACATGTGTCTTATGCTCAGGAAGCTTTGAAGGTTGAAAATAACTGCCCTCATTCGACGGTTCAACGATTTGCGCCAGTCACTAAGCACTAACAACACCAGGGCAACTGCCAAAGGTGCTTCGGGAGCTTGCCGTGCATGGCCTCGAAGTCAGGAGGTCAAGGTATTGATGGGATTCAATCGCGGGTGCGTCCACCTTTAAAAGGGCTCTATATAAGGGGATATTATAATATACTATATGGGTACTATAATATAGGGGGTTCCAGACACCCCCTATAAATGAACAAATCTCGTGCCAAGCCTCAGCAAGCCTAAACGCAAAAGCCCGACCTTCTGTCACAGTGCAGACAAACACTGATTAGCATTGTCGCTATACTTGCAATCGCTGCTCGTAATGTGCCGGTCGGTTTAGGAATATGGGCTCCTTTAATGCGTTTTCTCCGGGGCTAATTCCGACCGGTACCAAAAATTTGGGCGGTCTAATTTGTGCGTTTTTTTTGGCTGGGGGGAATTTTTGGGGGCGGGGCTGTGCTGTTTGCTGATGGTCAATCTTAAGGCAGCCACGACCTGAACCCTCACCCAAACCCCCACCCAACCCTAGAACCCTGGCCCTGAAGCCCGAAAATCTCTTGCAGAATTGTTTCGCTTATTGGGGCGTCAGGAATGAAACTCTGTACTACTACTGTACTACTATTGTACTATTGTACTGCTACTGTATGCCTTGCTTATTGGGGGGGGCTGCTAGGGTGAACCGCCGAATTGGGAATTGGACCCTTGCTCGACAAAGGCCTCTCCAGTACTAAAGTTTGTATAGAAAATTCAATTTTGGGTCGAATCTGGACCGACCCCCCTTTGGGAAGGGTTTAGGGCTTAGGGTTTGTTAGGGTTTAGGGTTCAGGGTTTAGGGTTTCAGGCGCTGCTCACTGGCTTTTTTTCCGTACTATTACTGCATTTCTACTGTACTACTGTACTACTGTTGTACTACTACTGTACTACTAGTGTACTACTGTACTACTATTGTACTACTACTGTACTATTACTGTACTACTATTGTACTACTGTACCATTATCGTACTACTACTGTACTACTATTGTACTACCACTGTACTACTGTTGTATCACTATTGTACTACTGCACTATTATCGTACTACTACTGTACTGCTATTGTACTACGGTACTATATTCGTACTACTACTGTACTACTATTGCGCTAGTATTGTACTACTGTACTCTTATTGTACTACTACTGTACGTACTACTATTGTACTACTGTTGTATTACTATTGTACTGCTGCACTATTATTGTACTACCACTGTACTACTGTTGTATAACTATTGTACTACTGCACTATTGTTGTACTACTTCTGTACTACTATTGTACTACGGTACCATTATCGTACTACTACTGTACTACTACTACTACTACTACTACTACTACTACTACTACTACTACTACTACTACTACTGTACTACTATTGTGCTACTATTGTACTACTGTACTATTATTGTAGCCACCCAGACCCTGAGCCCCACTCAGACCCCTGACCCCTGTCCGGCGTCACTGGCTCCATATTAAATAGAATTTTTATTTTTGGTCGGGGGGGGGGTACCCTACTAAACCGACCGCCACATTAGTGTTATCATCCGAATTTCTCATACAAGTGCAGCAACGCATGTAGGTTTCCTTGTTACCGTGGTTCAGCCGATACTAGCATAGCAAAGAACCCGGAGAAGGCGCTCGAACCCGTAAGGCCCGACCCCCCGCAATAGTATGGGTAATTATTTAGGCCCCTATATTGTTTACCCAAAACTTCGTATACTGTAATTAATCATACTAAGGAGCAGGTAATTATTTAGGCCCCTAGCCCTAAACCCTAAACCAGGGCCCTGAGTCTTCGACCCAGCGTGCGAGGCGAGAGGCCGCGTCCTCGATTGCCTCCACTTCTGCCAGGGTCTGAGGCCTGGGCGGTCGGCGAAGCTTTTTATGCACGGTTTCACATAATACTACTCTTCTACTACTAGGTCTAATTCAATTTCTGATACTAATACCAATACTCATCCGCATGCTGATACTCATAAGAATGCTAGTACTATGAGGGACAATCCAGGCGAGGCATGAGTCAGCGGACAAGCCACACTATCATTACTTGAAGGCTCATGGGACTTAGTAGGAGGGTAACAAGTAGGTTATAATGAGGATAACCCGACTTAGGGGACTTATAACCCCAGTTATAACCTACTTACTAAGTCCCATGATCCTCTAAGTATTCAAGCCCATACAGTAAAAATCAGCAAAAAGCCATCAGTCCAAGTAGAAATCCTTCGTAGGACACTGCCCAGGTGAGGACCTCCATCACTCCACGCGATCCGGCTTTGGCCACACCAGCATGGGATATAGACTTGACATAAGGACCAAACAAAAACCGCTCTGCTGGGACACGTCATCCTGGATCGCGTATGGCCAAACGCCGACTGCAGATACTGCAACAAGAGGAAGGACACAAGCTCAGGCCCGCTGGTGAAAGATGTAGTGAAATAGGTTATGATAAGACAGGGTGCCTCGGGAACGGCACCGTCAAAAGAAAACTACACGTGTACCATCATGCGAATATACGCATACTACGCAGCTACTTCAAAGCTAGTGTGCACACAGCATGCATCTACTTCAAACTTCAGGATATTTACGTAATTCGCAGAACATGACACCACATCGATTTACCCCCAAAAGACTCAGAGGCCTGCATCTAATGTATATCATATGTTTATAAAAGTATCATACAACAACATCTTCGGCCTCCATTATCTGCTCCACGAGGTCTTATATACCCACCCCTCGAATTCATTCATCTTCGTCATCCGAACACTTCCAGGCGTTGTTTCTGTGAGGGTAACGTAGGAACCTGATTAAGCAACCTTGGAAATTATGAGGGATCCTTATAGAAATTATACTGTTTGGGGGTTATAGGCGTAGAATTTCTTGATCAGGTTCCTATATTACTGGGTTTGCACGGGATTGGGGTTTACACTTATAAGAATCTTAGCAGGCTACAGCTGGGCTTGCATGTAAGAATTTCCGGCCAGGGCCAGGGCATGTTGGCTTGCATTTTTTTTGCATTTGCTGTTTGCGTTATTTTGCGCCTTGCATGTTTTTTGCATTTGTTGTTTGCTTTTTTTTTGTGTTTGCTGCCCTGTCTGAGTTTAGCGTTGCGTTTTTTTTTGCATGCCCGTGGACCGAGACGGCCGAGGCCCTGCAAAATGCAAAAATAATGCACACGTAAATGCTGAGAACGACCAAAATTGCAAAAAAAATGCAATCCTGAAAGCCGCGGCCGGCCAAAATGCAAAAAAAACGCAAGCCAGGAAACCGTGGCCGGCCAAAACGCAAAAAAAATGCAAAAAAAATGCAAAAAAAACGCAAACAAAACGCAAAAACAAAATGCAAAAAAAACGCAAATGCTCCAGGAAACGGCCAATTTTTTTTCAGGTTTTTGGTGGTTTCGGTAATGACCGCTAACTTTTGCATTTTTTTTGCGTTTCGGCCCACGGTTTCCCAGCTTGCGTTTTTTTTGCATTTTGGCCGGCCGCGGCTTTCAGAATTGCATTTCTTTTGCAATTTTGGTCGTTCTCAGCATTTACGTGTGCATTCTTTTTGCATTTTGCAGGGCCTCGGCCGTCTCGGTCCACAGGAATGCAAAAAAAGCGCAACGCTAAACTCAGACAGGGCAGCAAACACAAAAAAAACGCAAACAACAAATGCAAAAAAAATGCAAGGTGCAAAAAAACGCAAACAGCAAATGCAAAAATAGACGCAAAATAAATGCAAAACAATATTCCAAACACTGACCCAGTCTGTGGCCCTAAGATTCTTATAAGTTTACACTCTCGCAACTCGGACTGCGCCAGACGAGGTCTCTCGATCCGTGTGACACCTACACATAACCACTGAAGTTTTGCCCTGGATTGGGGTTTAAGATTTTGACCGCTTAAGGCATTTATATTCGCAGGGTTCAACTCCCCACACGCACTTTCTCGGCGCTTTGATTCTGTAGCTGTGTGCGCTGCTTGGAGGACTCCTCGCAATCCCTGTGAACATGATTCCGTGACAGTTTGCTCACAGCTGGGTTGAAGAGGTTGAATGCAACAACTTAGGGTGGCACTGTGCTGACATCAGCAGGCGCAAAGAGTCTTCCACGGAGCTCGTGGTGTTGTAGCCTGGCGAGCAAGAGCTTGTGCAATAGCCTCGTAAACAAGAACTGTACTGCCTCTAGAACAGCATCTAGAACAGCAACCTATGAATGTCAGAATAAAAGGTCACAAGGATCGTTTTTACAAGAGCCTCGCAAGGGCTTGTCCTGCTGTTTTTTGAAGGCCTGACTTATCTCAAATCAGGTGCTATGGCCCTGAACCCTAAGCTTACCTTTGGTTGTTAGGGTATGGAGGAATGGGGCCGTTATAACTACTATTACTACCATTCTTCCATTCCCTACTAACCAAAGGTAAGTAAGAGGTCGTCTGGGTTCTCTCGGAAGCGAGGCTGAGGGTTAGCAGCGCAGTGCAGTAAATCTCACAAACACTTCAAGAAACGGCCGGAGACCAAACACCCTTCGATCAAACTATGGGGGCCTGTACAGCTAGAACGGGACTGCTGGAAGGGGGCTGTAGTACTGCAAGTTTGCATTGACCAGAAAGGATACCATTTCAAAATATTAAGGCCGCCATGCTGCATGGTGTGTAGAGCCCTTGTCAGCGCAAGCTGCCCTGAACAAAACATGGCCAGTATATGCCCACACGTATGGGAGTTTCCGAAAATGGGGGACCTAATCTAAGCCCTTTTTGCATCCGGGCTTGGGCAGTCGGGCGGGGAAGGTGACAGGCAACAACCCTAAATAGTAGGATCGTTATTATCAGGAGCTCCAAAGTAAGATACCCTTAAATTTCGGAAGCTCTAAACCCTTTTAGAGCCCTTGAAAGGAACCCTTATAGTACCCTTATAGTAACCCTTTAAAGGAACCCTAAGGTACCCCTAATTTTCGGAAACTCCCACATGAGACCACCTGGCTTGAAATACAAGGAACCCTTTTAAGTACCCTTATGTGACTCCATGTGACTCCTTTAGAGCCCTTGAAAGGAACCCTTATAGTATCCTTGTAGTAACCCTTTAAAGGAACCCTAAGGTGCCCCTATACGGAACCCTTATAGTATCCTTATAGTACCCTTATAGTATATATATACCCTTATGTGACTGCTACAGATGCTTGGCATCTCGCTTTGGACTTGCGGAGACGTCACGGAGCGGACGTGGGCCGGCGGGGAGAATAAAGGCGCTTTCCTTAAGGAGAAGGCATAAAGGCCTCAATAAGGGTTCCTTAAAGGGATCTATAAGGTTCCCTAATAGGGTTCAGGGTTTAGGTTTAGCAAGGTTTAGGGTTTCGGAAGGTGTGGTGAGATCAAAGTTTCCAGATAATCATATGGGTATAAAGGGTTCCCTTAATAAGGGTTCCGTAAAGGGATCTATAGGGTATAGGGTTAAGGGATCTATAGGGTGTAGGGTTTAGGGCTTAGGGCCTACTTATTAAAGCTTCAACGTCGAGGTGGGTGGTTGTCAAAATTAGGGTCCCTTTTCTGGGTACCCTAAATAGTAGGTGCCGTATTATAATAGGGACCCAAAAAGGGACCCTAATTTTGACAACCACCCATATAGGGTTCAGGGTTTAGGGTACCCACATACGCCTTAGTATGCCTTAGTAAGGTTTAGGGTTCCTTGTAAGGGTACTGTAGGGTTCTATGATGGGGCTCCCTGTAAGGGTTTGGGGAAGTTTTAGACTTGATTGGAGGGGGTGGGGTGGGACTGGTCAGGGATTAATTGGGGAGCGGTCTGCGCTTTGCCGTGCTGTTTTCAGCACAAGCCGCCGTTGATATGACTGCTAGATCTCGTTCTCGTGGGCTTCTTAACTAATGAGACAGGATAGGAAACATCAAAGCAGCACTCCAATGTTCTAATCCAGAGCAGAAGCTATCTCGATGAGCTCCAGTGATTCACAATGCACATCAATCCAGCACTTTGACGCTGGAGTTGTGGCGAGCAAAATTAAAAATGCCATTACGACAGCAAACACTCTTGTTCGTGATACCTGAACAATGGGAATTAATGGTGCAGGTGTAAAGAATGGTTGAAAAAATCCCTCGCAGTTGCAAGAGAACACAGCCACAGCACCCTCTCAACGAACCCTTCTACGGCCATGAGTGCTGCGAATGAAGTCGTAGGTAAGTATGATAGGAAGTACCTGCAATTTCTGTATCTTTGTACTGTATGCGTGGATGTGTGCATACATGCAAGTAGATATGCATGCACGCACTGTAGCATGTATGAATGTATGCATGCTGACATGCCGTTTGTACCATTTCTAAGTCATTTCTATGTACGTACGTCCTTACATAGACACGTATGTAGGTATATATGTAGAACTGTAACTATGTAGCTGTGAATGCATGCGATGTCTGTATGTATGCAGGCATGTTAACACCCCAACTACGTACTCTGTCTTTGGTGTGAGGTCAGTAAGGTCGAAGCCCATACTCTGCACAGCGGCCCTCGGCAAGGCCTGGCGTGAAAACTTGAAAGCTTGAGTGCCGAGCTAAATGGCGGTCCAAGGTCTCGACTCTCACAAACTGGCGGACAGGACGAGGAATGTCTAAGCAATAATCTGCAATCAGGAATCATAGCTGTCATAGCATTGCTTCCCATCGCTTGCGCTATCTGGGGATCTAACCTCGTCCAGCAGCCAGCAGCCCGCGAGACCCACTTCAATGACATACTGAAACCTGTGCATACAGCTACTCCAGGACCTGAAGCAAGCCGAAGCCATTGCCCGAACTTGTAAGCCTAAACCTCAGGTAGCAAAAGCCCCGGTAAATACTCCTGCCCCAGCGCAAAAGTCTGTCTCCGACTGTTTTCCAGTTTCCAGCGGGGCGATCTCGCGGTTCACAGACTCTGCATGTATTCATGCCCGCGGAGAATCTATATCGAAAAAAGCATGAAAAACAAATAAGAATGTGTATATATATATATGTATACATATACACATTGTCTCGTCGGTTTAGACATACAGATACAAAGCTAGCTATATATATATATATATATATACATACAACTATATCCATATATATATATATATATACGCATATGTACGCATATATTTATATAGATGGAAACAAGTAAGTGCATCAACAAACAAATAAACAAATATAAATATGTATATATATATATATATATATATATATATTATGCATATATGTACATGTATATGTATACTGGAGGTGTTCAGGGTGCCCGTCTTGCCTTCTGGGCTGCGCCCGCGCGCGTGATCCTCCGGGGCCCGCTGCTTAGCGCTCTTGAAGCACAAATTGTTACTATGAATACTATAGTTGTATCATTTTGATGACCCTGATTGTGGTTATGATTGTTGGTGCTATTATGGTCATTCTTCTGGCTATGGTTCTCTAATATTTGCGTAAATGTCTTAAAGTTTTTAAGTGCGACATCCGATACCGTTTCAGGGTGTTTCGACCCCTGCTGCATGGCAAGATTGAGCCTGCGTGGCAGAAACTTGGGGGAGATGTGTCTTAGTTGGCTAATCTCAGGTGCCAAAAAGCTTATGTTCAATGATTCCGAACCTTAGGCAGGAACTCCAGACTATCGCAGAACCCTACGTCCACGTCTCGGAACCTTCACTTCCTGAATATGCTTTGAGCCGTTTTTGGTCGCCAACCACCGCACAAACCACCCCAGACTCTACCCTGAGCACAACCTGAATCAATATACATGCTTAAGTACAGGTCTGAGCGAACATACTAATCAAGTAATTAATTAGTTACTATAGACCCAAGAGTAACATAGCAATAAACAGGCTGCCCTTTTTGGCTTAAAGGGGCTTATTAAGGCTTATAAGGGAACCAGAAACCCTAAAAAAAGGGAATAACGGCCTACTCTAGGTCCTAGGTTAAGTGAGCGACTATCTACCTATCTATCTATCTCTCGCTCTTCTTCCATGCAACCAAGAGAGTCAACGAGTGCTGACCCTCCGCGCGTTACCGCGCACTGGAAAAAGAGGGCGGTGAGGACAAAGCAAAATTGAAAAGCTGACGCACTGGCCACCCCCCGAAACCCCTATACCGAAGTCCTAAGTAGCCTAAGCATCCCAACCCCGCCAGAAGGCTCTGTCTGTCTGGCTGTCTGTCTCTCTGTCTGTCTGTCTCTCGGCCTGCCTGCCTGCCTCCCCGTCTACATATACACACATGTAATATCCAAATACTAGTACTTTTGTTTATATATTAACTTAGACCTACATGCGCGCAAACATGCGCGCATGCCAACATACATGCATGCATACAGGCATACATATACGTATATGACTACGTACACATAAACATAACGAATACATGTACCTGTACCCGTACCTGTACATACATACATGCACACACAAATGCAGATATGCATACATACACATGTACATGTACGCATGGACATGGATACATTCTTATGCCGTACATATATGAACATACACAAACATACACATACTTGAGTCTACATACATCCACGTAAATTTGAATACATATACATACTCATACATACATAAACATACACATACATACATATATATATATATATATATATATACACATACATACATACATTAGGTACCTGCATACAGGTACAATAATATGTATGTATATATATATATATATATACACACACACATACGCAGCAAGCACATATCCATCCATCCATCCATCCATCCATCCATGATGGCATGCGGCATCATGCAACCATCCATACACATACAAGCGAAACCCCATCCACCCATCCCTTCAGCCAGCCAGCCTTGTTAAAAATACATGTGTTGCATATGTATATATATATGTATATATTTATACATATATACATATATACATATATACATATATATATATATATACATATATACATATATATATATATATATATACATATATATATATATACACACACATAGATAGACTTACAAACTAATACCAGTAGCACGTGTGTGTGTGTGTGGGGTTTCATAGAAGACAAAAATACATAAATAAAAAGGCGCAAATATAGAGTAATTAAAGATTAATTAATGATCTGTATATGTATATATGCATATGTATACACATGGGTCTTCACAATTATTAAGGATATGCTTGCTAGTGCCAACTGAACAAGTAGTGAGAACAACGGCAACCATGCTGCAAAACCACATGTCCGCATATGTTGCTCCCAGGCATACCCCTCAAGACGGAAGCCAAGCTCAACACGTCCTGGAGCGTCGTCGAACTTCGTGTGGCACGTCGCAATGTCCCCTGGCAGTTGCCAGTGTTGACTTCAGGGTTTCGGGTTTAGGGTTGTCTGCCGCTAAAGTTTTGCTTCAGACCGCGAAGAGCATGATCGCGCCAAATAGAAACTGGATGATGGCGAGTCGGAGGTTTGATGGGTTCAGGGCCTTACATCAACTTCGGGGGCTCCAGATTTAAGGTTTGCAGCTTGCAGGTTTCAAGGCGTTAGCGGTCCTTAAAGGGATCTATACGGGCACTACAAGAGTAGTTCTCCCTAATTCTTCGAGGGTTTGAAGCTGAATCCTAACCTGGTGTTCAGCATCGCATATTCCACTGCCGAAGCTTGGCCAAGAAGAAAGTGCTGTAAACCGACGATTCATCAATCGGAAGCCTCCCTGGTCCGAAGTTCGATCCCTCTCTTAGGGCTCATTTCATTCGTATCATTGTGAATAGTCGCAAGATGATACTTACTAACTGTCATGATTACTGGTATCATACCAATCTCATTCAGGGTTTAGCGTTGTAGGGTAGCTCAGAATATTGAAACAACATGCCGGCAAAACGAGAGGCGCAGAGTCCGGAGAAAGGAGCTTCTTTTCAGACCTTGCGGAACTTGCGAAATCTCCCTTCTTCAATATCTCGTCCGCAAGACACGTCAGTTTCTAAATATACTACGCAAACACCGCCACAAAGTGTCAAGCTCTTCTGTTGGCGAAGTGAGAGATCTAATTTTCCTTCGGTGGTGAAAGTGCCAGGTTGTCCAGGGCTGTGTGCTCCGCGACAGGAGGAACCTTCAGTTCCAGATCTGTTTTGAGCAAAGCTCTGGAAGACGAACCTCGTGCGTAGGACTTCATACAAGGGCCTGAACATTCGAACAGCGGTTTGGAGTATATTTCCGGCAACTATATCTATGTATGTATGTGTATATATATATATATTATGTATACAAATATATGTGTATAGGGATTACAAGACAACACCTTTATCATTTATTATCCAAGCTCTGATACCAGGTAGTTGAGGACCTTCATCTGAAGCTGCAGTCCATGCTAGCTTACAACAGCCTCAAGAAAACGTGGCTGAAATCGTAGCGGCCTTTGCTGTGCTTGGTCTTTTCCCTCAGAGAGGCTTGGGGCTTTCCAGGGTTTGAGGTTTCCGCACTCACAACTCGGGCACCCGGGGCGAGGTTTGGCGCATGGCGCATGGCGACTCTCTCCCCCTTGCACACTGAACTCATATGATACTAATAAAAGTAAGTATAATCATGCTGATAATAAACATAGGTATATAATAATGAAGTGAGCCACAAGCTGCACAAGCATGATCAAGATATGAAACACGGAAAGCGCACTTTTGCTGTTACTCTTTGAGGGGCTGGCGCTGTGGTCCGGACCTGCTGCAATGGCAGCGTCGCTTCCTGTTTTGAGCGTTGGAAAAGGTTAAGGTTTCAGTGGAAGCTGGCTTGGAGCTTCCCTTTCTGTTTCAGTCTGGACTAAGATGACTAAACATACGCTAAATTAACGAGCTTCTGTCGTGCACATGGCGACAAAGATGCATTGCACAATGTCCAAAGCCTGCCTCGCAGCAAAAACGCCCGATGCAGTCACGGAATGTTGGTCGTTCATGGACAAGCCAGCAACCCCAAGGCTAGCCGCGGAAAGCAAAGCTTCCACCCCGCGCAAAGAAGCCTGCCATAGCCTGGATGAAATTCGGGAGACAAGTCAAGACATCTTACTTACATGCACACACACACACACCTACCTGAAACGAGAATCCCAGGCTCATTCAAAGCCTATGACTTTTGCAGAATCAAGGGTTGGTCGCGGTAACAGGCCACGGACACCACTCGCAGCGAGGGGACCCCTGGCAACGCAGGCACTGCGACACGCGGCAGTTCTGTGTACACGCGGTGAGCTTCTCGATCCATGCATGCAGCACAAAAGCTTTCGTGTTTTCTTGAAGCTACAAAATTTTGTGTCCGAGAGCGATTTAAGGTTTGCGATTTAAGTCCTGTGCCGGACAACGATCAGTGGCAACTGATCAGGTCCTCGCACAGGGCTCCCGAATTTCCTGCCTCTGGGAAGAGCTCAAATGGACAGCCTAGTGAAGGGACCTGAACAAATAGAACAAGCTCGTTATTATGTTCAGGTTACAATATACTACATGTATGTATCTATACATGTACCCATACAAGGCAATTTACATTCAGTAAATATTATGTATTCCGATCCCCACAGTACCGTGCATCGAGTTGCCTTTGGCAGCGTCACGATACTCAGCAGTGCTGCAGCCATTCCCAGTGCCCATGCAGACTTGGGGTGAGCAAACTGATTCACCCCGTCGGGATCCGAATTCCAGCCGGCTTTTGCCTTTCACAAAGGAAACAGTCTTCGACTGCAGCGACCGGCTAATGTAGGGGCCTGAATAATTAGAAAAGGGTTTGGGGTATATGATACTATTACTATAATTATAAGAAAGAACCTTCAAAACCCTATTCTGATTATAAAGGCCCCTACAGCAAGCAGTTCCAGCATCTGCCCAAGGCGCTCCTTCGAATTTGGGGGGGCGTCCTCCCTGCACCCGATCAGTGACACTTGCGGACTCGTACAATCCTCGATCATGTTGGGGCACGGGCTCATGATAGGGTGCGGCTCAACAGCTCCCAGGAAAATGTAAATCTTGGGATACTTGGACTCACAATAGGCATCTAACGTACGGGAGTAAGCGAAACCAGCAAGTCAGCAGACATTGGCTGCGAGGCCAGTGAACCACGCAGAAATTCGGGGCCATTAGTCTTGACATCCCTGTACAGCCTCGAAAAACTAGTCATGCTATATCTACCCGTATATGCTTACAGTCGGGCCTGGTCTTCTTCTGCCTGTGCACTGGACTCTGTACCTGTTCAGCCGACCCTTTTCTTCGATCGAAAATTTAAATCCGGCCTACACGACCTTTGAGGAGCTCAAGGGGCGGAGTGATGGCCCCCTGTGCCCACAGAGCTCGACCTTGCTGTCGCCAGCCTGGACAGTACCTCGTGCGCGAGTTCTTGATTCAAACAATGTCCTGGCAAGGGTTCCTTTAGTCTCCTCGTCTCGGCACTCTTCATGAGACACCTCTCTGGCCGCCTCTGCGTGCATGTGCTTCAGAATCTTCTCCACATTCACGGAATCGGGAGTGAGCCCTGACTGGTCAGGAACCACCCATGCCGCTGCGACAGTGATGTCGTCTTCTTTGCCCCCACGGCACTCGACCTTGTGCCGCTTTGCGGTTGCCGTAAATGGCACCGTGGCCGTTTCGTCAATCGACCTCTCCAGGGCCGCCAAGGCAAGGGCCTTGGCGATGGTAGCCGGGGGAGTGCAACGGTCCAAAACCCCAAGCATGTCTGCGTTGGCTGGCGACAGGGCTTTGTTGACAATATCCAGAAGCTCGTGGTCGTGCATGTTGTCTGAGAAGCCATCTGAGAACATGAGCACAAGATCACCTTGTGCGATTTCTTCGGTATAATACTCGCAGTCACTGGCTGTGTCGATTTTCGCGAGCCGCTTCTTCGAGACACGTCCCAACAGGGCCTGGGTTCCCCAATAGCCCGTTATGCTACTAATTACTTGTGCTAGGGGTACCGTATTTCCACCATTCACCCCAAAATGGAAAGAGCAAAAGCGCACTACTTGGAGACCTAGGCACCTCAGGTAAGCGAGTGAGCTGGTATGGGCAGTTGAAGGCGTGCTGTTGCTCTCGGGATCTTGTGACAATGCGCATGCCCTTCCTTCCACGTCGCAGCAGAAGGAAGCCGCTGTCGCCTAGGTTGGCGACTCCTATTTGCGATCTGTTTTGGCACAGCACTGCAATGGTAGAGCCACCAAAAGCCACCGCTCTTGACTCGGCTTCTGCCACGGCCAGGGCAGCGCGGTCTGCGACGCCCATCTCCGTTTCTGAGGCCCGGCCCCCGGGCTGCAGAGCCAGGCAGGCGTGCTGCATCAAGTCCGCAGCGTACGCTGCGGCGTCCACTCCATAGTCCTTGTAGGTGGCGAAGCAGCCGACGCCGTCGGCAACCCCCATGCCATGTGCATCGAGGAAATAGGCGTCTTCACATTTGCCGTGTGCTTTTTTGATCGAGTGGGCACCGCCCCAAAGGCGCAGTTTACCTTCATCAAGCGGCTCGGTCCTCGTTGGGGGCATCGGAGGCTCTGGGAGGACGACCCCGTCCATGCGGAGGATCAGCTCGCGGTCAAACAGACCTTCGTACACTGCGGAACAGAAAGGCCTGAACGAATTGTGAGCTGATTTGTCTTCCGAATCGGTGCTGCTAAGTAAATTTCCGCTGACAGAGTAAGGGCGAGCGATGGTGGAGTGGCGGGCGAGTTCCTGCAGGCCAACTGTATCTGCTGTTGACCCGGAGGCCACGAAGGAATCCATCGCCATGTCCACAATCTGCTTGGACCGTCTCGTCTCGAGAATGGGTTCACCGTGTGATAGCTGACCCCTGCAGTCCCTGGCCAACAGGTAGCGACGAAGTGGACCATTCAGGTGCATGACGTTCCAGTGGCCCAAACACATGTGGTCAGCTGAAAGCATGAGGAGACCGTTAATACGAAAGCAAAAAAAGTGAAAGCCAGGAGTCCAGTCCGTAGTAGGGGCCGCCAAAAACCAAGCCGCTTGTTGCTCCTCCACGTCGTAGTTTTCCATGTTGAGTGTGATGGCCGGCTTTTGCTCTTGAAGAACGAGCTCAACCTGTATGTTCTTGGCATCCTTCTCCTCCACATTCTTCATCTTGAAACAGAAGCGCTGTTCGCTTTTAGAAGGGCAGGCGTTCTCCCTGCGAGCCCATTGCTCTGCCAGAAGTGGGCTGAACGACGTACTTCGCTGAGGAGTAGCGCCTGTAAAGGCAGTTGTCATAGTGTGGGGCTGCTTCTGCATCGGGTATCCCGAGGTCTGCGGGATCATCTGGGCTAGTCCAGTCCTTCTTTGTGGCGACGTTGCACTTGTAGCTGCAAACGTGTCTGAGTCTGTGTCTCTCACCGTCGGCATAAAGGCGGCCCTTGCCAGGGCTGCGTCCGCATCCTGCTTGACTCGCATGCTCTTCCCTGAAGCTTCTATGGCCTGCACTTTGCAGCAGCTGTTGTTCCACCGGCAGGAAACCTGCCATTGGCCCTCTTTGCAGCCAGGACATTGAAACCGCCGATTCTCTGATGTCTCCCATTCCGCGGACTTTTTCTTGACATTCACGATCATCAGCTTGAACTCAAAATCTGTGCTTTTAAGATGAACGCTCCCCCTCCAACGTGGGAAGGTCTCGTGAGAAGTGGACAGCTGAAGCCCACTGATTGGATTCCACTGTCCAAGCTCCTCGCAGGAGCCCACCACTATCACCGTGTCGCCTACTTCGGTTTCCGTGCAGTATACGTCCAGCACAACTTCCTGATTGATTTCCATTTGCGGCATGAAGGGAACTGGAACTGCGCGCTCGTGCTGAGAAAAGCTGGTCTTCCGGCTCATAATCCGAGGGCCAGTCATGTCTGCGACACCAAAGCGGGACACAAGGAGCTCTGCCGGAGTTGTAGTGTGGACATGGTCATCAGAAGAAAAACTCCAACAACGATTTCGACCTTGTTCCCAGATCGCCCTGCCATCTCGTGCAGAGCAGACCACGAACTTGTACTCAAAGCTGCATTCTTGGCAATCAACAAAACCAAACCACCTGGGGTAGGTGGACGCGTCAGTTTTGAGTGCCGGCGCTAAAGCCGGGTTCCAGTGGCCGAGCTCCTTTGTGGAGCCAACAACTCGAACTTCATGTCCGAAGACAGTCTCTGCTTCGCAAGTGAAAGCTAGCGTCATCCGTCTGCTTTCATCCATGGCAAGCGGAAGGAAGCAACGTTTGAGAAAGCTTCGAAAGGGACAGTTGCAGGACCCCGGGTATGCCAAAGACACATTGGAAGCTTGACATGGTTGAGTTTATGGTAGCTCCGGAGGCTCGGACGTGTGTTGCCTGTTGGGTTGCGAATAAAAGTCTTCGCCCTCCTGCATGAGTGGCCAAACGGCTACACAGTGCCCCAGGTATCGGAGACAGCATACGCTCAACATATGCATGAATGAGGGTATGTGTATATATATATATACATTATATACGTATACACATGTGTTTACTACTCTTTTTGGTCGAAATTGAACTAAAATAAAGACATGCATAGAGATATTGCGCAGATTGTATAATGTGCAAGCTGCGAAATCTGATGTTGTACAGCAGTGGACGTCATCGTCGGTGGTAGTGGTAGTGGTCGTGGTTGTGGTCGCGGTGGTGGTGGTGGTGGTGGTGGTGGTGGTCATGGTAGTCGTAGTGGCAGTGGTAGCGGTAGTTCTAGAGTACTTACTGTAATTTGTTGGGGCAATAGGAGGTGGTGGAGGCGGTGGTGGTCGTCGTAGTGGACAGACTCAACTCAAAATTCTCCTGAGTGATTCGTGCCTGCACGCTGCGGCGACGCAACCTGGAGGGCCCGCTGGGTTTAGGGTTATAGGGTTTAGGGTTGCCTCTTAGCTGGCTGTCGATGCTACTCTGCAGGGAGACTCGCACGAACTTTCCGGGTCAGAAGACGGCAAGACCCGGATCCTCAGCGTAATAAACAGTAACAAGGCCATCAGTGATTCTCACAACCATAAACACCGAGGCTGCGCAAAAGGCACTCGACCCGTAGCTGCGGCCACGGTCCCTGAAGAAGACCAACAGCCATGAACAGACTCCTGAGATAAATAGTATAAGTTAAGCAACTGGTCTCCACTTCCTTTGGTTTTGGGTCTCAGACTCTAGGACTGTCAGACGAAGCTTGAGTTTACACTCTCACATGCGCTGTACCCGATGAGGTTTTGTGACTCGAAACACTGTCGGCATCACACACTCCAAACGGTCTCTCGAGCCTCGAACGAAAAGAAAACACTCCTTTGAGCACAAAATCCCACAGTTTCGAGAGACCCGTGAGACTTCGCCTCTGTAAGGTGCAAAGAACACTGTTCTCACATAACTCCAAGGTTCAGAGGGCATACGTGCAGAAACACGACCATGGACCAAGAATGTACAAAGGACTATGCGGAACCCCACAAAGAATCAGCTGCGAAGCACAGCATCCTACGACGTGTTCAACACGCAACGAGCCACACAGCAAAATCACAACCCTGGCTTGTTTACACTCACGCTCGGGAGCCAGGCAAGGTCTGCAGATAATACTGGTTCGTCATCACTAACAAAATGCACTCGGAAAGTGTCACCTAGCACTCGCTCTCAAGTGAGCCCGGGCAGGATTCAAGTTTTAAGGCTCCAGGCTAAGTGCTGTACTATCACAGTGGTTGGCAACTTATCCGGAGATGTGGGACCCTATGCCATGCCGACACCCGCCACGGTAACAAACGGGCGAGTCCTGAAGACGCAGCTTCGCTGTGAGCACGTGACGGGTTTACAGATCAAGCATCATGAACCAGTTGGTTGTGCTTTTCGTCATCCTTGTCGAACTTGTGCTTAATTAATAATAATGCTCAATGTGATGCCAGAAACCCCTAAGATAGACCTTCTTGACCACTGCCAGCCGTTTTAAAGCGCTGACAGAGTTCGTGCGATTTTTAAGTTTCTAGTGTCAAAAGAAGCAGCTAAAGTCGCACTTTATTTCATGACGGCCTTTCCCCTAGTCGCCCCATGTCGCCCCACCCCAGCCAGTAACAACTAATCATGCTCACCTTGGAACAGGAGGAATGTTAACTGTCCACAGAAACCTAAGCCACAAAGAAACTGAGACCCAATACAGGGGCCCTAATCCTTGGAACAAGGTTTTGGGTACAGTATAGTGATATGATGGAACCCTGAGGACAAGTAATGTAGAGACCTTAATCATTAAGAATAGGGTTTGGGAGTATAGTATACTATTACAAGACGGAATCCCCAAAAGCCCTATTCAAATGTTTAAGGCCCGTACATTGCTGGTTATTCTGCCGACCCGTTTCTTCACAGCCCAGGGTCTCCTTCTGCTCACGAGCAACATGTGCATTGCAAATCCGGGCCCCGAAACCGAATCAGCGCATCTTAGCCTACTATAATATACAAAAATACTACAAAAGTAGTGTAATACTATAGTACTATAAGTCTTAGCCTTAACCGAATCACCCCGAAACAGGCCGACTGTGCCGTGCACTTGTGCCATGCGGCTACCCCACACACTCTGCACCACCCTAGACCGTATAAGCCCCAGCCCTCTGACTAAACCCTGAAACTCTTCTCTACCCCGCCTGGAGGATGCGGCGCGGGCTGAGAGGCGAAAAACCCGGAACGGACCTCTGAGAAATCGGGCTGGTGTGATGTAATGGGTCGCTCTACTTCGACAAAACCGAACGAAATTACGGAAAAGATTTGGTGTTGCTGGCAAATGCCTGAGACCTGAGAACAAACTGCGTGGACGAGAGCAGTCCAAACCCCTACACCCTAAACCATCCCTGTACCCTAAACCCAATACCATGTAATATAGGGGCCTTCATAAATACCTATACTTTTGAGGTTCCTTATTATACCTATATAGTCATAGTTATTAAGGCCCCTATATTAAGCCCTAACCCTGATCCTTTTTCCAGCTGACTGTACCGGCCAGGCGGGTGCTGGCCTCCTCAATCGTCAGCTGCAGAGCGTGCAGTGGAGTTGGCAACCACCGACTTCTTAGACCCAGAGGTGATTTAAACCATGGGATGAGCTATGTGTATATATACTATGTAAGTACATATACATACGTGTATATATGTAGAAATATGTATAAACACATATATATATATATATGTATACTGAATGTAGATAGAGCTTGAGTTTAAGGAGGCGTGCCCCCGAACATAAAACGTATTTCAATGATGCTTCAGTTTGAAAACAGAACCACTTTGGGTCGTGCACCTCAACCAGCTTTCGTTTTCCGAATCGGGAGGCGTGAAGGATGCTGCCAAGTCCGCTTCTCGACTCGATCGCACCATGCTCGTGCTTGGGCGACGCTGTTCGAAGGGTCGACGGACGAGCACGGCTGCGCTTGAGTTGGCCGTTCCATTCCAACCAAACAGAAGCTTGATTCTACCAGGAAGCAGTCATGTCGAGACAACTCACTATCAGTCTAATGTAACCCCTGATTACTACACGCCCTTTAGAGGCCTCATGCTTGCATACCTATAGTATTCCGTATTCCCATTCAAGATACCGGGGGGTTATATCAATTAGGCGTCCATTTTGTCAGCCGAAAAAAGCTCCCGGGAACAAAGCCATTTGAGAGGAGGAGATCCTCATCGTCGAGGGGCAGCACCTGCAAAGTCCTAGCATCCTGATACCTCTTCATATGGGAGTTTCCGAAAATTAGGGGTACCTTATTTTGGGGGCCTCATAATAGGGATCCTACTATTTAGGGTACTGTAATTAGCGTCCCCCATTTTCGGAAACTCCCATATAGGCATCTAACTATATCGGTACATGGTGCTATAACTTTATCGAGCACTGTGTAAGGGATATCAATCATCTAATTTATGCGAATTATTCCGACCCCTATATATTACGAGTATCCACGGGTCTCGGCGCTCACATTCGGACTGTCCGGGTGAGGCATGTGGCCAAAGGTCTATTGAGTCAAATGGATGAGCTCGACTGAGACAGAACCTGCTTTGGTTGGGGTTCTGCATCACCACCCACCACCCTGAATCCTACCCACGCAGTGGCCATGGTGGTGGCGGCGGAGGTGGTGGTGGTGGATGTTGTGGTGCTGATGGATGTATGAATTGCAAGCGCATGTACACTGTCGGTGCACTGTGAAGCTTCTGTATTGGAAGGGTTTTTAGAAGCAGCAAGTTTCCGAGATTTGGAGCACCAATGTCAATGCAATAGTGGGGTGGAACCCTGTTCATGCGGAAACCAACAAATCATGCGCGTAACCCTTTTGCAGCTTCGAAACACGTGCATGGAACCACAGGTCCTAGCTCATCCTTGTCTTTCGGTTCAGGGCTTGGGAGCCCAGGCGGCAAGCCTGGGGCTCTCTCTCGAAGATCCGATGGAGAAACAGTAAAACGTGTGACGCACACGGTGTTTCAGTGAGTTTCCAACAGGACTTGACAGAAAGGTGACCCTCTCCCTCTCGTGGGATTCTTGCGGGATTCGACTAGCACCCCTCCCAAACCTCCGCGCTCCTGACGAAACCCGGACCGAAACAAAGGCATGTAGTTGCCTCCGGGAGAACCTGAGACACTACCATCACCCCAACGGTTGGCCTCCAGCGGCAATAGTAGACTAAGCCGTGCCAGGGACACGTCCCAGCCGAGATCATCACAGAGCTGGTCCTGGCTTCGACAAAAACGCAGACGTAAAGGGTGGACTATCGCCTGCCTCTACCAAACGGCCCTGGACAGCAAGCATCCCTGAAATCTTTTGGAGGCTCAATGCTTGACATCACATCCAATTAGTCTCAAGTTCTGGAATTCGCAAGCCCACCCTTCAGATGTACTGGTGCTTAAGGGAATGTTGTTAAGGGTCTTGGGGTCGATGCTACAACGGAGACCGCCTCGTGTAGCAAACGGGTGTCTATCCAAACAGGCTGGATTGGGATTCAAGACCTCAGGCCCAGGCCTCAAGAACTCAGTAGGGTTTAGGGTTTAGGGTTTAGGGCGCTTGGGTCTCAAGTGTCTTTATTTGCTTTGCTCGGGGCTTGAAGTGTTGGCAGTCCCATCAATTCGCTTGTCATAGCTCCCACAAACCATGGGGGCAAACATTTGGAGTTTGGACACGACCAACGGGATCTCAATCATCAGAATAGGGTTTTGGATTAAGTATACTATACCATAATTGCAACAAGGAGCCCGATAGAACAATTTTGGGAATTGATTATAGGGCTCTATTATATTATGTCGGGGTTTTGGCGCAGACACCACGAAGGTAGTGCTTGGCAAGGGGCAAATAGTTTCAACGAGCATTGCTCAGCCAACACCTGCCCCTGTTCCTCTCTCTATTTATGGTTTGGGGTTTCGAGGTTTAAGGTTTCAGCACTCACTCTCGGACAAGCCTTGGCGAGGATTCCCAGGTTTAAGATTAAGGGGCTCGCATGTCTATATTGAACTTAGGCCTCTAGCAAAAATTACAAAACTAGCTGTTTCTTAGTGGTTAAAGGAACAAGAAATTAAGAAATACTTATAAGTACGCCTAAGAAATGTCCTTGATCATGGCCACGGTGGTGGATGTCGAGACGGACATGAGAAGTGTCTCCTGCGGATCGGGACCGGGGCAGACTCGGATGGTTCCCTACGGCGTTCTTCCGGGCTTAAGGGCTTTATCATGTAGTAGAATAGGAGTTCATAAACCCTTAAACCCTACACCCTTTAACCCTAAGCATAGGGTTTGGGTTAAGGGTCTTAAGGAAGCTTACCGGGCTCTTCTAGCAAGCCGTGCATAGGTCCCCGATATGACCGTCGTGTCGTCGATCTGGGAACCAGGGGAGTTCACCAGAAGACCCTTAAAAGTAGGGACCCTATACCCTGATACTATGACTCCCTGTAAGGTATATGAACCTTAAACCCTTTTGGGCACTGAGTTGGTTTCGCTGTGGCTGCAAGCAGCGCCACGCACCCACTCCTGGCCACACTGCACTGCAACATCCACGGTCTTCCCTTTCACAGCCGTGACGACCTCTGCAGCTGCTCTGCTCATAACAAGAAATTCGTAATCTACTTGAATATAACATAACATTATAGATATGTATGTATATAGAAAAATGTGTATATAATATATATATATATATATACACAAGATGGCATAATGAGGCATAATACGGTACAATATGGTATAAGGTAGTACGGTAGCGTATTCTGTGGTAAAGATGATCAAAAGAATCATGCAATTTGGCAAGCACTTTCACTCGACCTCTTCGTAACGTACTCTCAGCAGGGCGGCTAGGGGCTCGCCGGAGTAGGTGCAATAGCTGCGCAGCGGTTGCCTCCCAGCCACGGGATCAAAAGATTAGTCGAACAGAATGCTGCTCCTCACAACCCTGTCAGTTTCACACTGCCAACCGATTCTTCATGGATATCACAAATAGCTCAGAATACCGATAATGCTAATGTGAAAGCGGAAGAACTTGGCACATGTCGGACAGTTGGAACTTCCATGCGTCAGTAACTTAGAGGGTTCCTTACAGGGCTCTTTACAAGGTTTGTGCGAGGGATCTGCTAGGAGGGAGCGAATTCATGTCTAGCTTATGTATCCCCAGGGCGGGTCCTGGAAAGCAAAGACCCGAACTCTGTTCCATTTCAACGCCCCCTGCCCTCTAAGGGCATGTCTAGAGCTTGTACGGGTTTTGGTTTAGGGCTTCACGTTATGTTGCTTTCCCAGATCTCCGCTTCTCTTCGATGTGGGGTCCTATTTCAACGGAAGTCGCCCGAAGTTCCTATTATAACTACAGTATAGGGGGTTAGGGGTTTAGGGGCTTTGGGTTTAGGGGTTTAGCCTATGTAAACCCAAGGTCCGGTGACCCAAACACCCGAAGCTCCCACACTCCGAACTCCGAGCGCCTGTCATCCAAGATCGACCGGCCGGTTAAAAGTTTCCTGGGATAGTGGATCAGCTTCAGAGCACAGAGGTCTTCAATGGTAGATAACATACCTATATACGTGCATGTGTGTATGTTATATATGTACATATATCTACACGCAGTGCGTTACATGAACAAATAAAGGTATGGAGTGGACGGATAGATAGATGAAATCAGTAAACACAAGTGCTGCATAAATGCTGATGCACACATCTAGGTAGGAACATCTTGCTATCTGCCTTGGTCTTTGCGTGCGCGCTTGTATGTGTATAGACGCATGTGTGTACATACATGTGAATATAGAACTATACACACAAATACACACACTGCCGAATGCTTGCCAGCACGGCTGTGCTGCTTCCAAAACTTTGGCGAACTTCAACTAATTACTGCACCTCAGCTGTGGGAACGCTGCATGGGAGATCCGATACCATGGGTAAGATCACAAAAGGGAGCCGCTAGAGCACGTGGTTCCTCAGGGTCTCTCCGTTTGCATCCCAGCTTCATTTCGGGATCCTCGTAGGCGCCCTGGCCACTTGGGAGTTTGCGAACTAGGGGACCCTAAGATAGTGCCCTAAATACTAATTAGGATCCTTGTTTGAGGACCCCGTAATAGAATACCCCTAATTTACGGAACCTCCCACTTCTGCAAGCCGAACCCCGAAAACTCGCATGACATCCGTAGAGATGCAGGCTTGGGCGTGCCAAGCTACCGGCTACATCCTGGAGACTGGGCCTTCCAGGGTTCTTATGTTGCAGTGAGGTTATATCGGATTAATCACAGTCAACATATATATATATATATATATGAGGTACAGACACTTTTCGCTTTGACCAGCATGGCGCCGACTTGGATCACGCTGGAAGCACGCAGGGCCATCTGCGGTCGCAACTGTCGTTGATGGACACGCGAGGTTGGGAGGCATCCATCTTACAGCCGTGCCAAACTGGATGCCCCGGAAGGCCGCAATGGACTTGGCTGAAGCAGTTTCCCAGCGACCTTGTATTCTTCCGCAAGTTGTGACGACCACTGGTGGACTTGTGACGAGCACATCCACCATTCTCCGGGCGGGGCCAGCCGCATGTTCGACTATGTCAAGGCACAGTCCCAAGATAAGGCAAGCATCCCGCCGACCAGCAGCACCTGATCTTTGCTGGCAGGCAGTTTGAGTGCGGCCGTACTCTTTCGGATTATTACCGGCAGAAGGAATCGACCCTTCACTTGGCGCCGCACTTGCGAGGCGGCATGCAGATCTTTGTCAAGATCCTGACGCTCACCTTGGAACACAAAGTCCCAGACAAAATTGGTCCCATACCTACACATCCACTTCATGTTGACGTCCTATGCCTCGGTCATCTCGGCTAAGAAGGCTTACCATGAGCAGCTGTCAGTGGCGGACATCACCATGTCCGCTTTCGAGCCGGCAGCCATGATGGTCAAGTGCGATCTACGCCAGTGCAAATACATGGCCTGCTGCATGACGTATCATGGCGACGTCGTTCCGAAGGATGTGAATGCGGCATGGCGGCTACCATCGATGACCATCAACACCCGATGTACCATCCAATTTGTGGACTGGTGCCCCACCGGCTTCAAATGCGGGATTATTACCAGTCGCTCACCGCGGTGCCCGGTGGTGTTTTAGCCAAGGTCATGCGTGCATACACCGCGATCTCGCACGGCACTGCCATCGCCGATGTGTTTTGCGAATCGATCACAAGTTTGACCTGATGTGCTCCAAGCACGCCTTCGTCCACCACTACGTTGGAGAGGGTTTGGAAGAGGGCGCGTTTTCTGAGGCTTGCAGAGACTTGGCGGCCTTGGAGAAGAACTACGAAGAGGTTGGCATCGAAACGGCTCAGCTGAGGGCGAGAGAGGGGAAGAAGACTACGGCTATGAGTTCTGAGAGCGTCGTTGTTGAGCAGATGCTGGCCTAATAGGTTGGTCACCAGCATGGAACGATCACCCTGAAGGTGAACTGCCATGTTGAGTGTAAGTTTGTCTTTAGTGCAAGTAGTTAGTTTGTTGCTGTTTCTGCTGATGATCACAGTCGCCTCGGAGAGGGCGCTGTGTCATCCCAGGGCTTTGTTCTTATGTGGGCATGAGATAGCTCCCTGGCCCAGGAGAAGACTCGTTCCACTACAGGGCGATCTCCGCACTGTCGATTGATGTCTGTTTTGTGGCAGCTGCGATAGCACGGTTGCCTGGTTTTTCCTGTAGCTTCTAAAGCTTCAGGCCTTAGGATTGCCCCTTAATTTTGATTGAGTTGGAGACGGCTTTTGCCTTCTACGGTGCCGGGTCACTCTCCACCATTGTTTAATCCAGCGGCGATGCTTGCGCTAAAGCTGGGATAAGCTGGGTTTTGCAGATTTCTGCGCCAGGATTGAGAGGCGCGAGCTGTAAATACACAGGCGCCTGCCTTCCTGAGCGCATACTGCTAACCGTTTGCATGTCTAATTGGGCCGCGTACTTACCTCTGAAGGCACGGGAATGGAACAAAAAAAAAAAAAAAAAATATATATATATATATATATATATATGTACACATATATTAGTATACAATACATCTGTTTTGAAGTGTGCGAAACTTTATTAACATATTATGTCATGAGACGGGTCACTCCCTAAATGACCCAGCTTTCAACGACTTTTATGCCGGACTGGCGGCACCTCTTACGCACTTCCGACCGAGAATTCCGTTGCCTCTTTGGGGCGCTGCCATCGCTGAATCTCATCTCGCAGGGTGCGGACGCTGGCATTCAAGGGCAGCCGGGTTGTGCCCACCTCCAGGGTAAGTTTATGGCCTCCATATTGCCTTCTAGGGTGGGCAACTAAGAAGAAATTGACGGCTGATGGGATGGCCAGGGAAACCGAACCTTCCCGGGAGATCTTGAGAGCTCCCGGAAGAGACATCTGGTGCTTTAGGTTTTGGTGCTCGCATTCCGAGGTCATTGAGGATCAGGGCTTAGGTGGGTGGTTGAACCGAGGTTCGCGACGCAAGGCGCTGTGCATCTCGAATCTGCCATGCAGCTAGTACCTAAAGCAGAGACGGAAGGGCACGAGTGTTCTTCAGAAACTCAGCGCCAATCACAGCTTTCCCGACCATAGGCTCAACAAACTCAGAACACACCCTATTATACCACCCTTGTCCAAAAAAAGCACCTCAATAAACCCTAAGCCCGAGCCTTCGTCCCGGCAAGTGTTTGGACTTCCACGACCTCGCCAGCGAAGCTTGACGTGCACTCTTGGTTTGTCGACTTGCCCGCAGCCCGATGGGACCTTATAATACCCTGGAACACCAGAAGAAAACCATACAGTGCCCGTGAAAGAAGCTTCTTCTTGTCTTGTTATGGTTATCATTGTTATTGGTAGTAGCAGTCGTCGTCTTCGTCGCAGTGTTAGTGTTAGTGAGAGTGTCACGCTTAGGAGTGGGCCAGGGTTTTTTGACACTTACATTCGGACAAAGCCTGGCAAGGTCAGGGTTAGGGTTAGGGTTAAGGGTTATTAGGGTATGTTCGGGTCAGGGTTCGGGTTAGGGTTAGGGTTGCTGGCTTTGGTTATTGTTGCTGTTGTATAATTGTATAGGGACTGGAAGGGGATACTAGTAGTGAGTATCAAAAGTCGACCCAACATGCCGAGATGACAAATGACAAAGCAGAAGAAAAAGGCAAGGCAGTGACAACCGGGTTTCGATGCGCAGGGGAGGTCGGTGCAGCTTAAGATCTCATACTCACACAACCGAGCAGGTAGCATGGCGGGGTCTAAGCTCACCTCCGACAAAGCTTTGCCTTCGCCCTCGAAAAGAAGAAAAACACTTCGGTGAAAGCCGAAACACGGATCGAGTTAGCCTAGCCAATCCAGGTTGGGGGGTTGGCTGTGCAGCTAAAGGACCATCTGCTCCTCGGCAGCTGTCGACATGTCATGCAGGCAAGAGCGCGCTCGTCAGACTGCAGCTTGGCCACGCTTGGGCTTGTTGAGGCTACGTGGCTACCCGCTACCCACCGTCAACAACCATCATGAATAAGGACCCTGTTTAGCCCTACAGGCATCCTGCGTCTTTCAAGCCGGACAACCAACAACTTCAATCTAAATTTATTCGATTGCTGTTTTGTGGCGCTGCGGACACTCCTCCGTTGCTGAACCGTGAGCTGGTGGCCTGCCAGAATGCCTGGTGCTTGTCGCTGATCGCAGCCAAGGTCGAAGCTATCATTACGGCTGAAGGCTGTCAGGGATGCGCATGGCATGGTCCAAGCTTGAAGGGCCGAAAATTTGATCAGCACATGACATTGTATATGTTACAAGCTATGGATGCAACAGTGGACAGGAGAGCATGGACTGGAAGGCAAACCAAGGCCTTCATGCCTGCCTGAATAGAACCGGCATGCACCCTCTAGACCCTTTCGCGTGTAAGAGCGGGCTCTAACCCAACAAAGCCGTCATGATGTTAGCTGTGGGCCACACCCGGTACTTTGTGAAGGCACCTCTGTGTATTTCGACCTGAGCGGGATGGATCGTGTCGTCGAGTGCGCAAGGTCTCGTTTGAAAGGTGGCTGCTGTAGTGAGCTGTACATAAAAGAGGTGTCGGGTGGTTGAAGTCGTGGCCGTGTTGGGGAAGTCTCCCAAATCACGTGTTGTGTAGCTGTCGTCTTGCCTGTGTCTCCTGGCTGCAAACTATACAGACTATCAAGCAGGTCTGCTTTGGGTCTCATTCAGAAGCTGAGATGCGTAGGTCAGGTGGAGCAGCCGGCGAGGACAAGTGAATTGTGAATTTAGGATGCAAGTCGCCTTGCTTCGCAACGAGTAACCTGCCATGCTGATGCTACTTCCAGATGAAAAATTAAAGCTTTCCTTGACTGAACTATTGAAAGCCCCTGGCCGCTGAAAAGAACATGTCCATGCTCAGTCCTTGGTTACCGAACATGTGATGGTAGAGTCGCAGCCCTGCATTCCTACGTCTGGGATGCGTGCGGGATGGCAGGAACGACCGTTGCCTGCACTGCAGGGACGGGATCAGCTCAGCCAAACCCCCAGACTCATCTCAAAACAAGACAACGGCTGCTAAATAGATCGGCTCTACCACAATCAGGCTGACAGTCCCGGTGGATGATACGAGCACGTAACAAAGTGGCAGCGTCCCGACAGAATCTGATGCGCAGCTTGCAGGATTGCATCGCGTCAGAAGAGCGCTGGCCTCTCGCACCTCCTCTCCAGTGAAACCGGAATGCATACCTTGAGGCCAAAAGCTGAAGGGAACTTCCCAATATGGGCGTGCAGGTAACAGAGTTCTAGTGGGAACCGCGCATGGAAAAACACCTGCCCGCAATCCCTATGCAGCCCCAACACTAGCTTCTGCTGAACTGAAGGGCCATTAATACAGTAATTAGGCCCACATAGTACTGTTTAACGTTCGGCACATCCAATTTCAAGCTTGCTTGGAGGGAGCGTTGGAGTTTATTCTTTCACAACTCACTCCCGGCAAGCCAGGCGAGGTTAGCGTCGTCTTGATATTCAGGGTGAAGGGACTGACCTCTCAAAATCTCTCAAACATAGCACCCCAGCTCTGAACACCTGCCGCAAAGCATTTCTACAAGAAGAGATCACATCAGGAGGCAACAAACACCAACAAATCGTCCAAGCCCGCCTTGTAAGGAAGCTCACAGCGCATCTATAAATCAGAACCTATCATACCGCATCATGCTGAAGGACTCTCACACACTCCGGTGCTTCACATCCGCGTCTTCTTGATTGAAAAGCAGAGCCACCGACACATCCTTCTTCAAATTTGCAATACTTGGTAGAGGTTGCTGTGAAGTCTGCTGACCGCGGACACAACATAAGCGCACCCGCAAGTCCTCCCGAGCACACGTTTTTCAGCTAGACGCGCTTGCTGCACAAAGGACAGGTTCTACTCTGCTGTGTGAGCCATCTGTCCACGCAGTCGCAGTGAAATCGGTGCCCACATTTCAGAACCCGAAGCTCGTCTCCTGAGCTCGACAGCACCCAGGAACCCCAATACCACTGAATTTAGGAATATATCTTGACTATGGGCCCTGTTTATGGTACTTGTATAAGCCATAAAATATACCTTAATTCGGGCCCTTTTATGTCATGGTATAAGCCATATTCCTTGCCTTAAGGGGTAACACTATTGGGCTCTGTGGGCCGCTTTAGAATCACTCAGCCTTGGGGAGGCAGACTGGTAGAGCATTCGCAGCCGTCTGGACAAGAACAGAATAAAGGGGCTAAATAATTAGAATAGGGTTTTGGGGCCCAGTATACTATAATTATAATAAGGAACCCCCCTAAAAGTATAGGCCCCTATAGTACTACCTGCTGCACGGTCTTGCGCTGCAAAATCTGTGACGAGAGATGACTAAGGCCCAGTCCGCTCTCGTAGTTTGCCAAGCACACCTGCCAGAGACACGACATTCGGCATCTCAGTTTGGGGCAGTCGAGCACCTTGACAAAAAGCTTTGTAGCCAGCCAGCTGCCTGTATGTGTTTTATCATGACCATGGCAGAGCTCTACTGTTGTTGCTCTTGCTTCTATACACATGTTCTCTGCTTGTAGGTCTTCAGCTATGAACATGATGGTGATCGTCATAGTGGTTGCAACGGGGGCTGTACTGACTGGCAAGTAGAGCGATGTTTGCTGACGAGTTTCTACCGATTTGTCACGTATACATCTGACTCCATCTGACTTGGGGCTCCAAGCTAACAGGAACTCACTGAAGAGTATGGGACTTCTCGGCGGCTGTGGCTTCTGCGGGAATCAAGAGAGGGCCTCATAGAAACTGGCGACACTCGAGCTATATTATCTTGTATTATATTAAATATATTAATTATAATTATATTCAATATTTTAATTATAATTCAATATATATATATATATATATGTATGTATGGCTTTGGTGGGGATGGCATGGACTGCCGGATGAAGCAGCTTCCACAAACAACTCCGGTTACAAGGAGCTTCCTCCAGGTCTTCAGTTCTTTAGGCAGCTAGCGCCACTTCAATGAAAGCGACTTCACGCCAAGTCTGCGGTCAACCACGGCTCTTCGGCCAAAACAAGCCAAAGTTGAATCCTGGACCGAAACGAAGTTTGAAAATGAGTGCTCGGATGACGCCTTGCAGAAACCGAATTTCTCAAGAATAACTTCTAGAACAAAGCCCAGTTGCTGCGCAGCTGATCCCGGAGTCACCTGGCACGACCGGAGTCCCGACCACAACACGCTGAAAACCCACCATGAGTTTCCGAGAGTAGAGAACAGACTATGAACTAACATGGTGTAAGATAGGTATATCACCCCACATCGACCTAGTCTCTGTACGTACAGCGGAAAACCGTGCAAGGTAGCACACGGGGCCTGTATTGTACTCACTATATCGGGGCCATAATTCAGCCATCCCTCCACATTTGTTATTGCAGACAAGCCCGAGCACTAGGTTCCTCAAGGTCCCTCACAGCACGCACTGCCGGTGGGTTCTTTTTGTGCCTCCCTTGGATACGTTTTCTGACAAACTCGGTGCAAGTGCAGAAAGGAAGATTTCTAAGATCTCGCCGCAGCTTTTGCACAAATGTTTGCTTGGAACATGCCAGCACGCTATGGGTTCTTCTCAAGAGGAATGAATTCCCACCGCACTGGGAAGTATGGTTGTGGACGCGCAAAGGAACCCCATCTTCACCCCGAAATCCTAAACCCCCAGGACTTGCCCCATAACCGTACACCCCCAAACCGAGCCTCCTCTGGCTTTCAGAACCTGCAGTGCCAACATCCGAAACAAGCTCAGGATTGGGGTTTTGACGCTCACACTCGGCAATACCAGGCGAGGTCTGCAAACGACAAGTGATTTCCTAGAGTCCCCAGAGGGGCCGTGTATAGGGTTTAGTTTAGGGTTCGAGCAACGTTACGAAGCTCATTCTTATTTGTATGTACGGCAAAGTTATAGGTTTCATGTCTTTTCTGAAGTCTTACCAGTAGCGTTACCGTTATTAGTGTTATATGTGTATGACTGCTGTGTCTTACTATTCTGACAGTGCTGGAGCTGGCAGCAAGGGCAGTCGCCAAACCGTGAACCCAAACAGTCACACTCATGTCAAATATGTAAACAGTCTAGCATAGCATAGGTTTAATTCGGCTGTACCGAAACCTTCGGGGGACCGTGGCGCACTACATCACAACATCGTGGCTGGCCATTGAAAGGCCAAGGAACAGCTTGAACTAGCTCAGCTTTCTCGATGGCCACACCACTTCTTAGCAGCAGCTGCGTTTCCTTGGCATTCAAGGGCATTGTTTGCAAATGAGCCTCACTTCCATTCGAAACGACGGGCTCCTTCCCGAAGCCACACGAACCAAACATCTCCCACTGTTTTCGGCTATATGGGACAATCGCATGAAACAAGTCCCGGCTTCAGCGCCGGGCCCCTCTGCAGCGTGCTACTCTGAAAGAACTGATGCTCTCAAACACTTGTCCAGGCGTCTCTGGTCTGGCTGCCGCCTGCAAATCCCAGATTCATGTCCTCAGTTTTGTCAGCGCATGGCGCAAAAGACCGCCCGTAGCGGCAAAGGAGAAGACCAGATGCACACTGACAGATGTACGAACGGACGAAACACGCAATGACGCAGTCTATAGTCTCTGCACGCACCATCATCAGGCATACATGTGTATGTGCGTGTGTATACACACATGCATACCGTACATACATGTAACACATACATACAGACGTACATACATAAATACATACGTACACATAAATACAACCAAACAGTCCAACAAGATCGCAAAGAAGCGAACGAGGGCCTCTGCTATCGCTAGGCGCTACGTGCCAAGCTGCTTGCGGATCTGGGATGCCAAGCGCAACTCACCAGCACGAACACCATCACAACATTCACTGCTGCTGGTGAGCTGGCCACTACAGACTGCAGACTGCAGAGAAATGGTATCTAGCACGCTGTTCCTGCTTCTGCGTCTATTTAGACTACGACTACGACTAGCACCGCCCTCACTCCCTCCTGTATTTAGGTGGGGCATCGCAAACACTGCCACTACTACTACCACCACTGCTTCTAGCTGCTCCCGATGCGGCTGCCGGGTCACCGTCGACGCAGCAACGACAGCAGCACTGGAAAGCAGAACAACTAATAATTACTAGCATCGCCATGCCATCAGAAAATGCGCATGCACATTTGTCTGCACACATAGTCTTCTGTACACAGAGTACCAGAGAACAGCAAGCAATAGAGGCAAATGCCTCGCAGGTGAAGATGCGCACTGATGCAAGCACTCGTCACTGTAGTTGTTCTTCACTCATCTTGTTTTGTGGCGAAGCGTCGCCGGTACAGTTCAAAACCAGCAACATCACCGGCCCGCCGGTGCTTTAACAACATATTTCCACCGTAGTCGAAAGCTGTCACTGTCACGCTTTTTGGGAACCTTCGGAACTGACCTCTGCCAAGCTGAGGCACTGCTTGACGCTGAAGGCGTCGCAGCTCCTTGTCTGTAGTAGCAGCTTAAGGTGGAGTCGGAAAGGAGTAACAAGAACGGAGCGGCAAGTTGCAGGACAGTTGCAGCACCCTCTGTTCAGCGCGGCGACCACCACCACCAGCACGGATGATTTTGGAAGATTCTTTACAATTACTGATCCCCTGCTCTGCTCAAGTTGTCCTCTCGCGTCGAAGCTTCGCAAACCAAGCCTGAAAACCAAATCATGGCTGCATTTCCGCAGCCGTCTCCTCTTTGAGGGTCGCCACCGACCAACGAGAGAGCTCGTCCTCGCTGACCTCATGATGTTGATGATCAAGCGCTAGAGTTCTGATTTCAAGCAGGAGTTGCACACGGCACCTGGGCTGCAGAGACACATGCACGTAGACGTAGACATGTAAGCCACAAGCCACAATACCTGTCAAGCCTCTATTCATGTCATGCCCAGGTGTACATTACACTTGGCACTGTAGAGCCCGAAAATAGTAGGGCTACCTGATTATGGGGTCCTTTTAATGATGATCCTACTATTAAGGGTACTGTATTAGGGCCCCCTATTTTGGGAAACTCCCATATGTTCCTTCGTAGCGCCGAGGATCGAAGGTCTCCTTCTGCAGCTTCTGTATTTCTGCAGAGCTCACACGAGGTCGTGGACTACGTGCGGTGTTGGTAAACCACCTTGCGGCGGAGTCGATCTTGTGCTTTGCCGGGAAAGGCGATCGATCCGAAACAAAAGCCTTTTCTGGGTGCCTTCGAGAGGATGTTCAGGCTCCACCCGGCTGCATGAGGGGTGGCAGCTCAACAATGCGTGAACTACATGAGTCGAGCTACATCTGGCATGTATGGCTTGTTGTCAGATTTGCCGGAGCTTGGACTACGCTCCCCAGTGTTTGTTACTGCAACCACAGGTACAAAATCCTCGGCGAAGAATATGCAAACCCTGCATACACCCATATACATTCATGCAGGAGAAGGCGCAGTCCACGTTCGGCGAGCCAGTTGATGAAGCGATCCTGGCGTGAGTCCCTCTTCTTGACAGTAATACCGTTCCAAACTGCTGTGGCGCATGATAGGATCAGTCGTGGCAGCTGCGGCAGCTATGTTCGAGTGTTGTCTACATTACTGTTTTGCTTGTCTCCTACTCTCCTCGACGTTTCTGAATGTTGCAGAGCTCAAAGAACCCTAAGTTACCTTTAGTTGCCTCCTAATCCTTCAGGCCGACACCCTGAGTCCCTTGGATGCCCACAACCTCCTGGAAGACAACCACGTTGACAGACTCCGGGTCCCTTTCAACTTCTGACTCTAAACCTATAATATAAGAATGAATTCAACTAGTGTAGGAACCTGGTTAAGAAACCCTGGGTCCTTATGAGGGTTCTTTATATGAATCCTAAAAAATTGGGGGTTATAGGGCCAGGGTTTCTTAATCAAGTTCCTAGATTATTTCGGGATTGAATTTAACGACATTTTTGTCACTCGTGACATACCATAGTCCAAAGCACAATGCCGCAAACTCGAAGCCTGTGAATCCCAGAGCGGCCTCTAGACGGTTTAACCGACGGATGATGCCGCGGACGAGACGGTGCTCGCGCAGATCAGGTCTGTCAGGCATTGCAGCGGGTACATATATAACATTACTCTAGTATGGTATGTACAGAGAGAGATACGCTTGTATACACAAACTAGATGAGATACAAATGGACACGTCTATATACATACATATACATATATATATATATATATATACATATATATATATATATATACACGCAGACATACATTACATTACTGCACATTTCGTTCCATTGCATGAGATTGAATACATAAACATAATTACATACATACATACATACATACATACATATATATATATACATACATACATACATACTTACATACATACATACATACATACATACATGTAGATATATGCACGTACGATGAGTAAGTAAGTACACACATGTGTGTATATATATATATGTATACTTATTCATTTACGCATATGATACACACACACACACCTAATGATCCAGCATCTCGGTTCGCCGACCCCCGCCCCGTCCCATGGTATCCATCCCCCAACCGCCCAGGCACCCCCAGATCCAAACATGCCGAATTCCTGTTACTGCGCGCACTTCACCCCCACAACGGCTAGCTGACACTGTCACGAGGATCCTGTCCCAAATATGCTGAATCTCTGTGACAATGGGCACAGTCAACACACGTCCGACATGAGGGTCCGCCGACTGTTAGGAGCAGCGCGGCCCTGACAGACCCTGTTCGTGTCTGGCACCTACTTGCAACGGTTTCCACGTTGTTGACTTGGAAGTTGTTGAAAGAGCGCCCGCTGACATCATCTGCTAAAGTACGACTGACAGTTGCGAGCGGCATAACTGTCGCAGAATACCTGGCAAATTGCCTCTACAGCGACTCTACAGCTGACGCGCTGCACGGGAAAAGCACATAGAAACATGACAAAAAACCATGCAAGACCGCTGACGACCACATGTTGTATCGTGCAACGGCCAGCTGCCACCTCCAAACCCCTCCAGGTCTGAAACCCTCGAAGCAGAAAGCCATAAAACCCAAAGGTCAAAGAAGTCTCTAGGCGACTGGCTCCCCGAAACCAGAGACTCAGGATATCATGGGGTTTCTTGAACAGTGTATTGGGGGAGGGTTTCATGAGAGTGTTGACAGGGTTTCTTGGAGACTTTCTGTTTATCAGGGAAATTGCGGATCCCGTTAAGTGAGAGTCCCTTAGCTTCCGAAACTTCCATGTTCCGCCTCCAATAGAACAGGGCAACAGCAGCAGTTAGCATCATGCAGAAAACGAGGGTGACAATGGCGCACGAGGTGAAGAGCGTGCTCCTGAGACGGCAAAGGCAAATACCTTCGAGCAAAACCCCTGACTTCCTAACTTACACCCTAAACCGTACGGCTAGGTCTGATTCTATCAAAGGGTTGAATGACAGGCTGCAGGGCCCAGCCGATCTGTTTGAAGTATCTCCGCTGCAATTCAACCCGATCGACTTGGCATGTCGACAATCACAGCTTAAGGGGCGGGGCTGAAGCTACATTTCGAATCCTAGTGCATGAGCTGTTGACGCACTGCCCACATTGGCGAAAATACATAATAAGAATTCCAAAAGGATGGCCGAGATGCCAAAACCCTGGCTGTGTGGCACTTGCCAAGCGTTCCCGGTTCCTCGCCCAGCGATGAGTCAATCGAATGCACTAGCATGCTTGAGAGAACTTGGCATCTTCTGGGGTTGTGTGGTGTTTCCGGTTTAGGGTTCAAGGCTGAGGTTTAGACGGCTTCATCCGAAGGTTGGGAGCCTCCGGCGCTCTAACGAAGCACGCTGCTGCCGGTAGATCCGGTCGAGCTCGATGTCCTTAGCAGTCATTTTGACCAGATCTGCACTCAGTAGAGCGTGCAGCACCCCCAAACCGCTTAATGACAACACAGACACACATGCAGAGGCACACACCCTTCGAAGGAGGCCTCTCAAGATCTTACAGTGATGTCGAACCTGTGCAGTTACTCTTAAGGCTCGGGCTCCCAAAACTGTGTTGGTGGTTTTAAGGCCGCAAATCCCGCTTCAGAGCTTGGCGTTCAGGCGAGGCTTTCTCCACACGGGCTTTGGCCGGGCATTATCCGATAAAATAGTCTGAATTAGAGTAGGGTTCGGCAGGGTATACCCTAGTCTGACCATAGAGGGATGACAAGGGGGATGCTTTAACTAATTGCTTGGATTAGGGGTTTTGGATGTACGGTCAGGTTTAGGATTGTTTGGTCTTTAGGTGCAGTTTCGGCCGGTAAAAAACAACAGAACCATGAGGAAAGCAGCAAGGCTTCTGACCCAAGCGATCCCTGCAACGATTCGGGTGCGGTTCGGAAAGCTGGTACTGAGTAACTTGAAGCGGTGCCTTCGACTAGTACTTTAAGGACTCTCAGGCACCGCCGTAGCTTCTCTTGCAGAAGAAGCTACGGCAGCCAGTGTTCGCAGTCGAACCGGGAACTCTAAACATTCCCGACAAAGCAAACTTGTCTTCCCGAGGCTCTTCGTACGAGGTGTAGTAGCCGTCATCACCGACGTCTCCACTAACGAAGACATCCAAGATGTTGACGTTCGAAAGCAACATCGAGACCAGGAAGATGATGCCCTGGGCACAACGGTTCTGCTCTACACTTTTTCTGCGTAACATAGGGGCCTTAATAACTAGAATAGGGTTTCTGGGTGTATACTCTTGTTAGAATAAGAAACCCCGAAAATAGTATGGGCAATTATTAGGGCCCCTACAGCAGGGCGTCTGGGTCAATGCCGAGTGCAACTTGCTCAATGACCACGAAGATTTGTCTCGCTCGTGGGCCACATTGGCTTTTGCAGGAGGGCAGTCTCCCACTCACCCGACCAGCCGCTTTGGGCGCAGGTATCTCATTAGCTTTCTGCTAGGCCAGGCTCGTTAAAGACACATGCTGGCCCGAGAACCCACAAACAAACTGAGGCCCTGGCGGAAGCTGCAAGGGCTCCGGGGCTTCCCCCGACATAGATGAAAAAGACCATCAGAGCCTTCATCTTGGCTTGGGGTAAAGTGCCTAAAGGTCATGGCTCCCTTTCCCTAACCCTAAACCCTAAACCGTGGCTCGGGAGATGGACACGGGGGGCAGCCCAGCAGTCCCCAACACGGCCCGGATGCACTGCAAACTTTGCAGAAGGAACACGAAGAATTTGGCCGACACCCTGAAGCCACGAAACTCTGGCAATGCAGCCTTGAGCGCGTTCAAAGTTACTGTGAGGCCGCTGAGCTTACACAATTCTACCGACAAATTGCCCCCAAACAGTGCAGAGGCTCTGCCTGAAGATGTCAGGCCGTTACTGCGGAAGATCTGCTGTGCAAAGGCCAGCCTTACCAGGAACTCAAGGCTCAGGGCCCAAGGCTGAGGATTTTTCGGTGCAAACCTCAAGGGATGAAGGGTTTTGCAGTGCCATGTAAGGCTCCGAATCGAAGGCTGATGGAAGGCAAGCCTTGACGGAAACAGACCAAACCGGTCATGACGGATTCCGCTAGCTCTGAGTGAGCCTTTGTTGTTTTACCTTGCCTCAATACCAGCGTGATGGCTGCTAGCAGCTAGCACCAATGCGTGCATCGTGTCAGGACTATAGTCACCTCTAACTCGCACTAGGACGGCCTGCTACCACTACAACTACAACAACGGTAACTACAACTACGACGCCGACGACAAGAACTCACCACCACCACCACCACCACCACCACCACCACCGCCACCGCCACCGCCACCGCCACCGCCACCGCCACCGCCACCGCCACCGCCACGCAGCCATGCCGCCATGCCGCCACGCCGCCACGCCGCCACGCCGCCACACCGCCACACCGCCACACCGCCGCCACCACAACCATCACCACCATCACCACCACCACCTTCTTTCACTCCTCATCAAAACCATCTCCAACATAGTGGGTCTAAGACTGGTTAGCAGCAATGGGAACCTCCAATGGAAAACTGCCAGCAGCCATGTGGTTCGGATTATATGCGACAGGATGTGCTGCGGAATATGAACCCAGGATGTTCTAGGGTGTAGGGTAACAGATGTTTAACTTTGCCGCCTGGAGTACGTAGGTCCTAGGTGAGAGCTCGGAAATGGAGCACTGAACCATCGCCGTCAGTGCCAAGAGGCTGGGTTGAAGGGGCAGCAGTGGGAACTGCGCATCCACTCTGTGCTGTGCAATGTCGCCCCTTTCAGCCGTAAACGGCAGCTGCCAGCGCGGAGGTCACTTGGGTCTGCACGAAAGCTTGCAATACTCGGCAGGCCTGCGAGTGCTGAACTTGCCACTAGTGGCTAGCGTGAACATGACATACCTCTCCCAATAATCACTTCCTCACAAACCTTGCGTACACCCAGCCCGAGCCACTCGGTATACGAACCAAGCACATGGGCCTGAGTTCCCTCAACGCTATGGCTATTAATACTATTGGTTTGTTTACCTAGTGTTCTTATTGTTGCTCCTATTCTGACTAATATTCTTATACGTTATTATTATTATGACTACTATTGTTTATGAATATGACTATTATTATTATTACTATTTTTTGTTATTGGTTATCTTATTTTGCATGAGCCCCATTCATCTGCAGCTGCCCGGCCCCAGAATCTAGCATGTAGAATCCAGAGTGCCGGGCTTGGTTCTGAGCAGGGCTCCGCGGAGCTGCTGGTCGCAATCCTGAGTGTTCTGCGACAGACTTCGAGCCTAGCACGGCTGGAAGATGGGCCTAATATATGCTATAAGTTGTTATCGAGATCAACAAGCTCTGGAGCGGCATCGCCATAGAAATTAACATACAGGCCTTAATAATTAGAATAAGGTTTTGGGATATATATATATATATATGTATATATACATATATATATATATATATATATATATATATATATATATTACATTATAATTTTAGTAAGGAACCCACCCAAAATAGTATTACAACCATAATAAGGAATCCCCAAAACAGTATAGGTATATAATTTTGCTACCCCCCCCTCAAAGATCTATGTTTTTTGCTCTTTACTGTGCTTTTACGGCTTAAACAGTAAACCGAGGTTGACCTGAAACAACAAGCCCTTGAACCTAGCACCCTGACTTGACACACCCAAAGAACCTTGTAAACCTCCACGCGACAAATAGACGCCTGAAACGTTCGCCAGAAAGCCTCCCCGAAACAAAATAAGCAACAGTTAGCCCGAAAGCCCCGTGAAACCTATTCTAAAACTGTCAGCCTGTCAGCCCGAAAGCTTCTAAAACAGTTAGCCCGAACGCCTCCTTGAAACCTAATCTGAAACAGGTAGCCCCAAAGCCATCTTGAAACCTACACCGCCAAATCATTAGCCTTTAACAGACAGCATCCGTGGGGGCTGTCTGTGCAGCAACTTGGGCTGCGCGGTTTATGATTGAAGCAAACGATGCTCATGATGCTTTATGGGGGGGATCAGCCAACTTACAACCTGACGTCCTGCAGCGGAATCCTTGCATTACATTCACACAGACCACAATGTGATGTCTATGAAAAGTTGAAAGAAAACAACTGAAGCGTTAGATAAAAAGGGTGTTTAATTTAGTTAAACTGTACACACCACATGAACGGAAAAATCCATTGACAAGTTACTGCATTAAAGGACAGGGAAAAAGGAGTAACATGACCGTTTGCAATTAGTTAAAGGTAAGGGATACACGCTTTTATTCTGCTAAAGTTTGTCTTGTTTTGCTTGTTTCCGTTACCTTTAATTCCTAGTTGTCTACCTTTCCGAATGCAAGGTTTATAAGCCAAAGAAACTAAAAAGGTAAGAAACAAAAGGAACCAACAGACAAATGAAGTGAATGAAATGAGAGACTTGCAGGCTTCTGTGTTCTCTGTTTTTGTTCTTTTCCCTTCGAACTCGTTCCTGTACGCTTTCATTCAATTGGATTCATTCCGTTCACTTTGTTCGCTCCATTCATTACACTACATTCAGCGACGTGAAGGACGAACGAAGCCCCAAAAACACAATTTAATGCAGTGAAAGGAACAAAACAGCAAAGACATGTGCGTCGTTTTATGCTTCATTTCACTACGTTTAGTTGCGTCGTTTGGCTTAGTTACTGTTTCGTTCGCTTTTTTGGGTGTCTTCAGGTGCTTTATTAAATTCCAATACGGAATACCCAATAACACAAACGGAAGAAGAACAAACCAAGACATAAAGTGAGTAGTTTGAATGCATTTTACTTAGTAGAAAGAACAGAAGCGAAGTGAAATGAATGCCTGCTTTGATGGAGAACTGAATGTTGATTCCATTCCCTTTTGTCTGTCGTTCTTTTATTATGCAGAAACCGAAGCAAGAAGAACGACAACAACAAGAGCACACAGGCAAAGGATACAACATCAGAAGGCAGCGGCGGGTGGGTGTAAGGCGCGTGCTTAGGTTGTTGCTTCGTTTGGCTCAATCCAAGTACGCATGCTTTATCTTTACTTGCATAAACGTGCCAAAGAACAACGACCCACCGCACATTACATTCACTTCATTCTTAATCTCACGGTCACCTCTCCTGTCTTCATGTCACACACTAGAATGAGAAGGTAATAGTGTGAAGCGAACCAAGAGACGCCGTGAATTAATTTCAATGGAACGCTGTGGAAGCGTGATTTAAGTGAAACAAAGCTTCCGTTCGTTCTTCGTTCTGTGCTGCGTGTTTAAAATCAGCTTTGTCATTGTCGTTGTTGCAGTCAACTACATACAAGAACCAGAACTAACTTCACAGACCTCTGCCACTCGTTTCTCAGCGGCTAGCGTGGCAAAAAATTCAACTCAATGAAAAGAAACTTAAACAAAGTGCACGGTATCTTCTTCCATATATTTGGCCTTTTGTGCACGATTTTCCGGTTTCAATTTGATTACTTTGAAGCAAAAAGGCATATGCACATGTAGACTGCCGCAGACGTGCACATGCAGACTGTCACAAGAGCCGTGGAGATAACAAAACCAAGAAAGGCAGAGGACCACATTGAAGTATTGAAACACGTTGAATTTCAAGATTGCGCGGGTCTGCTGGGAGGAATCTTAGATTCAGGGACGGCCATATTGAAATATTGAGGCCATATTGAATTTCAATATGGCGGATCCAAGATCCAAGATCCAAGATTGCACGGGACTCCTGGGAGGAATCTTGGATTCAGGGACGGCCATATTGAAATATTGAAGCCATATTGAATTTCAATATAGCGGATCCAAGATCCGATCCAAGATTCCTCCCCAAGAGCCCTGGGGAATCTTGGATCTTGGATCTTGGATCCGCCATATTGAAACTCAATGTGGCAGGGGGCCATATTGAAATATTGGGCCACATTGGGTTTCAATATGGTCGGTCTTTGCGGTCATGAGGAGTTGATCTGAGATACGCGAGTGGAGGGAAGGGGGGTGCGAGCAATCATGAGGAGTCGATCGTGAGTGGAAGGACGGTCATGAGGAGATGGTAATGAGTGGAAAGAACTGAAAACAGCTTAAATACATAGATCTTTGGGGGGGGGTACCATAATTTTCTAAGCCCCTTTATTAATTACTACATCGCCCATCTCAAGCAGGACTCTTCCTTGTCAAACCATCCTTAAGGACTGAGTACCCTAGCCCAAAAAAGTTAACCTTTTGAGTTATGGTAGAATCGTACAAACCGCAAAGGGTTCAAGGTTAGCTACTCAGCATCCGCTTGCAGACCTGTGTCTTCGATTCGCCGGCAGCCGAATTCGTGTCAGCAAGGAGTGATCTCCGGACATAGCACCCCGAGGGTTAGCGGTTAGATGCGGTTGGTTCTCGGACCTTCTGGACCACGAAGTCTAGCTCCCGACAAACTTGTTTCAGACGGTATCTGCGGTCCTCCAATTCTGAAGCATTGACCTACGAAAGCTGCAAAACCACACGAGAACGGTCACAACAATCGTCATGCCAAACAGAAATTCCTCAACAAGCCACACCCAAATGAGACCAGGACTCAACAACCCAATCTCAAAACCTTAGGCAGCTGCTGTTGGCAAACTCTAACACACTTGACCATTTAAGTCCCGAAGGCCTAGTGAGCAGCGTTGAAAAATCATGCCTGAATCCTAAAGCCCGAAACCCATCTTGAGCTCGCAGCGAGCTTTGCACTCCCAAGTCGGCGAAAGCCCAACTGCTCAGAGAAACGGTTGGCCTGGCTCAAACTTCAGGAATCGCCCAACGTTGGGTTCCCCCATTATGCCTGTTCCTCCACACAGAAAGGGATGGAAGCATGGAGGCTATGGGTGTGGCAAATGCTAGTTTGCTGCCGTGGTCTTGAATCCAAGTCAAGGAGGAGCCGTGCAGAACTGACAAATGTCATGTTCTGCAGACTCTCTCGACGAGGGTAGATGAGGGTCTATATAGGTGTGACTCTGTACTCCTTACGAAGATGCTAAGCAGAAACCCGTTTAGGGAGGAAACGCCTGAAGCCTGCGTCATCGTGCATGTAATTTCGAAAGCTGAGACCCCGGGGACTGTCTTGGTCGCGGACACGGCGGCAACCTCCCGTGAAAAGCGGGCTTGGGCTTAACAGGTGGCATGATACTTGGAATGCAGGTTTTGGGAGTAGTCTATAATATTTATATGTATATATATATATATATGTATCAAAGAGAAACCTCCGGAAAACTATAGGTAACTAGTCAGGCTTCTATGTTTAGATATGTCTTGGACATTGCTTCTGGGCACAAGGGCTGTGGGTTATTGAATTATTCGAGGCTGAACTGTGAATGGCTTGATACTGTAGGATGTTCAAGCACTTTGACAGACGAGGTGATGAATATGCCGATGTCAGGGACGAGCCACTGTTGCCCTGAAACGATCTCGATCTTCAAACGACGCCGCCATTAGCCAGTTCCAGGGGTTTGACATTAATCCGGCTTGGTAAGAACCTGCCGATTAGGTTAAGCACAACCCTAACCCCAAACCCTTTTTTGCATCGGGCCTTTACCACCGCCCTAAACCCCAAACCCAACACGAAAGGCTGCATGACCTGAAGATCACCAAGCCCCTGAGACATCAGCAACCAGCAGCAAAAGGTTTTGGAGGCTCAAGAATTTTTGGTGCGGCTCCAGGGCTCGAGGATTTAGGGGGATTAAAGGGGGGTTTGGGGGGGTTGAGGGGGGTTGAGGGCTGTTAGGGTCCTCTACATCCCAGGCTTCTCTTTTTTCGAACCTTGCAGGTCAAATCTGTAGGCCACAGTGTGCACGGAAGATCAGGCAGCTCAGCCCAGCAGCGTCCAGGCTGCCAAAGCGGCAAGCCTTGGGAGGCCAAGGCAACGAGTTCTATGCTACAGATTGCTACAGTATCTCAGCTTGGTTTTAGGTTCTTGTCGAAAGCCTTTTTCCGTCTGTGGCTGCTTCCGAAATTCCCGTAGGGGAAGGCGGTCCATTTGCCCTAAACCTCAGTCTCCCAGTGCTCGAATATTCCCTGTTGGGTTCGAGTTTAGGGTTGTGCTTCACCCCTACATCACACTTTTGGCGTTCATGGCCACACCTATCCTCGCAGTGTAGATTTGCGGAATTCCGCACGATGTGAAGCCACAAGAATGATGCGAAGCAGCCCGATAAGAAACCCTACCCGATAAGGAACCCTGTGGCAAACCTGAGCCGCATGAGGAACCCCAACCTCAAGAATCATGTCGTCTCCATGTGCCACCGCAGGCACCCAGCGAACCCCCGAGCGGCAGCACCACTATGGGCACCGGTTACAGCCGCAACCATCGGGTCCTTGGGATGGTCTGGCAATGCAGGGGCCTTAAGAACCAGTTAACCAGGAACAGAGTTTTACACTGTGGATGTTTTCAGGGCTCTATGGGATTGTACTACTAACTGTTGAGACCCCTACACTAACCTTAATGACCCTTTTGCATACAGCCTGCAAGTGCCACGAAGCACAACCCTACAACACGGTTTGGGTCGGACAATACGAAAGTTTGAGCCACGGTTAGAACCCCTGCACCCTTCAATAAACCCCAAAAAGCACGCCCCAATCCTAAAGTTGCTTGGTCCCAGCACTAGAACACTGTGCCCCGATCTGTCGATCTTTTCTCAGAGTTCCTGTTAAGGGTACTGTACGAGTAGTAAAGGTTCAGCTCCTGAAAGGAAACGAAGCTCCAGGATGAGTTGGGTCGAGGAGGGCCGTTTTGCTTGTCGAGCTTCAGGTTCAGGGGCTTCAAAGCTCTCGAATCACAAAGACTTTCCGTTTTTTGACATGTTGAGCCTCGGGGTCGCGAGCTTCGAACATTTGCATAACGTAGGGGCCTCAATAATTAGAATAGGGTTTGGGGGTCATAATATACTATAATTGTATAATTAGTAAAAGGAACCACCCAAATAGTATTGGTAAGATTTAGGCCCCTACATTAACGGTTTGGCTTGATGTGGCTAGATGGTTCAAGATTCACGAGCAAAATCTATTCCTGGACATCTGAAGCCAGGCAGTGCAGGGAGAACACCTCCGAAAAAGATCTGCAGCCCTGAGCCCACCCAGGAAGGCCCGGAACTCCGGTTGTGTCGGGGCCTGAATTTAGAATAGGGCTTTAGAGAAATTTATACTATAAATCTATTCATGATCCCCCCAAAATAGTGTAGGCACTTATAAAGGCCTCTACTATAGTCAGCCTTGACGCTCAAACCAGGAAAATAAAATCCCCAGCACGCAAGGTTCCAGGTCCTTTCGCCAAGATGAGATGCAGTTGAAACAAAGCGACGACAATGCATAGGTCTGTCCAAGTGGCAGAAGGCTGGATCAGCGCAAGGCCAAAGACGCCGTGCATGGAAAGAACAGGATGTAATGGTTGCCCTGAGCACTTAGCGTGTGGTACATACTCAGGACGGGCCTCACAGCCCGCCCGCAAAGGGAGGCTTGCAGCTTTCAAGTCTTCTTCCACCACAGAGACTTTTTCAAATCATGTCGCAATGAATAATACAACCATGAACTTTGTGCTTGAGCAGGTTGGGGCCGATCTCAACGCCAAAAAGTTGCAAAGGGGGCTGCAGACGAGAAGCCCTCTGTCAGGATACTGCAGGGCATCGCAAAGACAGTGCTGGCGCCCTGGCTTCAGCAAAAATCTCTGTGAGCTATAGCGCTTGTAATGAGACTTTCAGTTCAATTCAGCCACAAGCCTCAACGAGCCTAGGTGTTGCGACTGAAGCCTTTCGCGCTCCACATGACCCTGAAGCTCTGTCTTCCTCCCTGGAGCCCCAAGACACAGACAACAGGTCTCAAGCTCGACAGTGCGACAGCCAGAAGTCCCTCCACCCTAAACCTTCATGTGATAGTATCGCTTCACCTTTATAGAGGTCTCAAGTATAGCCCCTCATTTGCAAACACCTGCACTTGGAGGTCCTTTCTGCTGGCTGGCGGCCGGGCATCTTCAACTACCATAGTTCGAAAAGAGCCTTGGGGTAAAGCATATATACTGATATGGGCCCCATTCCTCAAGGATATGATTAGTCACTATTACCCCTCTATCCATATCCTAAAGTTTCGCACTCGGAATCCCAATTAGCAGCCTTTACGCGCCGCCAGGTAGCCCCTTGAATCGGTCTTTCCTAGTGGTAGCTTCCATTTGGGCTAGGTAGTTCTAGGGTTTGGCTTAAGGATGTTCAGGCCCCACCCCTAAACTGTAGGACTTTAGGGCTTAATTATCATGTTTCAGGATGCTAGTTTCACGATCATCTGCGCCTCATCCGCCACAAAGACCGTGCCGGAGCCATCGAAGGCCAGGCCCCTGGCCAGGACGAAGCCGTCGTTCAGGGCCGTGGCGTTGCCGCCGCCGTACTTGGAGACTCCGTAGACCTGGGGTTCCGATGGCTTGGGTTCAAGGCGATCTTTGGGCTTAGGTTTTCGGGGTCGTGGGATATAAACTGGCTAAGGAATATTCCTCCTTACAAGCCGACGGGAAGCTTCATAGTGTGATGTTAGCTAATATTCCTTGAAACTCAGATAATCAGATAAAGGAAAAGGGGTCGGCAGAATTTCTTGCACTCGACCACGTTGTTCAAACCCAGGTTCGAACCTGGGTTCGGAACCCAGGTTTGCACCTGGGTTGAACGTCAGGTTCAACCTGGGTTCCAACCTGGGTTCAACCTGGGTTGGAACCTGGGTTGGAACCTGGGTTGGAACCTGGGTTGGAACCTGGGGTTGGAACCTGGGTCGGAAACTGAGTTGGAACTGAGACAAGTTGCCCCTCCACCATCGCTGAAGATGATGGCACTCGTCGTCGCCGCCTCAGACGCTTTAGCGGAAGGCCTTTACACAAGTAATTTGAATTTGGAGGGGTGGCTATTTTGGGAGAGCATATGACTAGGAGGTACTCGGGCGCTACAAGCTCGCAACGACCGATCAGCACGGCAAACGACGCGGCGCCAGGATCTCTACAAGCAGCGTTGTCAGGCTGTTGACTTCAGGCATCTTTGCGCTGGCTGTCTGCCGATGTAGGATGATACATCTGTCTCCAATGCATCGGTTGTAAATTTGCGGAAGTAAGAACTAGTTTATCCCGTCCCTGAATGGTACGGTAGGTTTCAATGCTTTATGTGTGCATGGCTTTTCGGTCCTGGCAGTTCCACAACGCTCTGTGATGCCTCAACATGGACCAAAGCTGACCGAGCGGCAATGCCATACGAGCGCTCTGTTGAGCTGGTGAGCTTACCTTGCTCAAAGGCTTGTGGCGCCCAGGAGGTAGCTTGGCGTAGAGTGCAAGGCTTCTGCTGAGACTGAACTGGGCTAGCTGAATGCCAACTCACGTCAGAAATAGCTGCCCAGATCACACTGCTCACTCGTCACGCTTTTGCTCATCACTCCTGTCCTCCCAGTTGTGCTAGGCCTTCCAACCACCACATCAACGGGGTGAAAGGTTCAGGGCTGCTGCTGTTCTTGCGACTAATCTAAACTTGGGCAACACGGGAGCTTCCGAAAATGGAGGACCCCAATATAGCACCCTAAATAGAAGGATCCTTATTGACAGGACCCCAAAATAAGGTACTCCCTAATTTTCGAAAACTCCCAAATGGCCAAGCCCAGAAGCTCGAGCGCGCTGCGCCCGCCGGGCTCGACTCGGGGTCAGCGAAGCCTGAAAGCCCAGATCCCTTAATAAGGAATATACCTTAGGGTTCCTGAAAGGGATCTACAAGGGGTTCTATCAGGGAATTAAGAAATATACCTTAAATTGTAGTATGACCCTTGATATGACTTAAGGAATATTCCTTAATTAAGAGATATTGGTGATCTACAAGGGGTTCTATCAGGGAATTAAGAAATATACCTTAAATTGTAGTATGACCCTTGATATGACATAAGGAATATTCCTTAATTAAGAGATATTGGTGTCTCTGGGAGCCGCTTCCACTGAGACGGCGTCGGCTTCTTCCTCTGCTTTTGTCCAAAAGACATAGTATGGTACCTAATTAGTAGGATCCTTAGTATAAGGACCCCTAAATAAGGTACCGCTAATTTTCGGAAACTCCAAGATGTGTTGGTAGGGTTGAGGTTTTCGGCGCTCAAACTCGCACAATCCAGGCGATTTTGTGACACTCACTCTCGGACCAGCCTGGCAAGGTCTGCAGAAAAAGGTTCAACGATACACATTAACAACCCCGCCAGGGGATTCACTCCAGGCGATTTAGGGGTTTGTGATTTAGGCACGAGTGGAAGGGTTGCGCAGGACATAAAGCTTCAAATCTTTAGGGCAGCCATCGTAGCATCCAACGGGATAAAAGTCGGCAGTGGCCATGCTAGTGCCTCTGCGTGGCTCCGGAGTTTACCGTTTTGGTGGGGTAGCTGTGCACATTAAGGGTCAAGGGATGCCTGTGATTTAAAAAAACCCGAGGACGCCTGGTCGGGTGGAACTCCCACTTTGCTTTCGATCTAAAGCAGCCTGCCTCTTCATAATGTAGATGGAAGACCTAAAGTATCTCAGAATCCTAGAGCCGACCCCAGCTACAGCCCAGAAGCTGCGAGAGAAGTCCAGCGGTTCTCAAGTGCGCAAGCCGAGAAACACATACCCGACGTACGAATCAGCGGAAAAAGCAAAACTCTGAATGGAGTCATCAGTTGAGCTAGGCATATTACTCCCTGCTCATTCGGCACACGCGACGAACACGTGCCCAACGAAACAATAGAGACTCTCCGATAGTGATAGCGCGTGCAGAATTCTATATCATCAGCCTCAAGTCTGTCGGCATGATTCGCTCGGGTGTCTGAGACTGGTGCAATCACACTTTAGAAGGCACTGCCCGTCCAGCAACTTGACATCTCGCTATCACGCAAGACTGAAACACTTTTGGAAGCGTAGCGGCAGGCGGCGAAGTGCAAACGAAATCGCATTCCAGATCGAAACATCTCAGACATCGATCGGAGCGAATCGTTGCGTATCACCCCACCACTCCAATATGTAAGAATAAATACAGGGTGGTGCGGGCGGGCTGAAAAGCTTGAAAGAATCTCGAGCGGGCAACAGCTGCGGTTGTCTGCTGTTGCCGCTCGTACATGTCACTCCGTGCACACGTGCACTACACGACATCTCGCTATCACGCAAGACTGAAACACTTTTGGAAGCGTAGCGGCAGGCGGCGAAGTGCAAACGAAATCGCATTCCAGATCGAAACATCTCAGACATCGATCGGAGCGAATCGTTGCGTATCACCATAGGTGTGCCGCCTGCACCATTACAGCACACCGGTAGCCCTAAACCTCTCAGAGCCCGTCAGAAGCTCTTCGAAAAGACTGTCCCAATCTCGTTCCAGTTCGATCCAACCTTCGGCTCGAGCGTGGCGAAGGTCACCGCGGCTAACGGAGTCGCTGACGTTGGCTGCCGACGTGACACGTTGCCATGCTGGGCGAAAGGATTTTGCCTCCAAGAAGCGCCATGCATGTTGTAGCAAGCAGTTGATCGACTCGTCCTTGCCAAAGCCTCGAGTGAGAGCGTGGCGTGCGGGTTCGTTGTCCACGAAGAGCATGACGTGTCGGTCGAGCTGGTCCTCCATGGCGAACAGAGGCAAGATCTGAGCCACGATCTCGAGCATGTATATGTATGCACGGCGACTCGTGAATGCTCGCACGAACCAGTACGGTACGCTGCCGTGAGCGAAGTGGGTCTTACCTTGCACGGTCACCACGAAGCCCCATCCGTTGCGGAGTGTCTCCGGGGGTGTTCGTCCCCAGTTGGGAATGTCCTCATCGGAGGGCTTCCAGTCCTTGTCGAAGAGGTTGAAGAACGCGTCGGCGTAGAGGACCGAGTGCGCCTCTTTGTCGAAAGGAAAGACCTTGGGCGTTGCGTGCCGCAGGCTCCAGCGTAGTAGTCCGATCCCGTGGCGAAGCGGTCCATCGAGTCTCCAATCGCGATGATGACGACCAGCGCCTGTGAGTCGAGCTCTGCGAAACAGGGGCCGAAGAGCTGCAGCGTGCGAGCGACCTTGAAGTGACTGACAGTAAAACTGCAGTTTCCCCGCGAGGCTGGCTGCTTCGTGGGGTCGCAAGCGGTCCTGAGTGAGCACGTCCGCGAGCGCCTCGTCGAGCCTCTGTCTCCGCTCATCTGTGCCCTGCACTGTGACTGACTCGTGGGACACAAGAATGTCGACTCCTTGGATGACCTGTCGCGGGGCCGGCGGTTGCTCCTTAGACTGCTTAAAAGAAAAACCCAATGCTTTGCAAAGTCGACGCGAAGCGTCGAAGGACGAGTTGGCGAGCATGGTGACCTCTGCGCTGCCGAAATCATCGACGAAGTGTAGCGCGGGCGTGAAAATGCATGCGCGGCATAACCAACCCATGAGGTCCGCAATTCTGCAATAGGACCACACACTCGCCACTGACCCAAACATTAGAACTGTATGGCGCCAAAGAGTGACTCCTTCGGGCGTCGCGAGAACCACGTAGGTGTGTGACGGGTCGAGCGCTGGGAGCTGTCTGTAGGCCGACTCGTGATCAAGGCCCCATATGAGGATCTCGGCCTGCGGGTCGATCTCCTTGATGGCACGGACCAGCTGCACGTAGGAGTTGACGTCGTGGTACGGCGGGGAGTCCTCTGCTGCGACCGTTGCGTTAGCGAAAGAACGTCTCCAGTCTTCGGCGCGACGTACTTTGGGGCGGCCATCGGACCCGACCTGGTGGACTGCGAACGCGAAGCACGTCGGCTGGTGTTCGCCTGGGCCCTCAAGTAGCTTGCTTGTGTGCTCGTGCGATGCGAGCGGCACTGCACTTTTGGGCCAGTCCGAAGGGCTGGTGAACGGGCCTTCCATGCGCCCGAGTGACACATCGGCTGCTATCTCGTCTGCCATCTGCTTCCAGCAGGGGTCGACGCGGCATCGACGAAGCTTGTCGACGACGTACTGCTTGTTCTTGACCATGAACTCCGCGAGGTCCAGAGGGTTGGCGTAGCGGTCGTCGTTGCGTCGTTTCCAACCAAGTCCTGGAGCAAGGGGTCCTAGAAGTCGAAAACCATGTGTGAGCTCGTCGAAGATGCCGAGGTCCTGCCATCCAAAAAGTTCACAGATTCTGCGGAGCGCGGGCAGCTGCAAGGTGCACACTCCTGTGGTGCTCCTGTAGGCTTTCTGTACGTGCGGGCGGAGGCTCTGGTACCAAGACCTGGTCTCGTCTTCCATGTCCACAACCATCTCTTCGACCTGTTCCACGACTGCGAGGCGTAGTTCTGCCAAGTGGGCACGCATCCGGAACCAAATGCGGATCCACTGTTGCAAACCGGGCTCCATGAGTGCGTCGCGGTGATCCGGATGGGGCATGTGTCGTGACAAGCTCCAGTGCTCCGCGGGGTCCTGCAGGTAGGAGAGGTCGAATGAGTCGTAGTCGCCAGGTCCCGGGCCTAGGAGTGGCGGGCGACTTTGCCACAAACCAGCTGCTATGTCGAGCGCGGTTCCTCCTAGCGGGTTGAGCTCCTTGTCAGCCTTTGCGGGCGTCGCGGCAAACATGGCCATGATGAAGATCAGGCGCGCGGCTCCGGCGTGCCAGCCATTGGCTAGCGCTTTGTGGCGCTCGTGCTCGGAGAGCTTGCTGGTCCAACCTTGTGGCAAGTGATGCCATTGCTCCTTCACCGATGGTGGAGGAATCACGAAGCGGCCTTGACTGTCCGCCATCATTACGCCTGCTTCGTAATGCCAAGGAGCGAATCGTTGTCGATCGGCACGCCATCGTTGATTTGCTTCACTGCTGATCTTGCCCTTACAGCTGCGTGGAGCGGGGCGTCCTTGTGGGTCGTCGGAAGGTGTTGTGAGACACGGGAGCGGCTTGCCCTCCTCGACCAGGCACCTCGGCAAAGAAAGTCCTTCGGTCTTGAAAGCGTGCGGGTCGTCCTTGACGAGGTCGAAGTGCACGCGTGGGATGCCCTGCATAGTTGTCCAACGAATGCGAAGAGGACAATCGGGTCGATGGGCGATTTCCTGCCATGGCACCCTGCACCACCAGACTCTTGGTCGGGATATGGTGCCGAAGTCTGCGGCGTCATGGACCACGGCTGGCGAGTCGAGGGACTTCTCGATCTTGCGCATATCTGCTCTATTCTGTGGGATGACGTTCTCCACCATGATGACGGCGCGGGGTCTTTGCCATCTCTTTTCCAAATCCACCACGAGCTGGGCGAATCGAGCGAACTTGGATCCCTCCGTACCTTGGTGACCAGGCGCATCTGAGCGAATGCGTGAAAAGTCATGACACGGAGGGCCTCCCGCTATGACCACAGTCGCTCGTCCTGCGGGGTCCAGCTCCTGAACCAAGTCGTGCAAAGACTCGGGCGTCTCTTGGTCGAAGTCGCCACGTTGCACCACGTCAGGGAAGTGGTCGTGTAACAGCTTCTTCAGGTTGGGGTCGATCTCCCAAGATGCACCACGCCACTGGAGACCATTGCTGCTGCAGTACTCGTCGCAGATCAAACAAGCGGTGCCGAGGCCGTCGAAGAAGCTGAGCATGACGATGTCGGGCGAGCGATCGCCGTTCTTGATGCGGATGGTCTCGGCCTTGCTGCGGAGCGTCACTGACTGGGGTGGCTTTTGTTTGTCGTCGTCGGGAGATCTTCGGGAGCGGGGCAATGGCGACCTCGAGCGAGCGAAAACTTGACTGTCTTCGCTTAAGTTTGCGGTGGGTCGGGTCCACCCCTGTGGGATGGCCCGTGCTGTCCCTATTCCTGCTGCTGCCATTGCTTGCGGCCGTCGTGCTGCTGTCGCCAATCCGTCTGGCGCCATTGCGATCTGTCGTCGTCTTGTTGGCGACCTTTGCCGTGACCTTGCCAGTGTGGGCGATCTTCATCATGTTGGCGACCGCGGCCTTGGTAGTGGTTCCACTGGCGATCGTATTGAGGTTGGTAGCGATGCTTTCCGCCACCCTTGCCATTCCCTTTGCCCTCCGGGCGCTCCCACCAACGCTGCTGGCCTTTGCCGTTTCGACCCTTGCCTCGACCTCTGCCTCCACGAGGGATGTCATGCCAAGGGGTCTCGGTGTTCCTTGGGGCACGTGCGGGGCGATCTGGCTGAACTTCTGTGCTCATGGCCTCTTGGAGAAGCTGGCTGTCGGCCATGATCTCGTGCGCGATGTCCCTGAAAGGCTGCTTCTTGCGCAGCGCGAGAGCGATGCGCCACGATGTATTCTCCCAGTGAATCTTGAGCTGGTCGATCTTGTTGGGGCGGCTGCGCACCAGCCGCTGCCACCATGAAAAATACTCGTCGATGTCGCTCTCCGGGGCGTACTCGATGAAGATCAGGGCGACGCGAATGGCCTCGAGGCAGTCGAGAATGGCTACCTGGCTCTTCGGCTTCCAAGGCGTCTCGGGTTCGGTCTCGAGCTGAAGGTCGGCGTTCACGACCAAAGTGGTGACCTGCTCCTGTGACCGGGCCCGTTTGCGAGCTGAGCTTAGGGTGTTGGGGAGGAGCGCCGCAGTGAAGTGCCTGTGCTGCACGATCTCTTCCAAGGGGATCGCGTTGTGAGCGAGGTTCTTGGCGTCGTTGAGGAGCTTCGCGATCACGGCCTCGGCTCCTAAGAGAGTCATCTCGGGGAACTTGCGAGGAACTCCATGTATGAGCACGGCTTCATACTTGTGTATCTGTTGCTGCCAGTACCCTGGCGGCAGCTCCTTTGTCTTGGAAGTCGAGGTGGCTGCGGCCGCGGTCGTGGCCGGGGAGCTGCTCGCGGCGTTCGGTGCTGACTTCTCGCGAGCCTTTCGCCAGGCGTGGCGTAGCCTTGCGCGAGCCACTGGCAGCTCGGCGTCACTCACTTCAAACACCTTGCCGTCCTGGAGCTTGAATGGCGAGGCGAGCGGCTGTACCATAGCTTGATCGAACTCCTTCACGTCCTCGCCCATCTCGGCGAAGATCGCGGTGGAGAGGATGCCTTTGGTCGCAACGTAGGCGATCAGGTCGTCTGACGCGCCAGCGTCCAGGAGAAGTGCTCGCAGGCCGGTATCCATGACAACCTGTGCGCGAGAGATGGGGCTATGCTTAAAAGGAAAAACTGCAGCGGGGCGGTGCGAAACTGTAGTCGATGCCTTGTCACGTCTCTTTCAAGGCTCTCGGTCTCTTTTCTCGGGCGAGGCGCAGCGAGGCTGCGGGTTAGATCGCTCAGCTAGAAGAGGAGTCATAGCTGTCAGTGGACTCCGTGTCGGACTGCTGCTGTCCGGCCGCCTTCTTGCGACTCTCTGCCCCTGCCTCGGGGAAGCACTTGAGGCACAGGTTCTGAGAACCATCGTCATGTGCCCGGGTGAAGTTGGAGTACCCGTACGGCCAGCCGCAGCGAGCGCGCCATTTCGCTGGCGGTCGTGAGGACTCCTCGGGGTCCCTCATGTGTGCCTTGCGCTTGCAAACCAGGTCTGGCCTGTCCTGGATCGACTCGAGGCGTGCGGCTATGTCGTCAAGCGATCCGATCATTGCTGCCACGGCCTCTTTGTCCTCTGCGTCTGTCCTTGTTGAGCGAGCTTTCTTCGTCGGTCGAGGCGGAGGCGCTGGCTCAGACTCCTCCAGGTTGTGCACGAGGGTCCAGGGAGGGGAGTCGTGCGCCTTGTCCTTGAGGGCTGCAGGCCCAGGCGGCAAGGTCGGAAGGCCGGCGGCCGCGATGCCGTAGAGGGCGTCCTCGAGTTCGGTGTCCTGGACGTAGCGCTCGATCGCGCGACTCCCCCATCTCCCGAGCAACATGATCGTGCTCACCGGTATCCTCATGCGACACAGGTGTTGGGCGCCCGAGACTCGAAGACAATGTCCCCCGAACCTGTTCACCTCGGGCTCGAGGGGAGCTCCGGCTCTGGTCAGTGGCACGTCGGCCGCGGTGAGAACTGCGTGGATCGCCTCGATCGTCTGTGCCTTCGTCATGGGCTCACCAGTGTCGGCTGCGAAAATAAAATCCTCGGAGTCGGAAGAGCACTGGTCGGCGATGCGGAGCGCCGCGTGATAGGGGCAGATCGTCTCCGGGATGGTGCCGCAGTAGCACGAGTGTCGTCGCTGCACCACTGACCCCACGGTGTCGTTCTTGCTCGCGGACAGGGTGAGGCATACTTGCTTTCTTTCGGAGTCGAGAGTCATGTGCTTGACCCGGAGCGCGGAGAGCTCGATCTCGCGGCAAAGAAACCGAGATCCCAGGACCACCATGGCATGGTGAAAGCGGAGCCTTTCCTCGAGCAGGTCAATGCAGATGTCGAGGGAGTCGAGGCGAAAGGCGTCCTTGGGGGAATTGGTGCCCATGCCTCGCTCAATGGACCTGATGGCGTCGCGTATCGCCAGTTCCACGGGCGGGGGGACAGCTTGGCCCGTGACCTGTATGTGCTCCTTGCGGGCCCGAGAGAAATACTGAGCGGAGCTGCGGTATCCCCCGCTGCGAAAACTCGTGCCGACCTTCTCGATGGTGTCGGCGGTCAGAGGCACGGGGCTGATTCCCCAGGCCGCGCAAATTTTGCACCATGTGACCCAGCGAGCGTCATTCGGGGCCCGCGCGGAGCGGGCGTACACATTGTCCCGAAAGTCTCGCAAGGCGTCCTCCGAGTTGAGCGGGTCGGCGGCTGCCAAGGCCTTGTTCAACATGCCACCAGCCGAGGTTCTCGGAGCAGGCTGGTCGAAGCGCGGTGCGGGTCCGCGGGGCGGGGCGATCCCTTGGCTGGCTTCCATGTGGTCTTTGTACCCCGACATGACCAACATGACCTCGATCTCACCGGCGAGTCGATGGTCGACGTGCTTCGCGCGGAGTGCCGCATCATGTATGCTTTCGAACCCCAGCTCGCTCATCTTGTCGATGGTTTGCGGCGACAATCCGGCCGAAACCGCTGCTTGCATGAAGTCCACGAACGAGTGGTAGTCGAAAGCCGACATGGCGTGGCGTGCGCGCGCGTGCACAGCGTAAGAGCAAAACAACCTGAGCCTTGAAGAGAACGGCTGCGCAGTGCGGGCGTCCAGCTTCTCGTGCATGAAGTGATGTGACCTGACAGGTTTGAGCTGCGGGGCGTCGGGTGGGGGAAAGGGCAAGCACTCAAGACTGTCACTGCGAGCGAAGCGAACCGAACACGAGTCACGACATGAAAGTGCAGACTGCGCATGCCCTCGCAAACAACGTCCCTTGCAAGCACTCGAGGGAGAGAGTCAACGCGAGCGGAGACCTAATGCAAGAGAGGAGGCACTCCTGTCAGCTGGCTTCGGAAGAGAAGAGAGTCAGAGAAAGGAAAGACCTAATGCAAGAGGGGAGGAGCAGCACTCACTCACTCCTGTGGTTCGGGCGGGGGGAGCGGGCTCATCGCAGAAGCTCGGACCCCTTCTTTTTGCGGCGCGGGCGGCGCAGGGGGTTGCGAGGCGAGGCGGTGATTGCTGTGTGACCGCCGGTCGCCATGGAAGAATCAGAAGGCCCGCTCTTCAGCGCCTTCCTGCGGAGCGAGCGCGCTCGCATGGACCGCAAAAATGATTGCCGTGTGCGGTCCCAGATCGCGTTCGGATGATGGGACGAAAGCACCGGCCCTGACAAACTGGCGTGCGGTCGGCCTTGCGCGTCTCGCAGCCCAGGTTACAGTAGCCCTCCACGCGGTGGTCGGCGTATTTGCCGGGTGGAGGCTGTGCTGGGACGCCCGGCGGCAAGTTCCAAACGACGTTGGTCTCGCCCGTCAGCAAGTCGCATGGCTCAGGCCACCCTTCCCAAGCGCGCAGCCGCTCTTCACGATCGCGGCGGCGAGCGATGCGAGCCTGGTCTCGGGACACCTCGGCGGGCGAAGGAAAGGACGCCTTCGCCACCGGCGGGTCGGGCACCGGAGTCGGCTGACTCGGTCCGGGCGCCCCATCGTCCTCGTCGGTGTCCTCCGCTGTGGCGTTGGCCCCTGTTGCTGTCGCGGCTCCTGCCGTGGAGGGCGGGTCGGGCTGAGCGGGCGACACGCACAGCAGCCTGCGTGAGATGACCCTGGGCTGGTCATCGTCATCATCCTGGTCGTCCCCGTCGTCCTGGCCTCCGTCGTCGTCCTGCTCCACCGGGTCCTCGGGCGTGGCGTCCTCGACGTCAGAGGTGGATACTGGCTGCGAGGCAGCCGCCGTAGCCTGCAGGAAGTCCTCAAGGTCGGGCGCCAGCTCATCGAAGAAAACTTCCGGCGGTGGTGAGCTGGGCGGCGGCAAAGGCGGAGCGGGCGAAGGCGAGGCCGAAGGTGGTGGTGCCATAAGTTCCAAGTCTTGTGGCACTGTGTCCACGTACGGCTGGGTGAAGACTGCCGCCAAGGTGCTGTCGTATTCGCTGGGTCGTTGCGGCGGGCGCTTCTGCTGGACCACAGCCTTGGCCGGCGTCGCGATCGGAGCTGCGGAGGCAGCCTTTGCTTTGGCCGGCGAGGCGGGCGGGTCCTGGGTAGTCGCCTTCTTGGGCGTTGTCATAGCCGGGACGCCCTTGGTTCCGCTGGAGGCCTTCGTCTTCGGCTGCTCCGTCCCCGTCGGCTGCTTCGGTGGTGACGTCGAAGAGCTCGGTGGCGGGCTGTTGCTCGACGGCTTGGCGGGCATGGCCTTGAGCGGAGGGCTCTGGGCCTTACCCATGCTCTTGAGCAGCGGTCCGGGCATCGGCGAAGGCGTAGTCCCCTGCATCAGCATTTGCTGCTGGGCCAACTCGAGCGTGCGGTCGCGAGCCGAGATCCTGGCCGCGTAGTGGGCATCAGTGCCCATGAGCACATTGTGCCCGATGCCGAGCACTCGGCGGAGCTGCACCGAACCCAAGCTCCGGAGCAGAACACGCAAGTCGTCGTCGTCCAGGAGAGGAAAGGTCTCAAAGACCGCCATAGCGTTGCGGAACTGCTCCACTGTTGTGGCTGGTGCAGCGGCACCATCAGCCGCGGCCGCACTTGTAGTCGGGGGACTCGAGGACATTGCGGCGCGAGCGAGCGGCTATCCTGAAAAGCTTGAAAGAATCTCGAGCGGGCAACAGCTGCGGTTGTCTGCTGTTGCCGCTCGTACATGTCACTCCGTGCACACGTGCACTACACAACATTATCTGAACTATCCGACCTCGTCATCATCACGGTAGCACAGCAGAAACAAATTTTGCAGTCGTCCACCCAATGACAGGCGAAAGCGCGACTGGAAAGAACGTGACCTGCAAACAACGAACCCATCACCGTCACTCATCATCGTCCTCAATGTCAGCACTTTGAAGAGCATTTAATGACTGTCGACGGCCTTATGGAGTTGTTCACTAGGCGATAATTCAGTTACCAGCAAAAGCACACTACTTACTGCGGCGACCACCACCACCACCACTACCACCACCACCACTATTAAACATGATCACCAGTCGCATCGCATGCCAGCAGCATATTGCCCGCAGATTCCAAGTTCGTCCTACAGCCCAGCTCCGCCCCGGCGCCTGTGGCCACAGCACCCTTTTCGAAACCGTTGTTCTCGTTGGACCAATACACCTGCCACAAAATCAAAAGCTGTCTGGACGGAGCAAGTCCACCAGCTACCGGCTACCACTGTCAAAGTATAAAGGTCAGGAGAAGCCTACTTAGAGGATCATGGGACTTAGTAAGTAGGTTATAATGGCGTTTATAAGTCCCCTAAGTGGGGTTATCCTAATTATATGCTACTTATAACCTTACTTACTAAGTCCCATGAGCCTTCAAGTACCAGTTTTCTAGCAATGTAGATCCACTAGCCGATTCCGCCCTCAGGCCGAGGGCAATTTCAGCTCGGGCACGACTGTGAAGCTGGAAATCCTGCCCCAATGACGTGACCACATCTATGTAAGGATCTGAATGAACTTGAGGGTTTCTCTCTTAAAGGGGCCTTCGGCATTCGAATCTCAAGTATAGCATCAACACAGCCTGCACAGTGTCAGACACCACGCCACCAGGAGTGGCCACATGTGGGCTCTCGGAGGCCTCTCGGGTCACTTTTCGGGTTTAGGGCTTGGGGTGCTTCTGGGGGAAACCTTTACCTCCAATCCCTCAGCGGTTTTGCGAGGGGCTCGGGTTAGTCTTCGAAGCTTTGGCTTGTGGAGCTCGTGATATGATTCACAACTCGGGGCTCACGGAAGCAGGCGCCAAGGATCACTACAACCGGCACCCTCAGTTGGTGCAGTAGGGGCCTGTTGCCGGAGAGGGGTTTTAAGAAGTAGCAAGTTAATCGGGTCCCTTCAACCTTTCCTCTGAAAAGATACGGTGAAGCCAGATCGACAATCGGACAAATGTTTGGGCATCATCGACATCACTGGCAAGGCAGACAACCTGCAATGCGACCAGACGAATAGCGAGCGAAAAACCTCATGGCAGAGCGAATGAAGCGACTATCCTACACCCGGAAGCCCTCTGCGCCTGAACCCGGAACCGTCAAGCTTGAATACCAAACCGTCCTAAGCGCGCTAAACTTTATAATCCCTTTTTTGACCACAAAGGAACGACCTTCCAAGGAGTCGCCTCTGTTTTTTTCGAGCCACGGTTCTGCGCTCTCTTCCAGCACGCGGCAGAAGAATGGAAAATCAGCTCAGGGCTCAGCCGCATCCAGGCAAAATGGGTTCAGGTTTCAGGGCTTAGGGTTTAAGGGGCTCAGGGTTTAGGGCGGTTTTAGGGCTTAGGGTTTAAGGCTTAAGGGGCCCAGGGTTTAGGGCTTAGGGGGCTTAAGGCTTAGGGATCTTTGCGCCCCTGTGGGGTTGAAAGCTCGGTGTTCAGGGCTCGTCGGGCGTAGGAGGCTAGTCCTGCACCTTGGTGTTGGGTCCGGCATCCGTGACATGGCCCTAGGATAGTGTAGGGTTTAGGGGTAAAAACCGATGATTGGCTTTCATAGACACAAGTTCTTCGCATACTCACAGCGAGGCTGAAGACTGCAGCGAGCGCAGCTCACGATCTGTAGCCTCGTGCAGCGCGCACTGAGCACGCTTCAGAGCCATCGCTTCGCAAAGGCTTAGCCTACATGTGCCGAGCAGGGTAGTCTCTGCCTGCTGTATGTTCTGATCAACACTGGAATAAGTAGAACAGAATAGGGTTTTGGGGTATATTATGCTATAATTATAATAAGGATCCCCCAAGATAGGATAGGTAGCTAAAATTACAAGCGGGGTGCTGGAACTTCGGCAGTCCAACAAACAGCCTCAGTCGGCAGAAATATGTCAAAGCTGCGCGCACATGCGCGGATGGCAGACAAAGTGCCACATGTTGTATGGGTCCAAAGGCGAATTGACAGCAATTTCCTGCTTGGAACTACTCTAGACTCGCAGTGCTCGGTCTCAACCGGACAGTCCCAGGACATTCTTGAACACTGCCGTGCCGATCTCGACGCCCAGCTTTGCCTTGATGTTGGCCTTGGGCTCCTGCGAGAAAGCGACGTAGAAAGTTATTGCGGCTTAGGGTTTTGGGCTCTTGTTCAAATGCTGACCTGAATACACAGCTGAATGCGATTCCGGGCTCTTTTGACCAGACTACCCAGAGGCTCCATAGTAATCACCTCACCCGAACCGGAATTTCGCGGTTTCGGGCCCCACATTCAATTTAAAAGGGACAACATTAGGGGGGGGGGGTGGCAGATCTGTATGTGTTTTAATTGAAGGAAAACTACCGTAGTACTAAAGACACCAGAGCTTTAGGGTTTAAGGGTTTAGGGCTCAGGGCTTTATAGAGCCAAAGATTACAGCAGTACTGAAGACACCAGAGCTTTAGGGTTTAAGGGTTTAGGGCTCAGGGCTAAAGCTTTAGGGCTAAGGGCTTTAGGGCTAAGGGCTTTAGGGCTTAAAGTTTAGGGCTCAGGCCTTTAGGCTTTGGGGCTCGAGGTTGAGGGCTTAGGGCTTTAGTAGGGCCTCAGGGCTCCAGGCTTAGGATAGCTAGCAGCTAGGAGTCCGCGTACGTGGATGCACCGAAACCCCCCCTAATCTAAAAACTAAACCTCCGAAATCCAGTTTTTATTATATTAGGGGGGGGCCCTTTAATATTAGGGGGAAACGATTAACTCTTTTTAGGGATTACTTTATAAGATCTTAAATATAAACCCCACAAAGGAACTACTATGGAGCCTTAGGGTAATTCTGTGCCCCTGTCTTGAAGACTCGGGCTCGACTCCTGCTTGGGCTGGACAATCGTCTGTGCCCACGGCTTAGGGTTTAGGGTTTTAGGATTTAGGGCTTCAGGGTTTTAGGGTTTAGGGTTTTAGGGTTTAGGGCTTTAGGGTTTGGGGCTTTCGGCGCTCACACTCGGACAGTTTAGGGCTTGGGGCTTCTTGTTCCCTCTCGCATTGCTTGGAAGTCTATGCCCGCTCGCGTTTGGGACTTTAGGGTTTAGGGCTTTAGGGTTTTAGGGTTTAGGGTTTTAGGGTTTAGGGCTGGTTGCAGGCAACGAAGCATTGGCTCTTGCCGCCGAAACAACAAAACAAGCAGCGATTGCAGTGGCAGTCGACTATGTCGTCGTCGTAGGTGGACGCAGCATCACCCGAGGGGGCTCGTAGCTGCAGCAGCAGCTTATTCTAGTTGATTCTGCTGTTGATGCCTCCTCCTCCTCTTTGCAATCATAATGGTGATGATAGTGGGTAGTGGGCAGTGGCGGCAGCAGCAGCAGCATGCATCCCCATAGCGGTGGTGCTAGTCATAATATTTATGGTGTCGCAAATAACCTGGTGGGACGATATGCATTCGAGAGAATCACGGCCGCGCTGAAGCTCCTCCCACCAGCCGCCCTTCTGCATGAGCTCGCAAGCAGCCAAGAGCCGGTCCAGCAAACGGTCGAAGTCCGCCTCGCAGAGACGGCACTCATCGAAATAGTAACCGATGATATATACTGACATAAGTAGACTCTACTTTGTAGTAAAAGCCAAACCCTGGATGCGTGAAGGGAGGTGGTCAGGGCTGGGGGGAGGTTCGCTTGGAGGGCCTCAGAAGCTTCCGGATTCGGCAGCTGGCATTGAAGGATAATACTATAATGCTATACTATACATCTATACTACTATACTACTATACTACTATACGACTGTAAGCAGATTCAGGAGTCTTTCCGTCCGGGCTCGCAAACCCCGACAGAGAGCCGAAGTCAAACAGGCCATCCATTCAGCAGTCCTGAAAGCCCCGTCGAGATCCACCGCCCTTCAAGCAGTGAGCAGAGGTCTAAACGTTCCACGACCTCAAAAACAGGCACTGAGGCACTTACGTGCCCCATTGACCTCACTCTGCATCCTCATCCCAATGGGTCATTCGGTTTTTTTGGAATCTGGATTGTTCTGACAATGAATTTCCTGCCTGAACCCTGAATCATGGGTATCGCCCACACCCTGTAACAGTCTATATTCGTGAAGTAGTGGCCAGATTGAAGGCTATGTCTGAGAACCCTAAACCCTAAACCCGAGGACCGGCCTTCTTCCACTCAAGGGAGAAGAGTAGACGACCGGTGCCCACCCAGCTCAGGTTAACCCCTGCATCCTTGAGGAAGTACCTGCAGGCAGCGGACGACTACTTTCGCCTGCGGACTACAGGAGTTGCTACTTGATGTATCATATCGTATTCTGCTAAAATTTTGCACGGTAGAATCTCAGTAGAAATCCAACACAGAGGGATGCAGCTGATGGGCTGCTTGCTTGAGTGAGGCCTTCTCGGGTTAAGTCTTGTTCAATCCAGCCTACCCCAAAAAAGGGGGCACAGAGTAGTCTCTGGTCCAACCATGAGTAGCCTAAGGCTCCCTTTTGGGGTTCATATGAAGAATCCTATAAGGTAATCCCTAAAAGGAACTACTATGGAGCCTCTGGGTATCCTCAATGCTGAGCTCTTTCCGCGTGCTTCTTCGGTCCTAGGTTTTGAGGCTTTCAATCTTCAGGTTCAGGGTGTTGCGTTTAGGGTTTAGGGTTTACGCTCTCGCAACTAGGGGTTCTGAAATTCAACCCCTTTTTGCAAATGGCCTGCTGCGACACCGCCAGGACGAACAACCCTGAATCCTTTAGCCCTCAACTTACCCCGCATATTCACGAAACGGTCATGTCACGACCAGCCCCAGAGCACAACACAAATCACAAGACCGAAACCCCCTGCGCACTGGAAAATCCAGTGGTAGCGGCCCGGCTTCGTGTAAAGGATGGACCACACCTCAGTCACGGCTTAAGCGTTCCCTGAAAAGGAACCCTATGATAGCAGTGCCCCTAAAGGGACCGTGTTATAAAGCGGGGTGTTACAAGGTGACTCTGGAAGTCCCTGGACTCATGAGGTTCAACAGAAAGAACAGGATAATGTAGGAGCCTGATTAAGAAAACCCGGGGCCTATAACCCAAAAAATAGTAGGGATTCATGTACTGGGCCCAAGGTCTCTTAATCAGGTTCCTACATTAGGCCTGCGGAACACTTTGGGTTCTTAGTCGAACGCTAGCCTGCTACCATGGTGGTGACCACACTCGTGACCCGCGAACCGCATCGCCACAGTCGGCACTCCGAACCCAATAACTCAACAAGGCGACAGGAACATCATGTCGGGAACGAGCATGCAAGCACACTTCCAAGCTGCGGTGCGACTGACTTGCTTTCGAATCCCCACTCCGCGCATCCTCTACCGAAACTGACTAAAGCCACAAAATGCATCAACACACACACACAGATGAAAATCCGCCTAAGTGCAGAAAACCAGTTGGTGAGCTGGACCGGGTATCCCTTCTCCTCGAACTTTTTGTTCGCAGCCTGCTCGACATTTCAACATGTCCTACTGCTCGGTTCTTTGACTTGCCTTGAGCTTCGGTGCAGGAACTGCGTCGCACAACTCCAATGTACGCACGACTCTTGCACTTCTGCGGCCTTGATGAAAGCATCGATGTTGGCATGCATCTCGTCATAGGACCTCAGCGGTTTGCTTGTCTTCAACTACTACGGTACCTGTAGTCTCCGCCAGCCTCGGCCCAGAAGGTTCATCCCCGCACCCACAATTCCACGAACCCGACCCAGAACCGAAGCAAAATGTGGGTTTCCGAAAATAGGGGACCGTGATACAGTATCCTAATTAGGATCCTGATCATAGGGACCCCGAAATATGGCACCCCTAATTTTCGGAAACTCCCAAATGGCAATATCCATGAAGTGTTGGCAAGGTGAGCCCAGGAACTTCACGGTAGCCGGCTCCTCCAGCCACTTCAGGAAGGCATTCATGCAGGCCATCACGAAGGGGTGGCCTGCGAAAGTTCCGATGACGTAGTTGATCCGTGCTGCCTGGGCAGTCTTGGGCCCCTTGCAGTCCCTGATGGTCATACCTTGAGTACTGCCCCCATACAGTAAGAGTTTATAATAGGGCTACTATTAAGGTCCTAATATATCTATACTATGAAAATTATTCAACTATTGCTGAGTGGGGGCCGTGCCCAAGTCATACCACATCAACAAGAGCGATCGGATGTCAGTGGCCATGTACTTGTCTCCCTGCTACGCCGAAGACCCATGAAGTCGGTTTGTTTTCTATACCTGAATGAACACTTACTTACAACAAGCTCATGCTTCCAGGTGAAGGACGATCTTTCAACTACGATCCTGTTGAAAAGCCATTCGCGTTCGGTGGACGGGGATCCACGTCAGAATGCTAAGCCACATGGTCGGATCAGGAAGGAGAGTAATAACTGCAACTCTGGGATTAGACGTCACCCTCAAACCCAACCCTTAAAAGCTGTTATGCCGGCAAGATTCAACAACATCTGCAGCCTGACTGTTAGCCTTTAGACTTTCCAACTGGGGACGCAGCTTATTCCACGTCGCGCTTTAAACGTTCCAACAATCTTCCCTGAACCCGCCTTCTTCGCGTCTCCACGGGCCATGAGCTCCTTGGGACCGCACACCACGCCAATAGGAAGCCCGCCACCCAGGGTCCTAGGCACTCCAGGCTCCACGACTTGAGGGGAACCACAACAGAGTTTCCGACAATCGGGGTACCCTGTTTTTTGGGTCCTTTTCCTCAGGATCCTACTATTTCGGTGCTCGCACTCGGACAATCCAAGCGAGGCATGTGGTTCTATTTAGGGTACTATATTCGGGTCCCCTAGGTTCGGAAACTCCCATATCTGACAGTTTCAGAATGAAACAAGCTAAATCAAGGACATAGGTGCCGATCATTCAGGATCTTGCTGCTGAGAACAGTAACGCCCTGGAAGCTACAGTATTCCTATGAGTAAGCTATCGCGCTTGTGCGGTGCCAGGGGAAACTACAAGTTTGCGGCAACGAGGATCAGTGCCTTCGGTTACTGGTTACCCTTGGGCCCCATAGTAGTTCCTTTCTGAGATTACCTTATAGGGTTCTATATATGAACCCCAAAAAGGAACTACTATGGGGCCCATGGGTAGCAGTACTACCGTTGTGTTACGTTCTCTTCTTTACAGTGGGCACGTATGAACCTTGCAGGGACCGATCAGACGTTTTTCCTGACGACACCAACTCAATCTGCTTCATATCCTGGCAAAAAAGGTGCTACGAATCTGAGCCTCCCTGAAGCCTGCATGGTTCAAAAACCTACAAGTCTACGACACTGCAACACCCCTGACCTAACCTCGAGCAGATTCTTACGCAGCGCTGGTGCTGTATGTACTTCTGCCGCTGCTGCTGTTGCTGCTGTTGCTGCTGCTGCTGTTGCCGGACCTGAAACTGGTCCCAGCCAGGGCGGACAAGCGGCTTCCCGTAGCAAACGATGTCAGCCTGCCGCTTGGCACTACGGCTTTGGAAAAGCCGGAGGTTTCACTCCAGGATTGCTTTGACTCTCGAACTCTCTCAATTCCGACGGCCTCGGACCGAACAAAAGCAAAGAAAGTAAAGCGGGAGCTCATTCATAAGACTCAGAAACTCATGCCCATCTACCATGACGCACAAAGGGCTTGGATATCAAGCACGAAAGCATGGCGAAGTCAAATCCTGTCTCAAAACCGAACTCCGCCACGTGCTTTAAATACGCCTAGTGATATCGTAGCTGCTGCTTTCCGTTCCGTGCTGTTCTCCATGCTCCGGTGTGGCATCGGCCACAGTGATGTACAGTAGCCTGGGCTAAAGACCTGGAACGTAAGGCTCAACACATCCTCGGCATACCGAGAACAAGAGCAACCAAAGGCATCACGACAACCACGGCCGTGCAAAGCAAGGAACGAGCGCGTCGTAGCAAATGACAGCAGATCGCGTTCACCCCAAGGGACCACGCGAGCACGCGAGCAAGGAACTCCGCTAATTACCAAGAATGTCTTAAGGCCCGCGCGAACGCTCAGAGCCCACGAGGGTTCAAGATTTCGGTTCTACGCAACTCGAACCCTTATAAACACATGTTCAGAAATGTGGTATACACACATATATATATATACATACATGTATACACACACACTGAAATACACATATGAATACATGTGATATTGTGTTGTATTTGGATATACGCATACATGTATACGTACATACATACATATCCAAGCACCGACAGCCATCTATTTGGAAGCGTGGCAGATGGCGCGACGGGTGCAAGCTCCCAGGCACACGAACGTTCGAACAAGATGTTCTGGTGTACTAAATTACAACATGAAGCTTTGTCAAACAAAAGAAAAAGAACCAAATACAGTAGAATAACACAAAACTGAATTCTGGACTCTCTTCGCTTCCTTGCTACTCTCATGTACCAACGAACTGAGCTGGAAATCGAACACTCTTCCAAGCACACCAAACAGAAAGCATGGTAACAACTTTCATAACAATCCCATGCAGAATCGTGGCCGTATCAAGCTGGTGCAATGGCAGAAGGAATAGCAGCATTAGTCATTAGAATAATCTACACGCCAAACCCAAAACAATAAAGCCTAACCCTAAATCCTAAACTCTTGGGAGGTGGAAATCTGTCTTTTCCGTCCTTCACGTCATAGGCCCCCTGTGCTCCACGAGGATGAAGACGAAAGCCCGTGTAAACCTGAAGGGTTTTAGCTTTATTTCTTCCACGCTCTCGGACAAGCCAAACGAGGTCTTTCGTACGGGTGCGTGCTAGCTGACGGTGAGGTTTTTTGGGTTTAGAGGTTCCGGGGCATAGGGCTTAGGGTGTAAGCCTGAAGGGTTTGTGGGTTAGGGCGTACGCTTGCAACTCAGAAATTGCAACGGCGACAGGGCCTCATCGAAGATAAGGCAAACGCCTGCTTTGGTGCAGGTCTCCTTCAACTTGTGGAGCCACTCTTTGTATCCTGCATGGGCTCTTTCTGAGGCGTGCGACTGGGACGGGGCCTCTCAGGTTTATGCTTGGGCCGTATACCTGATCACAAAATTTCATCCAGAAACGAAGGGCTGAATTTTTTTTGGGTGCCTTAAGAATCTAGGGTTCCTGAGTAGCCCCTTAATAAGGGTACCTTTTTTTTACTATTGGTTATGACAACGACCGAACTCTGCAAAACATCGTCACGGATCAACTTGGAGTCTAAGGCTCAGCCTCGAGACTCTGATATGCCGACATTTATCAGGAGACAATTGTCTGTAATGATGCCTTCGATAAAGCTGTCAATAAATTATCGTGGGTGCATAGCTGCATGACTATGTATGTACATATGTACATGTGTGTATGTATGTATATATATATATATATATATACACGTATATATATATATGTAGATGTTAAGCGCAGACAAGAAGACATATAGACTTGCATAATTGCTGCTTGTGCAACCGTACATGCAGCGAACATCATTCAGGAACAAAAAAGTCGGGAAAGGCCTGGCGTAGGACCCACTTTGCGGTTGTTGGTGGACAAGACCTCGGCACAAAGCATCAAACAACAATGCCCTTGCTAGCGCAATGTGTGTAGGCATTATGTATATAATATAATATAATATAATATAATATAATATAATAGAATATACAAAAACATAACATAATATAATATAATATAATATAATATTATATAATATAATATTATATAAAATATAATATAATATGATATAATATAGTATAAAATAACATAATATGATATAATATAATATAATATAATATAATATAATATAATATTATAAAATAAAATAAAATATGATATAATATGATATAATATAATATAATATAATATGATATAATATGATATAACATAATATAATGTATTATAATATAATATGATATAATATAACATAATATGAGATGATATAATATAATATAATATAATATGATATAATATAATATAGTATAATATAATATAATAGAATATAATATGTATGTGTATATATATATATATATATACATACACATATCTCACGTAAGCGTTACTGTCCCGAACGACAACGAACATCCAAAAGCAAAGGCTCTTCGTGTACAGCGCAGCCAAGAGACAGCATCGCCAGGTGGAGACTGGTTGAGATGGAAGCATTGAAGGGGATTCACCAGGACCGCGGCGATCTCGCTGCTACGAAGTTGAATCACCTGCCGCATGCTGACACATGTTAGATCGCGCGGGTGACGGTGGAGCCAAGGTCACCGCATCGACTGGTCCTTCTAGTGCAGTAGTCATTGCCACTATAATTATATCCTTTCAAATCCTCACAAGGCTCTGCGTGGCTGTAGTTATGCTGCAAAGTCCAAGCCTGCAAGGACAGGTTGTTCATATCCTTCAAGCAAAGCACGTCCTGTGGCAACCGCTCCTGAGTCTTGCGCGTGGTGCTTGTAAGCAAACCCTGTCTAGTTGGTGGAGCTCTCCACCTGGTGGAGAGTCTCGCGTGTCGGGAACATGGCCCAAACCCTTCATGCTATTGCATGTTCAACTGTAGGCCAAGCAAGTGATGTTCCTCGCGTGTCGCTTTAGCTTTGAAAGGGACGCGCTTGGTGGCGAGAGCACCTGACAGTTACTGTCATTTGGCCGTCGCGTTCCAATTGTGGTGCGGTGGTGGCGGTGGTCTTGCTGCTCCTAATTGGTATCTGTGGGTGTAGTGTAGTAGCAGTAGCAACTGCATAGCAGTAGCAGTTGCACTGGCAGTAGCAAGAGCAGTAGCAGTAGTAGTAGTAGTCGTCGTCGTCGTAGTAGTAGTAGTAGTCGTCGTAGTCGTAGTAGTAGTAGTAGTAGTAGTAGTAGTAGTAGTAGTAGTAGTAGTAGTAGTAGTAGTAGTAGTAGTAGTAGTGGCAGCAAAGAATCTAAAGAACCCACCAGAAGGGCCCTGAACTTGAATTTTAAGAAATCCCTTTTCCAAATCCCAGAGCTGGCCAAACGAAAATGCCAACTTCCCCATAAACTGGCTCAGGCTCATTGCCGGCCACGGGTTGCATTCCGTCCCACCAGCCATGGTAAGCACCGCCGAAGGTTACGACCAGTGGCTTCCTGATGTGACCAGGGAGGCAGGAGGTGTGCTGTGTGACTTTTGGCTGAGGGCTTCGGAAGCCGTCACAAAGCGGAGGCACTCCTTGCTTTCAATTCGCGAACATGTCTCATGCGGACCAGTTTATGCAATATGGCTGAACATGGAGGCCCCTAAGGAATTTGCAGAAGCGACTCACAAAGCAAGTGCGGTCAGGATTCTTGGTGTTGAAGCGCGCCACACGCACGGCGCACATCACTGCCTGCTCAACTAAAGGGAACTCCAGAAAGTTGGAATATGGATTACTGGTAGGATCCCCGATAAATTACCTTAAAGGGGTTACGATAATGATATTCCAACTTTCTGGCTTCTACTGTAAGTCGAAAGAAACTGCCAAACGAGGCCTTCGGCCGCTCCGCGGCCCCGCCTACAGTTGAAGCCCAAAAGTTGGAAACCCAATAGCCTCATTCCTTAAGAGTGATGTAGCGGGAATCCCAGCACTATTTGGCCTCAATCCGGTTTCCACCATTTTGGGGTTTACTGTAATGACCAATTTCCAAGATAAACAGGGATGCTTCCTCAGCGACTGAGTATCCCACATTGAGCGCCGCGCCCAAGTCTCTTAACCCTACACCGCCTGGCAACCCGGGCGAGTGCTCGGAACCTGACTACTGGAAAGTCGTCCATGTGCTGAAGCCGGCTGAGTAAGCAAATAGCTTTATACCCTCGAAGTAAGTACTGGGTATGAGATATCCTTGGATCCCACATATCTGTCTGTCTGCTGCCTGCCTGCGTGTCTGCCTCTGTGTGTCCACGTCTCTATCTTTCCTTTCTTTTCTTTGTCTCTGTGTCTGACCGGCTAGGTAGCTGTGTAAGTATGTAATGTATCAGCATACATCATGCATGGATGGAGTACCGAAGCATTTTCTTGTGCCTGTCTGGTTGGACGGACGGATGGACGGATGGGGGGTAGTGCTTCCTGCATGTCTCTGTGTGCATACGTACATACGTAAACACATACATACTGACAGACACACATACATACGTACGTACATACATACGCAAGATCATACACGGCGAAACTTCTGAATGACATCATTCACTAAGCGTTCAGCTGACTGTTTCAGTAACTAGCTGTATCACTGGACTAGGTGAACCATTGAGTAATCAACAAATACATCCAGCTAGCTAGCTAGCCAGGTAGCTGGCGAAATGACTAACTGACTAGCCAACCCACTATGAGTAACTGTTTGACTCGCCAACCAAGTCTTGAGCAACTTAACTTATGACCTGGTCCCCTTTCTGAAGCACGGCTCCTTAGCTATGCATGCCTCTCCGACCTCGAACCCAATTTTCTACTGAAACAACTCATTGAGAAAAAAGTGCCCCAATTGCTTATCCAAAAAATGCATTGACTCATTAACTCATTTATGCAGTAGTATCAGCTTCAATTAATTAGTGGATTAAGTAAACAAGCCAGCAAATAAGTGTGCATGTCCTTCTGTCCATGATTGCCGGCCTCCGTGCCAGACATGTGGAAGGACACCTCATCCTGGCCAGAGACCTTGCGCAAACGTGCGATGTTGTCCAGAACGACATTGTCCAGCGAGCCCAGGAAGAGGCCTTTGCAACTTACGGTTTCGGCGCTCGCGCTCGGACAATCCAGGCGAGGCATATGGTTCGATGTCTGTTGGGTGAGACTACAAAAACTCAGCAACTGCGCAACTTACTATCGTTTCGACACTCGCACTCGCACAAGGGGAGCTTCAAGGCGAACTGCCCCAACAAATACCCAACCATCATAAGATCATCCCATTCATCCCCATACACAAATCCATGACTGAATGGAGATCCCGCTGTGTCCCTCATGAAGGGTTTCGGTGCTCGCACTGGCAAGCGGCAGGATTTAGAGTTTAGGGCTGTGTCTCGTATGTAACTAAGCTTCACGGCACTGGCAAGACAAATGAAACACTGCTATATGGAGCCTTACATAAGCAACATGACTGAAACAGCTCGGCGAGCGGCCCTGCTTCTTCGCACTGGACCATCCTTCCTCGATGAAGTCTTTGTACTTCTCATAGCCGCAGACATTGACACCATAGGATCCGGAGATATCCATGGAACTGTTTTGATCCTAGGAATAGATTTAGGGTTTCGGGTTTATTCAGCCATGATGAATACTTCTCATAGCCGCAGACATTGACACCATAGGATCCGGAGATATCCATGGCACTGCTTTGATCCTAGAATAGATTTATGGTTTCGGGTTTACTCAGCCATGATGAATACCGCTCTACAGGGCAACTTGAGAGAAACCAACAAATAACACAGGGGCCTTAATGATTGGAATGGGGCTTGTGGTTATGTTATCGTATAACTATAAAAGTAATAACAAGAATAGGGAACCCTCCTAGGGATTTATTGGCAAATCTTCGGGCTTCTATACTGTAGTACAGCGGTATTTGGCACTTTGATTGCTACTTTACTACCTCGCCACTCCCGGTAAGGCTACATCGTGGCCTCAGGGCTGAGGGATTGAGGGGTCTGCAGGATTTAGGACTTAGTTTTCGGAAACTCGCGACCAGTGGACGTGATTTTTGTTTGTCAATCTGCAAAGCTCAGAACTCAAAAAGATGATAAGCTAAAGCATTTTGAACAGGAGAGGGCATGCTGAAGACTATGACCAAACTCGAGGTCGACCACGTCGACGCCCTCGGTGCGATCCAGGGCCATGGAAGGATCCAGGTATTTCTGGACCACGCCGTTGAAGGCCGGGAAGCACCTGCACAGGGATCAAGGCACGGGGGATCTGAAAAGATGTCTTTACCACCCACTCTTCCTCAGTCCTGCCCTCACTTACATACTACGCATTGTTCACACCAGGAGAGTCAGCTTTGTTCGCTGCGCCGCCTAGCAGAGGTGAAGCGCAGGTCTGAGATCATCTTCTTCAGCTCCACGGAGAACTCTTGGCACTTGGGGTACTTCTTCTTCCACTTCTCACTGAGCTCCTTGATGGAGTTCTTCCTTCGCTCTGCCACCTCGGGCGAGGCACCATCGCAGGTGAAGAACTCCGCCTCCTCGATGGTGTACTTGGGCAAAATCTGGGAGGCGAACTTGAAGGTGAGGGACAGGGGATAAGTGGCCACCAGGGTCAGGAGTCGCTTGTACAAGAAGGGCACAGCGCGTAGCCCGGCCAACGCAGCCAGGATTGCAATGATGTCATCTTGCTCGAAGCCGAAAGTTGACAGGAAGGCCCAGAGTAGACCCCCCGTCATGAGCCAGCAGTAGGCGAGCTGACCAATCTGCCCAAACCTCGGCTTGAAAGGCAAGTGGACCTGCGACTGGCGCATCACATGCGGCCAAAGCGGCGTCATGATGAAGAACAGGACAACCATGAACTTCATAAAGAAGCCTCAGCTGAAAACAGCTAAGCCTGCGTACTACTAAGCAGCCAGCACGGGACCTTGTAGGAACCCTACTGCATCTTATAGTACCCCTTACAGGAACGCTTATCTGAACCCTAAACCCTAAACCCAAACCCTACTGCACCTTATAGTACCCCTTACAAGAACCCTTCTCCGAACCCTAAACCCTCAACCCTACTGCATCTATATGATAGCCCTCTCATAGTACCCTTGTAGGAACCCCACTGCATCGTAGTACCCGTTATTATAGGAACCCTAAACCTAACCCTACTGCATCCTATAGTACCCGTTATAAGAATCCTCATCCGAACCCTAAATCCTAAACCCTACTAATAGCCCTCATGGTACCCCTTGTAGGAACCCTACTGCATCTTATAGTGCCCCTTATAGAAATTATCCGAACCCTAAACCCTAAACCCTAGCCCTACTGCATCAAATAGTACCCCTCATCAGAACCCTTATCCCATAGTACCCCTTATAGGAACCCTTTTTTCCACTGGACTCAAGCTCATAGGAACCCTGAACCCTAAAACCCTAAGCCTACTGCATCTATATGATATCCCTCATAGTACCCCTTGTAGGAACCCTACTGCATCTTATGGTGCCCCTTATAGGAGCCCTAAACCCTAAACCTAACCCTACTGCATCGTATAGTACCCTTTATGAGAATCACCATCCGAACCCTAGTGCCCCTTATAGGAACCCTTATCCGAAACCCTTTTACACCTGGACTACGCAAATATCCGAAACCCTGAACCCTAAAACTAACCCTACAGCATCTTGCTTCCAGAGAGCCCTGGCTGGACTCCATGCCGAGCAGACCCATGGCTCTGAGCCACTCTCCTACGACCCGGGGACCTCCTTTCTTTTCCACTAAGTCACTGGAGCCGAGATGCAGGACAAGTTGTAGAGATAGATAGAAACCGTAGATAGATAGGGATAGATAGAGACAGATAGAAATAGATAGGTAGATAGAGGGTGCTGTGAGGGCATTGTGAGGGGTGCTTTAAGGGTTATCATCTGGGAGAGCTTCGTGCGCAACACGGACGAAAGGGTCGTGGCACACTCAGGTCAAGCGGAACGATCTAAAGGAATTCAAAACAAGCGGCAGACCGCGAACAACCTCGCCCTCGGAATTGTGAGTATATCTGTGCGTAGATTTCAAACGAGGCCATGCTTGTCTCTGAAACTTTCTACACGGAGGCATGCATCGCATCTATAGGTTCCGATGCATGCTCCTCACTTCTGCTCGGAGGCAGTCCACCATAGGCTGTATTTGCTCAGATGTCCCACACATCTGGGAGTTTCCGAAAATAGGGGACCCTAATATAGTACCCAAATAGTAGGATCCTTACTATAATAAGGACCCCTAAAGAAGGTACCCCTAATTTTGGGAAACCCCCATCTAACATACAGAATTACACTTTGCACTGGAGGCCTGGAATAGCTCCATGACGGAAGTGTCCCCGACGGCAGTGAGAGGCAAGTCCGGTGCCAGTGCCTTGATATGTGGCGTAGTTCCCGGGTTTCGTTGTACATATATATATATATATATGTATATATATATATATATGTATATATATATATATACTTCTGTGAGAAGCTCTGTGAAACGCGATGACGTTTTTAGTGGCTGCTGGTGCTTCTGGTGTTGCTGCCTGGATGCCGCTGCGGATTTCGCCATGTTGCCCATCAGCTCTGCACCTGCCTTGGGCTGCTGAAAAATGCATAAACGTAGGGGCCATAAAAATGGAATAGGATTTGAAGCCATACTATGACCTAGCAGAATCAGTCACGAACCCTTTAGGAATAGAATCCATATCTTCAGAGTTCAGGCTTCGCAGTCTGTCTATTATGGTAGGGGCATTCTGAACCCTTTAGCAACCATTCAAATTCTGAAGGCAGTGCTAGCCAACTGTCCGCTTCGGCTCAACACGCGGATGAGTTTGGCTGGCGACAAGCTACATCATACCGTGCTGTATGATGACATCGATATGAGAAGCACGAGAGCAGGGGACTGTCACTATCAGATATCAGAAGTATACCAGCCATGATCGGAACGACAGAGTGGATCACCACAGTAATAGCAAGAATCACGGTGGTACGGTGCCGGCAGCGATCAGAAACCACAGAAAGCGCAGATCATGGTGGCCCGGAAGTGCAATGGTCGCAGCAATTCGTCTCACTTCTGCCGCCTAAGACCCCAGGATCCTTGCCCACGCAGGCCTTGAGGCCGTCCCCGGCACTTCCCATGGGGTCTGCAGCAAATGCCTCGGTTCGAGGTGGCTGTTGAGCTTCAAAGATCCCGCAGCCACCTGAAAACTAGACAGCCAAACCCGGGAAACAAAGTCTCAGGTCTGGGTCGCCCTAGTTCGCTGGGAAACTATGATCTGAAGCCCTCAGACGGTGATATTGACTGTAAAGCCATCCGAGAGAAAAAGCCATGGAAGCCAAGAGAAATGCTTATCAAGCATGATCACTGTCGTTTCTTGTCAGTATGGAACACGGTCGAAGAGTGCTACAGGCAATGATCTTTATCATCATAATACTAGTAGCGGCTAAAATAGCTTTGATAGTAACAAGAAGCATGATAAAAATACAGAAAATGGCAATGGCAACAACAACAACAAGAAGACTATAACAATAAGCAAGCACCATCATCACGACGATCATAACCGCAATGAGAACCGTCAATAGTCGTCAAATACGAATGCTAAAGATGATGCGTTTCATAATCTTTTCCGACATGCTCGACGACTGCTATTACTAGTATGACGAATAATGATACTACTGTTCGTTTTGCCCGCATCAACATTTTTTCTTATCAGCAAACTTGACAGTGCGACAAGAAGCAGCTTGCAGTGACAGGCAATACACAACCAACCCGGGGTCTTGGCAGTCTGAATTGGCCTACTCTTGTGGCGTGACCGGCAGGCCACCAATGGATCGTGAGCTTTGTCGACTATCTGCATGGCCTCCTTCCCCTCCTGGACGGAATGAAAGCAGTTGGCGGAACTAGAGCTAGACGAGACCTGGAGCTTTCAAGCCCCATGTTTGGACAATGAGAAGATGATCTGTTTGAGATTTAATGGGGGACTGGCATAGTCCTGGGCAAAGTCTTGTGCAAGGCGGACCTTGACACGACTCCATCCCGGGCACATGTTTCCTACACTACTGCTCACTAAATGCACTCTGTCTGCATCACAGTCTGCGTTAGACTTCAATGTCATGCATTGCTGAATCTTTGCGTGCTCAACAACTTCAAAGCTCTTCGGGATTGGTTTCGGGCGCGCGCTCCAGTGTCGTAACACAATCACGCATGCCGCTGGCATGCAATTTTCCTACTGCTAGCTGAATTTTCAGTGAAGTCTCCCGGACAGGACGGTCGGGTTCATTCCTTCACATTGAAGTCGAACCTAGCATGTTACCCACCCTCATCCCAATGCGTCCTCAACAAGCTTCTCCGAAGCAGCACGGCTTGCGGAGCGGCGTGAGACATCGCTAGGGGCCACCTGTGTCGGCAGGTGTTTTCTGGTACAGACTGAGGGTTAGACTCTCAGACTGTGGTCTGATTACGGGCTTTGGCATGGATCCATGAAGTTCGGGGGCCGGAACTTTTGAAAGTGCAGTATATAGTATAGGCTACTATCGTATAGTATGGTACAGTCCAGTCTAGAACTGTTGAACTTGCCGCACAACTTGTTTCCTGAGGGTTCACTAGTTGGGTTAGAGGGCTAACACCAACAACACGAGGAAGCAGCAGCCATCAAGACAGGGACAACAAAGACCAACAACAGCCGGTAAACCAACAACACCAGCACCAGCCTCGACAACAACATCAACAAGCACGGTAATAAGCGACCAAGAACTGAATCTGAACAACATACATGTCAAACTACCAAGACCAGCGCTTCAACAGGAGGCTCGGCCTCACCGTGGACCAGGTTGAGCAGAAGGCTAGCCTGCGGGGCATGTGTGTGTTTATGATATGAGATAGATTGGGTTTTGCATCTAGTAGTAAACATATATACACACACACATCCATACATCCATCCATCCGTCCATCCAGGTGTGTGGCATGGCACTTCAACGGCCATACATACATACATACATACATACATACATACACGCATTCATACATACATACGTACAGATTACGTACAGAAACATTTTGACACGCGCACTCGAGAGAGGCTCAGGCGAGGTTTCGTGAGAGTTGTTGTCAGAACTAGAGTTGCTCATAACTATATGTGTGCACGCATACACGACGCATAGCACCTGGAAGACGCACTACGACACTGCTGATTTCCTCATGTTGTGTTGCATGTGTTTGCCATCTGCACGACTGCACGAACGGGTACAAGTGCAAGACTAGCTTCAAATCTCAGACGGGGATTCACTGTTCGATCACGGGATTCCGGTGGAAGTACTAGTGTCACGTCCCATGGCGTCCTCAGGAATTTGCGACACGACACTTTTCTCTGTGCCGCGGATAATGTTCAAATACTCAAGTTTGGACGTGTCCTTGGCACTGCAATCCGAAGCCACCCAACTTTCTGGAAAGGGAGAATGATCCAGCGACGAGCTGAATTGTATTTCTGCAATGAACACCAGCCTACACTCAAAGACCCTGCAACTCAGCAGGTCACATTTTCTGGACTTTCAGGCCACAGCCGGCAGAAGCATAATACCCCAAAGCCAAGAGCAAGAGAAAGCCCCTGCCTCGAGCTTGTTCACGGACTTACGATCTTGGTCCGAGTAGTAGAGGTTGCCGTTGTGGTCCAACGAGACCCACTCGCTAAACACATCCTTGCAAGCGCAACTTGAATTCATAGTATGACACACGCTCCTAGACACGGAGATCTCATGCAAAAGGCCTGTGTGGTTCTTCCTACCCTTACGGAAGATGGACTGATGAACCCAAGATATATGATGCTGTAGAATCTCTCGGCTCGACCCAATTTATAGCACTGTTCTTGGTGCTTTTTCTGCACATCGACTCTGTCATTCCGGGTGCTACCAAGGGCAGCATTCTCTCAAATCGATCATGCACGCAGCCGTATCGCCCCCTTTTGCGGGGTATCGTGAGGTCACATCATAGGCATGGTCGTAAAGAGAGTTCCTGAGTGTGCCCCGAAGATACGACTGAGAGCAGCCGCCCAAGTAGCAGGACGTCTCCCTTTCATTCTGAAACTTTCATTTCGGTGCCGGGTCTCCGTCAGTATTGTGACCTCCTCGCTGGCCCTCAATGTCCAGGGCAGGTCACACCTGAACGGGCTTTGAAACCCCAGCATCACAAACCCGAAATCCTTTGGCAGCTGGTTCTGAGTGCCTTCCTTAACGTACATCTGACACCCACGTCACAACTGTCGCTGTCACGTAGACTTGTCCAACAACATGCACCTGGCCTGCAGAAGCATTCAATGGCGTTGAGCTTAGTGGGTTTCGGCGCTCACACTCGGACAGTCCAGGCGAGGCATATTATGGTTCGAGGTCTGCCAAAGTGAAACGAGTCTAAGGAAGGAGTCACGATGAAAAGCAACAACTATACTACCAACAAATAAAGTAACTGTGCTCTGTCGACTGCTTCTTACGTGAGATCCTAGGCAGAGATGATGCAGGATGTGAATGCTAGGGTGCCAGGAAGTCTCAGGTACAGATCACTGCGTGGTTCGGGAGGAAGTCCGCCGAGGCCAGAGGCCCAGGCGTCTTGGGGATTACCTCAGGTACCCTCCACCTAATCCTCCTCCCTGCATCCCAAATGATTGGGGACACCCGCACCAGTTCTCAACCGTCTAAGGGTGGGGTTGGACAGGCCGCCCTAGCATTAAAAAACATCGACTGCCCCCTCGCCCTGCCGCTACACAGCCGAGGCGGGCGGCGTAGCGTTAAAATTAGCCTACTGGGTTTAGGGTTTAAGGTTCATGATGACTGACATGATACTTGTTGCCGCTACAGCTGCGAAGTTTGGTGCTCAACTCTCAGTCTCAAATGACTCAAAAAAGAGCTTTAGGCCTGCCCTGAAGGCAAAAGCCCTTTTCCACCCGGTGCTAAGCCATAGCTCCTGAAGAAGTAAGCCCTAAAGCCTAAAACCCTAAATCCCCGAACCGAACCCTTTTTTCAGCACGGACTGAGGTGCCGGCCAGCGCCTACGAAACTCCGAACCGAACCCTAAACCCTAAACCCTAAATCCCCAAACCCTGAACTCCCCGGCAAAGAAAATGTCGCCTAGTTGGGCCCTCGGCATCGTCGGTGACGAAGGGGTCGGATGAAGCTCCAGTGCCGAGAAGACCGGCCTTCTTCGGTTGATGATATAAATCCTGCATTACCCATAATAAAGAATATACCATAATTCCCATAGTTTAGGGTCCTTAAGGTAATGCAGGATTTATATCATCGACCGTTTGACTCGTTTCATAAAGTTGCCCTCAAGGGAGCCTTAATTATTCTAGTGGTCTCGGGGGCAGAATTGCGCAGGGTTTGGAGATTTTGTGGGGTCTACTGTACTATGCATGATAGTTGTGCGCTGCACGGAGCTTGTAATGCCTCTTCGCTTCGCCCCCTCGCTCCCGCCAGGAAATAAGGATATCCGAGAGAATTTTCGGGATTCTGACATGCAGGTTAAGTCCGTGAATGGGCGCTTCAAAACACGGAAGATCGAGGCCAGTCAAGGCCAAAGGGATGCAGAGTCAAGGACTTGGAGTTCAAAGTTGTTAGGTTTCCAAAACGTGGGGGACAGGGAAAGGAATCTCTATCCCGCATTGGCGGCTAAACTTGGGCACTTACAGCGAGCTAGCTCCCGGCAGTCAGTTGCACTTGCGAAAGACACGTGCCGCAAGTGCACGACGTCAACTGATGACAACGATTATAAGCAAAAAACAACAAGCTACACAAGAAAGTCGAAGTTCAGTGAAGACTGACAAAGCCTTCTCTGCCGGCGACAGGCAGCGCTCCAGCGAAAGCGTCCATGCCTTGATCCTGGCACGGCTTTTGAACTGACCTTCAGGTATGCCAACTTGACGAGAAATCACAAGCCCGACAAATATCCGAAGCAAGCCATATTGCATGAAGGTCTGATGATCTAATGGGTCACATTACTGAAAACTCACAAACTCTGACCCCGGACGCATGTTGTAGCGATGCACAAACTATTCATCTTCGAGAGCTGCATTTCTGTCCTCTTGAGGCCCGGATCCGCCACAAAGAGGCGGTTGTGGCGCGCGTCCTTGGCAGGCCCACCGAGTGGACTTGAGTACTACAGTCGCTGTGTAGTAGCAGCAGCCATGGAACATATCAAAAAGATCTAGTAGTAGCCTCCTACTCCGACTCCTACTGCTAACTGTTAACTGCTATGGCTGCTGCTGCTGCTGCTGCTGCTGCTGATGCTCCTGCTCATGCTCCTGCTCCTACTACAACTACCACCACCACTGCAACGACGACGACACTCCTACGACTAGTACTAGTAGGAGGAAGCAGGAGCGGCGGCTGGACTAGTAGCAGCAGTTGTTGTAGCTGCAGCAGAGGAGTGACTGGCAGTAGTAGCTGTCCAAGTGTGGACGATACTGGCGGGAAGGTGTGATCATGCTCCAGAAAAGCTATACAGCAATGTGGGACCAAGAAGGGCCAGAACAATGGAACAACACGAAATGTGTCGTTCTGTGCTGTGGTTCTACACTTTTCACCAGACACTGCTGCCATGGGGCGAAAGCGACGCCCTTGGGCAAATCCTTATCAGTATTGCATACACGTCAGCATGGTGGCAATCTTCACTCGGCGCTGCCAATTGACATTTCAGTGCAGTCTGCCAGAAGCTGCCCAGGCGCAACTCCGCCTTGGATCAGCGGCTTGACCAGGCCCTTGACGGCGGAGTAGTCGTCCCCGATCTGTGTCAAGGGACGAAGAACCAGCGGCAAAAGACGGTATCCCGCCGTGTGAGTAGACCCTATCTCCTTCTCAGCCTTCGTTCTCAATCCAGCACTGCGAATACCCTAATTGTAACTTGCGTACTGAACACCAAACCCTGAAAGGCCTGTGAGTAGCTGACGATGCGCTCCTTGACATGAACAGGTGCTTTGCTTGGCTTGTGGTGGTATTCACGCTATGCTGCACGGAGATCTGACCGGATTTCCTGCAAGAGTAAGAATCGGGACGTCTTTGGAGGGTGCTCGGAGGACTTCTAGTTGAGAGCATTCTTAGGACTCTACCAACGATGAGCCCGGGAGGCTCACAGCCCTAAGCCTTTCCCTGAGCCCAGACATCCTGTGGGCTCGTGACGATGAGGAATCGAGGTGGCAGCGGTGGAGGGGGGTAGATCGACCACGCCGACGGCTTCAGGAGGATTTCCTGGCCGGAGCTCCGCCAAGATATGAAGACATACCATAGCTACACGGCTTGCCTAAAGCGAGTTCGGGTTCGTGGCCTCCAGGAGTCTGCTTACGGTATCTGTGTTGAAGAAGTGTGTGCTTCTGTACTCTGAAGCTTCTCAGGTGCCTTCCTCACCTCAGAAGCCTTGAAGCATCGCAGGCTGCAGGCTTCAGCTGGGCATGCTTCCGTGCAGTCAGAGTAGCAGCCCTAGAGCATCTGTGCGAAGGAGGCCCACGAAGGGAATAAGTCCAAGCCCAAGATGCAAGCAATGTGGGTCGGGTTGAAGGAGTTGGGGGGGTACTTGTGACTTCATCACTTGGGAGTTTCCGAAAATAGGGGACCCTAATATAGTACCCGAAATAGTAGGATCCTTATTATAAGGACCCCAAAATAAGGTACCCCTAGTTTTCGAAAACTCCCACTTATTGCAAGGATGGTCTTAGTCCACATCCTACCTTAGAGTTAGCACAACTTTGGGCAGGTGCCGCCGGCCTCCACTTCGTGAACTCGCGTGGAGAAATCACTTGCATGCTGCCGCAATGATGTCGAAGAGGCTAAACCTTTCAAGCAGAAGTTGGACCAGTTTTGATTCGTGAACCAATGTTGGCTGGGCATCTGTGAAGTTCAGTCGCCCCCTGCGGCAACCCTGGCTGTGGCCTCTGCAACGAAGTAAATCACCGACACACAGCCAGACACGAAAATGTCTCCAACTCCGGGAGTCATAGGGTGAAACAGCATAAGTGATTACGGTGGGGATTCAAGCCTTGCCCAGTCCCCCAGAACAGGTTTTCTCCCAAGCTGAGCATCCAAGAGCCGGCCCTATTTGCGCTGGTGCTCAAGGCGTGACCCAGATGCCGCTTTGCATCCTTAACACAGAGCGTAGGGCCACGGCATTGAAATTCTGAAAGCTTCAACCTCAGCCTAGATCCTGGAGTCCCGAAAATGAAAGCAAAGTCTTGCAGCCTAAGCTTTAAACCATCCCGTTTTCACAGACCCCAAACCATCCCTCCAACGGAAACTGTGCCGCACAACTGCAAAACCGAGATGTGGGTGGCCTGGGAGCAGCAACAGCAAGGACGTCAACATCCTGAGCAGAGTTGGAGCAGGCTTTCCTTCATGCGGGTTTCGGTGGCTTGGGGCCGGTTGGGTTCAAGAGCTTGCGAGTCTTAGGCTTCAGGATTTAGGGGTGCATTGACATCTTGGCACCCGAGAGGTGGGCATGGAACAACGGTCAGCACGAAGATAGCAAAGAGGCTGTCATATCGAGAGCACTCCTCTGTATCCTGAAGCACAAATTCTCTATCCCAAGTCCTAACCCCCAGTGAACCCTGAAAGGATTTCGGGCCGTCGACCCTGCATTGAATTCTACGATCACGAACCCTTAACACAGAAGATGCCATCCAAATTGCCGCGGTTCTTGCTCGTCAAGTCTTCTTTATATGTGCTCGCATGCAACTCAATGCTCCGTGTTCGCGCCACCCGCATTGTCGCTATGCTCTGCGACAGTTCTATCGATTGTGCTATCGCTCCTCACTTGTACTCACATTCGGCTCTGCACTGCCAGATGATAGTAAAACCCAAAGTACACGCCAATTAATTGGCAACATCTCGCTTGTGCTCTTACATTACGCCAACTTCAATTATCAAAAATGCTTGTTTCAGCAGTACTGTCTTCCATACCCAACTGCGCCATACACTCCGAACCCATCCCTCCCTGAAACCACCCGCTCCAACCCGCTTCCCCCCCCCCCCGGACACCAAGAAGAGACCCTCCACAGGCTCCCGTCATGCTCCCAACTACCTCTATACAATTTATGCAGTCTGGAACAAGGGTCTGTTGGAGGATTTATGGAGGGGTGGTCTGGCGACAGTTGCTGCCTGCGAAAAAACAAGACACATGAGGGTTTGCGAAAATGGGGGACCCTAATATAGTACCCGAAATAGTAGAATCCTTATTATAAGTACCCGAAAATGAAGTACCCCTGATTTTCGGCAACTCCCACATGCCCGTCCGGAGCTTCTGACTGCGGACAGGTTTCTCTCGCCCTGCCTCCCTGGCAGAACCTTAAAGACCAGGCAGGTTTAGGGTTCCTTAAACCCCAAACCCAGCCTAAACCCTAACTGGCAACCCTTCCGAGGAAGCTACTGTAGGGAAAGCATTCAAGAAGGTAGTCTGGGCTGAGATGCCTTCGTGCGCAGACACAGAGCGTGCACAGTTCGTAATCAGAGTCGAGCATAAACGTAAATGTCACTATGAACACTAGCGGTAGTGGCAGTTTGAATTGAAATCAAGAACAGCAGCAGTGGCAGTCGACGTCGTCAGCAATAGTTTCCAGCATCATCACCATCAGGAGTCTTCTATTGCAGTACTGCAGCACTTCTAGAACCGACCACACACTGACGTCCCCACAAGATGAAGCAGACTTGCATCCAAATCATACAGCCCAAATACACGCGTGCAATGTCGCAACTGAATATAGTTCATGGGGAAGGAGTGCAGCGAATGGACGGGCTCATACTGTTTGGCCTCAAGGACGCTTCCTCTGGCTGTCGCGCTGTGGAGGCTCAACCAGCTGCTGGAAGTTTGAAACCCTACCAAAACCCCTTTTTTGAGGAGGGGCTGCAGTGCATATGCCCTCATGTCCCGCGTTTTGCACCTCACATCCACTTCCGGCACCGCACTAAGCCTATGCTAAACCCTGAGCCCTGAATCCTCCAACCCTAAACCCACAGTTTCCAAGGCAATTCTGCTGACAAAGGGGCGGATGGCAACTTCACTTCAAAGACGGAGGTGTGCCTCAGATCCAAGTTCTGCAGCGCCCAAGAAAAGAAGGTTCACCAAGACATATTGCTGCAAGAATTAAGGGTCTACAGCTCCTATGGTGGAACCTCCCTCTGCATCCCATGCGCCTGGCTGGTGCCGCAGCCTGATGCTACAAGCATGCACTTCGGCCTAGCACGGCTTTAGGCGCAATCTAAACACACACACACACACACACAGATATGTACACATATATATATATATATATATATACATATGCGTATGTATATGGGGGAGGCGGGTGTGGCAGCCCTGCATCATATTATATATATATATATATATATATATATATATATATATATGTACATATATATATATATATATATACATGTATAGACATATGTACATATATACGTTTGTCTAAGTACTTGTTCATCTATTTTCTTGATTTGTCAATTTATTAATCTAAAACACCGCGGACCCACCTCGAAGCCTTGACCCCAACCTGAGCGCAAGCAGAGGTCATTAGCCGAGCTGCGGGCCGCCAGCCCCAAGATGGGGCCACGTCCCAGCTTTGAGCCGAAAAACGCATATGCATTATGTATATATATATATACATATATGAATACATCCACATTGTTTATATACAGAAATATTTTAATGAATAACACACACGCACATATATATATATATATATGTATGTATATACATATATACATATGTTTCTACATAATGTAAGTGTATACATATATATATATATGTATATAGATATGTGTATACATATATATATATATATATATATCTGTGTGTGTGTGTCGAAATGTCAAGGGCTTTCTGCGCTTCAGCGGCTCCAGGTTTGGGTGCAGTGTAGAGCTCAAGGACTGGGAGTTTGGATTTGGAGCTTGTAAGTGCTGCTCCAATTCCTTCGTTCAAAAAGTGCCGACTGCCTGCCTTGTCGGTCAGGTTGAAAGTTGAAGCAGAAACTTGTGGCGAGCAAAGCACCGAGCTTAAGACAACAAGGTGTCCGGTAAGAAATGCCCAGGCTACGGACAAAAATCAAACACTTTGACGCATCGTGCTTTGGAATGCTGTCTTTGTGCAGTGATCGGGGACCCGCCTCGTCTGTAGAACTGCTCTTGCTGCCTTGGCAACTGCTCGTGCAGTTTTTAGGCAGACGAACGGAAACATGCCCGCCTGTTTCGAGTTCCGAAGAAACTTTGGCGACGTTACATGTTAGTCTGCAAGCATGCAGCTGACGGTTCCAGCATCTTCACCGTTCTGGCGGAGCTCAAAAAGCACCAATTCATCTTCTGGCTCGAAGCGATTCAATAAAGGGTCTAGTCTAGAAGGGCCGTTCTACATCCTCAATGCACATACGTATAATTAGACATCTGCGTGTGTATATGTGCGGCTATTATATGATGCTAAAATGCTATGTATCTTTATCTGTGTAAACACGCATAATGAGCATGTATATATATGGTTCTGTTTATGTAGTGTACCATGTATAGCAATAGCCCAACACACACACACACAGACACATACATGTGTAAGTGTGTGCGGATGTGTGCGTGCTGTAAGTCCTGTCTGCATGTCTGTCTCTCTGCCGATCGGTTTGTCGGACTCTACCGATCCGGGAATCCGTCAGCGCATGAAGTCATGCCCAAATCTATGAAACGAGACATAGACACAAACAACACTATGCATGCCTCAGAGTACCTAACATAGATACATACAGACAGGCAAACAAGCGGACAGACAGACATGATTCATGCATGCATAGATGATCTGCGAATATTGTAGTCTGCATTGCGCCCCGACCTTTCTGAAACCTGAGGAGCGTGCTGAGAGACGCCAGCGCTCGAGGCTCCGCCTCACAGCTTCCGCCGAGCACTTGGAGCGTTACAACAACCTTCTTTGATACTATCATGTCTGGTCTGTAGGGGGGGGGGGCGGGCTGCCTCATCTTCTGAGTTTCCGAAAACGGCCTGACTGCATTATTATGTAAGTTTGGGTGCTATGCGGGTAGATGCTACATGAAATGTGCAAGCATTTATTATTGAGGCCTGCTCTTATCCTTCGGTTTGTAAGAGCTGGTAAGTGTACGTCTTCCACTTCGTAGGATGATTAGGGATGCAATTCAGAATTCACGATCGGAGTGTCGTTCATTGCTGCGGGATTTTACGGTTCGGGTATGACATGTGACAAATGCCCGGCACATCGAGAGGCCCAGCTCAGAGTTGCTGCCTTGTCCAGGGTGGGCGTGGGTGGTCGCATCTTCAAAGCCTGCCCGGAAAGTTTGGGGGTTAGCATCCGGGTGCTGTTTAGTTTTCGGGCGTCTACACCAACAATCAGAAGACGAACCTTAATCAGACTTCATCAGGGTGCAGGGCTTGCGAACTGAGGATTCTGGAAATGTAGATCTCTGACAAACAACATGTTGGAACATTCCCAGGCGGCTTGTCTGCGTGGACACAGGACAGTTGAAACCCACAACCGGCCCCGAAGTCTCTTCCTGGCGACTTTGACATGAGAGTTTTGTTCCCGCCCAGCTGGGTCTGGGGTTAGCATGTGACGAACTGGACGTGCTGGCAAGCTGCACACTTTGGACTCTTGGAATGGCATTAGCATGTGGATGAAGCAAACAGTCTCCATATCTTTGGCCATGGGTAGTGGATTTCCACATCGTCCCCACCCACTCAAAATGCCGGCCGATTGCTTTCTGAACACAGATAGATGGGTTTGAATGAATCCGTCTTTCGGTGCCTTCACACTCCTTCCTGCAAGCCTTGTGCTCCGAGTGCTGCTTATCGGAAGCCTAGAACTGGTGGGCAATACAGAGGTCTGAAGAATTAGAAAAGGGTTTCGGTGCATAGTATCATTCATGTAACCCAAAGTAATAATAGTACTGGTGATTTTTCCGACGATCCGTTTATTACTGCTTCAGGCTCGAGCATTTGTAAGTTGCCTCAAAACGCGGCGCCCAGCCTCTTGCAGGGTGCGGAGCTGCTTCTTGTACGCTTCATGCACCGCGTGCCTGCGCAGAAGTTTGCAACCAGGCCCCCAAAGCAATGAATACAACTAGCAAAGCGTGTAGTTCGCTTAGGGGTAACCTCTGATGACCCATTCCATCACTTGCAAGTATAAAAGCAGCATTGAGCCGAAATTATCTGAAAAGACTCTACGGAAATGCATAGAGACTCTTAGAGGCATGCCGGACTCTAAGCCCTAAGCCCTAGAATGCTTTCGATCCCAGTGGGGATCCCGGCAGTTCGTGCTTGTAGGCTCGCTGGAGCTCTTGACGGTGGTCCTGCGCAGTTTTCCCACAGGGGTTTGGGAAGAGGAGACTAGTCGATGAATCGTGGCCTCTCTTGTGCTTCGATCTCAACGGAGAACAGGGAGCTGATGACGGAACTTGGGTGAGGCCGCGAAACTGGCAAGAGCATCTTCGGCCTCTTCTATGCAGCAGCAGAGACGGTACTGTACTGACAGACCCGTCCAGGGCAACGGAACCAAGTTCCGGCGCTTGCGCCAACTTGAAAGATGCATGGCAGGGCTTGCTTGAAAAAGCACCGTTTTGAAAACGAGAAAACGTGCAACACAGATTCCACCCCAACCTGCTAGGATACCAAGAAAACTCGTCCATCCTACCCTAAACCCTTTTTTCCACTGGACTCAAGTCTAGGTTGTCAAACCCCAAACCCCTACGATACGAAGAAAGCTCGTCCATCCTATCCTCCTAAACCTGAAACCCCGAAGATACCAAGACACATACAGTAGATTAAACCGCAAACCCCAAAGATACCAAAGAGAAAGTACATCCTCGAAGCTCTCGCTGGCCATGCAGAGCTCCGGCAGCGAGGTCAGAACCTTGGAAAGGTGCATAGGATGTGGAGTTTGGGGGAACATATGGTATAGGTTTTTCCCCCTAGGGTTTAGGGTTTATGGTTTCGGGTTTAGAATATGTGGAGTTTTAGGGAACGTCTAGGGTTCCATGCAAGGTCTTACACAAGGACTGCTAGGATATGAGGTTTCCCTAAAGGGTTCTAATTCCATGGAAGGATTTGGAAAGGGTCGAAGAGGAACTGTAAGGTTCCACAAGGGTTCTACGCATGGTCCAAAAGGTGAAGCTGCTCCACTAGTGTTTCAGAAGTCATACTGGCTCCTGAAGATATCACACACGCCCATGGCAAGCAATGCCTCAGGCGAACTTGGGATCCTCATAAGCGATCCTACTGATTCTGCTTGTTTTCCCCTATCCGATGATTGGGATTCACGTATAAGCGCCGGAATGTGCTCCCCACGAACACCTGCGTTTCCAATTCAGCTCCGAAAACACGGAGAACTGTCCTCTGATTGAAGCAGACCTACCCTGCAACTTCACGACTACCACCGCCCTTAACGTTGATCAAGGAAATTTTATCGACAGGTACGGATATGATATCTAAGTTGAAATAAATCTAGAATATATTATATATACACACACTTTTTAATACATGGTATATATATATGTATGTATGTGTGTGTGCATTTAGAAAAGTTCTTATACATTATAAGAATGTTTATATAATAGTTCTACATATGCATATATATATATATATATAGATAGATAAATAGATAGATAGGTAGATAGATAGGCAGATAATATGATTAATATGGTGACTCTGCCAGCCTCCCGCATGCTTGGGGCCCTGCAGCCGGGCTCTCCTCCGCCTGGCCGCTTCGTCACTAGTTGCAGCAACATGACACCGACCAGACCCCACTATAGGGGCCTTACTAATTAGAATAGGGCTCCTTTAAAATAAGGTTCCTTCAAAGGGGTCCTTTAAGGGCTACTACAATGAGGGGTATCATAAGGATTAAAATATAGGGGCCTTAATAATTAGAATAGGGTTTTGGGGCCCATTATACTGCAATTAGAATGAGGACCCCCTAAAAAGAGTATAGGTAACTTATTTAGGCCCCAATATTAAACAAACCCCAAACCAGTTGCTATACTGCAGGTATGTGGGACTCGCGGCTTGGAGGGTCAGAGAGTCGAGGTTTATCAACGATGAGTAACTGTGGCATGCTCGCACAAGTAAACATCACAAGGAGTGGATCAAGGGTTTACCGTGTAGTTGTGGTAGTGGCAAAGCCCCGAAGATGACTGTAACGTTGTCCACTCGGCCCACAAGAATCGACTGGTATGGTTCAACCCACAGTTTTGCCACCACCACACTGGGAGACAACCAGGAGAGCCGGGAGATTTCAGGATGGCACCAGGACCCCAGCCCCGATGTGATTCCAACATTTCACATTTTTTTACGTACTGGTAGTGTCATAATCTCATAGAGTGTACCATGCTGTTTCCCCAAGGGTCCAAGTACCTAATAGTCATACACTCTCGAAAATCCTAACCTACCTACCTACTGCCCTAACACCGAGTACCTAATTACTGGGTCCTTTGGACCCTTGGGGTTTGGGATCTCCCAACCTTTCGAAACTCCTAACTGCCCCCAAGCCGAAGGGCCCCGCCCCAAGCCCCGGGCTGGGCCTGCCGTTGCACTTGCATCTGGAGCTGGGCAACCTAACGTAGGAACGTCGGGGTCTTAATGATTAGAGTAGGGCTCCTTTAAAGGGTTCCTTCAAAGGGGTCTGCAAGGGATCTACGAATACGGTGGGGTTCTACTACATCCTTAATAAATACTTAGAATTGGGTTTTGGGGCCTATTCTCTTTGATTATAATAAGAAGACCCCAAAATAATCTAGGTCATTATTAAGGCCCCTATATTAGGTGCTCTCGAAGGGTTAAACCAACAAAGCGCTTCGGGGCTCAGGGTTGGCTCCAAGCTTGGCCTGCGTGATAGGCTGGCCCTCACTAGGGTCCTTAGGGCTTCGGGGGTCCATACCGCAAGGCTCCAAAAAGCCATATAGTATACACTTATACCGTACCCCATATAGGAACCCCTTTAAGGGCACATGGTGCCTTGGGGAACCTTGGGGATAATGCAAACCATCGGACGCCTTTCTTCGACTCTGGCCGCTGAAATCGAGGGGAGACATGTGCTTCACGCACGGACCACACAGAGAGAATCGTCCAAGTGACAAGCCGCTGCTGCTGGGCCGTCTCCGCAAACCCTGTAAGAATCAAGTCCTGGATGCTCAGCCCACCACATTGCATTAAGCAGTACTAAGGAATCAGAATAATTGCAATCATACCAACTAACCATTATATTAGTGATGATAACCGGTAAGGTTCATCAGTTTGCACACGTAGCCGCCCTTAGCGCTGGGTCGCAGTCTTCGTCTGCCACTAGGTGAGAGCAGCTCACAAGGAGCCTGATGTAGGGGCCTTAATCACGAGAATAGGGTTCGGGGGTTCTTTAACATAATGAAAATTACCTATGCTATTTTAGGGGGTTCCTTACTCTAGTTATAGTATGTTATGGTATAGTATCCCCCAAAACCCTATGCTAATAATTAAGGCCCCTATATTACTTACAGCATCTTACAGTGCAGCACGCTGAGCATGCCCTGATCGAGCCAACAGCGCGTGCAAGGTTCAGCGAAAAGCTCAGAAGAATCGGGAAGGCCAGTCCATCGGTAGCCACTCCCTTGCCGTGTCCCAAGAGAAGGCCTTCTGATGGCAGACATACCTGGTCTCACACGCGAGAAACTAATTTCGGGCAACATCTAGAAAGCCTGTCTTTGCTCGCTGTGACTGCGAACTTCGTCCATGGACTGATACTGCATGTCCGACATACACTTAAACGTTGGGTAACCTCCTGAAAAATCGCAAGCCCCAGACAACTCTTAACAGGTTCGGGGTATCTGATTTCCACAAGTGTCCTCAACCAGCCCCGGCGGTGTTGGCACGAGCTCCAGGCCATGAATCATCAGTGTGTGGTTGAGCTTTGAAGGCTTCCGAGCAGTACGTAGGATTGGGTCGTAGGAGTGAAGCCGGCACTAGGGCGATGGTGGTGGGACAATCTAGTGTCGAGTTCTCCCTGGCAACGCTCACTGCGCTTGTTGGACCAGGTCGGCTTTCCAAAAACTGCAGCTTTCTACGGCAAAGAGTTTATGTGACGTTGACCCAGGCCGCCGAGATGCGTGTAGTGCCTGCCCTCGCACACTTGCTTGGCAATGTGGACGGACAGGCTGCCTGTGTGCAGCGAGCTACGCAAGTTTTGCGAGACTTGCCGGGGAACATCAGATCTGCACCCAGCAGCTCCCCCATCGCAAGCACAACGCGCCAAGTTGCTCTGGCCAGCGTAGCCACCCAGATCACCGCAAAAGCACCACCTGCAGCCGTATCAAAAGCGTTCGGGGCAAGGCACTTCCTCAATGTAATCTGCACAATGTACAGCTGACAGTCACGTCAAAACAAAGCTTTAGCTTGGCGGGTGGGTTCGATACATCTCGTTCTCGTGCAAAGACGAACCTAATTAAGACAACAGGAGCTGCATGTGAACTTCCTAGACCGCCCAACTGCCCTCCAAAAAATCCAAAGGACTCTATGGGTTGTTGGGGGGTCCTGGTTGTGGCAAGTGCTGCACTTGCGCGGACAGATCGGCTCACTCAAGTCCTAAGATACTATATACTGCAGGGGCCTTAAGAATTAGAATAGAGTTTTGGGGCATATCAACTTACAACCATAATAAGGAACCCCCAAAATAGTATAGGTAATCATTTAGGCTCCCATATTAGACGTCACCGGTGACATCATTGCAGCCGGGCAGCAAGTTGTAGGCGGTATAGCGGTGCTGCGGCGGGATGTATGCATCAATGTACTTTGCGGACAAGCCATAGATCAATCCTAGGTGCAACTGCTTCGGAATTGTTCTTTTGCGGAGCTTTGTCTATGCAGACATGATTGGCCCAAAAGCTGTCTTACACTTCAGCTGACATACAGGGGGTGCCAATCGCCCAGAAGTAGCGACTTTCATGTGCGGCTCGGTGTCCGTTTCCGAAGTACGCGAGAAAGGCAGCAATGCCAGTGACAATGGCAAGCAGCAGGAAGTTCAGGGCTTCTCCTGTCTGCGAGTCGTGCTTCCACACATGAACAGAATGTGTAAAACAAAAACATGCTGAACCAGGTAAACTCTCCGCCATTATCCATCTTGTATTGCAAGGTATTATATTGTCAGATGTTAACCATTATTATACTACTAGGCTATTATATGGATTAATGATGCAAAACGGAAGCCCCAGGAGATCCCCTGAGGCCTCCGATGCAAAGAATGATGGACACCACGATCGAACACGCCCAGCTCTGCCAGCCTCGGATCCCGTGCGTTTGGGGAACCGGGCTCAGGGATGAAAGGTTTCGACTCTGCTAGCAGGGCCTTACGAGTAGCAATGACTTGTACGTCACAGCCAACATCCGCATAATCAACGGCACCGCATCCCTTGTGACAATCGTCCTCACATCATCATCACCGAAAATATAGAAAGATCAGACAAGGGGTAGCCTGAACGGCCAGGAAGCTTGAAAGCGAGAGGTACTGCGGCACGCGCCGACTTAGCGTGTCGCCCAGGGCCATCAGGACGAACCAGTACCAGGCAGTGTAGTACCTTGCAATCCGAGAACTCATTCGTACTAGCAGCCGTGATCAAAACAGCCTTGGTTAACTGCTACCCAAAACTCTACGACCTGAACCGTAGAACCCTAGATCCGCAAACCTCCCCAAACCTAACCCATTTCAGCATGAGCTCGGGTTGAATGCCAGCAAACACCGCTCAACAGCAGAGCCTTCTCGTTTCACGAGGGATGCAACCGAAGGAGTGACAGAAATTAAACAAGTACTCGGCTGCAGCACACCTACGCCTTTTGCACAGACTTGTATATGCACACCTTAACCTAAACCCTAACACCCCCCCCCCCCCCACGCCTGAAACCGTCTCCCGACAACAGCCAAGGTGCTGGAAGGGGATGGTGGGGCTGGTGCTGTCCGGGCCAAAGATGGGGACCCGAGCCGTGTTAAAGGTGTTGAAGAGCAAAGGGAAAGCATCCTGCAGGCAGGGTCGAGAAGAATAATCGCTTATACTTAATATGGGGGTAAGTACTGGACCACCCTCCAGATCTTGCGGCTTGCATAATAACTGGTTGCGCCCAGATGATCGAGAGCAAGAGGGACGAACGAAATGTGGATAAAGAACCCCGGAACGGGCAGCAACGGGCGTGAAGCTCTGCTTCAATGGCCCCTCCTCCATGACAAAGTTGCCCAGAAACTTGGCAACAAACCATGGTAGCATCGCCTGGTCAGCTGGAGCTTCCCCCCCTAGTGCACCAGACACCACCTTGACAAAGCAGCCGTAGCTTCGGGTATACTTATGATGTCTTACTTGATATGTCTTACGTGACAGTTCCCGGCACTCTGTGACAAATGCATGTGATTGACAGTGGCAAGCAGAACCTCGGGTCTGAGGGCCTTAAAATGTGATTAAAAACACACCATGCCGGCTGGGAGGTTGCAACAAGAGACGAGGCTGGACTGGATCAGCATCTATTGCGACACCAAAGCCATCCCACATCTGTAACAAGCGGATCCGGAGGCGCCTTCAAAGCTGAGGCCTGTCTTACTTACTGTAGGTCCTAAAAGACCACCACCATCACCACCACCACCACCGCCACCACCGCCACCATCACCTAACTCGCTGTGCCTGTCGTGAGTCTCATCATTCTAAACGTGTAGAAGCATTCTCTGCATCATTCCGCATCACATCGCAACAAGCAGAGCAATACAATAGTCTGTAACAGTCACATCAACAACAAAAGATAAAAGTAAAGCTTGTGTTCGAAAAAACAATCCGTAATAGCATTGTTGACACAGCCAAAGCATAAATCCCACTATGAGTTAGCTCTTTTAAACTGGCCTCATTCATCATGTCAAATTATACGCTTGAAACCAATGATAACCTCAGTAGTTGTAGTTGTTTTGAACTGGCCTCGCGTCATATGTACTCTTACAAAAAAGCAGTAGTAGTCGTCGACGCCCCTTCTACAGCACCGTAAACACTGAACCCTAAAACCCTAGAAATCCCTTTTAAGAACCTCTTAAGGGTACCCTTACAGATCCCCTCAGCAGCAGCAGCTGGAAATGGCCCGAGTGGCAGGGAGCCACTCCTTGGGCTGCTGGAGCGAGTGAAGGAACACCTGGCAGCCTGAGCATCGAAACATTACAATACGTGACATACAGTATGTAACGGGTACTGCAATATGATCTGTATATAAACACACACACACATATATATATATATATATAGACATAGACGTGTATGTATATATATATATATATATATACAGTAAACACAAACGAACCATCATAATATTAATAATGATAACCAAAAAGCTAATACGAATAATACGAGTTCTAACAGCAGTAACAATCATTAGTAGAGCAAAACAACGAGTAATAATGCATAGTAATGACCAGTGACAACTATAATAGTAATAATAATAAAGGTTGCAAAAATAGATATACATAAAACTAGTAGTAGCATTAGCAACCATAAACAGCAATAACAACAGTACTGAACAATATGTGTGTATATATATATATATATAATTTTCTCTTGTGATAAATACTTACAGTGATCACAATAATGGCTATTATTACAAATGCAAATGGCAGTAGCAAAAACTGTTGACTAGCAATAAAACGTTCAGGCTAATGCCAAAATAATGATGAATAACATACGTTCATGCTTATGCCTATGAACAGCAGTAACAGCAATCCTGAAAATGTGTGTAGATATATTGGTATCTGCTATGACCTGCGAAGCGTACTATGTTACGTGCGAGTCTTATGTTTTTGCTTTTGGGGGAGGGCGGGGTGAGTGGGTAGTGCTTTCGGGCGCTGGGGCTTGAGGGTCTATGGTCTCGGGATGTGGGATTTGGGGTTGCAAGCTTCGGATTTCGTAGTTTTAGTCTAAGGCTCGGGATTTCAAGATCGTCTCAGGCCCAGGGGCGGGTTTGGTGTTTTCTAGCACAAAGGTTTCGAGCTTTGATACTTGAGGGACTTGAGGTTCCAGGCGCTTTGGGGCCTGCCGACTTTTTATGTTCATATTATAGGGGCTTTATGTTAAAATTACCTATACGATTTTGGGGGCTCCTTATTATCATTATTGTATAATATACCCCAACACCCTACTCTAATCATTAAGGCCCCCATATTACCTCGTCAGCCGCCCTTAACCAAGAGACTCCAATAGCACCTAATTCATAATATTTATTTACCTTCAATTTTAATACGAGCCCAAATATGATTTAAGGAACACTCCTTGATTAAGGGATATTGGAGTCTCTGGGAACCCAGTGCCTCACCCTAAACCCTGAACCCTAATCCCTTTTTGACCACGGACTCCCTAATCCCTTTTTACACCTGGTCTACAAATATACCAGGAACCGAGGCTCCCTAATCCCTAAACCCTAATCCCTACAGTAAACCCTAAAGCCTAAACCCTAATCCCTAAACCTGCAGCGACCCGGCCTTTGCCCTGCGAGTTGGCCTCCGCGGGTGGAGCCTTGTAGTAAAAGATGGCCTGTCACCAGGGGTAACAAGGGGGGCCTTAATAATTAGAATAGGGTTCCTTTAAAGGGGTCGTTTAAGGGATACTTTTTTCAGGGGAATTATAAGGATTTGGTATAGGGGCCATAGTAATTAGAATAGGGTTGTGGAGGAATTTCTGTAGGTATAATAACGAACCCCCGCAAAACAGTGTTGGTAATTATACGATACCTATATTAGCTCGCAGTAAGCGCGCAAGCGAGGAGAAGTCCGATCTGACACTCGGCTGACCCTTAAGCCTGGCGGTTCTTAACTTCTGAACCTCACGGGTGTGGTTGGGCACCGGGGTCTTTCTGGCCCTTTAGAAACAGCCTTTTTCGAAGTGAGTCCGAGGTTGGGAATCCAGACCCAGATTCAACATGAAAGGCATCCAGCATACTGCGCTCCGCGGCGCCCTCCATCCCAAGCTTTGAAAGGTTAAGGGTCACAAAATATCGGCGCCTTACGTAGTTTATTGATTGGATTAGGGTTGCGGGGGACGGTCCTGTTATCATTGCTTGTGGCCGCCAGATGAACCCATCTCAACGGCCCGAACTCCGGTCCCCTGGGTGCCGGACCATGGCGAAGGGCAGACAAATGGCCGAATAGACATAGTAAACTACCACAGGCCTTGGTAGGGATCCATGAGGCTTCCTCTAAAGCATCTACAAGAGCTCTTCCAAGGGATCTATAAGGGTTACTCTGGATATGGGGAAAGGGGGCTTTGGGGCTTAAGGTGTCGGTCGTCGACATGCGACAAAAGTTCGACACCCGTCTTCTGAGTTCTCTCTGTGCTATCCTCAAGGGTTTCCGAGGCCTTGTCTCCATGAACCAGGAATTTCGGAGGCAGCTTTTCTACCAGTGGGAATGATTATTTACCAGTAGTAATGATTATTTAATGGGGATAGTCACACGGCTATGATGCTAACGTGATACTGAGAAAACCCATAACAAGAATAACCATGCTGAGTCATAGTAAAAGCAATCGTATTATTCCTAATAGATATAGAGCACATCATAGTAAAAGAATCAGTCACAACAAAAAACAGTAGTATAAGGTTTGACAGTAGAAGTAGCAGGAGTAGTATCAGCATTGAAATCACTATTCGTATGAGGGTAGCCTCTAGTAACAAAGACAATCTTAAAATTAAAATGTATATTCGTACTAATGATAGTAATACTGGAAACAACAAGAACAACAATAATGGTAGTAGCAAGGCAAATAAGCAGAATAATGAAAAAAAACAAAAGTAATCTTGTATAATACTGCCATGTCGGCGGCTCACTAAGCTCCCCACATGCCCCACTGCTTGCAAACCCTAAACCCTAAACCCCAGACCCTATAAACCCTAAACTCCACTGAGCTCCCCACATGCCCCACTGCTGGAAGGTCCCCAGAAGGATGTTGTGCACGGCAAAGCCCAGAGGAGCTCCCATGATGGCGAAGGTTTTCGTATTTTTACCTTAACTTTTGAGGTGTCTTTAGGGGTTTTAAGGTTTAGGGGCCGCAGGGTTTGGTATTTTTACCTGAGCTTTGGGGTTTCGGCGCTCTCGCAAGTGGGACTCTCTTGTTTTTTTGTTGAAGGCTCTTTTCCGTCAGCACGACTTGGGGCCGACCTGAGACTCTCTCAGCTTGCCTTAGGGTTTAGAGTTTAACCCCCTCTGGCACCTAAGGCTTAAGGCTTCAGGGTTGCAAGACTTCAAGGCGTCGGCTATCCGGCGCCCACTTTACGTGTGGGAGGGCGGCTTTAGCACGCGCTGAGCCTTCGTCGTGCAAGATTCTTCCACACGATATGCCAAGCTCGAAACCCGAACAAGAAGTTCTTTTATAAACCTGATCCGAGGCATCGCTCTCAACTTCTGGTAGGCGAGATGCCAAGTACGCTGATGACGCTCAGGAACGTACCCTCAAAGAGGCCGATGGCAATGCCTGCCCCCCGGATCCAGAGTCAGGAGCTTACATGTTAGACTAATGTCGTATAATATGTATAAGCAACAAACAAGTACAGTACATATCTATATATATATATATGTACTATTATGATTATGCATACATATACAAACACGTACATATATACATATACAAATATGCATATGTAGAGATGCATACTATATCAGAAAATGCCCAGAACGATGAAGCCCAAGCCAGCTGATGCCTCGTCCACAAACAAATTGAGCTATCTTAACGAGAGCCTTGCTCCTGATGTGGCCCTAAGGCACTGATCGGCTCCGGATAGAACAAAATCACCAATTATCCGAAAAATGTGACATGCCGATCTGTGTAGGGAGCGCATGCACAAGTTCAAGGGAGCCGTCCAACACCCAACAGCCCAACAGTCTGCAGCTCTCCCGTAAAAGCCTGTAATATATAGGGCCCTTCATCATTAGGATGGGGTTTGGAGCCCATATACTATAAGACTAGTATAGTAGTAGGGAATCCCTAAAATAATACAGATAATGATTACGGCCCCTTTCTTTATTATGCTACACAGTGCAACGGCCGGCTAGAACCCGTCATCTCAAGCCAAGACCGCTGACCAACACTTCGAGGCGGGAAGGTCTGGCAGCTGATAATGAGGCAATAAGACGAATGGGAACCAGAAGAGTAGTAATGGCAATAGGAATGCCAATCCTCAATCCTAAACCCTGAACCCTAAAACCCTTTTTTCGCATCCCTAAACCCTAAGCCGGCCTCCTAGGGTGTACTGCAGGTACACGACGGACAGGTCCGTCATGTCAGCACACCAGACCAGGAAGACCGGGACTAGCACCGCCACAAACATAACCACCTTGAGGGTTTAGGGTCGTTAGGTCTTTTTTTTTTGGAGCTCCTTTTTCCGCCTAGGGCCTTTGGGTCTGGGGTCTTAGGGTTTATAGGGTTTAGGGTTTAATAACAAGCTTCAGCAAAAGCTGGGGCCGTCGGCGAGTGAGGCTCGTGCGGCTTGCTCGCCATATAGGGGCCTTTATATATTGTGCCCTATATAGGCACGAACGGAACTCCGACCTCTACAGTCTGCGTGTGATTGCCTGACGCCCTTCTGACTTCTACCATCGCATGCTCCAGGGTTTGTTGTGGACAAGCGGCGTATGATAAATAGACAATGCCATTTGGCTGCATGAAGACCAGCAGGGAGATCTGCAGAACCCGCATCAGAAGCTTGGAGAGCTGAAAGGATGCAGTGGCATCTTGGAAAGCACCAGCTTGATCGGGCGCCAGGTCAAGCTTCATCTTCAAAGCCTCGGGGATGCATTAGTTGTGACGTGATGTCCACGAGACCCTCAGCCATTGCTATTCTGCAAGATCTTCTCCTGTGCTACAACGCATGGCCGGCAAAACTAATCCCAAAGTGCGCAAGCCTAAGTTCTACACCCTTGGCGACGTATGCTGATTTGAACCAACCGCACATCCCCTGTCGAATGCCCCACGCACGGCCCTAGTACTTTCCTGGTGCAGTCTCTCTGCCACCAAGCGACGTGCTGCGGGTTTCCATTCATGACACCGTAGCCTCCGTTTTCGCAGCGAAGGAAGCTCTTGGGAGCCATCTTGGGCTTGGGAGCTCTGAAGTTTGGGCTTCCAGCTCCGCTTTAATTGTTTCTTTTGTCCGAACTCTGCACCCGAAACCCTAAACTCTACAAACCCTAAACTCCTGAACGTTGGACTCCCCTCCTTGGAACATGATGAGGAAGGCCAGGAGGAGTGACTTCACCGGCGGTGGGTCTTGCACGGGCTGTTCCTCCTCCTGCAGCAGAACGCCTCAGACAGAGACAGCCGGGCTGAAAGAGATCGCAGATACAGGCTAAGAATCAGGTCTCGAGGTAGCGATATATTCTCTTTTGACCACTAGCAAAACTATTTCCAGTTCGACTGTTTCCACAACATTTCTGGTTCCAGCCAGCCTTTATTGTTGTCAGCAGTCCTAATCTGGCAACCGACACTTGTCTCGTTTCTGCTGGTTGGTACGAAGCTTTGGTAGTAGTCGTCGTCGTCATCGTAGTCGTGGTCGTGGTCGTGGTCGTGGTCGTGGTCGTGGTCGTGGTCGTGGTCGTGGTCGTGGTCGTGGTCGTCGTCGTCGTCGTCGTCGTCGTCGTCGTCGTAGTAGTAGTAGTAGTAGTAGTAGTAGTAGTAGTTGCTGTTGTAGTTGAGTTGTGGTTGATGTTGCTGCTGTGGCTATTGCTATTGCTGTTGCTCTTGCTGCTGGCAATTGGCAGCTGGTAGCTAGCAGTAGATACTCGTGTTAGCAGTGGCTCGTAGCTAGGAGCTAGTGGCTTTCAATAGTTAGCGTTTACACGTAACAGGTAGTCGTAGACGCGGTCGTAGTTCGAGTGGCAGTCGTAGTGGTACTGGTAGTGGTGTTGCCGTGCTAGCTAGTACTAGCACGAGTACTAAAGTTGTCGCTGTATCTGTAGTCGTCGGCATTGTCGCAACGGGTCAAGTATTAGAAGCCTTAGCACTCGCGGTGGTGGTGCTCGTGGTACAGTGAGAGGGCCAGCACTGAGTTCACTACTCTAAATTGTAGTGAACTACGTCGTTACATGTATATATTCCTACAAATACTACATGTGTACCGTAAATACATATGTATGCGAAAGTACAGGCTATGACATGTATAAACGTGTATGTACATGTGGGTGTGACTGTAACTGTTGTGGTTACATCTTTTGGCTATTACTCCCGTCCTGGGCATGACCTGGCGTCGTTTCATGTTAATGCCAGAGCTACAACATGCGCTGTTGTTGTACGAGTAAACTGATTCGTTCTCCTGTTACAGATAGCAGTTGTGGTCACTGGTAAATCGCTCTGAGGCGGTGTGTTCCTCTGGTGTGCCTTCATGTGCTGACACCGGGTACAATCATACGTGTACATGTACGTATACATAAAGAAATGTAACCACTTGCCTACGAGCATGGCAAGCCTTCGTCGAAGCCTTTGCTATCCCAGCCCCGGCGCTTTCAGATCCATCTGTCCGTGACTGCGGATGGCACAAACTTGAAGAGATCACGTCGCATAGCCCTCTGAGGACCCCGCTTCTGTCGTTTTCACGGGTTGGCGAACCCATCTCATAGCTTCGAGATGCCTCTCTCAGCTGCTTCGGCTCTCGGCAAGCATGCAGTAAGGCACAAGTCGGACAACACGAAGGTTTGGGGCCCTTTGGGGCTTTAGGGTTAGGCATGCGCAATCTTGAGACACGACACGTGGTGTCATGAGCAAGTTTCTTGCCACGAGGCTGCAGGGCCTCATCAACCAATCAAGGGGTGACGGATTCAGCCAACATCCTCGAAAACCTCCAACCAAATCCTGCGAAGAAGGTCCATGCCTCCGGCATGGCTGGAAATCACGACGTATGCGGCAGTGGCTGCTCTGCTTTGTTAGCTGATCCAGACTGCGACTTCATGCCGTTGTGGTGGACTAAGATCATAGTCATAGACGGAACGTCAGTGGACATCGAGAACTCATTTTCTTACGCTGCAGTTTCGAGCCGCATGGCAGCGGTGGGCATGAATGGAGTCTTGGCGAAGTGCGCTCACACAGACACAAACAAACACACACACACACACATGCGCGAGCCGGCACTTGTCTCTCACACGGTGGTCGGTGTTAAAGCTGTACTTGGCCCGTATCCCTTCAGGATATGTGCATCGTCATTTTACGCTCCCGCTCATGTTTTATCCAGCTGTGACCATTCAGACCAGCTTCGCCGCAAGTTTCGACAGCTCCGCTCTGTGGATGCGTCCTCGCTGGTGTCCGTCTCGGCTTCGGCTATGTCATCGCTTTGTAGCGCCATTGACGCCTCTGTCGGCTGATGGCCTGGATCGCCTCTGGCGGCACGAATGGACTGGAGTTCACTCTGAAGGGACAGCACGTCGCTTTGCAGCGCCGAAAACGCCTGCAAGCATCAAGCAGCTGGGCATCCCACACAGTACCTCTACTCTAATACTGGCTGGCTTAAAGAAGAATGCAGGGCCAAGGCTGGGTACAAACTAAGAGTGCACGGCCTTTGCGTTATGACTGCTGAATTTCGCCAAACATGGTAGGAAATGAAACATAAACCCAGCGACGCTTGCTCACAAAATTCAGCAGCTTCAGGCTGAAAGGACATGTAAACCCACTGCATGCTGCTCTAACGATCAGGGCGCTACCAGTATATCTATCTATCTAAATAGGTAGATAGATACATATGCGTCATGTTTTATGTTACAAATTGTATGTGCATATATAGTGTGTTATGTTATACAGGTACTATATTACCATATATTATATTACTTATATCACATTATACTGGTGTATAGTCTATAGATTTTGTTGTATTTTTTTATGTATTATGTTACGTTGTGTTTTATATTCCGTTCTTAGAGCCAAACCTCCTGGAGCTCCTTCAAGGAGAGAAGCTTCTGCGGCTCGAAAGGGGCTGGCGCTTCTCTGCGGCTGTCCTGCAAGCTTCCGAGGTTGGGGGGATTAAGGAGATTTAGGGTTTAGGGGTTTACAGAGCTTGGTTTTTAGTAGATTTAGGATTTAGGCGTTTATAGAGTTTACGACTTAATAGATTTAAGAATTTATATAAGGGTCCAGTTTCTAACGTGAACATTTGAGGTCCGCTGAGGTGCTGCAACGCTTGAGGTCGAGGCGGCTCAGGCCATCCGATTCGGGAATAAACTAGTTCGACTTTGCTACAAGGAAGGGCATGTTCTGTCTCGGGTTTGAGAGCTCGGGTTCTCCTGTACTTCGGTGGCAGCTTTTCAAAGGAGGACTTCTGAAATCGAGGGCTCGGACATGGAGGACTTGGCTTGCTGATTGGATCCATAAAGTTGGATATGCTTTGGGAAAAGCCGTGCAAAGGTCCAGCTTCGGCTGACGGCATGTCACGAACCAGCTATCTCTGCACCCTCATAACCCACGAATGTGTCTGTTCATATGGCACTGGCCAGCTGGCTGCAAAGTAGAATTTCGTTCAATCATGCCCGTGGCCTGGGCTGAAACACAACGTGCACAAGCACCAGCTACCGAACGGTTACGTTCCAGCTTGCATTACACTGAAAGCACCAGCACCAACACTGGTACGGACGGAGGATATCTTCAATTGCAGCTGTAGGGCAGCCCCTAAGCCTTTTCAAAAACCTCATGACCACCTCGGCGTGGACTGGCGGCACCAATGTCGGCGCTGGAAACGGCGAGGGCACAGCCAGGGGCACAGCCTGGCTCCCAGCAAAGTGAGGCTCCAGGCAGAAAAAGCCAGACAGACGTGCATCTTTATATGGATCGTAAGATTATGGGGTTATAGAACCCAGGTTTCTTAATCGGGTTTCTACATTAGTCAGCAAGCTTTCTGATTCGCAACAATCCCCTCCCGCGCAAGCAAAGTTATCGTCTCGAGCTGGCCACAGCTTTTCGCCAAAGCGAAGCTTCGTTTCTTTGGTTTATGTGCGCTCACGGAAGAAGAAAGAGAGAGCGTCCCAAGAACAACCGTACGCTGAAGAAATGGCGAGATAACATGTATGGCCTACCGATGCAACAATCTCCAACTTCGCCAAAGGATCTTTGGGAAAAATACCCGTCTATACTTTTCCGAACCATGAGGGCTTGGCTCAAAGAGTACAAACAGCAAACGTGGTGAGCTGAAGTCACCAGGGGCACAAATGCGGCATGCGCCAAGATCCCCCTGTTTTTCTGCTACTGAACTGGAAGTGAAGTCTAGCCCCCTCGAAACCCAACCCTAAACCCTAAACCCTAACAAACCCTGGATCGCCCTTAGAAACGCCTCATCCGGGACTTTGGGAATCGCTGCGCCAGGACTTTGCGGACTCTGCGGGGCCGTACCAAACACCAGCAGCGGAGGCCTCAGTCAGGGCTGAGGGTTTCTTTGGTTCTTGTTGTTTTTTCTCTGGGTGGTTTGGGGGTTCAGGGTTCAGGGTTGGGGTTCATGGTTTTAGCGCTTAGCGATTTTGGTTTTGCAGCCTCCAGAGAGAGCTTGCGGAATTTCGGGGGCTTCGCCATTGATAGGTCTCTGCTGTTGGCCCGCACATCGCACAACGCTACGCTAGGTTTAGGCCTCAAGAACCTCGATTAGCTCAGGGTCTAAAGGGCCGTTGATTCAAGGCTAGGAGACGCCGTGCATCTAGTTATATAAACAAATGCAGGATGGTGCAGGTTTGGCGGGCTTACGACCTTGTCGTCCGTTTCGACGGTCGGGTCCAAACCTTGCAGCTTGATTTAGGGACTGGCAGTGTTCACAGTCACAGAGACAAAACGTTGTCTTTGACAAGGTGAATTTAGCGATTGACAACGAGTATACAGTTGACACAAGGGTGTCCTTGTAAGATAGTAGAGCTTAGAGGCTTAGAGGAAGCGGCGTTCTGCGAGAAAACCCAAGACCCAAATCCCGAACCCGCGACCACAAAAAGCCAAAAGAAAAGCGAAACTCAAAGCTGAGAGCCTAAATCTAGCCCCAAGCCTAAACTTTAGGGCTCGGGGATGGCTTTGGGAACCCCGACACTATCCCTCATCTAAACATTAAACCCCAAAAGCCTGAAGCCTTAAGTTCAAATCCTAAAGCCCTATAAGCCCTAAACCCTAAGTTCAAACCCTAAAGCCGTATATAAACCCCAGACCCTAAGTTCAAATCCTAAAGCCATAAACCCTAAACCCTAAGTTCAAACCCTAAAGCCAAATTCCTAAAGCCCCCTTTTCTTAGACCCATACCCCTAAAGCCAAATTCCTAAAGCCCCCTTTCCTTAGACCCATACCCCTAAACCCTAAGTTCAAACCCTAAAGCCCTAAGCCCCCTTTTTTTCACCCCCTGAAAAGCCCGCCTTGGAGCTTGACTTGGTCTGGCATGGACGGGTGAAACCTAGTTCATGGTTGGGATAGGATTAAAGATTCTGTTTGTTATTCCTTATTGGGTTTAAGTACCCATAAAGATGTAAAATGTTACCCAACTATGACCAAGAAACCGGGAGCCGCCTCTGCGGGGAGACGGAGCCTCGGCGGTCGGGAAACCCCAGAAAGAGCCCCTTAAAGGAGGCCTTAAAGGAACCCCCGAAGGAGCTTTTAAAGGAACCCCAAGAAAGGGGCCGTAAGAAAGGGGGGACCCAGGGGGTTAAGGAGTATACTGATCTTCAACATCTGTTTTATTCTAATCCGGAATTCTACTGGAACACTTCAGATTAGTACTGTACGTAATTTTCACGGAAGCCCTACTCTGGATTTCTAGTGATCAGCATCAGTCAGCGTCTCAACATGATCACGCAAGAGATGATGGTGAACATGGACCATGTGTAATTATTTAGGGTCTAGTGCTAGTGGAGGAGCCCGAGCGGCGAAACCTCAAGCCTCATAGCCCGCATATCTGCGTGTGGCAGTGTCCGGACTTCTGTCCGAATCCATTTGTATTTTTCTGCTGAAACCATGATAACATTTATGCACGAAAACATCCGAACGCCAACAGCCGCACCATTCTCGCGCAGAGGAACGACCTGCGAACTTTTGTTGCGAGCACTCGTGTTATTTGTTGTGTGTGCCTTTGGCCTTCTGGCCAAGTTTTTCCGTGAGCTTTGGATGGATGGATGGATGGATGGATGGATGGATGGATGCACGGATGCACGGATGCACGGATGGCTGGATGGCTGGATGCAAGGATGGATGGATGGATGGATGGATAGATGGATGGATGGATGGATGGATGCATGGATGGATGGAGGGATCGATGGATGGATGGGTGGATGGATGGATGGATGCATGGATGGATTCACCGGCATAAAACCTCGTACAACACACCACGGTATTCTAAGACACAACCCAAGCGGAGATCATGCATTTCTTACTTTAGATTTCAGCTCGGGAGCGACTCTCCATGGGACGGCCGCGCGTGGCACTTGCCTTTGCTGCTGCACTTGAGGGCTTTAGGGTCTGGGGCTTAGGAAATCTACACTCAATGCCTGTGCGTTTTCGGATTCGGGTCTTTGCTCTCGCAACTCGGACAAAGCAGGCGAGGATTGTTCGGTTCGAAGGGCGGGCTCATTGGCCTAGGGCCTAGGGCACCACCCGAGGGCACTTTCAAGGTTTCGGACTCTCACACTCGCACACGGCACACACGATACGTCGCACTAGAGTCTAGACTAACGGCATCCGAGCTGCCTCTGCGAAACACACAAAACCACCAAAGAAACGACAAAACACCCTGGTACCTTTTTGCATCCAGGCTCTTGAAGTCTTGCCGGGGAACGGCAAAGGCTGTAGCACTCGTGGCAACACACTCACGCTGACCCTGGTACCTAAAACCCACAACATAGCCATGTGCAGCAGGGCAGCAGCACATTGGCCGCAGTAGAATGTGCAGCAGCCAGGTAATTACAACAAATTTGCCAGTCTATAGGGATCCCGGCTGCCACACAGCATGCCTACGCTGTCAATGTCTGCAGGGTGCCATTGATCACTCATTTTGCGAGTTTGACCAGCCGCACAACTGCACAGCCACCTCGACATCGATGTCGAGCTTATTCTGCGGTTCGGGCTCGGAATTCTAAAATGGCAGGCCGGGTGTTGCCTTGCAGGATCTATGTGGGAATGAAGCCGATGCCTTAAGCGTCCGGAAACAGTTAACTCGCAAAACGGAACTGTATCCCCATAAGCCCTCACCACTCCGGTACGACAACAGGTGGGAAAACCGTGTCCCTTAAGGTACATGGAGTAAAAGCCCACCAAGAGAAGGAAAACCCCGGCAGCGCAGAGTGCGGCTATGCCGCCCCCTGGGCAGACGCGAAGATAATATGAACCCCGGCAACCCGGGGGTGCCACAAAATGCAACAAAGCCTTTTCGGCTTCTGTCCTGGGGCATGGTCCTCCAGGTCTTCTAATTAAATAACTGCTTTCAAAGTCCAAAAATGCTTAGACTCGGCTGCCCTTCAAGGGTCGTTTCTGTGATGGTCCAGTCCGCAGGGTCTTCTCCAGCGTCTAGAACCACCTCCACAAACTCGTCCACGTCAGCACCTCCGTTGTCGTAGTGAAACTCATTGATCCTCCTACTACCTGCTACATTGCAGCACTGCCTCAAAGCACCTTTGGCGTTGTCTGGCCATGTTCGGCTCAGCTGTGTTCGGCGCCCAGGGCTCTGGTCACTCGGTGTCCGCGATTTTGTCGTGGTCCACCTTGATCGGGAGAGGGCAGCTGTGAGGCGGCGCCACCGCATCGAAGGGGAGCTGGCCCTTTCCGCACTGCATCGGCACCGGATCGGTCGGCAGGAGCATGCCGGGTGGAAGCACCGGGAATTTGGCCGGCGGCGCCACTTGCATGTTCATCTGCAGGGGCTGCGGCGGCTCCGTATCTGGGTTTGACCTGGCGTCCTCGTCCCCGTCATTCGAAATGCGCTCCGCCGCTGCATCTGTGGCGCACAACTCGAAGGTGGCGTAGGCAAACTTCGTGATGCTCAGTAAGCTAAGCGCCATCGAAAGGACGGCGCTCCAAAATCCCCACCGCCGCGTGACCCGCAAGAAAGAATAGTACTGCAGCATGAGTGACAAGGGCGCCTCCGTGGACTTCTCGGAGCACAATGCTTTGAGGAAGCCGTTGCTGGGGAATCCTTTTTTGCGTGATTTGGCAAAGCCGGCGAAGGCCTCCACGAGTTGGATCTTGCCGCGATAGCAGTCCAGCAGGACCGGCACGACGATGATGCATGCTTGCGCAGCTGCCAACCAGTACTCCTCCCCCAGGACCAGCTGTGCGAGGTTGTTCCAGTCGGTGATGTAGTCCGCCATGAACAGCAGGAACTCCATGTGGAGGGTCAAGCGGTCTTTCGCCGTCGGCTTCAACCTGCCTCGGTGCATCTGCCGGCGCAAGACTTTTGCCCGGGCCTCCACGGCCTGAAGCAGTTCGGCATCGGCAGCAGCGGACCACAAGGACCCGAGCCCCTCCGGGCTTCGGGCGGCCAGTTGCATGCTGAGCACCACCCACAAGCCGAGCGCTGCGATGGGCAAGAACGTAAAGACGCGGCGGGCCATCAGGCATAACTCCCATTCTGCACCTCCTCCCATGGCTTTGTGGAGCACGCACATTGCAAAGCCGGCAACAAGGCTGTTTTCAGTCCAGTCTTTATGACGCTGCTCCAGGAAGGCTTCTGCGGTGAAGGAGGCCGAGTCAAGCCCAGCACCGGAAAAAGCGTTGTCACCACAATGTATCCGCAGCCTGCTCGGAATCAACGAGGAGTTGCACGAGCAGTGCGACACACAGTATTGGCAGCTGCGCCTGCGATACCTTCACCTCGATCACGGGCCACCGCTAGCACGTACTGAGGCATGTTATCGCCAAATTGCTCAAGCAACACTGTGCAGTCCTGTTCCGTTTCAACTCGAGCAGAGTCAAGCAGGACTCTGCAATCAATTTCGCTGCCAGGCATTGAAGACATTGTTTCAGAACATGCACCATTCATGTGATTCACACACCTTTCAGGAAACACGGTCTCGGCGTGCCAACGGACGAAGGATGCCAAAAAGAAAGCGCAGCAAGCAAAGCGCAGCAGTGTCTGCGGGAGGTTAAACCAGACAGCTCTTCGCTGATCATCGCACAAGCCGTGCCTGCTGTAAGACTTCGGCCACACTAGGTACAACGGCATCACGAAGAGTGCTTCCCAAGAGCCGTGTTGCCAGTGCCTGAAAAAGGCGATGGCCAGCAGGAGTGCCGCAGGTGCCGCCAGGACAAAGCCGGTGCTTAGCACCGCACATTGCACGAAGCACAGCAGGGACGTGGCCTCGAGCAGCACAAGGAGCCACACGCTCCTTGCGCTGGTCGCGTCCTTGCCCACTTCCTCCTGTGCGGCGCGCTGCCAGGCGTGCAAGGCAAACTCCCGCATGCTCATGGCACGGCAGTCCCACCGGAACCCTGAACTCGAAACTGTCTGCAAGGCTTCCAGGTTCTTCATCTTTGTCGACATGAAGATTGATATTTTGTTGGCATGAATGTGAAAAGCATGACCGAAGTTCCCAATGTAGCAAACACAGGCGGCTTTCCTCACCCGCAACGAACCGGAGAAGATCTGTCGGTTTTTGTCGGGGTTTAGGGTTTAGGCTTTGGGGCTTAGGGCAGGCGATGATGGCAAAACATGTAGCTCCCTCTGCTCCTCGGTGCTATCCAAGTAGGCACAAGAACATGCATTTCCAGCAATTTCTTAAGCTTGTCATACGAAGTAATCAGCTCAGAAGATAAGACAAGTTGCAATATGCATCGGCAGCCCGCGAATGACCGAGGGCACAGCCGTTCGGGTGAATGGGACCCTTGGAGCCGGGGCCGGTGACGGTGGCACAGGGACGCCTTGCGAAGGAAGATACAACCCTGACGAATTGAAAAATGGGCAGGCCGAAAAGGTTACTACCGGATCGGAGACATGACGGTACCGCTGAAAACAGCTGATGACTCTTGCCCCCCCCTTTTTCGCCCTCCTGGGAAACATGATTCGGGCTTCGTGGATGTAAGGCATGCATATGACATGCATGCAAAAATACGCGAAGCCTGCTTGAATTCTCATAGGAGGCCGGGGTATGTAGCAGAGGGAAGTGAAAGTGCTTCGCTGGGAAAGCAAAGAAGGGCCTGGCCTGGGCTCGCCGAAGCCAGTGGAGGAGGGTTGCTGCAGCTCCGATGCCGCTTATCCTATACTGATCTAAGACCCCTAGCGAAAATCACAAATTCAACTGTTTCTTAGGGATTAATCTTAGACAGCTTGCAAAAATCACAATTTTAGCTGTTTCTTAGGGATTAAAGTGATTAGAGGAGCCAACAAACAAAAAAAACATATATCAAGTACCCCTAAGTCTCCGGTGAAGGCGAAGGGGATGTCGACAGCTTCTGCTTCGCGTGGGTCTCGCGAGCATCTGCTTCCATCCTGAGCGGCTCTAGTCCTCTTCTCGAGCATTCGGGGGCGCAATGATTCCAAAGGGGTTTTGGGGGCATCTTGTTCTATGAATTCGGGGCCGTAATGATTCCAAACGGCCCTCGAAGCCTCGAACCTCGATTCAAATGCGACTGGAGCAGCACGGCCAGGAGCATCGCCTCCATCCTGTTCGTCGGGTAAAGCTCCTCCGCTGCGGCGCAGGAGCCCTCGTTGTCTGCAGAGGTTTCGGGTCGTGGAGAAATCCGCCGTGGCCGTTTCAGGATCTGCCGAAACGGGAATGAGCGGTACAGCGACTTCCTGCTGTAGGACGTGGAGCAGATCGCGAGAAGCCGAATAAAACCATGTCGAGAACAAGGCACGGGCTTCGGCTACAGTCTGTTTTGAGTGCAAAGGCACCGGGGCACCGTCAAACGCTCGCAAGCCTCAGCCAACACACGGCGCCGAGTAGCGCGGCCTGTCAAACACGAGCGCGCGGGACTGTTTCCGACACTTCCACATCGCGAAAACATGACAAAAACAATCTCTCTGCGAAAGGAAAGTGCATTTCGAACGCCACGTTTCGCTGTGGCTTTGAGAAACCTTTGATCCTTGGGCCACTGACCTGACATTCAACTGGCTATTGCTAGTGCGGGACGGTGCAGATACCCAGATGTCTCTGACCTCCACCACAACTTATACCGCTCCTGCCACCCCTTCCCCCCTGTTGAGCATAACATGGGAAACCCGCCACGGTCCACCGGCAGGATGTTGCGACTTAAAGGTCTGAATGGTCTTGCGGAGGTTTTCCCGCAAACCCTCTCGGGGCTTGAGGAGTTTAGGATGTTTCGGCGTATTGGGTCAAAGGACTTTCGGCTTCAGGGCCTGGGACAAGCCCATATCTACATGAACCCTTTTTACGACACTTTACGTGCTTGTTTTCGACCCTCAAGTGTCCAACCTTCGATCGGTCTTTAGGCCATCAACCCAAGCCGCAAACATCGCAACACAAACCCCAAGACGCCCAAGGCCTAGAACCAGAAACTAAACCCTATGCTGGACGCGAACTCCTCGAAGGATACTCGATGGGGGCGCGGGAGGGCATGCAGCGCCGACTGCACCATCGGAGGTTCCATCCAGGCTTCCTTCTGGTGCAACAGTTTTTTTCCCTCCTACCTAGGGTGGAAGAGTTTAGGGTTTAGGGTATCCGGAGCTTTAGGGGCGTTATGTACTTGCATCATCCTACCAGTACAGCATTTCTAAGCGTGGACTCCACCTTTCGAAGCACAACTCGTAACCTGAACTCGCAGCCCTGCGTCATCCTAAAGCTCACCATTCTGGAAGACAGAATATAACTCAATGAACTCCGCTGCACATAATTACCCGATGCCCACCTACCTATATCCCTATAGACCCTAATTTAGGGTGTGGGAGGAAGTTATACTATAAGCATGATAAGGAACCTATCTATCGACCGACCTATCCACATAAACGTGACTGGACGTTCCCCCAAGCTCTCACAAACAGTGACTTCTGCTTTGATTCCTAGATCAAGGGCCGAGCGCTTGTTGTCCATACCCTGTCCGTTACACGATGGGCATTTACATTTACTCAAAGGGAAGGTACGGAACAGCGTTGTTAAGCTAACGTTTATATCTAGAGCCATCCAGACACACACGCACATATGTAAATCTGTCGTGATTTCACATGATATGATAGTGCAATATAACATAATATCATTACATACACTGCCACAAGCTCCTTTGAACAGTTGTGGTGTTGTACACTGCAACTAGCAATTGTGAGCATAGTACTTCCCACGCCCCAAGTGTCATTGCGGCCAGAGCCGGAGAGGTAATCGTCCAAAGGTTGCTTCAATGGACCGTCCACAACGAAGGGCTCCAAGAAGCCACTACGTCCTTGGAGGAGCCAAAAACCCCACAGCACAGCGCGCTGCATTTGAGCTCTGCAGCCCCTAAAACTGAGCATGTACGGCCTACTACCAGTAGCCAAAACTTGACGTGCGTGCTCCCCGGAATTCGCCGTCGAAACCCCCCAAGCCCAAAGTCCCGGCGACAAGGGTCCTGGAGCCAGCTGCAGCTTGACTGCACGGCCCTTGACCTGACATCTTAGCAGCTAACACAAAGTGGGAAGGACTTCGGGTTTAGGAAGCTGACACTCGTCATCCGAAAAAAAGAAGAACTGTCCAAAACATTATCCTGCGACCTATCCAAGTTTGCCCTGACCGGCCTCTGCATCCAAAGTTTGAACGGGAGAAACTCCAAAGTGCGGAACGTTTTTGCATCTGGACGCCGTGAATGACAGCCAGACACCATGCAACAACCAACGCACGGGAGGAACAAAATGGACAAGCCTTCTGCTTGAATTCCAAGACCACCCTAAACTCCCGGCCAAGCCTTCTGCCTAAACTCCAAGACCACCCTAAACTCCCTTTTCAGCATGGGCCTAAACCTACGCCCTAAACCCTAAACTCCTAAACCCTAGGCCCTAGACTCCATAGGCCTCGTAGAGATTCGGCCCCCGCTTGGCAACCTCCTGCTGTGGGAATCGCAGCCGAATGGCCTTCACAGGATGGCTGATACCCTAAACGAAATTTGAATAGGGTGCCTTTAAAGGGTTCTTACAATGGGGTCTGTAAGGGTTACTATAAGGGTTCAATATAGGCTAGGGTCCTTCTCGCCTTCAATGTTTGAGATGGGCTTGCGGGGTGTCGGACCGACGTAATCAGGTGACCGTGCACATCCACTCAGCCATTCAACACAGACCTCTCCGCATCAGCAACCCAGCACAGGAACAAATGGCACCCCTGCAGCGGACTTCCCCACCGACAGCTATCAAATCGTGCTGTAAGTTATAATCCTCTATTCAAGATGACTGACACATTTCTGAGGCAGACTATTCCTCCTACTGTGCCGGCAACAAGAAGTCCGCCTGGACGGCAGCATCCAGCGCGGCTTCTCCCATGGCAGTGGACATTTACATTTTTGGGTAAGGCTCGAACAAGCTGTTTGCTACACTTGTGCTAGTACTTTGTGGCCGTTAAGAGCCACAAGAGTGGAACGGTGTTGCTTCGCTAACATGGTTAACGTGTTCACTCTAGACTCTAGACTATGACATGAGTCTACCGAGGCTCGCAGCTTAGGCTTGGGCATGGAGCTGCTGGCTATGGGCTCACCACGATTTCTGAAACGCACCGGGCTTGCACAGGTATGCTGTGGGAGCATCAGATAAAACAAAGTGGCTTGGACTGGCATTCGGACACATCAGTTCAAGGATAGAATCCAAACGTATATACGTTGCATAGGCGGCTGTTCCAATCCACCCAAACATGCTGACTCCTCGACAAAGCATGCTGCTAAATGTTATTCCTCAAGGCTTACACCTAGTTAAAGTGTCGGAGGAACTTGAACTAGCTCTTCTTCTCTCGCTAGTATCGCGCGAGCCCACCATACACAAACAAACATACGAACAAACACACAGAACAGAACAGACCGGTTCCAAACAAAAAAGAACAAACACTCTTGCACACGTGAGCGCAAACACACACACACACAGAGGTCTGGTTCAGAGTCATCAGACTTTAGCTCTGCGCTGCGAGCCTCTGTCCAGCGGAGTGTTGTCCGAATCGGCGACTCATTTTCAATGCCGGTCCCCCCCATGCAGTTGAGAACTAAGAGCAGCTTAAACTGTCAGAACTTCCCGCCGTACTTCTCACAGGTGATTCGGAGAACAAGTCTACATGCGACCTTCTCTGGGCATGTAAAACTATACTTTTGGCTAGTAGTGTCTGGTGCTCATACTATATCTCTGTCTATCCACCTGTATGGGTGGATGGTCATGTGCTACTTGTTAACTACTGTAGTTGCACTACAGCTATCACTAAAGCTACCGCTGCCAGGTTGCTGGGATAATGTTCACCATTGGCCACTGCACCTCTTGTCATTGATTACTATCGCCAATACACAGCTGAGCCTCCCTGCACGGCAAGCCAGCTCCTTGTTGCGCTGCCTCGGGTCGCCAAAAGATGAAACCATGCCGTTTTAAGCAGGATTTAACGTTGCGTCACTGGACTGGGCTTTCAAGGTACTGGAGTACCGGATGAGTGCCAGGAACCCCGCCATGAACTGCAGTTCTCAAGCCAACAAGCAAACTGCCCCTACGGTGCCGTCAGCCTCTGACCAACCAGCACCTCCCGAACCCTAAACATCTAAACCTAGCACCCAGGGCCTCAGGTCGGATCAGGCTCCTTTCCAGGATTTTGAGCGCAGGGTTGAGGGGGCCTATAAGGTCTGGGAAGACATTCCTTGAGTACTTTTCGGTCAGAGGCATGAAGACCGGGCTTCAAAGCTACAGTATCGTGCACATGGGGTTATTGTGCCATGGATGATGCCCAGATGCTCCAACTCTGCCTTCTCGCGACCTGGCCACTTGCGTTGGCTTTCGGGTTTAGGATGGGTTTAGGGCAAGAGGACGTCCGCAGGACTTATCGCAAGCATACAGGAATGTCTCTGAGTTCTCAAGAGCGCTTCCATGAATGTAAATCCACAACAGGGCTGGCTCTTAAGCTGCAAGCTGGCCTTCGACAGACACTCGCTGGAACTCGATCTCCAGGTTTTTCTTCAGAGCCTGCGACTGCCGGGCTGAGACGCGTAGATCCAGGCTTCACTTGCTGAGATTTAGGGGAAATAGATCCTTCGGAAATGGCTCTTCGGCGGGCTATCATCTGCTTTCGGTGCTGACCCGGCCTGACGTGCCTGTCAAACTGACCTTGGGTTAGTAGGGAATGGAGGAATGGGGTACAAGTATAACTACTATTACTACCATTCTTCCATTCCCTACTAACCAAAACTAACCCTTATGGTAGTTATAGTAGCCCTGAAAGACCCCTTTAAAGGAACCCTATTCTAATTCCCTACTAACCAAAGGTAAGCAAAGTGCTCCAGCCAGTCACGAAGCCAGGCCTCGTAGTCCTTCGACTTCTCCTCGTAGCGCAGCTTCAGAGTCTTCAGTACTTCCTGAGCAGAGAAAGACATGTGGGAGTTTCCGAAAATAGAGGATCCTAGAAAAGTACCCTAAACAGTAGGATCCTTACTACAAGGAGCCCAGAATAAGGTACCCCTAATTTTCGGAGACTTCCATCTAAAACCCAGGCTACACTGGTATGTTGACTCTGGTTCTCTGCAGGGGCAGTGTCCAAAAGTGCTTTTCTCCATGACCGCCCGCCGACTAGTCCCATGCAGCAGACAGGGTAGAACTGTTGCTGTAATCTTTTGGGAAACACACGCACATTTGCATGCTCAGGCTACTCCCTCGCGGCTGCCTTCGCGTAGAAGGGCTTCCCACGAAAATCGTCGGGGACTGGGCCGTCCTTTGGGTCCTGTAGACCTCTGCAGGCTAACTCCGGGAAGATGCGCAGGGTGCGAGCAGCCTTCAACAAATGAGGGCTGCTTTCGATAAAGAAGCTGTCTTCCAGGATCGCGCCGTTCGCATGTCAGTACCATCTCCTGCCGAGCGCTGATGGACAGCAAGACAGATCCTGAGAACATGAAAACTTCCCCAAGTCCCTCAGAAGGCTGCAAGAGCTGCATGCAGACCTGTGGTGAGCCACTTGGACACGGACGAAGCTTAAGCTTAAGCCCTCTTGCCTTCAGAATGGCTGCATCATCGAGGCCGCCAGATCCCCAATTCGGTGAGGATCACATCTTTCCACCGGGAGCACGGCGAGCACGGCACCTCCGTCCGATTCGAATGTTCCGCAGCAACAGAAGGGCAAACATTTTCATGTTTTGTGGCATCTGAAGACGTGCACAGGACCGACAGATGCAATGATCCTCCGAGCACCGAAGTACAGTTTGAACATCTGAAGAACACATGTCGACTACTCCACGTGTTCAATGTTGCTAGCCTCTTTTATGCGAAGAAACAAAGCGATTCAACGAGTGCTTCTTTCCACATTTCAGTCTGACCCAATAGCCCTGCCATTGTCATTACCAATGGCAGTGCCACAAAAAACAGGATGTGACTGCTATGATTTATGTCGAGTATCTGCACTCATTGACTTTGCTCAAGCGTCATCAGGATGTGGCCGCAGCGCGCTCAGCTCCTGCACAGCTGCGAGTGCTTTCTTGAGAGTTGTCAGCCGCGAAACTTGCTCAAGGGAAGCAGGCTACGTCGGCTACATTCTCGAACAGAATCCGAAGTATGAGTGCCACGATGATTCTAGTCGTTGGGCGCAATATACAATAAAGACCTCAAGAAAAGGTACCCCTAGCTTTCGGAAACTCCCATTTGCTGCAAACAAACAGCCCCAGTGCCTCCGCTCCCCGCGAGAACGGCGGCAACTCCATAGGCCCAGCTCGCCGCCGACTGCGTCAGGGTCTCCTCTGAATTCAGGTTTTGTCGACACTCACACTCGGACAAGCCTGGCAAGGTCTGCAGAAGTAGGTTCGGGTTGCTTCGTTAACCTCCCATTAAGTAGGTTTAGGTTTAAGGTCTCGATGGTCTTATAAAGGGGTTCTAAGGTTTGGCTTTTGGGCTGAGGCTGTTGCCTACAGGCGTATGGCTTCGAAACTCAATGGCTTTCGCGTTTTTTTCCCTTTCGGGCTTAGATTTTAGTGTTATGATACTATTGGTTGCTGAAGCAAGCACAATCAGTATAGTCATACTCACTCCTTCCGAATGCCGACGCCTACCCACAAGGACGAAGACGACAGCTGCAGCCCCTGGCATTCATAGTACTCTTCTTGCTCCGACTCCGCGTGGTCTAACATCTCTCGGGTATGCATGCACCCTTCTCAGATTCTGACATCGCAATCAACTCCAACTTCTACAGGCAACTCGAGATTTTTGTGTTTCATAGGACTGCTGGCCGTCGTGCTCTTGCCCATGCTGCTTCTAATGATCGCGAAGCATGACAAAGCAGGCTGCACACTTTGAAGGTGAATGCACAGCCCCATGGCTTACCCAGAGCTGCTCAAAAACGGTCCAAACACTCCCAACTCACTTAAGGCAGTGCAGCCGGTCAGGATTCTTGGACCACACCCCTCGTCTTATCATGTTAGGGTGCGATTTGGGAAGTTCGCTTTGGGACACCCACAACACACCCCAAAGCATATACCACTAGTGGCATGTCCACATCTGTGTCTGTAGGCTTCCAGAAGCCAAACGCGGTAACCCTTTCTGCAACAGGCTTCGCACTTCGCCCGGAGCCCGTAACCCTGAACCCAGACCCCTACCAGGACCCCCCAAGTATCCTTTAAAGGGCTCCAATGCTTCTCACTCAGAGGTAATTAAAGCTTACAGTAAATGTAGGGTAGTATTGGTGGGGGGGGTCGAGGTAAACCCCAATCCGCCCCCCAAACTGCCGGCCTGGTTGAAGCGGCGCATGCCGCGGGAGGTCGCCTGCCAGTCGGCCCCCTCCGGGGTAAAGAAGCCGAAGAGCCTCGGCTCCGGAGTCTCAAAGGCTTGGGGGTTCCTTTAAAGGGCTCCCTTTGAAAGGTTCCATAAGGGTACCATAAGGGAAGGTTGGGCTCCTTGAAAGGGTTCCCTTTGAAAGGTTCCATAAGGATACCATAAGGGGAGGTTGGGTTCCTTTGTTGGGTTCCCTTTGTTAAATTCCATAAGGGTACCATAAGGGGTCCGGTCGGGGGTTTTAGCTTCGGATTTATGTTCAAAGTCTTGAAGGGTTTAAGATTTAGATTCGAGTTTGGGTTTGCTACAGGGTTAGGGTTAAGGCCTTGGGTTTAGCTTTGTGTTTATCTTCAGGTCTTGGGGTTGCAGGTTAAGGGTTTGGTGGTTTATGAGTTTAGGATTGTGGAAGGGTGGTCCGTGCTTTCCACAATCGCACTAAGGGATTCTCATTTCTTCAATCAAGAGCCACATCTTCTTCTACTTCAACTTTTCATGTTTAACTCCCTTGGTTAAGAAAGGGAGCGCAACATTGAATTTAGTTGGTGCCGGAGGGTCGGGATGCCCAGCAGAAAGCAGTGAAGGCCCACAAGTGACAATCAATGCAGCGGTGCACAACCACCCGCACGCCCCACCATCCACCGCCCTGAGCAATTTGGATGATCTGCAAGAGTTGCAGAAACTATGTGACTACTAAGGCTAGGGCAGCTAGGGGAGACCTTGCAAAACAAAACCTTGGTACTTCTGATAAGGATTTCACTGTTCTCAGGCCCCGCCAACCCCCAACCCTTCTGGCTTCTGGTTCTGCCACCGAGCAGAGGATTTCGGATGCATCTGCGAGTTCCCAGTACATCTATCTCTTGTCTCAGTTGCCTTTTGGTAATTTCAGTCCGTGGGGGCTGCACCGAGCCTTACGAATGGTTTTGTAGGATGGTGAATCACACGCTCGGAGGACTTTCTTCTTTTGATGATGGCTTTGAGCCAAAGGGGCTCATGCAGCGAGTCATGCAGCTCAAGGATATTCCGTTAGTTACAAGAAGGTCTTGTATTGAAAGCTTCAAGTCAGGTTGAAGATCTGGGATCATCCTTAATCAAGACTGTGCTGGCGGATGAAGGCCTCTTGCCGGCGATAGGCCTGGTGTTGAACTTCTGTACTGGTTACTGGTACTGCCATCAGCATCCTAATTCGGTCAAATCCATGAAACTGCTCCCAGTCGAAGTCACCACTGCTGGGAATCCGATTACACGTGTGTGCCAGCGGGTGCAGATACGACTGTTTGTGTGGGTCATAGCACGTCGCAATCACAATGTTGCTGGCTGCTTCTAGGACACTCGGCGACGCTGCCGAAGCCTTGTGAGAGGCTGCAAATGAATGTGGAACTTCCACTTTTGGGAAGATGCTGACTACAGAATGGGAGCAACTTCAGACTACAGATGTCGGTCAAGGCCTTCCTGGCCCTCCTGGCATTCACCTATCACAACCAAATTCCTGAGGAGCCGGCGGAGTATGAATGGAAACTTGGCAAAGTCCGTGCCTAAGTCCATAAGCAGCGTTTAGAGGCCTCAAGCCTCGAACTCCACTTGCTGTTCGAGTTTGCGGTGTGCTGGCTCTCACATCTACCAACATTGAAGGGGCTGCACAGCCGAATGACCCGCTTTTTGTGGGTTTTGGCGGGTAAAACCTCGAGAACGGCACCGAAACTCCAGAAGATAGCCGCCTTCTTCGAGCCTAATGGCCGAATGTAGAGGGAACATGGTGAACGCCGTCTCTTGGTCAAATGAGAATTTCAGAACGTCCAGATCTGACATGGCAGACCTACTGGTCGGGTATCAATGGGAACTAAAGGTTAACCTTTTTGGTTATATAGGGATTATATAGGGACTATACTACCCCAAGAAGGTTAAAGGTTACCTACTCGACTACTAGGCAGAGGTGAAGTTTGATGACCACATTAAACTCGTGCAGAAACCCCAGCCCTAATCCTCCTTCTGCAATGTTGAAACTTTCTGAAGTTCGCTCTAAACATTTCCGAAGGTTCATCGGATCCTGAAGGTCTTTGAACATGATATACCTGCAGACTGGTTGAAGGCCTCAGACTTTGGGAAAACTATGATCTCTGACTTGGGCCTCGTGGAACTTAGGATGTTGGTGTCGGGTCAGGCGGCCTAGGCGGGCCGGGGCTACCGGGGGGGGAGAGCTGCAAGATGAACTGTTCAAGATCGTATACCAAAAGTGTTGTGGGGGTTCCTCAGTATAATTAGAGTATAATAATGGACCCCAGAACCCCATTGAAATATTTTAAGGCCACTAAATCGTGAGCTCCGGAGAAGCTGGGAAAGACTGACAGGATCCTTCGCAATCCAGCGGCGCCAACTCCACTGGCTGCCCGCCTCGGATCTGCTTCCCAAGAGTTCTACGGCAGTAAAGCTCCTGGTTATGCAACCAACTCCCGGCGAATCCACGGCACTTCTCGGATGAGTTCGTGCTACGTGCTGTTCAATTGCCCTATCCTTAACAAGTTGAGCCACGTAGAACCACTTCTCCGGCTCCATGGAAGGCACGAAGGGAGGGCAGCCCAATCCAGCGCCAGGGTAGTTGCCGGATCCTGGGTTCTGAGCATACACAAACAAGAGCACATGTGTTTGCTTGAACATATATATATATACATATTTATTTATCTGTTTAAACTTGTATAAATACACAAACACATATACATATACATATATATATACACATATCTCTCTCTCTCTCTCGCTTTCTTTCTGCCTGTCTCTATCTGTCTGTCTGTCTCGGTCTGCCTGCCTGCCTGTCTGTCTCTGCCTGTCCGCTGTGTCTGTCTGTCTGTCTGTCCGTCCGTCCATCTGATTCTGCCTGCCTGTGTCTGTCCGTCTGTCTGCCAGACTGCCCTTTTGGCTCTCACTTTGCACGGCTGTCGCCACCACATTGCCAGACGGCCTTGAACTTTTGTTTTTGTGCATAAGCGGGTAGTATGATGACGTGGGGTGTCAAGAGATACTATTACCACATTTTCAAAACAAGGCACGTAAAATCTAAATATGTGTGTCAGCAACTGGAGGTGAGCTTGCACTGGGATTGCAGTGGGGTTCAGGGCTTGGGCTTTCGAGATTTGTGGTTTCAGGCCTTTGGATTTTCGGCTGCGGATGTTTGGAAGGCACGCGGGATCCTTCTTCTACATGGTTCCGCAAGTATGGCGCATGTTGAGCAAATCTCATCGTGCAAGTGCAGGCATTCTGTTTCACAGTGAATCTGAGGTGTGGTTGTGCCGTGCATGTCCAGTGCTTGTTGAATCTTGGAATTAAACCCGTCACTTCATGTTGTTACACATTCTAAAACCTCAAATTCAACTCCTAACAGTACGAAGTTGCCTCAGAGTTTCACGGTGCCTGGCACTACCTGGCCACATACAACACTTAGAGCCTCACAGTGTCGAATTATGTGGGCCATGGAAGACTAGCACGGCGAAGCAAGAGGCCGGCGGCAAGATAGGCCCTAAACTAAACAGCCAAGAGAGTTTAGCCCAAAGGCCGTCTGGCTTCGCCCTGACGGCATGGTATTCCGCCGCACCTCGGGGATATGACTCTTCCCGGAAAATCCAGCATCCCTCGTACATCAGTATGAAAGGGTTCCTTATTGGGGATCCTTGGTGCGGTATGTTTACTGGAGTATTCCTTGATGTGGAGTTCGGACTGTTAAGGCTCTTGGATATTTCAGGACCTCCCAGCAGCATCTCAAGCATGCCCAGTGCACGAAGCGGCTCATTCAGTCTCCGCGGAACACTAGCATGCCTAACACATATTCGACGCTTGGAACATGGCAACATTCGGAATTTCGTCACCTGAGCCGAAAGTGTTCCAGCATCCTTCGGCACAAAGTCCAAGGCACTGTGCAGGCCACGGAAGACAAAGAATGGCAGCAGCCTTTCGTGAGGCAAGAGCAGTGGCATTCCTGAGCTCACGTCGGAATGCTGACGATGCCGGTACGACGTCCCACTCGTGATCCTATAGATCTTCCAGGGGCAACCTACAGGGACATCCGGCTGGGCTCAACCCTCCCAACTCCGAACACTCGACCGCAGTGACCCGTGCGTACTACTGTCACTTGTGTTCTTGAGATGACCCTTGCGCACTTTGCCTGAAGTCAGGGCAGAGGGTGTAAGCTGTCAAAGCGACAGCAGTCGGTTTGTCCAGCTTCCAACCGGTGCTGCTGGCACTGTGCTCGCGACAGTAACTGATGCCAGGAACTTCCTCGTTCTTCGGCACTTCTTGCATTGCCAAACTGCCCGCGTTTGCCAGGAAAGTGAAAGCACTTTTCGGCTGGCCACTCAAAGATGCGGCAAGACATCAGCCAGCACAAAACGCCAAAGCTGTCCAGAGTCTCAGTTCTGAGTTGCCCACCCCTTTGTATGTCTACAACGGCGGCAAAGCGACTGGCAAGAATGTACACCGCCTTCAGCTGCCGTCTGAAGAAAACTTTCAGTCTGTGAGCAATGCCGTTTACCAGAATCCTTTGCCGTACTTTCCTTGCACACCATTTCTGACTTCGAAGATTTACGGAAGCTGGACGAGAAGCCCATGGAATAGAGCTCGTAGAAGATAGCCAGTGCCACGTCGTAGGGATATAGCCTGTGCTGAAGGGGGAACACCAAGCAGACGCTGACGCCAGACCTCAATTCACCCCCCCAACCCCTACACTTCCACTCGCTTTCGCCCTTGTCCAACCAGCCTACTAAATCAACCCCTCCAAAATCACAATACACACAACAACTCGCAAATCCAACACCGAAATCCCAAATAAAATCCAAAAGGAAAGCACCTCCCAACGCGGCACCACACCACACTCCCAAGCACAACACGAAATCCGAGGTACCGCCCTTACCCAAGACCTCACATCCTATCTCCACTAGAAGCCAAAGCCGCTCACCCAGTCCACAATGCACAACCAGATCAGTTCCACAACCCTAAAAGCTACAGCTGCCTACCTCCGTGCGTAACCTTAAACATTCTGCCGGGATGTCGGCCCTATTCGAAATTTGACCCTGAACCGAGACCGAGGCAGAACAAGCCTAACAAATTAACAATCATAAACAAGGTCCAGAATGTCTGAACAGCTGTTGCAAAGGCACGTGTTCCGTTTGTCGCCGGCTGTGCAAAGCTCAGGAAAGAGGGACGGGACACATGACACGGACCACATGGGTTGTCATGAACGTGTGGATGCAAAACCCACAGAACAAGGTTCAACTCAACTTATGAAGGATAGGCCGTATCCTTCTCGCCTCATAACTTCCGTCGGTCCGCCATGGCTCACTTATGGAGCGAGGCGGCCAACAAAACTCAGGATCAGTTCGCGAGGGCCCCATGGAGCCGTGGAGGCAGAATTGTTCTCAGTGCTGAGAAGTGGTAGGGCCAACGGATTCCTGGCACGAGACTGCACGACAACAACCCGCAGGACGGCAAGCCCCGACACCGCCATGAGGGTCAGCGGCACCAGTGGCATGGAGGTTTGAGCAAGCGCGCTTTGCTGCCTTGCTCTGGCTCTCTCCACCTCTTGCGATTCATACTTGTTTACAATGTGCTGCGAAATGTTCTGGACCTCAGCAGTCACATTTACTTCCGGCGTAGCAAAAAGTGGGATAAGGGGCGCCAGCCCTTCTAGAATAGCTCCATAAAAGCCTCCTCCAGCAGATGCAGCTGCTCCATCTGCTGCTCCACCTGCTGCTCCAGCCGCAGGTGCTCCAGCCGCAGCTGCTCCAGCAGAAGGTGCTCCAGAATGCACCGCCTCTTCTTCCCCTGCTGCCCCTTCTGGCCCTTCTGCCTCTTTTGCCCCTTCTGGGTCCTCTTTGGCCTTCTGCTCTTCTTCCACTGCATCCTTGGTTTGCTCCTGCTTGGCTCCTTTGTCCATCTCTTCGGCCTCATCTTCATACACATGGGCGAGTTCTTGCCCCTGTATTTCTGCAGCATATTCTTGGAACAAGTCTTGCATCAACTCCTGCCCACGAAAGTTGCAATACCCGGTCTCAAGAGCAGTCGCAAGCCCTGAGTCACGGTGTGGGGGGGAGTAGCCACAGTCCATCAGTGCTACCTGATACGCTCCTGGCGGCAACTGTTGCTTCGGATGACAAGACTTCATTGCATTCTGCATATATGCTTGCTTGTGCTCGTGAAAGCATCGCGACACACTCCTTGCGAGTGTACAATGCGTGACGAGCCCTGACATCTCCTGACTAATGCACTGCTTCACGTGGAGATGGCCCATGAGATTGCACGCTTCGTTTGCCAGCTTCGCGGTGGCACATGCCGCATAGGGTCGAGTAGGATCCTCCTTCGAAGCATTGAGACCACGTTGAAACATGGCATTTCCCTGCGCCATGCAGATGCCGTTGTCAAGCATGGAATCGATGACCCCTAGAAGGCTGAGATCCGGTGAAGCAGTGAGCACACCACACACATATCCAAGCGCGCAGTTCTTGACATCCTGATCATCTAAGTGCCCGGTTACACCGGGCCACAGAGAGAGAAGAGCAACCACGTTAAGGCATACCATGGCTATTGCAACGTGTTGGGAGTCCAAGAGTTGGCTAAAGGGCTGGTCGCAATCAAAACGCTGCGTCAAGTTCGGCGTCAGCAAGTCCTAACCGGCACAAGGCCGACAGAATGGACTCGTAGGTAAAGGGCGTATGCGACGAAGGGTGCTTGGCTTCTTGAACTTATCTCCGAACACCGTTGGTGAACACAAAGCCACACAAGACAGCAAATGAGCTTCGCAACACATCCAAAGTTTGAATGTTACATTCAGCGGAACTCATGTGGATTGAGGTAGGAAAGCAAATGCTGTTTCTCAACGCGTCTACACCTTTAACCAATCACGTCTCAAATACGGCTTTGGCCATTGTTTTCCAAATCATAACAAGCTTGCGCAATTTCGTATCTTTTCGTGCAATGGGGTTCTCACTAAATGGCTGGCGCCCTCGTTTTCACGAATACTTTTGGTCCTGATTCTGTTAGCACTATCCCCAACTTGTATCTCGGGAAATACACGGGATTTTTTCGGCTGCCAAAAGATATCTTATCTAAAAGTGTGTTTGCGGTTTGCCTTGCTTCTACTATTGTATTAATAGCATTTCCAAGTTATAACCTACCGACTGTAGATTGGCTTTACTCTTTTTTCATCTGCTTCAACCCGCATATCCTTGCAGCTTCTTATGCATCTCTCGGCGAAAGCTGGATGCCCTCGTGTTCTATGTATCTCATGTTTTCACCCTCCAAAGTTCAACAACTATCTTACTATACAATCGCCCATCTTCAATATTTTGGGTAGTCCTTCCATCATTCCTGCTAGTGGTTCTTTCTTCTCAAGAGGTATAACAATAGCATATTTACGAAATGATTAAATATTTGTTGAATACTGATCCGATCGTAAACCTTTTGTTGTTTATGCGTGAAATCAATCCACCTACAGAAATGCAAAAGAGGGAGGGTCTAGCATAAATTCGAACGACATAAAACATTTTCCATGTAGGTGTAAGAAAAGTTCATATACGCGAGACACCAAGAAAACCATAAACAAAGAAGGTGTAACAATCACTGAAGAACATTTAGACACTTCTTGAATTGGATTCGGTAGGGGCAGGACACCAGTTATTCAACCGAGGTCATTGTCATTGGAAGAGAAGATAGAACGCCGGGAAACAAGACTTGGAAAAAATGAAAACTAGACAGATAAGCGAGAATGTTGCTGGTTTCAGAAAGGCAATATCATTAGACGAAATGCTACTTCATTTAGAGGAGACGTAGAAGCACTTATACAATGTCTAATGGGTTCGACGGTTTAGATTGATACTTGAATCTAAGTCGTTTAGATATGATAACAGGGCAGACTTGCCACTTTTGGAAGAATTAGAAGAAACCCCCTATTCCCCTATTGCGACCCTATTGTCTCACATTGGGTGATGTCATGCGAGGGAAATAGTGATGGAAACCTCAGTAACACTGCATAAGATGGTGCATAGTTCGTTTGTGAATATTTGTATACTAGTATGAAAAATCATTCTTTTTATATGACAGTCTATGTAGATAAAATCATTCTATGATTTTATGCCAGTGATGACCATGAATGTGATGCAAACTCGACATTGGGCTTTGCGAGGACTTTCGGAGAAAGCTCGAAATTAGTTGGGGGAAGCTTGTTTTTCATTAGGTATTTAAAGTGGCAGTCTTCGTGCTGGTAGTGGTCGTGGTGACGGTACAGCCATTAGTGGTAATGTTGCTGGCCGCGCTAGGAGTAGGAGTACGAAGATCCCAATAAGCAAAGCTCAGAGTGAAGCTTCGGACATCGTGTAAACAAAGATCCCCCAACAAGCAAAGCTTACAGACTGCGAAGTTTGGGACATCGTGTAGACAAAGATCCCCCAATAAGCAAAGCTTACCAAGCTAAGTTATCATGTCGCTCAGAATTCCAGAACATTCGGTAGGCCTTGACTGGGTTTGGGGTTGTAATCTGTATAATTAGTTAATCCTTTAGGCTTCCGATCTTGTCTGTACGTTCATGTAGATCCGTATCTTGCAAGTTTCGCCTATGTTCTACTGTACAGCTTGTTCATCTTGAGACCTTCCGCGGGACCTTCCGCAGCCACGTCGCTTCCGCAAACCCTTCCGCATCCTTCCGCGCACACAGTCCCAAGCCCATGTCAGGATATCCAAGAGGAATTGTTTCCACGTTAAGAGCGGATAGATCTTCCAAAACAAACCGCAGCTCAGGTGTCGCGATATACACTGCTTTCGTAGTTTAAAAAGACAAAGGAAGTAATTTAGGAGATGGCACGAAGGCATACAAAAATACATGTATTTATAGCTGCCTTTTCAGCGCATTTTAACAAAACTTTTACAAGTTTTAACCTGCAAGTTTTATATAGTAAGATGAGTGATGTAGATGATGAGGATAAAAAACGAAGGCGACAATATTTGTAAGCTGTTTAGAGAAGTTAGAGCTCGTCACGGTGAATTATTGGCTAAGCCTGAGCCAAACAAAAAACCATCGATAAAGCTAATGATGTTCATAAGAATATGAGAAGTGGAAATGTCAGTAAACTGAGCAACAAGGGCTTTCAGTTCCCTAACAAGGGCAAATGCGACGATTATGAGATTAAACACGATGACCAAATGAGAGCATACTGAATACTGCATTTTACAAGAAGAAAAAATTTTGCAAACAAACATAAACCCTTGGATATAAAAAACAAGCAGGAGATACCTAGTTAATTAAACAACGACCTGAACTTGACACAAGTTAAAAGTTATGAACTTATTAGCCGACAATAAACCACAATCGAAGACTGTGCGGTGACGGCTAACAGTAACTATTATGAGAAGAGAAGAGAACAAGAAGAAATGACCATACAATCCACAGTTATTCTTCATAGCACTAATGACTATGTGTCATGAAATTCGAAGGACAGGGATATAGTCTTTGGGCTGATTCTTTATTCGGGTCGCTGGCCCCAGACCTCGTTAGGATATTGATTATGTGATGGATAAGAGTATAGATTGTTTAGATGTTTTGTGCTTTGGGTTGTGCTTCGGACCTTTGTGCTGGTCGCGCCGGCAGACGGATTAGTCCCTGGATTGTTGCGTGTGCTATGTATTGCGGTTTTGGATGTTGAGAAATGAGGCTGAAGCGTAGGGGGGGGGGGCGGGCATCGAGCGTGAGGCCTGGGGTCAGCACTTGGCTGCTGAAACGGGCCACTAGTTTGTGGCCAAGGAAAATTCGAGCGAGTTGGAATTTAGATCTAACGTGCTATAAGTGTTCGAACTCTCACACACAATTCGGCGGACCAGGTGATTACTTAGGGATATCGAGCTCTGACCGTGCCACGGGCGAGATTTCTAAATGAGACGGCGCAGCGGGCGGCTCGTCGGATCGCACTGTCTCCGCACTTGGCGTGACGTGTGTATATGGTTCGGCGTGGGCATATGTGGAACATTAATGCTGATAGCAGTAATAATGACAGCTACAGGAGTTGGCTGAAAGTATTGCTAGAGTGTCTAGAGGAACACAGGTATGTTCGACTCTGCACACGCATGACTACTTTCTGCTGCCTTCTATTCCAAGCAGGATCCTAAGTATTTCAGGACGATCGAGACTCTAGATTTGGCATACGGTGCTGGTGGTGTCGAGAAGGACACGCGATTAGATGCATTAGAGTCAAAACATCAAAGGAAGGAAATGACACGAAGAACAAATGAGACAGTACAGCGTCCAGCGTGAACTACACAGAAGCAGTGAGCGGAAGACGACCAAGTGAAACGCTTAACAGAAAAGGCCTGAAATAGCAGCAGCAGCAGCAGCAACGAGAAAGAGGCGAACCTTACAATCACTGGGTCCCTAGGGTGTTCCGTGGACAACTTGGTTGTATGCCTGGGTTCCAGCTGAATCCCGTGCGCAACATCGTCCCTGCTGTAACGCCGGCTGCAACGGCTGCAGGCACGGTTATCGTGAATTCCTTGCACGCAGTACCAACTACACAAACCGACTATCAGGTGACTACCAATTGCAGTTGTTGCTATGATTGCTTTCAGACCTCTGAAGAACCCGTCTTCATAGACGTGGGCCGCGTGGGTGCGGCTGCTGCCGAGCAACACTGTTGCCTTGAAGGATGCCATCTCCTGAGATGGAGTCTACCCGCGTAAAGCAACATGCAGCTTGCCCCACAAGATGCGCCTGAGGATCAACGTGCCAGATGCTCAAACCTGAAGCCTTCAGGATCCTTCTCTGGCAAAACTTACTCTGCGCACGCCTCGCATGCCTCAGAGACTCCGCCCGCCCTGGAACAACCTTTGGCGGCCTGGGGGGGGGGGGGGGGGGCCCACCGATAATTATACAATGGAGAAGTTCAGGCTCAGCCTTAGACACAGACTTTTCACCGGGCTTTCACCGACAAAGCTTACTTCTGGCAGCACAGCCACTTCGTACGTCGCGCCACCAAGTTCATCTAAGCCGACAAACCTGAACTGCTTTGAGTTTGAGGTGCTTTCGGGAGTCATGGTTGCCATTGTTGTTCTGAACTTTCGTGTCTGACTGCTACAGCTGTCATTTCCGCTACAAGTCTTGGCAGCATTCAATTGAATTCTGCAATGGCTGTCCCTACTCTCGTTGTTTGACCGAGGAATTTCCAGTCGGCTCGCATGCCGGGAATGCCTTAGCAGCTGAACGACGATCTCATGGAGCCACCCTATCACTGTCACTGCTCACTACTGTAAGAAGTCGAGTTTTTTGCTGTTCCTTTGGTTGGAACTCATGGAAGACACAGGTGTCCTGGCTCATCACCTTTACAGCTCGCTTCTTATGATTGCGCCATTTCGTCGAGATGCCCCTCTGTGTACGAGCCTCTGGGTTGGCAGCGATACAGTACATGGAAAGATTGGGACGGGACACAAGAGAGGTTCCAGGAGCTTCCACCCTCAATGGAAAAACTCTGCTAAGGCCGACAAAGATTGAGCGCGAAGGGTTGCAATGTGCTTATCTGTCAGCCATGTTACTGGCGGGCGATGATTGCAATCAACGAGTATGAGACCCTGTAATTGCATACAGTAGCATGTACCTAGAATCTACTCCAACGCCGTTCAACTACCAAACGCCTCAGCTTGAAATCGCAGATCTTACATTCCACAGCTGCAGCACTTTTCGTTCAGCGCAGATAAACGAAGTCGAAGAGGCACGACGGCTGTCGAAACAGAAACTGCTACAGGCTGAAGCAGAGTTTAGCAACATGCCAAAATGTGTCTGTGTAGAGATTTGCCTATCACTATGCGGGTGTAATGCTGAGGAAAATGCCTGGGCCTGGACTTGTGCTTCATTTGCGTGTAGTTTGATACTTCAGATCACGATGGTCTTTTGACAAAGGACGACAATCAATGTAGAGCCTCCCACATGTGGTATCATCTGGTGACAGCTCGACTAGACTGCGGGGCCATCCGAAGCACAGAAAAAAGGCCGCCTAACCCTCAACCCTCTGTCAACACTATCACTTTAGGGCTTTGTGGTAGGGGTGTGCTTATGCTGTTTATCAAGACCAAGTGCACGCTGCATCGAGCCGCCCAATCAGACATTGAAAACTGCAACTAGTGCTTTCGGTATTCGGATCTGGTACCTTATTAGGAACAAAGCCCCATAAATGCCACAGGCCACAAACCCAAACTCTTGAAGAGCTAAATGCATGGGCTGTGTTGGCTCGCTCTGCAAGCTCAGTTGGCAGTGAGGACCAGAATGCACCGGTCTGCAGCAGCACGAACACTTTCCTGATTTGCACGGAAGCAAGTCAAAAGAGTGCCATACCACCACTACAAAGTCAATGCTGCTGTGCTTACATACGTCCAGATCCAAGTACTTCTACTTCTTGCTAGTCGTGACACATGAAGAATATGGGGGCCCTAATAATTAGAATAGGGTCTCGGGGCTCCCTGTACTATAATTACAATAAGGAACCATCTCCAAAATGGTATTGGCAATTATTATGAAGCCCCTAAAATTCCCAACGAAGGGGTCCTTTGGATCGCTCCGCAGCAGCTCCACATCAGCCAAGTAGTTTTTGCCTCGGCGGCCGAGTGCCGGAGGGGACTTGCCGGCAGCTGAAATTTGCGGAGTTATGGAGGGTTTAGAAAAGGGGCCATTTTGGGCTTCTCAACCCTAACCTCTCAGCAGGCTTCAAGCTGCTTCCAAGGAACTAATTTCATGGCCTGTCGATCTCTGTCTGTGTGTCTGTCTCGGTTGCCTGTTGATCTATCTGTCCCTCTGTGTCTGTTTCTTCCATGTGCGTGTGCGTGCCGGTCGGTCTTAGCTTTCGTCCCATGCGAAAGGACCACCGAGTTTCAGGAATTCTGCGCCTGTTAAGGAGTGGGAAGCACTGGAAATTCCGACGCTTCGTTCCAGCAAATGACCGGCTCTACCTTCCCTGCATCATCACTAGATCATACCGCTATCGAGCTGCTTCATTCTACAGGTTGAGAATACCACCCCTCTCAAGTGCCACCTGCGCTGCCCCACCCTCCTACCAGTAGAAGGGCGGACACGAGACCCGAACACCCGGACAAGCACTTAGTTCTGGCAATGGCTACAACTATGACTAACTATGAAAACAAAAGAACACCCAGGAAAGCTACTGTCGCAAGTCGGGTCCGAGAAACCCTCCTCGCGGAAGAGACCAAAGGCCTCGAGAGCTGCAGCACGCACCAGCGGCTCCTCTGCCTTTTGTTTGGTTTTTACCTCCTACTTCAAGTAGCAAGGACGAGGCCTGCATTGCAGGGTATGAGGGGGGTTCGGGGGTTTAGAGGTTTAGGGTTTCGACTCGCACAATCGTAAAGCAGGCACGGATTCAGGCGGAAGGTAGAGCGGCACGAGGCTTGCTACAGTAACATGCGAAAGCTTCCAGTTGGGCACCAAGAACAATCAAGAGGCAAATCAATCATGTAAGAACCTAAGGCCATAAGAACTCACCCCTAAGACATGTACAAGCTTTCGCATCCCAAAGGGCGAATAACCTGCACTGTAAGTTACAAGTAGCAGTACAACAGGATGTCAACCACCGGAACATAGAAACCCCAATCAAACGACCGAATGGTTGATCTTGTACTCAAATTCCAGCCGCACATGTGGCAGCTGGCAGTTCTCCCCCCGTTGCAAAAATGTAGCTATGATGATCACCTCGAAACTGTCTTTACCATTGAGAGGCACGAGAAAACAATCCGCTATAGTCCAGAGAACGACAGCCTTTAGGGGTTAAGGGCTTAGGACTCGGACAAGGCAAGCCGGGATCACTGCCATCACCTGTTTTAATTGCTATCACCTCGGCCGTTCTTCGATTTTTGTTCTATCACTCGTGCGGGCTGCAATCTTGGGTGAGACTTGTAAAACTACACTGCAGCCATTCACCGCAATCGGCTGTCCCTTTAGACGCTGTCTGCAGTGACTGCAGATTTCGGAGATGCCATCTGCTTTTTGCCTTTCACGGGCTTTGGAGACTGATCAGCGGAGCTCTCTGCAACCACATTGCCATTTCCACATTTCCAAACAACATCAATCTGAGAGCCGTCCTCGCGCTCGGCACTGTAGAAGCAAGTCCGCGGCCTTCGCTTGTCCCGGGATTCTACAGGAAGTGCCACACCTGGGAGTTTCAGAAAAGAAAAGAAGGGGCGCTAAGTCATGTAGCACCAGACATGATACGGATCACTAGTTACACAAAGGACACCTCAAATAGCGCAACCCTAACATTGATGATGCCCCCCCACCTCGATTCGAGACGTGCTCTCTGAGAATGCTTTGGACCAGCTGAGACTCCCTTTCGTCGAAATTCATGAGCGGCTTCTCAAGCACAAGTATTTCGGGATTCACAACCAGGGCTCGTGCGATGTGCAATTTCGCCTTTTCCTGGAAGGACAAGGCATCCTTCCAACCGCTCAAGACGGACTGCAGCCTCTGGTCTCGCGTACTGCCTTGAGAAGGTGTCCATTGCTCATAAGGTTGTGGTTCCACCTTCCCACTTGTGCCGCAACAGCCAGTCTCCACCGCCTCCTCTTCCGAAATAGGCTCCTGCAAAATACTAACTTCGGTTTCAGCGAACTCTCGAGTTCGCGACATCCGCAGCTTCTCCAGAATGCGCATCACACGATCGCGATCTTCGTGCTGTGCGACGGCGAGAGGATCACCAAAGAAGAGGTTCTGCAAAGGAGACGTATTCATCACGACTACCTGATGAGTCACCAACAAGCATCGCAAATGCGAGGGCATAATCACCTTGCCACTGGTCGGCGCAAGTCCACCGGCCAGTAACCTGATCAGCTTCGTTTTTCCTGATCCATGTTCGCCTTGCAAGGCTATCAGCTTCCCCTGCTCGACCGATATATTCACATTGCGCAGGAGTTCTCTTTGCCCTCCTGCGTTGAAAGATACGTTTTCCAAGTGAATTGGAATCATGTCAGTGCGGACCATGCCGGGAGGAGTTGGCGTTGACAGCTGCAGCAATCGAGTCCGCTGTTGATTGGTCTCTACAATCCGCCTGTTTACCGACTCTTTCAAATCTCTGACATCGGTAGAGCGATTGAAGAACACGGCGATGTCGATTAAGGGCTCAAACTTAGAAAGAACGCTCTTCATCACCGAATAGCCATCTGCGAAGTTCGAGGCGACTTCCTTGAAAACAGAAATAGTCGCCAAAAACGTTCCCAGGGAAAGCTGGTGATCGATCACTTGCTGAGCATAGAAGCACAAGTAGAACCCGGCAAAAAGCGGCCCCAACCAAGCGAAAAAGAACTCGCTGCGCATGGAATAGATTCCCAAAGGCTCTTGGACCTCGGAGAGTTTAGTCACGCGCTCTGCGAACTCTTCGTTCATGGCAGGTCGCTGGAAGTAGGCAGCTACTAGAGGGTAGTATTCGCTGATAGAGCTCACCAGTTCGGCGACCCTCCTCTTGTAGGGGCTGTCTTCCTCAGGCTTTGTCAACCACCTCTGTCGCAGAAGCACCCAGAGAGTCATGACCACGGGCATTGCAACCACAGCCCAAAGCATGCCAGGATCGCTGGAAACCGCAAAATAGTTCAGCATGACCAACCTTCCGAGTGTCTCTAGCATGGAAGACATATTGTCCAGGCTGGCCGAAAGCTCCATCGCTTTCGCGGTCACGATCCTCTGAACTTCGTTTGGCGAAACTGCTGCCCTAGAGTCCTCGCTGAAGTTCATGTACTTCCGCATCAAGCTGGTCTGCAAATAGAAACTGCAACGCCCTGCAATGTCCATTCTCGTCTTGGCTTCCTTGAAGAAGTGCAGCAGCAAGGGGAGGCCTATGTACATCAAGCCGAGCAACTTGGCCGTCCCAACGGCATCGCCCGGGATGACTAGTCTGTCTTCAGCGTCCTCTCCGCCAAATATGACATTCACCATGTAGACGGAAGCGACGAGCCCAAACCAAACATATGCATTTTTAAGCTGGTCCAAGAGCAAGGTCACAGCAAATCGCCAAGAGTTTCCAGGTATATGAAGCATCAGCTTGCAAAAGTCCAAGAAGAGCGGAACTGGGTTGATTTCCTCGACCGCGTGCAGACCCGCATTCACAGCCTCGGCATAGTCACTGTTTGGAAAAGGGTCTCCGTCCAATACTTTGACGCGACATACCTTCAGGTACTTCCCCAAAATACATCCCTGGGGATTGCTCAGCACGACCTTGAACTGTCAATGCTCTGCTGGAATTGGCCGTCCCCGAAAACGACCTCACCTTCTGCATGAACATAGCGTTCTCCTTCTTTGGCCGAGCCTCCTTCGGTCTGGAAATGGCAGCTAACGGTACCACACAAAGACCCCATTCGCATGAGCTTGACACTGAACGCTTCACCTTCCTCGGCAACAAAGATCGGGGCTGCAAACTGCAGAATGTCCAGATTGTCTTGGTCGACCCAGAGAGGGTCGAAGTCATTGGATTCCTTGGCTGGCCCAGTAAAGCCTTTTGAACAAATCTTATTTGCAAGATCCTCCTAGGCCCAAAACTGTCTGGTTCTTAGTAGGGAATGGGGGAATGCGTTGTGGGGACTATTATTGGGGATGGTATAGGGACCACTAGATCCATTCCCCCATTCCCTACTAAGCACCAGGGAGATGAGGGAAACTCTAAGCTTGCCTTTAAAGGCCCACCTAGGTTCGAGTTGGCTGTAGCGAAACCCCTCGTTCAATAACACCTCCCGGCTCCCCTGCCGCTTGGCTTTGCCACCACAGGCGCCCATGGCGCCTAGGACTTGCACTTCCTGAATTACAGGCCCTTGAGCTCTAGCCACACATGGGGGAGTCATGCTGAAATTCATATAGGGGCCTTTAGAGCAGGGTGGATTGTAAACTGCCCTATTCTACAGCATAGTAAGGAGAGATACGGAATAGTGTTGAGGACTATTGAGGTTCCTGCATCAAGCCTGAGCTTCGGAAGGCACTCGTTGAAGCCATGAGGCCCAGATAGTGGCCCTTATCGCAACCCTTATCACGACCCTGGTAGTAAGATCCCTTCTAGTAGCTCTTATAGCAACCCTTAGAATTAGAAGGACCCTTCTTTTAGTAACCCCTGATCTGGCGGATCTCTCGTTTCATCCTGCCTCGAAGCAGCTCACGACTTCGGGCGCAAACGCGGCACCTCACATCAGCAGGATACAACCAGAAAAGTGGAGCAGGGGGCTTTGCGTAAGGGCTTTCGAGTTTGAGAGTTTTGGGCATCCAGGTTCTTGTAGGCTGCAACTCCATCTGTGATTTCATCCGTTTGAGACGTATGTAGGCAGCGGTAGCTATGCGATGCTAGTGTCGAAATGTTCATAAGCACAAAACTTTTTAAGTTTAGCGTCAGAACTTGGGGTCTCGCTGTCTGGATGCAGTGTTTACCTCCTGCCTGGCCGCACTTTAGAAACTTCGAAACCCCTACCCTCAACAACACCAACTCAAGTCAGGCCCCAACCCTAGGTTTCAGTTTCTTGTGCGCCTCTGTCACCCATGGCACCCAGGGCCGCTAGTGCCGCTGCCCTGGCCGTTTTAGGGGACCCTAAGAGTCGGGAGGGTGTTGGAGGATCTGGTAGTGTCTTCATACACTGCATTTTCAGGTGCCAGTGCTTCGAATTATTCTGACGTCGATATCAGGGTTCTGTCACCTGGGCATGCAAGGGGTTCGGGGGCTCACCAGCTAAGGCAGGGTACGACCGTAGCAGGCAAGGCTCTGAAGGGTAAAGGCTCACCGAATCCCGCGCCACTGTCAATTCTGCATGCAGGTCTTCACAACCGGCGAAGAGGGAAGAAGCAAAGGACGATGACGATGTTAAGGCTTTGCATCACGAATCGCAGGCAAGTGCAAGTTTGAAGGCACCAGTCCGCAGAGGTGGGATCTGTCCGGACTCTCGTAGCTCTTGCGATTCGCCAGGCTGCACGAGGGCCCTGAGGCTACGTGCACTTCTGCGAGCACAAGATGTGTACAAACGCAGAGCTCAAACTTTTCGGACGTTTAGGCCGCTGGTAGGGTAAGGCGAGGATATTCGGGCTCATGCGCATCAAGCCTGAAACAGCACCAATTAAAAAGAATTGAACTGCAGCGTGACATTATTACCAGATACCCCACAGTTTCACCCCTGGCGGAGGGTCGGACTTGGATGCCCACTCACTCGCACAATTCGTGTGGGAATGTCAATGTCTGTGTATGTATGTATGTATGTACATCAATATGTATGTGTGGATGGATGTACAAATGGATGTGCGTATAGATAGCGAGACACACATTTGTCTGTATGCATCCGTGCATATTTACATCTGCACAGACGTACTTCTGCAGCTACAAGAAAAGCTGTCTACATGGACGGTTCTGTACAATGCATATGTACACACACATACAGTATATACCCATACCTATGTACAGATGTACACAGGAGACAAACCACATGCACTTAATTACATGTGCATACTATGAAAACATGTGTAGGCAGATATGCAGGTGTGCATAGAAACATACCATTGAAGGGCGATGCAGAAAACCCGCCTCACCATGCTGTTGACGGGAAACTTCCTTCGATGGATGTCGGTCGCCATGGGTTTGTGGTTGAGGGAGTTCTCGAAAGGAACGAAGGACTTCGAACGCCAGCACACCTTCTTGAACAATCGCTTCCTCAGATTTTCACCCTTGGTCATTTGCGACGAGGATCTAAGCCTGGGTAAGACTCTGACACCTTTTCTCGTGCCCGCCCACGAGGGTCTCTGGCAGAGGTAGAACTCCCGTAACCTATATTTATACCTCAGACTCCCGGCTCACAGGACTTCGACCATACAATCGTACTCTCCGTTCTTTTGATATGATGCGGGTTCCATGAATCAGTAGAGGAGCTGTTACACAAGGTCTGTGGGACATGCTGCGGGTTGCATCTTCGAGGATGAGCCCTCTACCCTTTGATGCCTCAGAAGGTGATCCCCATGTGGGGCGGAGAAGAATCAGTACGGTTTCCGTTTCCTCTACCTCCATGTACTTGTATGTATTTTCGATTCTGCATACTGAAATGTAGGCTGGTACGGCCCGCAACCACATTGTCCTTCCAGGATCCTTTGAACACAGCGGAACCCTGCTTAAAACATAGCCAGCTCCCCTTCGCCATGCGTCTCGCCCGATACTGCGATTCGGCAGATGCTGGCTGCGTAAGCGTGGCCTGGAAGTGTCTTACGGAATCTCCGGACGGTCGGTTCAAGCATTGCCCTGACTTATTGCTTGCTTTCTCGGTACCGGTAGGTACGAATTCAAGGGGCATCTACCTGCACAGAATATACAGCAAATCAGGTCTTGAGCTTGTGGAGGCTACAGATATGGCATGATCGGATGACGAAATGATGGAAAGTCCCATGCCGCATCGCAGATCAAAAGCTGTATGCCTGGAACAACAAACGGCCAAATGGGCATTGCAGAGTATTAGCAACCGTCATGTGGACTCTGGCGTTGTAGGGTCCTTTAGAGGTAACCCCCTAGCCCCCAGTTACTTATAAGAAAAACACCAAATCTGAAGCGCACTTTCTGTTCTACGGAGGCAAACCTCAGAGCCAACCTCCACCTCTTGAGCAATTGCCCAGATCACATTTGAGGGTTTAGGGCGTTTAGGGTTTAGTAGGGCCTTTCTTGGCCCTGGAGCAGCAATTGCTGTTCCGGCCCCCTGGCTGAGGAAGTTTAGGAAGTTTCGGCGGTTTCGAGGTTTACGGCTTTGGACGAATGGTCTCCGCTGGAAACGAAACTCCGTTTGGTGCGATCAGGGGAAGCAGCTCCTTCCGCACCCATCGCGGCTATGGACTGCAGCGCAGCCGCCTCCCAGGTCAAATGCATCTTAATGTGTCCGTCCAGGAATGTTAGGGGCTGCTTCCATGCCGCCGTGACTGATGTGAACCTCTTCGGGACATTTTTGGTTTGAATGTCTTTTGGGGTTTAGGGTTTCGACTCGCACACTCGCACAGGGCAGGCACGGTCCCCAGAGCCCATCGAACTCTCACATGCACTTTGTGTCGAAACAGAATACTCGCTACCGAGGGAACATACATGAACACCAAGCCACTACCACAGGTAGACAAAAAACACAGAACCAGCCCGAGGAAGAGCCCTCAACAACAGCACGTCAAAAATTCAATGGTCACAACGACGCCACAGTAAGACAATAATTGCACTTTCAACCATACAAGAACAACTACGACAGTCCAGATTCCAAGCCCTTTGACCTGAACGGCTTTGAACCCCAACCCTAAACCCCAAACTTTCCGTCCTGCACTGCTGGAACGGAGTCCTCCATGAGCTTTGCTACGGCATCCACGTAGAGGGAGGGCTCCTGGTCGTTGAAGCGCACTTGCATATATGTATGTGGATATATACATACATACATATATATATGTATATGTATATTGCATTATACTATACTATATTATATTACACTATACTGCCTTAAATTCATACTATATTACACTATACTATACTGTATTAAAAGTAAACTATATTATAGATATACATATATGTATATATCTGTATATATATATATATGTGTGTGTGTGTATCTGTTCAGGATTTCGGATCCAAAGCCGAGAACCCAAACCAGGAACCGGTGATGGGGTTTCTGCGATGTTCAAGGGTTGGGTGGCCTCCCTTGACGTCCGCCGTTTCGGTGCTACGTAGCTCTGCAACTCTGGCTTCTGCCGGTGTGGTTGGGCTGGCCGAGTGGTGTCCTGGTTTTCGGCGACCATATGGGAGCTTCCGAAAATGGGGGACCCCCAAAAAATTACCCTAAATAGTAGTATCCTTATGATAAAGAACCCCAAATAAGGTACCCCTAATTTTCGGGAACTCCCATATCGCTACACCTGCCGTGCTGGCTCTGACTTGCATGGTGTGATCTATTCCTCTGCACGGAATCACCTCGCGTAGAGTTCTCCGCAGGCGGCATAAACAAACAGCACGAAAACCCAAGTCGCTTTCTTTCGCGGAGCTGGTGCAAATCGCACCTCTCGGCACGTCACGAAGATTTGGAAACTTTTGTCCAAGTCTCGCCAAATTTCGAAGAGCCAATGAACGTCTCAGGTGCATGGGCAAGGTACAACCACATGCCCCAAGCTTGACACTCGCAGCCTGTAAGGGAAAACATGCGATGTCGCATCGCCCCGAAACCGCCCGCAGCGTGCAAGGCTCTGGGCGTAAAGTCTCTTACGACAAAAATCGATCAGGAGTCCAACGAGGCGCAGGGGTTGCATGCAGGGAATGCAGATGAAGGATGCTAAGCGAAGCTGAAGATGATGGTGGTGTTTTGACCTGTTCGACTTGCTTTAGAAACCACTGCCCTAGCCCTTGACATTGATGCAGCCATCCACCGCAGCTTCTACAAGCCCCTGGAGAAGAACTCCCGAGGAATGCTGCAGAGGAGGGCCATCGCAACAACGTTGAGAGCAGCACCCACAAAGAAGGGCCTCGGCGGTCTTGATCTCTGTCACGTTCTGGGTAGGGTTTAGGGTTTAGGGCTTAGGGTTCTGGGTAGGGTTTGCAGAAGGACTCAATATCAGTCTACACCCAGAACGTAACAGCAAGCAGCTCCCACCACGAAACTAGGAACAACTCTCAACCCAAAAAAGCCAGAAAGTCAACCCTAAGTTTGATCTTCTTTCATAGGCTGAGCCTCAGCCACAACATTTAGGTCAGAAAATGCCATATGGATTTAACAAAATGCTACCCTATTTCTGCAGATGCAAGTCCAGAGTCTGCATATCTGCATGTCTTCTTATATGCGTATATATATATATACATATATATATATATTATTGTATACATACATATGTATACAAACACACGCGCACAGACCGCACAAACACACACACACACACACACACACACACACATTGTCTGTGTGTGTACATAGACACACATAAACGCAAACAGCGAGAGAGAGAGAGAGAGAGAGAGAGAGCGAGAGAGAGAGAGACAGAGAGAGAGAGGCTCGCACGCACACACACACACACACACACACACACACATACACACACACACACACACACACACCCAGCGCCGCGGCATGCAGGAGCCTCCCATGTGCTGAGACGTACAGGACGTGGATATGGTATCTTTGCAGCTAAGCGACAGTCCCGGATGAGTCCTTGGCAACGCAGTTTTGCAGAGAATCCCAAAATCATCGAGGATCCTACGGCCAGGCCAAACCCGGTGGCCCCAGAGCCACAGCAGAGACCCTGGATGATCTGTTCGAACCACAGCCCTCGGAACCTCCTGCTGGCTGCTAGTCTCATGCAAGAATGTAGTACCCACCCAGATCACCCAGTACCATAGCACTGCCCGCAATACTTGTTCAACCCTAAACTGCAAAGCTTAAAACCCTTTTTGTTTGCAACATGCTTTCCACTTCGCCCGGAGTTGGAGCAAGCAGCCCAACCTTGAAACCCTCGATCCCAAACCCCAAAACCCTGAAGCCTGAACCTCAAAAACCCTACGCCCAAGCCCCGAAAACCCTACAGCACTAGACCTGAAACTTCTTCGGTCAGCCCGGGGGCTCCCCGGCGATCGGAGTCTTCAGGGCGAAGGCGAGCATGGCTTGGTAGAACGGAGGCCCGAGCCTCATATTTTATATTATCCTACGCCCGATGTTTTTTTGTTTGCCTCCTGCATGGCTTGGTAACCTCTATGGAGCTTTCGGCACTCACACTCGGGCATCCTATGGAGCTTTAGGGTTTAGGATTTAGGCATGTTTAGGCTACAGGGTTTAGGGCTTTTGGATTTCGAGGGGTTTTGGGCCTGGACCACCATAAACCCTAAACGAATGCACCACAGAATGATCTGATGATGTATCTTTTGTGCATAGAGTGCCGTCTAGCATACTCGAATACAACATAAGATGGCACAGCATATCATTATACGATATATGGTTATATAAAAACAACATGGCATTTCATGGTATTTTCGAATCAGAGCTAACAGAATAGGGTATGCCATAATACTACATATTGTACGATGATACAGTGATATGGTCATTTTTACAAAGTAAAACATAGTAAAATGCAAAACAGTGCAATGGAGCTTTAATGTTGTACTGCACCATATCATGCTGCGCTGTGCGGTGCTACTACAAGATACTATAACAGGACACGAAGTAGTAGTACAACACAATACAACATTTTGTGTTGTATCATAGCATTGTGGGTTTAACAGAATACGGTGCAACGTCTTAAAGTAGCTACAACAGAGCATAGTACAACAGTATACTATGTCGTAATCTAGTATACTACATCAAAGCAGGATGTAGCAAAACACATGAAAGTGCGAAAAGACCATTGGCATGCAGAATCACACGTAGTGTCTGGTGTAGTATAAAGCTTTGTATAGTCTAGCATCCTGTCCTAGAGTACATTATGGCTCCGAAATGCGATGTGATACAGAGATGTACAATACGAAAAAAGGTGTGCAGTTCGAGACAATCCGGGACTCTCAAGACAGGTTAGGAGCGGAGTTCTGGTGAGGAGTAACGAATTGAAAATGAAGACGATGAGGAATTCTGAGGGCCGCTGTCATCGTGATGCGGTTTGGTCACAAAAGTCATGAAGCTTGTCCGAATTGAGCGAAGGCATGAAGGACAAGGTATGAAAAACACGCATCCTTCCGCGAGTAGGCCGCCCCGACATGAGGTAGAACAATTTCAATTGCACGAAAACACAGCTGACAACTTATAGCTTTCGAACGAACATGTTCAACCAGCCAACAGATTTGGCTGACATGACTCTTCGCGGTGCAAAACCCGCCTAACAGCAGAGCTAGCGGATATCAATATCGGCCGGGAGGCAGGGACACAACTGATGACATGGCCTGTAGTGCTCCAAGCGCAACCCCAGGTGAGAGCCCAGGAATCGTCTCGGAGACGTTCCTGAGATCCAATTGTCGCTCCCTCTGTGAAAAGTTTACTTAGCCCCACCACGTTGTCAATACTGCACAAATAATCGATGTCCCTGAGCAAGCGGGGTGACTAGCAGCACTGCTGCCACAACTAGCGACTGCCTGCCAGCTACCCAGTGCCCACAGTTTTAAACGATACGCAATACATGTACATGCCAAGGCCCAGCGACAGTAATATCATTGAACGGAACATCTGCGCGAAATTCGATGGAAACCCAAGCTGCCCAATAGAGGTAGTGCACGTGAGATGACCATGCGCATGGGAGGGACAGCTGCACCGCGCAACATAGTTGCAATCTGCAAGTGGGGCTCCCTAGCTACCTACACCTACCTACCTACCTAGCTACCGACATACATACCTGCACAAAGACGCACTTACACACGCACACACATACACACATACATACCTATACATATACATATACAGGTACATGTACCTATGCATGTACATATACATATACATATTCGTATACATATACATGTACATTTACTTGGACACAACATATACATATGTGTGTATACATATGCTCATATACATGTACATGGACATACACATAAACCTCTACATAGACGTACATGCATGGACATGCACATAAGTCCCACAAGTATATTCACATAGACACACTGACTTTCTTCACCTACTCACCTACTTAGTTACTTACAACCTTATAAACAGGCAGAGAGACAGACAGACACCAATGCATAACTAATGCATGCGTGCATGCTTTTGCAGGCCTTAACTCGGCATAACGAGACATAACAGGATCGGCACAAAACAGTCTACGTGCGTTTATACGTTCTTACAGCTCAAACCGATAAGCAAGGCAAGCAAGGTTCGAAAGCACCGCCTGAAAGGCAGGAAGCCCCACATTGCCGAGGCCACTGACAACCTTGGGCTAACTAAGTCCAGCTGCTTACGCGTACCAGGGTCGACTGTTGGGCTTGGGATGGGTTGATGACAATAACACCCCGGAGCCTGCGACACATGAGTCTGAGTCACACGCATGCATCACAAACAAGCTGTACTGCCGCATGAGAATCACGTTGGCAAACACCCAAACTATGCCAGCTCGGAGAGGGCACTGCTCAGGGAAGGTGGGAACTGAATGGAAAGCTGGAGACGTTCGAGGAAGTTGCGCAGTTGCCGAGCATTTTGCATGGCTGGGTCTGTGTAAGAACAGCAGGCTCTCAACCTTGAAGACAACCCAAAGATCTGTACCACAAACACACTCAACCCTGAAGGCCTTCGAATAACACCAGCGAGGGGCAGGGTCGACGAGCCATCTGCTATCGTAAACCCGCGTTCTGCCCTACACCTGCACGAGGTGAAACGCTCCACTGCCTGCATTCCGTGATACCTGTATGCAAAGGAGCGTTCAGCCCCAAACCCTGAACACTAAATGCCTGCAAAGGAGCGTTGATGGCAATCATCCAGTTCAACGTGGGAGCCGCGCCGGCAGCGGCAGGCACGCCTTGCTACATGAAAGGCCACACAAGGAAGATACCAGTCAAAGATCTCCAAACCACACCCCACAATATATCATGATATAATCTACTACAACAAAATCACACAACCTGCTATATTCTACTATAGTAGAATACAACAAAGCATGATATAACTCAACATAGTATAATCTGACATGATGTAATGTACCACATCCTTGTGTAAAACAATGTAACAGTATCAGTGTCATAACAGAGTAGAATAGAACAGTATATATTGTGTCATAATATAGAACAATATACAGTGATGTTGACAACTAATGTAACAGCAAAATAAACATGAAGATCGCAACAACAGAGCCACTTCGCAGCTCTGCAACGGGAGCCAAAGACATTTTACATGCACCGTGACGCCATGAGAAGGATGAACGCCCAAATCCAAGAAGCTAGCCCTCACGGGTCATGATGGCAGAGCTAAACAAGGCTTTACATACCTTATATACAATGTAACTACCTACGGTATTTGCCAGTCCTAAACGAACAAACCGCTCTGTGCAAATACATGTAGTTATATTAGTTGGTACTACTCTGCGCGAAGAATGACAAGCACGCGAACAGACTGTTCTGAAAAAACTGCACATTGGGCATGACGAACACATCCACATACAGCTGCAGGTAACGACGTAGATTGATGTCTAGCTGTATATCGAAATTCTGTGTACGCAGCAGCAACTTTCCACGACACTACTAACTAGCCAGCAGAATAAATTCCAAGCAATGCTGCGGAACACATTAGCTTACACGTGCTTGTGCTGTTGTTTGTAGTGCTAACTTGCAGCACGTCATTTCTCAAGCAAGACATTACCGCTAGGTAAGATGAAATATCGTACTTCCTTTCGAGAAATCCCTTTGCATCCTGTTGTGCAATTCCCGGCTACACAGTACGAGCCTTACTGAACTACGACCAGTTGTTATGCAGCGGAATCGCCGGCCACGTGCTGTGATACCTTGCGTGTGTCTTAATTCGCAGAGCTCAGGGGGGTCCGAGTTGCAAACTCCGAAGGTGACTGCGACCAGGAAGAGTCCTCGAAGACCAACCTGACCATGGATTTTATGACATGAAGGGTGTATAGGGTTCTATTGGGTTGCATGGGCCACGGTACGAAGACATGAAAACTGTCACATCCACATCCGAACGTGGAACAACACAAGCGCATTCCCATCAGGTGGGAAAAGACATGAGACAGAGTCCGGCTTGAGTTCCTGCCTTGTCTTGCAACGGCCTCAGCAAAAACAGCTGAACCAAGCCGTTGCTGACCTTGGCTGGGAAGGCTAATTACTTTGAAGACAAATCAAAGGGATGGGGGGTTTCAATTTAGCACTCCACACGAAGCAGAAGCTTCAGGACAGTGTCATTGCCGAGCGATTTAGCTATTGGGAAATGCAGCCTGCGCAACTCCTGAGATCCCACATGTAGTCGCATGATCAAGGTGCCGAGGAACTGTCGAGACTGCCACAAGCGGCGCAAAGCTCTGCATGTTGGCACCAAACTTTTCCTCTCGCGGGCGTTGACTCTCCTACCCTCGACATCCAGCATCCCACTCCACCTTCTCCCTCTCCGTTTGCAAGTAAAGGTCCACAGGTCGGGTCGACGCAAACGATCTTCACTGTCGGGCACAGAGGCTTCGGGTCATGTGTCTGCGCATGAATGTGAGCACAAGCAACAGGTATGCAAACAGAAACAAGACATCCAGATATGTGCCATGCCCACATAAAGCAGCGACAACTCGCTCATCTGTGCAAGCGCTTCCTGTACGATGCATGCATGTCTCAGTGGGTAAGCAATCTGCGATAGAGCTCAACAGTGGCTGCTACAGGGCTCCCGAACCACCTATCCATTGGTCCACACCCTCCTACCCACATGATGCCCCTACTCTATGATTCCCACACATACGTTGGCCCGCCATATTCTTATCCTACGAATTGCTTCTTCTGACCCCTATATTACTGCTTATTGTCGTTAGGCTCGGCTGTCACACTCGAGCTCTCCCGGCGAGGCATGTGTGCATATGCTGGTTTTTGTTGATATACGGGCCTTGCTAAATAGAATAAGGCTTAGAGTATGTAATACTAGAAATGGAGTAAAGAACCCTGAGGAAACGTTGGTGAGTCTTGAGCCTTCTATGTGAGACACAATCCTTGCATTAACAAGCAATGCAACACCTGATCCCCATTACAACTGCACTTAACTTCAAGCAACTGCAGATGTCATCCGTAGAAGAAGGCAATTTGGATAAGGGGGGGATGGCCTTCATGATCCGACTATGAACTATCAATCACTCCCACAATCCACAACCCCTTCCTGCCCCCTGCACGGCGTAGACGTAAGCCCTTGGCGACTGCATAGAAGTAACAAACTAACCAATACCACTGCTCTTACCGCCAGGCTGCACCCGCAAAGCTACTGTCTTAAACTTAGAGCCGAGAGCACATGACGATGGGAAACAAAAATACTAAAGCGGTTTCCGGGTCCAGGGCTACGCTTGCATATCTCGATGTCAATACTTAATACTTGCTACAAACCTGTTGCATCAAAGCTTGTATTCGACAAGCTTATAGATCCATCACCCGAAACTCTAAGTCTAAGCCCTATACTGGGTTGTAGTTTTGGGGCTCTGAAAGGTATTTCTGAATAGGTACCCCTATAGGAACCATAAATGAAATTTCAAAGTTTCCCAAATTGCCACCTAGTATATCATACCCTTAAATACCCTAAACCCAAAGGGCTCCTTGCAGTACAAGAAGGAAGTGCCGCCCAGGCCGGCCCCGGTGAGAAGGCCCAGGAGGCCAGCTGTAATCCTCATCCATGTGGCAAATAGTCATCCATAGCAAGAATAAGTAATAATAGTAATAATAATAATAGTAATAATAATAGTAATAATATTAATAGTAATAATAATAATAGTAATAATAATAATAGTAATAGTAATAATAGTAATAATAATAATAATAGTAATAACAATAATAATAATAATAATAATAGTAACAATAACTAGCTACTAAGTTTTGCATCTTGCATGGCTGAATGATTCTCGAAGCGAGGTTAATGAGCTGCTAATCATAGTACTCGTAATAGTAAGAACAGTTTGCCTCCTTGAGGCTTGACATGTAGGGCTTACCTAGGGTTTTGCTGCTCACACTCGGACATGCCAGGCGAGACATGTGGTTCAAGGTCTTGGAAGAAGTGAAACGTGCTAAGCAGGAGTGCAAGACGTCAAATGACAGAGTTCCCTAAGACCTACAACCTACTAATCAAAGCTGAGATCTTCATGACCAAAAAAGTGATCTAGTTGAAGATTTTAGCCACTACGACGACCGTGAAGATCACACATGAAGGGTCCAGAAGCTGCGGGAACCACAAACGATGGGCTATGCCGGACCGGGATGGTCTCGAGTACGTATAGGGTTTTCGGGGCGCCGGGAAGGCCGTGGGGAAGCATTCTCGGACCTCTTGACCTCTACCATCATCGCTGCTTGCCACCCCGAAACCGCACAGTAGCTCAATCGTGGCCAGGCACAAGCACCAATACGTGCGGCTACCTCTCACACACAACTTCGAAGTTAATTAGAGCTGCCAAGGCAGCGCAGCACAAGCCGTTTCTCCATCGTGCTGGTAACACCTTTCCCCAATCAAGTACTTCCATCTATCATCAAAAGGACAAGGCACAGCCTGCGAAGGGATCTGTCCGTGAACAGTATTCTCACGTTTTTCCTGGGCTATGGCTGTGGGCATCCTTGTAAGGTTGGGCTGGAAGCAGCCATCCCTCGAACTGCATGTGACCTTGTGCACAGCAGCCCGCATGCGCTTGACAATCTCTAAAGACAACTTTTCAGCAACGAAGGTGTAGGATCGTTTTTGCAGCCTGAACTACCATCAACACTCCAGGCCTGCAAGCCCCCGTACCTGAAGCAGCACAAAAATCCCCAAAACTCAAAATTGCTGTCCTCTCAAAATCACACGGCAACAGTTCGGACGTTTGTGCGAAAGAGTACGTGCCACAATGGAGGTCCTATACACACTGTTACGGCCGACTGGCAGCATTGAGAAGGGACAACAACACGGTGCACTGATTCACATCCGCCTCCCTGCGATGCCAGTCCTGTGAGCGAAATTACCACCTGCATCATCATGGCCACAGCCTGCAACATGGCACCATCCTCATCCTCACATTCATCCCAACAAAACATCCTCACCATCAGCATCAAGAAAATGGGAAAATCCATCATTAAACCGTCAATATCATCGACGTCGGCAGCAGGATCGGGGCCACATGCATCATCTTCGCCATTCCTTTTTGCCATCATATACCGGCAGCGTCAGACCACCCGGAGCCGGATGTCGTCGTGATTGCCAGTGTTCGACACGCAGTATCACGGCACCATGCGAAAACACATGCCACACATTTCGCGGTACGCTGCCAACAACACCGGCTTCAACCTTAACAGACAGGCCCGCCGCATCAACAGCAAAGCCGACAGTCAGTTCCATTCAAGCTCCTTCATTCCGAACCTTGTATTACACAGAAGCTAGCACAAACACAAAACTACTAAAACATCGACGTCGGTGCCACCGCTCGAAGAAGGCGTGCTTGCCATCCGACACTGCGCTCCTCGCTTCTCGTCTACATGGGAGCCGCCAGTCCCAGTTATTTGTTCGAGCCTAACATCTTTCATATTCTGCGAAGAGAAGCCAGCCGAGAACTCAGTAAGAAAAGGAAGAGAAGAAGCGTGTACTTGCGTGCTAAGCAGCAAGCCTCGGGGCTAAAAGCCTTGTCCAGTATTTCCGACCCTCATCGACCTGATAACCAAGCCGGCCAAGTTTCGCAAACCCAAGTTTCGACAACAGCCACAACCACAACCCTTGTCCGTTGAACTTAAATGGACATGGCATCTGATAGAGTCGCAGGTCATGGTGAAGACAACGGTGATGATGCCGGCGTCAGTATAGGTGGTGATGGCCAGTGCGGTGATGATGAAGATGATGCTGATGATGATGATGATGAAGAGGATAATGACAAACAGAAACAACAAATGACGCTGGCACTGGCAACCAAAAACAAAAACAATACTCCAGGCGGCAAGAACCGCCAACGTGCCCTGAAAAGCCGAAGCAGTAGACACCATCAATCTCAACTACTTCCAACCATCGATTAAAGCATCGAGGGTGAATGATGGTGATGCTGGTGACAACAGGTGTGAGAAGCAGCTGAAAAACGAACGAGCACGGCAGCGACGAGAAAGGTCCTTGCCGACCCGCCTATCAAGCTGGCCGGCCGGGATTCTGGCACGAAACCTCTGCAGCGCAGCTCTCGAGCATGTTCTACATCTAGCAAAAGTGGCTTAAAGGCACAAGCTGGGAAACCGGGCAAACACCACATGGCTTCCAAAACCCCCCTGCGCCTACTCTTCGCCGCAACAGCTACCATACACATGAATGGTAATTCCATCCAGATCTATTCATTAGAAGACTTGAAACACTACGACTTGAAACACTAAGTACAACTAGTATGAAGTAGTACGTATGATCATAACCCAAGCCCTGAAAGCCTAGCATTGAACGACAGAGCCCAGGACGATTGAGTTTCCATGGTAGGCTCGCAGCCTGCCGACGGCAGGCTCGAGATAAAGACACCTACACTCAAAAAACGCAACACTAGTGAGAGCAATGCCGAAGTAGTGGTAATAAAGTGAGTAAGAAGAAGAATACAAAGAAGATGAATGCACGTGGCAATGGGGATATTCGATGATCGCGAATTCAAGATCAGACACCCCTTCATCGAAACCTCTGCCAATGACAAGTACAGCAAGAACCTGTAAATGCTTCTACACCAGCCTCACACTCTGGCTGCCCGGCTTTCAATTTTAAGACCCTGAAAAGCACGAAGCTGCATGGTGCAAGTGAGATGCAGACGACAGTCAGCAACGCCGCCACCCGGATAACAGCAAGAACTAACACCTCAGCTGGGCTTGAGTTATGGTAATTAAGCTTGCTCAACTGTGCACCTCGCATGCGCTGGGATAATTGAGAAACATTGAGATGTCTCGAAAAGTGCTTCGGCAGAAAGAACCTGAAACCGAAGGCTTCGGCAGCCACGAAAGACCTCGACTCAAACTGTGGACCAAGCCGCTGCCGATCGATCATGTGCGACCATAGCAGCCAATGGCACGATGATGCCTCTGGAGTTGTACTTTTTGAGATGTAATCACGGTTTATCAGAATGGCTGTTTGTCATTCAAGACCTTACGGCGAAGATGGCGTAAAGCGAGAACTAGATGGAACCTGAGGTGCGCACACCACAACCCCACGACCGTCAAAGGACCCCTACATCGCGACGTCTCCACTAAGGCTCGCGGCCTCACTGGAAGTCACAAGTGCCATTGGATCTGGAATCCAGCTACCCCTGTACGATTGCAAGTGTCCTCCCCAGCTGCCGACTATTGGGGCCTTAATAATTAGAATAGGGTGTTGGGGCCCGTTATACTGCAATTAAAGGAACCCACGGAATAGTATAGGTAATCATGATTATGTAGGCATACTACAATGCCCAAATTCACAACGCCGGCCTTCGATGTTCGTCGCGGCGTTCAAGCGGCCATACATCTGCCCTCGCTCACTGGGCTCTGTTTGGTCGTTGATCCAAAACCTTCCGTGCGATCCACTCAAGGGGGTTCAAAGCATTGCGAGCATGACATGGATGCAAGACCTAACGTGGAGGTGCTGGGGGTCTCCCCATGGCAGGTATCCCTCTATGCTTTAGGTCTTTAATTTCGAATCTCGCGACTCTGACGGAAGGCTTCACGACGACTGGTCCAAGGTACACAAACCACGCCTGGACAGGCTACCGGACAGGCACTGAGTTCCGGCTCTTCCAGTTCCTTCACGCCGTGTTGAAAGCAGTGGTCGAAGCGTGCAGGCACTGTGGCTAGCATGGAACAGTATAGACCATAGACCTTAATGATTAAAGTAGGGTGCCAGGGTACACTAGACCATAATCATGTATGGAAAACAAGGGTATACCATTTTTGATTTTTGATTCCTCAAGCTCCTATAGTAACACGGCCAGACCAACCACTGAGTCCGGGGCCAGAAAAGCATTGGGCCCGGTATCATCACCTAGGCTGTTCAATAACGCCCTGGGAAACAGCACATACTTTTTGGATGCTAGCAACAAGTAAAACAGCATACCACCGAACAGCCGAGTCACAGGAACCAAAAGTCCGGCAAAGAAGTAGTAGATGGATGCCCCGGCGTAAGCGACGCAAAGAAGAGCAATCAGGGGCACCTCAGAAGACGAGCAAAGCACCGCCGGGCTCCGTGGAGGTAGTTCTCTAAATTAGGGTCCCAGTTTTGGTCCCCAAAATAGTATGGCCCCCGTATAAAACGGACCGTAATTTAGAGAACTGCCCATGTCAGGGCTATGTAGGATGTGGATGCAGAGGAAAACTGCAACTTTCTGGAGCTCTTGGCCCGGAGCCTAGTAGAACCCTTAAAGCATGCTTAAAGAAACTTAAAGGGTTTTTCCCTCCTCTTTTAAGTTTCAGCACTCACTCTCGGACATGCCACATTAAGTTTAGGGTTTAGGGTTTAGGGGCCTTTTACTGCAAAATTTGGTCACCCTGTGCATCCGAACCTCCCAACGCCAGACTCCCAATTGCCTGGTTTCCAAGATCACGAATCTCAAAATGTCAACCAAAAGGGGTTTGGCATGTATTTCAAGAAACGCTGCAACAGCCGAAAAGTCACGGCGGGGTCAGTTCACTGAAACAGCGATCCAGCTCGCTGAAAGAACCATGTTCCAAATCAGGGCCAAGGCTCTTTAGATGTCAGGAAGGCTAGGATCAGCATCGGACGCCGACCGAAATGGTCCGCGCAGCTTCCTCATAAGTCGGATTTCTTGATATTAACCGGTTTTAGAGTTTTTCGGTTAGTTCAGGGATAATTAAGCATGCAACTAACTGATTATGAGCTTGGAAGGACTTTGCTGTGGGCTCCATGATCGGAAACATCTTAGGCCTGTTCAGCAGGGCTTGGACCTGAATTCCATGCTGCACCCCAGTCGACATGCAAGTGCAGCTCGGCACCAAGCAAACTCACTTGCCGAGAGCTGCTTGGGTTGTTTTGGACTGTCATATGAGCCATATGTATGTATATATCAATGCACACATTTATGTCATATGACCTATATTACACTGAAGGGACTTCCTCACTAAATACACAATAGGGTGGTGGCCAACTACGCTGGAAACCTGTGAACGACGACACCAATGTGAGAAACCTTCCCTTGGCTACTTCGACAACCGCGGCCAGGACAGGAGTCCGACGAAAGGAATGGCAAAAAGACTCATGATGGCGCCGACGATGCCGAACCTTGGGACATCTTCACGTTGAGCTCTCAACTCAAGGCCGAAACAGGTCAGGGTTCCGTCATGAGTACATGATGTCAGGCCTCCTGCCTTCACGGCTTGCTCTACTCCTGCCCCATCTCCGTCTGAGACAACGGTATTGAAAGACCTTTTCCTGTACAAACTACTAAATTACAGAAAAACCATCCCTCACGATTCCCCTTCTGATACGTAGTCTGCAGGGGTTGGACCCGCCCTCCTTAAGCCCTCTCTGCAGACTTATGCAGACATGGCACGTGGCGCCAATCTCCGACGCCTGCGCGATGAGCTTCTGACATGCCGGACCTCGCAATTGCAACCATAGTTATTCGGTTTGTTGAAACTCCTGCCGCAAAGACCAGAGTTGAGTCCTGTCACCAGGCTACGGTGACTTCGAGCCAAGCACACGTTTTGAGTATTGAAAATTCGTTGAGAGAAGTCCATAGGACCTGCTCGGATCATCGCAAGTCCCACGACTGTCACGCCAGCACTGCAGCACGGATTTCAGTCCAGGCAGACCATGACGGCATGCACAAACGTCACACGTCATGACCCGCCAATCCTTGGGGACCCTAAAGCCCTGAACCATGATTCCTTCCCGGCTGCTGTTCGCACCGCCGCCGGCACAGGCATCCACGCCGTTGTTTAGTGACGCCACAGCCAGATCCGGGTAGATCAGATTCACCCTGCGGTTGAGGTTTTAGGGCTGCATGCTGACACTGCAACTCAGTCTGCAGAGCCTTTGCATGTATGGGTGTTGCATCCAAACCTGTTACAATAGCGCCGTCGTCAGCTTCTTCTGCCCATGCCGAAACTCAGAACCTCTTTCTTTTGAACCGCTGAATGTGAAAATATTAAAACTGAGGGTAGCTTCGAATCAAGCAGCAAGATGGAGGCCATGTTCTCCAGGAGGATGGCCTTGGCTGGTGCTCGCACACCACGCCTTAAAGCCCGAAGCCCTACAGCCGGATAGAGTAGGCAATGGGCTGTCCTCTCACATAAGAGACCGGTGCCTCATTTGTACTTAGTTAGTTAACTCTTGCTTTCAGCTCGCTCTCTCTCTCTCTCTCTCTGCCGTTGCATCCAGAGGGTCTAGCTAAGTGAACTTAGTTCTCTTAACCGATCTTTGCTTCTGCCTTGAGCTTCATGAGGGGAGCTCCAAACAGGACACAGACCACTGGCACCTAGCATTTGTGTGGCTGTCAAAGTTATGGTTTGTTTTTGGGTACCCTAAATAACAAGCGCCGTATTAAATAAATAAGGACCCAAAAAAGGGGTCACAATTTTGACAACTACCCATTTGTGGTGTTTCGGTTTACCAAGCATTGCACCACCGGCCCGCAACTCGTGTCGTGGATTTTTCCTCTGGCTTGAGCCGAGCAGCGATCCAGAAAGGGCACCATAGTTTGCAGGACCTGTCCCTATCGTGCGGGAGGAGCCTTGAGTCGTTTCGCATATCCAATGCAGCACCATGGCTTTCGGAATTCTCCGACGCCATGCTGGCACACCGCGGCACCGGGAGATATTTAGGATGTTAAGAAGACCGCTGAGCTACATGCTGTTTGTTATGGCTGTGTCGCGACACTTAACTTATGAAGGACAGGGCCAGCTTGCGGACTGATGAAGCTCCGGTACACACTTTTGAGATGTTGTATGGTTTGCAAGGTTACACTGGTCTTGAGACTGTCGGCTGCCGTTATCGTCTCTGACTTACGATGGTACGAACCGGAAGCGGAACTCGGCTACACCGGGCGAGGAAGCTTGGCCCGGGGGTTCTAGGAAATTATAACACAAGTCAGCTGGAAGAACCATTGCGATGGCACCCATAGCCGGTGCTTGTTTGATGGGCACCTTCGTATGACACACGCGGTTGGTGCAGCCGCTGTGAGTTCATGAAAAGGCTATGGTTGCTGAAAGTGGTGCCAGGAAAGGACATGCGACGTTGCAGATCCGAAAGAAGTCGGCTGCAGCCCGAAATGGCTCCACGGAGGCTGTCGCGACCTGAATTCCGAAATCCTGGACCCAAAATGCTCTGAGCCACCAGCCACAGCACGAATCTCCCGACCCAGCATGGAAACCGAAGCTTGCTTGAAACCCTCAGTGTACAACTCCTGCAGCTGGCCGCAGGCTCGCGCCGCCGCACGGCGAACACACCCCTGGCCAAGTGAACAAATATGTACTCTTATTGCGGACCATGGACCCTTGTATTCAGCAAGCACAGGTTGCTTCTGACAAGTTCAGAATTTCGTCAAAGGGCCTTAAAAACCGCAGGACTTCTGGCTTGAACATTGGGGCTTCAGCGGACTCCACTAGCCTGAAAAAGTGCGTCTGTCCAAACCTGCCGTCAGAACATGGTACGAGTAAGCCCTGGCATTTACATGCACCGAAAGGAGACGAGGCTATAGAGTGGCTCCTTATATACATCCCGGGCCTCGAGCAACAGCAGCCGCATTTCTAGAGGTCGTATCGCTTAGCGGCACCGTCGGGCTCGGCGTAGCACCACCCATAGACTGCCCTCTACCCTAAAACCCCCTTTTTGCATCCAGGCCTCAGGCTAAAACCCTGAACCCTAAACCTCTACGAACCACGATACTTGTGCCAGTAGCAGCAGTAGCATCCCAGCTCCTTTTCGCCCTGGCCTGCGAGTCACCAAGCCGCCCGAGGAGCGCCTCGCCTCCCAGGACGCCTGCCTGCTAGAGGTTTTAACTACAATGGGCTTGGAGGGTGTGTGCGTATGTATACCTCTCTTCAATCATGTCTATATATATATACACACAGATACAGATACAGATATAGATATAGATATAGATATAGATATAGATATAGATATGTGTGAATGTGCGTGTCATGACCGCTAAGATCTTATGATGTAATTACTGTAATTACATACTCACAACAACGGGATAATATTACTAGGCTGCGTATCGGCATGCACTCTCGGACAAGCCAGGCGAGGTTCGGGCAGTAGGTCTCAAAGTGACACTGGGACAGTTGGAGGCTCATGAAGGTTTAGGTTTTCAGACACTTCTAGGGTGTAATCAGTGTAAGTATATTAGAGGTTCAGATAAAGGCTTCGGTTCTCGGCACATGCAAGAGCGTCCTTCTGCTCTACTCTTGCTTTCGTCCTCTAGGATGCCTTCTACGATCCCGCAACATGGGGGTGTTTCCAAAAATAGGGGACCCTGATGTAGTACCCTAAATTCCTAAATAGTAGGATCCTTATGATATGGACCCCAAAATAAGGTACCCCTCATTTTCGAAACTTCCACGTGCTGATCGAGAATCGGAAATGTTTCGGTCTGCTGTAGTCCCCCAGCCAAAAATACCACATCATACTCCCATGCAGATCTACCCCAAAGCCCCACCCTTAGACTTTAAGCTGCAACCCTTCAGAGCTCTAAGCATAAAAAAATACCCCAAAAAAGCCTACCTCTCATCCCTGCAGGGCTCTACTTATAAGAAGCTCCAGCGCCCACGACCTCGGCCAAGAGCCCCACTCCATGGCAGGCGGATTCCCGCACCAAAGCATGCGGGTGCTCCAAAAAGGATTGGATCTTCCTGAAGGAGTTGGTTGCTTTAAAAAAAAAAAGTGCGCTGACTCTTTTCCACTGCATGACTGGTAAGATTTAGGGGTTGAAGTGTTTGGGGCCTTAGGGGTTAAGTTGTTTTAGCGCTTGGGGCTCAGCGTTTTGGGTGTAGTGCTGTTTGTTGGGAGGCGATAGCGCCCGTGTATTTGGAATGTATAGGCTTCAGGGCTTCGGGCTTTGGGCTTAGGGTTTATGGGTTTAGGGTTTTGGGATTTGGCTTTAGGGATTCAGCGCCTTAAAGGGTTTGTTGGCTCCCACATGGCATATAGGGGCTTTCTTTAAGGGGCTTTCGCGTTTTCGACTCTCACACTCGCACGAGGCAGGCTTTCGGGTCTCAGGGTTTCAGGATTTTTCTGCTGGAGGAGCGTTTAGGCCTGCCCTTTCGGATGTCCAATCCGCTGGGCGGAATGAAAAACGTCTTGGACACCGTAGCATCGTCACGGTTTTGGACTCTCGCAACTCGGACACTCCGGGCGGGTTTAGGGTGCTGCGCTCACTCTCGGACAATCCAGGCGAGGCATGTGGTTCGAGGTCCGCTGAGTAGTGAAACGAAATCAACACAATCCCAATAAAGTACAACCTCTGCCAGGATTCAGGGTCTGAGCTCACTGTAATCCAAATCTCTCATGATGGACTAGGTATGGACTTCAGCTTCTACCACCTTGGGATCATGCAACAGAAGGGGCGTAGATACCATAAAGAAGGTCGAGGGTTCTCAGCCCGCGGTACGTCACCGAGTCGTGCATAGCTTCATGTTCAGAACTTCTTGAGTGGAGGAATCACATGGAAATCCTTCACGATGATATGGCTGTTCGTGTCTGGCAATGAAGTGACGATGAGTGCATTGCACAAGGCTGGCAAGACCTCAAAGAAGTTTATATAAATCTTCTGCAATGTGAAGCATCTCGAGTCGAGATTTATGGCAGATTCACGAGTCACTCACACGATTTGGGCTTGGGATCTTGCGAATCAAGGCGCCCCTTGTGACCGTGAGCAGCAGTCCCCATGCCGGCCAGAGATCGGATGAGTGAAGCCTGCATGTCTGGGAGCTTCTGCATACCCAGCAATTTTAGCCGAATGTTCCTACCACCTGACATGACATGTGCTACCGGAGTTTCACATGGTTGTCTGGACATAGGTGCCAGGTGAAGGTCTGAGGTGCTAGCAACACCGGGATTCTTGAGGCCCCCAACATCCTGACGAAACGGGGAAACCCCAAACGCTGAGCCCCGATTCCAAAACAGCCAGGAGGCCGTGGACTCGGGGCAACCTTTGGGTTCCACCAGCAGCGCCGCTACTGCATCCTCATCGACACTTAGATGAAGTTTCGACTTAAGGGTCCAAAATGGAACAAGGACAAAAAGTTGTTGAATGTGCTATCCCTGTATATAGGGGTAGGATTCATGGGATTGCATCATGTGCTTTAATTTTTGTGACATTCTGCAATCATGCCTGTACTTCTGCTGCCAAGCTGGTACGGTGGGGAGCCAGGATCATGAAACCAAGTTTCCAAAACCATAGACTCTTGAGTATTACAATACTCTTAAGAAGGAATTAGAAACATATGCATAACATGTTTGATTGCAAACATGTAAAGAAATGTGTAAAGGAAAAGTCTGAAAAAGGATTCTTGCAAACATCTGCCAGAAATGAACCCGTTTGAGTTGATACGTTAAAGGAAGCCGAAGGCGCATTTCGGCAAAAGCCGAGATGACAAAAACTACTATATTACAATAGTTCGAAAATGGTTCGTTGGAAAAAATTAGAAACATTGAAGTTTCACCATTCATAAGTTCGAACGATAATGAAATGAAGAATAGAACATAAGAAATGAAAGAACTGCTTAAGTTAAGGGATAAACATTGTGTTGGAGCCGAAAAACTACCACAGCTAATACCAATTAACTGAAACACTACCGAAAGTTGATAACAGTTGTAGAACATATTTACAGTGTGAACTTGACAAGTACCAGTTCAAAAATTGGTTCTTGTATTTTTGTTGCTGGTTTGTTTTGTGCTAGGAAAAGCCATACCCAAAACGGGCGAGGGGGAAGAGGCGCAAGCCTGCAACCAAAGCCGTTTCCCTACACCCTAAAATCTGAATCCTAATCTTTCCAAAATCTAAACCGTAACCCTAAAGTGCGTGCCGTCCGACACTTCGGTGTACCAGCACGCACGCTTGTCATCGTGCAGGACAGTTCAACATCAACTCGATTCGTTTTTGAAACACGCTGTTGGCAGGCCTGCGATGCAAGGAATGCTTCAATCGAATCTTGCATTTTTACGGCGCTTGGCCGGATGGACGCTTTGGCAAAGCAGCATGCCAGGAACTGCTTGCGTGTTGATGCCGGAAGAGTCGCATAAGTAGCAGAATGCCTCGCGGAGCCGGTGAAAATCTCACGAGCTGGAATGCCGGCTGAGAAGACATCAACCTTGTTGCAGTAAGTGTCGTCTCGGAGCACTTCAGGGGCAATGTAGTTCACGGTGCCCGCCTCATGTCCCTGAGCTTGAAGGTATAAAATCTGCAACTCAGAACACTGTGATGGCGGCGGGGAAGTTTCAACAGGCCTGGCGCAACTGGCAAGCAGCGGCGGAAGCAGAGGCGAGCCCGGTGGGCCAGCTTGGGCTCACCCCCGCATGCTTGATTGGTCATGGCGGCTTCGGCCAAGTGTGAATATGGCCCGGGAGGCCCCCCCTTCTCCAGAAGCGTGAGCCTTTCCGCGTCCAGCCCTGCCCTAGCCAGTCTCCTGCCCAAGCCCCCATCTGGCATCGAACGTCGATGCATCCTGACGACACAAGTGAAAAGAGTATCATATACACTACAACGATGTATGTTGCAACGGTGTACGGCTCCGTAACATTCCGTAACTCTATGCTTCCCACCTGTGCGAATATAGTGCCTTGGCTACACACTGTCCGTCGAAATGAACTCCTTTGCACACAGCTGCAGATGCAAGTTGAAGAGTCCCAACCGCCATATCCGCCATGTAACTTAGCATATTCGCATGATAATGGCGCATTTTCGCTTTAAAACATTTTCACTCTATTATTTAATCATCTAGGTTAGACTAGCTCCTGGCCGATGTTGGCGTCTCAATAACATTATAGTGAAGCTCGGGAGTGGATGAGGCAGAGTGTGTGGAGCGGTTGCTAGAGATATTGTAGTAGGTAGAATTTGGGCTGGCGCGGTTGAGGCCAGGTCGGGTTGCTTGTAGAATCCGCCGCACTACGGGGACACCATCAAGACGACGGCTAAGTTGAGAGCACCCAGCTCAAGTAGTCAGCAGCCGGAGGACCCCTCTTCTGAAGACCCCCGTGCTGAAAATCTCATTATACCGACCTGGCTGGTGATCTCAACACGGAGCGCAAACTGTCAAACAAGTACACCACAGCATGCCAGAACACGACAAATCAAACTAGTAATTACTGATCGCGGAACCAATACAAGACCATCTAGCGTGCAATACAAGCAACATGTAAATATAAGAGAGACGAGCATCGGCATGTTGTGCACCTGCATGTCCCATCAACATCAGGGACCTTGCTGCGCCGCATTCTGGCCTCGCGCACAAGTTGACAGGAACAGGGCAGCAAGTTAACGATGAAGTGAAATGGTCAATGGAATCGCACAGGGCGCTGAAGAAAAACACCGTGCCAGTCTCTCTCGTTGGGCAACCGTGCATGTGACAGAATTCAGTTGGCGTTGCTTTCTCATGCTGTGTCTCTGTGCATTCGTGCGTATGTATAGGGGGACTATAGCTTGGGTATAGGGAAGTTTCTATTCTGGAACATACCAAGTTCTTACAAAGCGCAAGTATCGGCCTGACTTAAACTCCCTGTGGATGCATCTTCTTATGCAACACCATGCTGTTGCACATGCTAGTCTGCAGAGTATCTTGACAAAGATACTTTAAATACTCTGCATACAAAACGAGCATAAACCTGGACACAGACTTGCAAGCAGTTTCTTCGGTCAGAGGAATGGTCCGGATAGATTCCGTACCTCCGCAGCTCGACTGGCATCCTTTTCCTCGGTTTGTAAGACATCGCTACGAAACGAAGCTGGCCCAAAGGCAGCCCGCTTCCAGAAACCCCAAGTACCCCTTTATAGAGCCCTTCTGGTCCTTCATAGTGGTTACGGTTACATTTGCAGCTTTCGTCAGACCACACATCCAAGCCACCCCTGCTTGAATGCCATTTTACTACTGGTTATATCTTTATGACTCATCTACCGGCCTGCCCAAGCATCGTGTCAGCTTCAGGCCTACCTGTAGTCTCTATCGGTACAAAACATCTCATGCAATGCTGCAACTAGCTGCTGGTATGCTGTTGCTGCTTCCTCGGTACCATTGTTCCTCACTATGATTATGATTATGGTGGAATGGGCCCCAGAACCCTGTTGTACTTATTTCAGGCCCCTCTAGTATAGCTCACTGAGGCCGATCTTCCAACTGCTTTCAGCCCAGCAACTCCAGTCCAGCGGCACTGAGGGACCTCAGCTGGTCGTGTGTCACGTGCGAGAACTGGGCGTGTGCTCTCACTCTCAACGGTAGTTTCCGAAAATAGGGACCCTAATATAGAACCCTTAATAGTAGGATCTTATTATAAGGATCCCAAGATAGGGTACCCCTACTTTTCGGAAATTCCGAAACATATCCACGGCCGTCGCATGGCGCAGCTCACATAGCTAGTTCAAGAGCGTCGTCCTTTCCATAGCCTGCATAAAGACTTCGTGTTTGGCAGGTTGCTTCGGAAGCCTTCGCGCGTCGCAAACTCCTCTGCGCCGCAAACTCCTCTCACGCCCAGATTCTCCCCTGATTGTCCCCTACCTCTCGACCTGAAACCCAAGACCTTCACAAACCTCTCAAGAGCCGCCAGAAGGCAGGGAAACGTCGCTGGTGCCCGCCGAGGATAGGAGCGAGGCAACCTATCCGGCGGTGCGGTGACGGTGCATACTGCAACTCCTGCATGTCTGTTCTCTCCTCTACTCTGCTCATACGTACTGTACTACGGTATACTACCATGTCGATTTGAAAACAAGAGCTCGTACGGGAACAATGTCCCGGCCGTATCGATATAATTTTCTGCTGTTGTTGCTATTTGTTGCTGCGTGGTTTCTGCGGGATTGTACGAAAAGGCCATACCGCACCACTGCTTGTTGCTGCAAAATTTCTATGCCGTTGTTTGCTTGTCTGGAATGGCTCTACTTTCGGTTCGCTTTGCGAGGATTTTTGTTCCCTTTCCCGCTCATGACACTCTCGTCTTGTGACTCCACTGTACTATGATTACCACAATCTGCATCAGCTTTGGTCCGGCTGTCCTCACTACAAACGTTGACATCGCATCTAAACGTATCCAACCTGCTCAGCGAAATTCGAGGCTTGCATGTGCCCTAAGGCGACAGCCGCAGCCGCAGCCGACCTTGTGACTAGGGGGGCTAGCGTTGTCTTCGTGTGTTGCCATGGTTGACATGCTTTGCCCGTAGAATGTGATGCCCACATGCATTAACCAGTGTTTCCGCATCAACGGGTGGCTGCGATGACGATACTTGTGTTCATGAAAATGCCGCGTTGAAAATTCAACGGGAGCTGGGGCTCATGCCGGGAACTTATTGGGCAGGTGAGCTACGTGCTGGACCCTCGCTTTGCGCGCCGCCACTCATGCTTGCTTCAGGCAGGACCCAAAGATACTTCATGCTACTCCCAACACTCTGCAGTCCGGCTGAGGATGTTCGTAACAAACCCCTTAACCCTCAAAGCTTTGAAATTCTAAACTAAACACAATTCTCCGCGGTTCGCACGTCTGAGCCATGGGGCGGTCCTGACAGACAGCTCGCTGCTGCGGTAGCCGCTCTTCGGGCAGCTCTGGGCCCTTGCACTCGTGGGTGTCGAGTGTCTGCGTGTCTGTCTGTATGTCTGTATGTATGATACATACATGTATGTGTATATATATATATACACACACACTCGTGATGTGTATATATATATATATATATGCGCGTGTCTGTATAGGAACAAGTACTAAGCAGAATGAGAATCCCAGCCACAGCCCACAGCACTGCTCGAGTAATCAATTCCGGATTCGCTTCTTCTTGTCGTGATGGTCTTGGGTGTGATAAGGCTTGCGGCTCGCAAGGTGCGTAAAGCAGCCCAAGATTACGGGGATTAGCCAAGCAGTTGTTCGACTTCCTTCGTCACGGGAAGCCTCAGACAGAGACCTGTCATGACCTGATGCAGGATTCACACATCCACCTCCTAAGCTAGTGCGCTGGCCAGAGAAGCCCAGACGACTTTCATAGCAGGGCTCAGGGTCCTACATGGGAGCCTAGGCTTCCGTAAACATGAGATCCCACACAACGAGGACCCAAACCAACTTTCGCAACGAGAATAACAGCAACTCCCGAAGACTTTCGAACCTCCCCGCGACCGGGCACGAAACTTCTATCACAAAAGTGCGCGTGCCTGCAGCTGCAAAGAAAGCCACTGCAGCCTCCCTAGTGGCATTGTCTGGGTCACGGAGCAGTTCTGCAACATGGCCTCAATCACATGGCAGCTAGTTGGGGAGCATCTAATTCGTATACTGTCCATGATGTACCAGCATATACTACCAAATACGATGATACGACTGGAATATACTATGTGTGTGTGTATATATATATATATATATATATATATACATACACACACACACATATCCTGCGCCGCCCTCGGCTCCGGAAGATTATTCAGACTTATTATTACTTCGATGCATGGAGAAGACTCGATTTAAAATGAGTGACAAGGAGGGCCTGCGTTAGGTTCTCAGATCTAACAGACGACATCGAAATTCCCAAATCTCTCGAACAACCGGGCATTGCTCCAGCCCGTAGACATCGAAAACCTAGACATTCCAGGCACCTGCGAGACGTTCTCCGACATCAGCCCAAGAGGCCAGGGCCTACCAGGCGGCAGGGCAGCAGGTGACTTGAAACGACTTCTTTCAAAAGGAAAGATGGATTTACGACTTCACTAGAAACCTAATCAATCCTTGAAACACCTGAGCTTTGCCAAGTAATTTCATTGGCATCCTGTGGCACTTTGGATGACACGAAATCCCCGGTCAGCACGATTTACGTCTTCACGGCCGCGCAAGCTTGGTGAGACCGCGGGCGCCTTGACAGCATCGCATCGAACTCCTCCCGGGTTTCGAAGCTATGGGTGCAGTCATGGAGCCCGATGTTACACCAAGCGCTTACGTCGCACCCCGAGCTCCCTGACTATCTTTCTCCACACAACTTCGCAAAGCATCCAGCCTACGAAAAGTGTACGGTGGGCGGACCAAAGACGACCAAAGCCGTCAAAAGCAACATCATCATGGCGCTGCCATAAAGTCACAATATCTCATCTCATCTGCATCAGCTGGAGAGCGTTCACAGCAAGCCTACTGAGAGAAATCATAGCATTGGAAGGCTGACCCGAAAATTCATATCCCAGACCTGCTATAGCTTCATCACTTCCCCGTCAAGTCTACGGAACCCTTGAAAGCAGGAGGTGTAAGAATAGGAAGAACTGTCCTCTGGCAGAGTTCGCGAAGCACCCGAGGATGCTGCTTGCAAGCTGCTGGCCATTCTCGCCCCATTTCCTTGGGAGTTTAGGGTTTAGGATGCACTTCCAATGCTCTTTGAACCTGCGAAGCATCACGTGCTTGGGCAACCGAAAAACCATAGAGGAACCCCAACCCTGCACCCAAAATCTCAGATTCCCTTTGAGGCAGGTGCCCTGGTGTGTGCCAGAACAGTTCGCAGAGGAACGGTGCGACCGTTCTTAAACCGCAAGCTACGACGGACCCTACTACAGACCCCCCCCATGGTTCGAAGAGGGTCTGGGCGTATATTATTCCATACAGTAGTAGTTTGCAGGGACTCCAAAGGAGTACTATTTCGAATGTCTGCTGCCATGCGACTCGGCAGCTCTCAAAGCGGCACGAACGACGGCAGGACTGGAGTCGGATAGGCAAGGCCTGTGTCTCAAACCCTATCTTTGTTTTAGGGCTTAAGGCCTAGGGGCTTCCGGGCTTCCATGGCAGTAACGGCTAGAGTGCTATCAGCAGTACTACATGCTAACTTGCGTTCCATTTCGCAGCTCTGGCTCCGGTACAAGTCTTGGCATTCTCCGCAATACTACATACTACAACAATGTGATATGGTAAAGCCGAAAAAACCAGGGCCAGCTTTACAACCGAACTGTCATGAACTCTGAAACCTGCTCCTGACGTCCGCATGGAGACATCTGAACGATCGAGATACCAAAGCCCAGGGCACTTGAACTCGAAACGCAATCACAAGTGTTCCCATATACCACCACCGTAAGCTGTGACAGCCCAAACCACGGGTCCCCTTTACGCCTACACCCTCAGCTCCTAGTGCGAACTCCTCTGGAAGCCCTAGAGCTCCCTCTCTCGCCGTGCCTGTACCATGATGTTTAGTTTCCTTGTAACTTTGCAGTCTTTGTGAAAATTTGAAGTCTAAACCCTCATCTGAAAATTCCTTCATTCTCTAGGTTTCATTCAAACTTCAAGACTCAACTCTACTACACGTGCGGATACAACAACCGATGGCCTCAACTCTTCGAGGTGCTCCCAGGCACCCAGGTCTCCTAAGGCCGCAGCCGCCGTGGCGCGCCTAAGTTGAGGTTCTTCTTCAAGAAATGGGTATGTGTGTGTTTTCCAAGAGAAGGGCTTAAAAGCTTGAAGGTTTAGGGTGTGGGTTTGGGGCTCAGGGGTCAGGATTTGGGGTTAGGGGGTGTTTTGCTTCCTACTTAACAAGGACGAGCCTGCATTGCAGGGTATGTTCGGAACTCTGGCACTTGCACAGCAAGACTCAGAGATAACATTACCACCTTTCTTTGGCAAGGATGTGTACTGCCCCCCCCCTAGGTGTTTAGGGTTCGGGGCTAGGTTTAGAGCTCGTTGGGGCTCTTTTTGGTAGACTGCTTTGGGCTCCAGGCACAGATCTAAGGGCATGCAAGGTTGGCCCCGCAAACCTTGGAGGTTTCAGTAAACCGGCCTTGATAGTCCCTTAACCCTAAACCGTCAGAGCAAGGTTTTGGTTTTGGGTTATACCGGGGGATTGGAAGAATGAGTGAGCATTCGATTTTAAGGTCTCAGTGCTTCACGGCTCTTCGGCCCAGCTCAGGGTGCAGGGTTTAGGGTTCAGGGGTTAGGGTTTAGGGAGAAGTGCACAGGTCATACAAGCTTTGAATGGGCTAAACTCGTATCGAGCACGGCATTTCTGCGACTGGCGGTCGCGGGTCGTTGCACGAATCTGCTGTGCCCAGTTCGGATTGCTAGGCCGCGGGGGCCTGTTGTCATGTGTCGGTTCTGGCGACTAGAGGAGGGCTTAGTAGGATTTCGGATACAACCAGCCTGCGAAGGATGTCTTGAGTCATCAGACCTGAAAAAATATTGCTGTTAGCTCCCAGCTCTGACTACAAACCTTCTACACGTAAAAAGACACACCAAACCCAAAGCCGTTTCGCCGATCACATGTTCGACAGAGAGCCGAATATCTCTGAGAACGGGGCATCTCGGGATCCGCATCATGGAGGAAGTCGAGGATTTCCTGGTTCGGCGCAAGAGAGCGACGAGGTGCCGGCTTAGGGTTTTGGGGTTAAGGTTTACGGATGTTTTCCCTCCTACGAGTACCTGGCAAGGACGAAGCCCGCATTGCAGAAGGTTTAGTTTCTTTTTGAGCGCCGCCTTTCTTTAGGTTTTGGGTGTGATGACTCGTTGTGGTTACTAGTAGATTCGCATTCAGAAGTTTGAGGGCTGAGCATCCGTGAATAGCATCTCAAGACATCCCTGGCATCTATGTCTGTGCATATACATGTGCAGATTGATATATACTAAATGAGCACTCACTACATACTTTCATACCTACATATACATGGTGTATAAGTATGTACACGGATATATGTGCATGTATATGTGTGTATATATACATATATGCATATGTATACCCTCGCCTACGTGGAAAAAGGTCGCCGAAAAGGTCAAAGCGTCGTGGGTGTGGTGGCTCGCATGCTCGCCAAGCTGTCCAAACACCTCCACCGCGGCCTTCTTCACCTGGCTTGGAAAATCAAAGGACGTTCGCATCTCGCGCGAGTTGTAATCCGTATGGATTGCGCCGGCACTGCTCTCGAACTGAATTTCTCTCAGCATTGTGTCATTGTCTGCCAAATCGCAGCGAGCTTCCGACCCAATACCCTGCCACGGATAAGAAAGGTAAAACCCTCCTCGAACCTTCCTTGAGCCCTTTGATGCAACAGAACACTTAGCTGAGCGTCTCGTGCATCCTCGTCCTCGAGGCTCTGCAGCAGCAACTTCATCAGGTCAAGGACTAGGTTGGAGAGGCGAAATATCGCAAGCAACTAGTCTAGGAGATTTCTTGACCTTGCTTTGTGGTTCGTTCTGCTGGCGTACCGGGGGATGATGACCAAGAAAACATGGTTCCTCGGTAACTTGGTATTTGTCGTTTAGGGGATGACAGGGAGAGGAAGCTAGCAAGCACAATCACAACCAGAACACATGCAATGACTGCTAAGCTAGAAATACTGAACACCAAACAGAGAGAGAGAGAGAGACAACAAACAAATCAAGCATAATGGCAGCAGCAGCAGCTGAGGGAACAAGAAAACCAGAGAAGCACTGACCGCCACCGTCACATGGACAGAATGAATGACAGCGGTAGCAGCAGGACCAGCAACCAACGCAACAGCAACGGCAACAGCAACAACAACGGACTACGAACATACTAGCGCTACCAGTACGACAGTACGACGACGTCTACTACGACGACGACTACTACTACCATCACTGCAACTACCACTACCACTACTGCCACTACTATTACTACTACTACTACTACTACTACTACTACTACTACTACTACTACTCCTACTACTACTACTACTACTACCACTACTACTACTACCACTACTGCTACTACTACTACTACTACTACTACTACTACTACTACTAGTGCTACTAGTGCTACTAGTGCCACTAGTGCTGCTAGTGCTGCTAGTGCTGCTCGTGCTGCTCGTGCTGCTCGTGCTACTGTTACTGCTACTACTGCTGCTACTAACAATTTTCGGTATCGACTCGACTACCAAACAGCATACACAACTCGTAACACCAATGCTGCCCTGGCGGGTCATCGAATACCAAAACCTCCGGCCCCGCAGCCACTGTGCCCCGAATGACTTCAAGCCTGTCTGCCACGAATGCCACTCAACATCTTCCGGCAACACGGCGATGCATCTGTGGATCCGCTCCCTTTCTTAACCCAGACCCCAGACTCCCGCTCCCTAAATCCTACTTGAAGGCTCATGGGACTTAGTAAGTAAGGTTGGGTAACCCCACTTAGGGGACTTATAACTCCAATTACAACCTACTTACTAAGTCCCATGATCCTTTAAGTAAACCCTTCTTAGAGGACTTGGTAAGTAGGCTATTTAATGGGGGTTATAAGTCCTCTAAGTGGGGTTATCCTACTTATACCCTACTAATAACCTTTCTAAGTGCCATGAGCCTTTAAGTAGACCCTAAACCATTCAAGGGAACCCTATCATTGAACCCTATACTACCCTTACGGTAAAAGGAACCCTAAATCCTAAACCCTAAGCCACCCGCAACCGTCATAAACCCTAAACCCTCAACCGTCATAAACGGATCTCGAGGCCGAGCCCTGGCCGCTCCGCCGCCGCGCCCCCCAACAGTTCGAGGGCCCATCGCCGCTCGAGGGCTTCGCCTGGCAGTTGCTGTGCAGAAGGCGGTACAAGGCTTCCTTAAAGAGGTCCAAAAAGGATCTATAGTAGGCTTCTATTACTATAAGGGCTTTAGAAATGAAAATAGGGTGTTGGGGCCCATTTTACAATTAAATATAAATGAGGAACCCCCAAAATAGCAGCCCTACACTGCAAGGAAAGGCTCCTACTTTCACTTGCATTCTTTCGATGTGGCGTGCGCGGTGGGAACAAAGGTCCCGGTGCGCAGCGGATGTAAGGCCCAGGGTCGCGCCGATACTTGGCTTCAACTCAACCCTAAGAAGACAGTGGCAGCGAGAGGGCAAAGTGGCTATTGCTGTCACTGTCGCGGTAGCTGTGGAAGTTCGTGTTGGTGCTGGCGATGCTGCTCGTTCTTGGGTACGTTGTATGATGGTGCTGTCTCGCTTTTGGTTGCTGCTGTTGTTGTTGCGGGTGGTCCTGCTGCTTATTGGTGACACGCCGTCGTCGTTATGGCAGTGGGTGGCAGCAGTAGCAGCAAGACAGGAGCAGGAGCAGCCGGAGCAGGAGGAGCATCATGCGCGGCAGGAGGATCAGGAGCAGGAGTAGTGGTAGTGGTAGTAGTAGTAGTAGTAGTAGTAGTAGTAGTAGTAGCAGCAGCAGCAGCAGTAGTAGTAGCCTCCGTAGTAGTCGTAGTAGTGGAAGCATCAGCAGCCGCAGGACGCAGAGCATCCGCAGCCGCAGAAAGGAAAGGAGTACCAGTAGAGCACCAGCAGAAGGGCAGCTCACCAACCACCAGCTGCAGAACTTGTCGTTTCAAACCCCAAAACTCAGCTTGAAGACACGCTTGGAATAAGCAAGGGCATGGCAACCTTGCAGCTTCAGGGCGTGCATCAAAGTCCAAGAACAAGTCGAAATTTACAACCCACCCCCCACGCCTTCCTGGAGTGCAAACACGACGTCATTCAAGTCAGGCTGCTCTTCCTCTCGGGGCTGACAGAAGCTCCAGGACCATAGACAGCGGATGTCCCGAAGGCATTTCAGGCTTGATGGTCCGTTAGGGGGTCTCGATGCCGAAAACATAATGGCGTACTACGACGAGACACACATATTTGGTGTCACAGCCACTCAGACGCATGGTGACGCAACCACAGCCGTAAAACTACCGGCCATGGAGGTTGTTGCTGGTTTCACGGATACCAGAACCACGATATCATGTTGGCCCAGGGAGAGGCTTGGGAGAGCGCAGCGAAGGCACAGGTGTATTCTGTGGGTCCGGGACGAATTGGACGGCCCCGCAACAACGCCAGTAATTGCAGAAGAGAAGCAGCAAACAGCCATCATTAAAAGGAAGCAACTAGACCAGCTCCCAGTCCCAGGTTGCTGTATACTGCTCGGAGGCATAACCGTAAGTGCTGATGCCCGAAACTTCGGAAGAAACCAGCCAGGTCCTGCTTGTTCCTTAGCTTGCTGTGAGTCAGTCACACGGCACTCACTGCAGGATTTGCTGCTTCTTGCACCACATGACCTCCCAACCCTAAAGTAACCCGAATTTAATTTCCCTGAGCAGAATGTATGAGTATGCAGACACACAAGTAGTGGTACTTTCGGAAAATTACATCCATCTTTCTATCTGTCCATCTGTCTAACCGATCTATCTACATACTTTTCTATCGATCTATTCATCTATCTGTACATGTGTTTCGGCATGTTTGTGTATACGCATGTGTAAATTATATACACATGCATATACTTGTTTTCGCATACTCATATCTCTATATGGTCATAGGTTTTGATACTTGTATGTAGCTATGAGAATGAAATTCATAGATACAAACATGTGCATACATTTTTGTCACTCGTAAAACTGAATGCATACGAATATATACATGCGTCTGTGCTCGTGTATATTTGTTTAATGAGATATTCATAAGCTCTCCAAGTTTATGGAATTCTACATGTTTTCTTGATATGCAGATATGTAGACATGTAGTTTTCCATCTCTTAGTCTCTCTATATGTGTATGTATACATATGTATATGTGTGTTTCTTCGTCGTTTTGCATACTTATATGTACATTACATGTCTATATATATATATGATTAAATGCTGGCGCTTGTGCGGATTATTTGCTTTGATACTTGTTTGTCTTGTCTCTGCATACACAGGAATGTATGTATGTATGCATGTATGTGTAAGAAAGCTGCCCTTCCCTGGTTGTGAAGTTTATGCCTGCATGTGTCGTGTTCATGTGTGTGTGTGTGCTCCGACGTGCTTAACGAATGTACCGTCATGCTTGTCATCATACATATACATACATCTACTTGATGTACTTGTTTGATAGATTATATACTTGTGTACTTATGTATGTATGCGAGAACGTTGCTGCAAGCATGCATGCATGCATGCAGGCATGTAGGCATGTGTAAATCTTGGCATATTTGCATAGTACATGGTGAAAACTTTAACTAATTATATATGTATCTCTCTTCTGTGTTATATGTGTAGAACTAAAAGAGATATGTACACGCACACACACACACACGTTGATATACATATATATATATATATATACATATATATATATATACATATACATATGTTCCTGTGCATGTGCACACATGCCCGCTTATGTATGTTTCTCAGCCAGGCTGCACTGCTCTGGAGAAGCTTGCGGCAGTCTCATTGTATGCCGGTACCGGAAACATCACCCGATCCACCGCATAGCCACCGCGATGGGCCCCATTCACCAAAGCTGCCGTCGCCATGGCGGATCCCCAAACTCAAAAGCCGGTATTAGCGTCACAGTAGCCCTAGAATCTAGAAGCTGCAAACTGAAGCTGCAAGAAGGCCCCAGGTCATGTAGGCCCAGGCACAAGCATCCAGTGAGCTGGGGTCAAGGACTTTTGGATTGACAGGGAGTTCTTGCTCATGTTGATTCGTTGCTGGCTTGGGTGGGTCTTCTGATCCCGCATTAAGCGTCAACCCGGTGGTAGTCGTCACATTTACAATGGTCCGACATAATTTCAGACATTGCCATGCGGCTAAAGTCTAGGAAGTGGAGCCCGTGAGCCCGTGCAGCAACAGCAAGCCGGGACTACAGGGGACTTGCCAGCTCTGGCTTGGTGTGTGCGGGGCCTGCACTGTGGTCCAATCTGCCGGGAGGGCTGTGACACCAATTCTCAAATGTTCAGCAAGCAGAAGACACTTAAAGGCTCATGGGACTCGGTCAGTAACGGTATAAATAGGTTATCATTATGATAACTCCACTTAGGGGACTTTTAACCCCAATTATACCTCTACGCAGGCACCAGCTCACAGCCACTCCAAAAGCCGAGCAGCTTTAACTTGTGGTTGCTCCCGTCCTGCACAGCCGCACAGCGCTTCCCAATTGCCTAATCCTGTTGCGAAAACGAAAGAGCACTGCGCGGGGTGCCTGATATACTTATATAGGGTACTATATAGTGGTTGCAAATGCTCTGACGCCCGGTTCCAGTCGGCTCCGCCAGTAGTCTAGCGTCTGCTGCTGTGAGCAAGAAGAAGCTTTGCCCCACAAGATTTTCTGCAAAGCAAAATTCTGGAGTGTAGCAAAATTCTTCACAAGACCAACCTGTAATTGGTGTGGCACTTGCAGCACTCACACACTTCTCTTGCTCTTCTAGGCGGCATTCCAAAAATGTCTCGACAGGTGCCTCCGCTGCGTCTCCGGCACTGCTCTGGCCAAGGAGGTTGACGAGGAACTTGTTCCTCAAGTTCGCGTTTAACCTCTACGTCTCGGCTAGCAGGTGATAATGTGTATATATGCATATATATATATATATATATATATATGTACAAATATAACTAATTAATCATATACATATATACACACCCGATCTGGAGAAACAAATTTACATATGAAGGTGTACATATATATATATATAACTATATATAACTATATATAACTATATATAACCATATATAACTATATATAACTATATATAACTATATATAACTATATATAACTATATACATATACATATACATATACATATATACAAATCGTTCCCAAAATCTACAGATCGTTAGCCCTACCATGTGCCATATGCCATATTGCATGTAAGCCATACAGTAGTGCCAGATATGAGATCACATAGCATATAAGATACATGCATACGTACATACATACACACACACACATTCACATACATCCAAACATACATACGCACGTTCGTCCGTACATACACACATACAACATACATTATTATGTATATCTATCTATACATAGGACAATATCACCGTATATTCTCTGTGTGTGCATGGGCCCATCGTAACTAACGCAGATGTCTAAGAGTTTCCCAGCTTCCTGTAAGTATTTTCAACTGCAAGCTGGCGGTGGCTGGGAGATGTCTTCAAGTCTTAATGCACAAGTCCAAACTACTATGTCCGACCATTCCTTTCATGACGAGAACTGGTGCCGGCTCCCACAAACTGGTCAAAAGTGGCCCTTACACCTGCCTCAAAGCAGAGCCAGCATGAACAGACATGAACGTTATGTTGTTTCCGATGAATGTCGCATCTTCTTACACTCTGTTTCCAATTGAACCGTCTGCACGCAACAAGGGCTTTTAAGGTCGTGGCTGATGCAGAAGAAAAGCCGTTCGCAACATGTCATAAGAGCGACCCAGGCTCAGGACACAGACCGAATCGGTGCAGATGTTGGGTCCTGACCAGGCCAGTGGGACTTTCGAAACGGTGCATCGACCTCACACATGGCCCTTAGCCCGCCTTTGATGACAAGTACCTCCTCTCCTCTGCGGCCACTTGGTGCGTAGCTGGCCTGCCGGCAATTCACTTGGGGCTTCGGTAAACCTCCCGGATTGTCACTAGTAAGTACTGCAAGATAAAGAGCCACGTCTGTTCCTGTCAAGTACGGGTTTCGGGACTAACATCATTGGAACTCTGGATTTGGACCCTCAGAGGGAACCTACATGTGGAACAACCCCGTTTGAGCTTCCCACGTGGATCACCCACAGCGAATCTTGATTTACACTGCCCCCCAGTAATCAGCTGTTGTACTATGCTTCGTTGATGGATGGACGGGTCTCGCAAGCAGTGTGGCTTTCGAGCATTTGAGCAAGTCGCCATGTACCCCCTAGTTTGTGCAATTCCACTTCGGCTTGCGCGCAGCATGGGTCTCAGAAGGTTACGCTCACTTGCCGCTGTCCCCGATGTGCTTCTATGTCACACGCATCGTGAACAGGAATCTAATCTTCGGAGTCTCGTAGAAACATGACCTGTCACCGAATATAGAGTTTTGATAGTTTTGGATGATAGATACCCTCAGCCCCAATCACGCAATTTTTTTAAAAAAGGAGATGCATCGCACGTGACTCATCGGCATATGTAACCACAGCCTTCGCACCCTCAAGCAGCCTGTAAGACCAAGTCGCGCTAAGTAGTTTCATGAGGCCTTAAAACGCAGCGTTGCACACGCCCTGCCAACCTGCAAGTCAAAAGCCGTGCGCTAAGCGTGCTCTCCACATATGGGCCTTAATAATTACCTAAACTATTGTGGGGGTTCCTTATTATAATGGACCAAGGCTCCTATATTAAATCCTTATAACATCCCTTCTATATTAAATCCTTAAAACATCCCTTACAGTAGCCCTTATAAGCCCCTTTAAAAGGAACCCTATTCCGATTATTAAGGCCTCTATGGTACCCCCCTGCCTCGGTGTAGAGGCCGTGGAGGCGGATCGTGGGTAGGATTAATCCTCTGAGCAAGGCTGGCGTTCATGCAAAGCGCGGTCCCAAGTGACCAAAGAAAGCAACATTTAGGGTTTAGGGTTGCAGCGCTCACACTCGGGCAATCCAGGCGAGGCATGTGGTTCGGAGTCTGTCGAGTGAAGGTTTCTTTCTTTCAGCGGCCCTTTTCGTGTCAGCACGGATCCAAAAGCGGTAAATCCACTGGGCGCAACATGGGAAGGGTTTAGGGTTTAGGGTTATGGCGGATCCTCGGCATCCGGAAAGGCATTGCAAGATGCACTTGCTGAGATTTTTCACCTGACCTGCCTAGCCCAGTTCGCTACTGAACGGCCCTCACACAGGGCTCGCTTGTCCCTCGTGCGTCGGCATGGCCTTAAGACTTTGATGGTGCCGGTGAACCCCCAGTCCCTTGACGACTCTCCTGGCACAATGCAGCCATGATACCCGTCTGATACTCGATCATGGAGGACCTCGTGGTGGCACAACGGAAGTTCAAACAACCACTCTCTGGTAGTGCCGACATTGAGCGAGGGCAGCTAGCGGGGCCAACTGGGGTGCGCGTAGCGATGTGGCCGAAACGCCTACGGCTGTGAGAAGCAACAGCAGAGGTTCTTGAAGCTCCCATTGAAATGCAGTTGTAGCGGCAAGAAGGGGTTATAGCAAGTGAAGAAGTGATGTGGGTCGGTTGCCAGGCTGTCGAACTGCTCGAACCTGGCTGAGGCCAGGGGCAGGGGGCACCGCCAATGCGGGCAAGCCTCCCAAGGTTTTACCGTTACCTGCGAGTTGCAGAATCCCCCCTGTTTTGCATCCAGGCAGAATTCCCCCTACTCTCTGTAACCTCTCGTGAAGCACCAGTCATGAGACGGGCGTCCATTTGTCACGGCCGCTCTCGTCTACCGACAAGAGGAGAGGCTCCCCCAAGTACGCCAGCAGCGGGCGCTTGAAGGGCAGCAGAAGCAAGCAAAGCCTCAATTCAAGCTTTTGCTATCAAGTCGAGTTTGAGTGCCTACATTGCCTACGGCCTACATATGCCTACGTTGCGTAAAGCAGGAACCTGTCTAAACTCTCTGGCTCGGGATCACCAAGCAACCGATGCAACCCAAAGCCGGGAACGTGATGCCGAACATACAGCGGAGCAGCACAGCTGGAGAAGTGCAAACTGCAATGTCCACCGCCCGGCTCAGCGAATGCTGGCGGAAGCGTTCTTGGAACTCTGACAGTAGTCCTGTGCAAAGATTGGGGCTAACTACAATTCAGCGCACCTGTACTTCAAAACAAACCCCTGCATCCACTGCTAAGCATTCTACCCTTCTCTCTCCCATCAAGCCATCCCACGACTAGATTAGACTGTTGACCAAAGCTGCAAGCCCTTCAGGAAAAAGGCAAGGTAAGCCCAAACTCTCACAGATGCCAACAGACCCTACAGCACGTTCCCACCTGGCAAGTCAACAATATCAAGCGCTGTCCAGCGTGGGCGAAAGTGCTTCTGACCCAGCCTGGTCTTTACCAGTTTCAAAAAATTGCTACCATTCCTTCGCAGACACCATCAGCACTCACCACTACGACCATCATTACCACTCCTACAATGGACACCTCCCAACTATACGTACGAAGATAGTCACGTTCCAGCTGTCGACTTCTGGCCTTTCCAGTGTGCGGAGGCCGAAGACCGTTACATTTACTTTCTGTGGTCTTGGCTCTTCGGTGTGGGATTCCGACGGAGGTCGGCTAGAGTCGCACTTTTGCGGATTTAGATATTCATATGAAGCCTTTTTCGCAGAAGTACCGGAACCTGAAACATGCCGACAAACTTGCAGCCACAGGTCTCTCGCAGACCGACAGGCTGGAAGCCGACCTTCAAAAATGAGATCGTCCGATTTGCAGCTGCAAATGATGATGATCATTCTTACGCTGACGACGTTGATGACGATGCTTCTGCTGACGATGATGTAAGCCCCTCACAGAAGCGCTATGAAATCCTGCTCCTGCCGCCAATATATAACGCACACAAACATCCCAAAAGGAAGACCGCGGGCGGACCCCCATCATCTCACGCAGACCCAGGGAGGGCAGCAGAGGCTCGACCTCCTGGATATGAGGGCTTAGGGTTTGTTTGACACACACTCGTTTAGGGTTGACGGTTGTAGCAGTTGCTTCATTCGAGTCTAGAGTATATGTCATAGGTCCTGAGGTCTTGCGCAACGTCTTTTGGGTCAGGGGCTTACGTCCTTAGGTCTTTATGTTCAACGTCTTTAGGGCTCTGCAGTCTTCAGGGTTTGGGCCTCAGGTTCAAGGAGACTGGGTGACAAAGCTTCTCGGAGCTTTGGCAGCCAAAGCTGCTTCGAGCCGAGACGGACCTCACTCTCAAGATGCAGGGGCCCGTCAAAAATCGAAGCTCAAGGCTGGGCAGCCTGACTTGCGGCTATGCATCATACAGGGCTGGCAGCTGTTCCAAAAAACAAGTCATACGAACATTATCGTTTTTTCTGTGTGCCTGCAACGCCTGGTGTCAATCACACCCCAACCGGCTTGCTGGCAGACTCCCCAGCGGGTGGGATAAACAAAAAAAGGCTCCCCACCAGATGATGGAAAACGTCTGTGATTCTGAATATGAGGTGCTGCAAATCCTAAACTGTCTCGATCGGGCATCCTTCAATGTCGTGCCTTTGCGGAACCGGTCCCGAGTCCCGCGAATATTGACTACGGACTATTCGTCTGGGCGCTCTCGGCATGGCCCCAAGCCGAATCGAGTCTGACTCATGGCGACACCAAGCCCACGTGCCAAACCCCGGACCAAACATCTCCCGTCGGCAATGACAAGCTGTCGGAGTAGAGTGTGAAACCCTGGCTCTCCCTGCCTCTCTGTTTTCTGCGGGGTGACAGCCCAGGAAACCTCAGAACTCCAGGCAAAAGGCCACGATGCTAGACCGTAGCAAGTGCCGGAGGCCGTAGCAAGTGTGGAGCTACTGCTGCTCACAGTTTCTGCATGGGTTTAGGCGCTGCCATCCCGCGGTATCGCTGAGAGCACACCAAAACTGCCCCAAGGTTGTTTTGGCCGAAGTCTCGTCGTCACTGCCCGATGCGAACTCAGGCGAACGCAACTATCGACATGAATCTGAACTTCCATGCTCGCTGGGCCATTGGCACAAGCCGCCCGAAAGCTTCACAACCGCAAACTGCAACAAAGCACCGCAGTGTGTGTCGTCAGCGACTTCCATGACGGCCTTGGTGGGAAAAGGCAAGACTGGAGGTGTGCTTGCAGGGATAACTGTAATAACATATTATGTCATATTATATCATGAGATACAGTTATGTACCGTACCATACTATACTAAAATGTAATTACACTGCACTATGTTATGGTATATCATACTGTATGCATACATATCTATATATATATGTATATATATATATATATATATATAAGCAAGATTCTGTTGTATTACTATAACCTGCTATGCTATACTAGACTATAGCGTTGTAGACAAGATGATATTGCGTTTGGCTGTACTGTTTCATACTGTGTTGCACTGTACTGCTTTACGTGGTGTTGTGTTGCATTGCATTGCGCTGTATCATGTCATATTGTTCTATTTTGAGTTGTGTGGTGGTACACATTAACCCGAATTCTCTTCGAAGCCGAATGTGAATGATGTCTTCAAACTCGAACTGCCCCTGTTGCGGGTGCCACAAACGTTGGAATTGGGTTCGGGGGTATAGTCGGTTTTCTACTGTATAACTTCATGGGAAAGGGATACTGTAAAATCAGTAAGAACTCAGGCGACACGTCCAACTATGTTCAACTTTGTAGGCTATCCACGCCAACTCCACACGGCTTGCTACGCGACATGTGCGAGTTCATTGTTGAAACAGCAAACGTAGAACAACCCGGAGTAAAGATGTAGGAAACAAAAAGCCATGCACACCCCAAACACGCCGGCACGACGGAATAATGGGCTCACTTCCAGGATTTATGTAGGGGCGAGGGTGTGGGATACAGGAGCACTGAGCTTCGAGTCTACGATGATTCAAGGCAAATCCTGATCGGATGGGAATCGACCTCTACAAGTACTATGGAAAGCGTGGAATATGAAAACCTGGGAGGACCCATGCTCAAAAGGACCAAAGGCCTGGAGGCGAGGATTTCCGAAATCATCCTCTACTTTGCGGCCCGGCAGCTCAGATCAGAAACACGACCGAATCAGGCAAGCGAGGATGCTTCTGATTGCAGTTTTCGACAACTAAAACCCTAGACTCTCCGATGTGCGGGTTGAACCCGAAGCTCTAAACCCTGCAATTCAGGACAGCTGTCTGCAGAAGAAGTTGCAGCCATCCCAATGCCCAGAAGGCTCGATGCGAAACGAGTGAGCATCTCCTGGGAGTTTCCAAAAATAGGGTTTAGGGTTTAGGGTTAGGGGGGGTGCTTATACTAGGGATCCTACTACTTTGGGTACTATAGTAGGGTCCCCCTATTTTCGGAAACTCCCTCCTGATTGTCCGCATCAACGCAGGAGGCCCAACACTGTCTTTGCGGCTTCGTAATATAATATGGCATAAACGGTATGATTCTCAAAAAAACTCATTAACATTAGCCTTACCCTTAACCTTCATACATAACATGACATAACATAATGTAACATAATATGCTGTGTTATGATGTGATATAACTAGTGGTGCTACGTAAGATGACATCACATGTGGTTTGGGGGGCACGAGTTTACGCTCTCTTACTTAGACAGGCTCATGCCACTCAGTTTTGTTTGAACGTCTGGTCGTCCAACCGATCTTCGCAAGGCAGCAAAACTGCGCATGTTTGGAACATCCTCGAGACTTTGCAAACTTTGCGCTTGCCTGTTTGTTCGGGCAAAAGCGGAGCACTCAATTGTTCGAGACCGGTACTTGGACCCGGCGGCTGCGCTGACAGCAGCTACATGCGTGTGCTCGTGATGCACATTGTGCACGTGTTAGCCCACCGGTGCCCATTATACTATAATTATAATTAGGAACCCCAACATACATTACTATTAAGCCCCCATATTTAGCTCTTAGGCATTCTTAGGCTTTCTTAGGCCTGAGATTTCAGGGTTTCGACTCTGGACAGGGCGAGTGCACGTAGCAACACAGCACTCTTGGGTTGTGAATCCAAGTTTTTCTCTTGAGCTTAACGTCATGCCATCTTCTCTCGCAGTACCTGGTATACTGTCGATTCACAGTTGATCGTCCCGAAAAACCTCGCTAGAGACCAGCGATCTCTTTCGACCCGGATCCGGTTTTAAGCCCAGTCGCCGCTGGCTCGCGGGCAAGGGCCGCATGTGTGCCGGTGATGTATGCCACCAAGGAAGTCCTGGATTTGGAGTCTGAGGTGCTTTTTGGGGCTTGGCTTGGCCGTTACCTTTACAGCTTCCAACCCGACTAGTCGCTGCACAACCAAATGCTGCACAGAAGCAACCTCAGAACAGACTCATCAACCTTGTGTGTGTGTGCACCATGATATGGCCACATTCCGAAGCCTCGCACTCCAAGAGAGAGCGAATCCTGCAACTCGAGCCCTGAACCCCTCCGGGCCCGTGCACATCGCTGCTCTTGGCGAGCGCTGCAGCAGCCGAGCCGAAGTTGGGCAGCAGCCATGGGACGAACCTGCAGTTATCTAATGTACATATATATATATACAGATATAGATATAGATATAGATTGATAGATAGGTAGGGGCCTTCATAATTAGAACATTTAGAATAAGGTTCCTTTCAAGGGGTCCATAAGGGCCACTATAGAAACTATTATAAGGATTTGAAATAGTATTGGTAATTATCTAGGCCCCTATAGCACTAGTGGCTTCGGATTTCATTCAGGGATTACATGTAATTATGAGGGCATGTATGAGGGTTGCGAGGCATGAAGATCTTGTAGTTAACAGTTAACAGTTGCAAGCCGACGCAAGCTACGACAAAGGTTGCAGTGCGCTGTCGGTAGCAAGGGAGCGAGCCACTAAGATTCGCAATCCAGAGCAGACGTCTGACACACAACAGCCCTGAAAATAGTGCAACAGCAACAGGCCTCGAGGAACAGGTGGGGAACAAAAAGGATCGAGAGTCCGGAAATCGGCAGGAATCAACCACGCTATGGCTTCTCCGTCACTTGCAATAGCAGTAGCAGCAGCAGTGGCAGTAGCAGTAGCGGCAGCAGCAGCAGCAGCAGCAGCCGCAGTAGTAGCACTGTAGTAGCAAAAGCAGTGGCAGCAGCAGTGGCGGTAGCAGTGCGGTGGCAGCAACAGCAGCCGCAGTAGTAGCTGCAGCAGCAGCAGCAGTAGCCCCCCCAGATGATGATGATGACGACGACGACGACGACGCATGTTTGCTATCTTGCTGGGTGCGCTTATTGCAGAAGGCAAGCTGCTTTCTCTCCGGCTGGATCTCCAAACGAAGCCTTGGCCAGGCTCCGATTTTTGGAGGCTTTAGCACTTATCCTTTGGATGTAATCAAGTCAATCACTTTCCTGGGCCTCTTCACCATTCCAGTGGGACAGGATGCGTGGCCGCTCGAAGCAAGCAGAATGCGTGTGCGTGCCAATGTGATCTGTGTACGAACATCATGAGCAGCGGGCGGTCGGGCGGGCCAGCGGGGAGAGAGAACTCATACAGGGGGGCCTTAATAAGTAGAATATGGTTTTGGGGGCCCGCTATACTATAACTATGACAAGAAACCACCAGGCCCAGGCGTCTTGGGGGTTAGTTCAGGTTCCCTCCACCTAATCCTCCTCCCAGATTTGTAGGCCTAGTTAGGCCCCTATAGTAATACTGCCGAGTAACGCCTTGTCCACTTCAGTCGGCTTCAAGGTGGCCTTCCACCAGATCACCAGCACAGCCGAAAAGCAAGGAAGAAAGCCCTGTGCACTAAACGCCTAAACCTAAAAGCCACTAAAGTTGCAACGTTGGCACCACATCCACTCGAGCTCAAGCAGAAGCTCTTGCATGTAGGAATTCGTGTCGTCATGTGCCGATGGTTCACAAACATTACAACCACCTTCGCCCATACTACAACTGTCTACAACTCCTGCAGTGGGGGCCCGACGACAAGCTGTGCCAACGTCAAAGGCCAGTTCGACGAGTCAAAGAAGTCCTCCCGCGAAGACTTGCGCTCTCGCACTCGGACCCAGACATATGAGGGTCTTAGGTCAAAGGTTCGCCAGCGTGAGATCACAACGGTCAGTTCGTACTTGCGGGAAGCTCGAAGCACCGAGACAGCTCGCCGACTAGGACTGCTTCTAGTGGGGCGAATGCACTTGATGAGATCACTCATCTGTTGTGTTCAGGGACTGCGCTAGTACAACTTCAGTAGAACTGAGACTCTCCGCTACTGCTATCAAGCATTTAGGCACCTAAGGTACCCGCAACCGCGAGCTGCAAGACGGAGGCTCCAGACAGTTGTTCTTGTTCACGATCATCAGCCTGCCGGCACTCTTCGACTCCGGACAGTAGACAGAAGGTGCACCCAGCCACAACAACCCTGACCCAAGAGCTTGGGCCCTGGATGCGTAAACCACTATCACTATCAAGGCTACAGCTTGGGATTGCCTGCTTCTTTTTGAACGATGCCAATTGGGCCCAATCAAGCATTGAATGCACGAGCTCGGCCACATGTTCAAAGATTGCAAAGAGTGCGTGGCGATGCGAGCTGCTAGCCCCAAACAAAAACCGACCCAACAAAACATCAAGCCCCTCGGCCCCAGAAATTCCAATAGTATTGCCACTGAAAGCTTAAACCTACTACACCCACACCGCCCCAAGGCACAAGCCAGGGTATGGGGGATTTCCGAAAACATGGGACCCAATAAAGTACCCTACTGTAGATTCCTAGATAGTAGGACCCCTCTCATAAGGACAGGTACCCCTAATTTTCGGAAACTCTAAACCCTTATAGAGCCCTTTACGGGAACGCTTATTTATAGTACCCTTACAGTAACCCTTTTCATAGGGACCCTTAGATCCCCCCCAAATTTCCGGAAACTCCCAGAAGGTACCTTATAGTACCCTTATAGACCCCGTTAAGGGGCCCCTTGAGGAACCCTTAGGGGTATATTCCTGGTAAGGTACCCTTAGGAAACTCCCATAATGTAGGAACCTGATTAAGAAACCCTGGGCCGATAACCAAAATAGTAGGATTCATATAAGCAACCCTAACAAAGGCCCAAGGTTTCTTAATCAGGTTCCTATATTAGTATAGTACCCTTATAGACCCCTTATAGTAACCCTCATAGATCCCTTAAAAGGAACCCTTATAGACCCCTTATAGTAACCCTTATAGACCCCTTTAAAGGAACCCTAAAGTTCCTACATTATCCTGGCGCGAACGGAGCCTCGCAAGGTCGGTCGAGAGCCTGGCGACGGAAATTCCGAGGGAGGCTCTGTCGTCAACATTCAAATGGGGGTGCGGGGTTGTTGCTTGGATGTGTACCCGAAACAGTGGATGTAGGTGGTGCAAGACATCCTCCATGCACGGTAGGATGTGTTTGCACAGTATACATTGTGGTAGTTGTGGGCTCCTTTTCGACTCACACACTCGCACAAGGCATGCATGGCTTCAGGCACTGAGTCCGCTGAGCTTGCTACTGGCACACCAAGAAGGTCGTATTTTAAGTCTGCCATACTACTGGCGGACTTAAAAAGGGAAGCTAATTCAAAGAACTACTTGCTGCTCCCAAGTCCTGCGCAGCCTTTACACCTCTAAATTCTCACGCCCCAGTCCCGAGTCTTCAAGTCCCAAGACACTCTGAACCCAGATCTCAAACCCACAGATCCCCTAACATCCACCCGGGCGAAAAGCTTCGAGCTAGAGGGCCCTTTATCTAGCCTTCGCATGTGACAGACTTCTGCGGAGTTGTGGGGTGCTTCACAGTGACGAATTTCCTACGCTGGCTAACGGACTGTTTACAGTATCCCGTTGCAAAAGTGTAATGATAGCTTTGGCGTTACGGAGGGAGCCCCAAGGCTCACTTGCGTCAGGAGTCTAGGTGGAAGAGGTTGGGGAGGGGTGGGGGCATGGGTTGACTTCGTTGCTCAAGCTGGTGGGTCGAACTATTGCGGCACTCTTAACTCCAAAGCCGAACCGAAACCGAAAGCCGGAAACTGTCCGTAGTCCACAAGGCCTAAGACTAAGAACGTTCCGAATTTATCACATCGGAGATGTATAGTTCCGACCGAAGCTTTGGCATTTCGATTTCGCCCACTTGCCTGAAGACTTCTTTGTCGTCCTCCTCGGGCTCTGGCTGCTCCACATTTCCTGCCATGCAGATCATCTAGGTTTAGGGGCTTCAGGGTTCAGGCTATGGGTTTTGCCCCCTCCCCTCCCCCACACACATCTTGAGCATTACGTAGGTGGCATGTGAATTCCCCGGGATGGGCCTAGCTAAGTAGGCATGCACTGCATCTGGAAAGCTAATTTCGCGGGTAAGACAATGCTTTGAGGCGGAAACTCGAAGATTTCAGGCCCACGCGGGCCTCGCAAGTAGAGGTGGTGGACGAACAAGGCCTTGGGATGCAATCTTTCTTCGTGACTTTCGTGCGGGCGCCACAGCGTGTACGTATCCCTGCTTCGAGGCTGCCGCCTTAGTGAGCTCCTTTCAAAGCTGCAGGGAGGGCCAGTCGAAAGGTTGCACGGAGTATCCATATGTAGCCATTCAGCTTCGGTTGTCTTCTGCATAAGCAGAAACCAGTTGAGGTCTACAGCGCAACAAACATGCTCAGAAGATCACAGTGTCTACCAAGTTACTCCGAAGGTGCCATGCCCTCTCGGCCCTAAATTGCTTTTACAGGGAGAGCCTCATAGCTTGCCCGCGTGAGCTGCAGCTGTCCCTAAACCGAAGCACTAGGGTTTAGTATGAAACCCTAGGCCCCGAGACTTGGCCCTCAACAGAACTGAGCCTGAAGGAGGTTCTGAATGCCGAAGAAAGCGTCCGAGAGCATTCCGTATAAGCAGACCATCCCTTCCGGCTCCTGGAAGCGAAGTTTTCGTTGAGGGCACGAAAGACTTTTACCATGAGGGTCACCAGAAGGTAATATAAGGGTTGCCATGTAGGTACCGTTCGGCACTAGAAGGCTATATACACGATGAGGTTCCTTTTCAGGCTTCAAGGCGCTAGAAGGGTTCTGTACAACCAAAAGCCGTCGTGGATATCATGAACTGCTTTATGCGCCTATGCGGCCATGCAGGAGCTGCTTTTATGTCAAATGCTAAACTCAAAACTCGAAACTCCAAAACCTTCCTCAACCGTAGTTCCATCGTCATCGTCCTGACGTCGCCTCCGACCATAAGCCCGTTTTTGGAGCAGGGGCTGCAATGCACTAACCGTTTTGAATCCAGACCTTGATGACTGCAAACCCTAAACCCCTAAACCCTAAACTCTAAACCCAAAAGCCCTTTCTGCACAGACTTGTAAAAAGAACCCTAAACCCTAAAACCCTAAACCCCTAACTAAGCCTTAGCCGGTCTTAACTCCTACTCCCTGTCCTCCCTGTCGCAGTCGTGGAAGAAGGCGTTGGACTTGGATCCTCGGCTCTCACCGCTCCCCTCCAAAATCGAGAGCCTTAGGAGGATTGACGTTTGGGGTGTGGGGTTTCGGCGCTCACATTCGGACAATCCAGGCGAGGCATGTGGTTCCAGGTCTGCCGAGTGAAACATCTGCTATGGGAACGTGTCGTGTACACCATACTACAATGCTAAAGCCCTAGGTGGTAAACTCCCCCAAAACCCACCGGCCGAACCCTTCAACCCGGAAAACGCCCGAACCGGTGTTGTCGCGACTCCCGAAAGAGTTTGAGCTCAGCCGCTGTGGAACTCCAGGAATGTGAGAATGTTCCTCAAATGCACTGGCTCTTCGGCATCAGGGTCATGTCATACTGCTTTGTTTGGGGGCGTTCAAACCCTGGCAGCCGGACCGGTGCAGCTGAAGGCTCTTCGCAATGAGCCGATCTGCCTTCTGAAACCTCGCATTGCAAACAGCATCCGCTGGACACGTCTATCGATTCACTATCAGCTGCACCGACAAATGCCTAAGTCTACAACACAGGTTTTAGGGTTGTTGATTTCGGGTTTGGGTAAGTACCTAAGCTGGATCTACTGTACGTCGTCCAAGAGGCATGAAATCATCATAGGGGAAGCCAGAAGCGGCATTCGCAGAGAAGGTTCGGCGAAAGTCGTTCCACTCCTGTCGTTGACATAGATGCCGTATCGAGGTAGGAAAGCATTTTTCTCGGAGGTGGCATTTCTGGACGGACGGGCTGTGTGGAGCCATAAGCGGGCACACTTGCACGAGCTGTCCACCATTAGGCCTGCGTGGCAAACTGCTAATGCTCACTTGTCGCAAAACCGCCTGTGATTACTTGTATATGTTAGAAGGGCCCCCCACCCTGTAATAGTGGTATAGTAGGAATATAATAGGGCCCTAATATAATCCTTATAGTCACTATTACGTGTATATGCCCCATCTTGCAGGGCATGTTCCCTGATTAAGGATCCAAGGTTCCAAACCCGAACCCGATTACACGGGCCTCACTGTAGGAGCAGTCGAGAATGCTCGGAGTGCCGTCTCCGCGCTGCAGACCTCCTGGCGGACTCACGGTTTCGCGCTTGAGCTTCCCTCCGTCATGGTGGTTTTTAAATTGGGATGTCTAGGGCCTAGACTCTAGGCATTCCAAATAAGCGAATAGAAAACAAACAGGGGGGATGCCTACGATGTACTCTGCGGTCACATTCAGCATCTCTGTGCTCCAAGCGGGTTGTCTGTTGTCTGTTCTGCCGGGACATGCGCCTGGGACCGGACGGGAGCTCTCGTTCTGGGTGGCAGCCAGCACGAGGCACCTGCACTCCAACGTATACGAATACGAATACTAATACTGATATTAATATTAGTACTAATACTTCAACTAACCGGCTATGTACAAAGGAGCATCTCGTACACCAGTCGTGACAAATCGGCTCGGAGCAAAAGCTGCCGCACCCCCCGTTTTTCAAGCGCGAGTCTGCGCTGTTCACCTGATGCCCTGTGCCGATATGATCTGTGCGTGGCTGTGCACAGGGTGTAATAGCACGGTTGCGCAACGTCTTGGGCTCCCTCGCCCTAGAATGACCAACAAACCCCACGACTGACCACTGACACCCTCGCGAAACTTCAGAGGGTTTGGAGGTATAATATACTACAATACTATAATGTTAATAAGGAACCCCCAGAATAGTGTAGGCAACTATTTAAGCCCCTCTATTAGGCGGTCTACAGAGCGAAAGCCTTGCAGAAGTGGCGGAAAGGAAGCGAGTCGCTGAGTATTTCTCAGAGATGCCAATATCCCTTAATTAAGGAATATTCCTCAAATCCTATTAGGGATCCTACTGTAATTTAAGGTATATTCCTTAACTGAGGGATATTGGAGCCTCTAGGTTCGACTCTCATAACTTGACAATGCGGGGAGGCTTCTAGCAATTCTGGTAGGCGGCTCGATGTGCTTTGGAGTTTACTGTAGGGCTGTAGAGTTTCGAATCGGGGGCGCGGAACATAATCCAACCTTGACGGATTGAACATCACATACTGAACCATGACGACACTTCCCACGCAGAATCCTGCTACAGTGTGCCCACTGTTTGTGGCACGAAATCCCTTCTTCGACGTTGCAAGGGAGGTTGCCGAATCGACGGGCGCAACTCTGAAGTCTAGGCCCACACCCAGGCTTCGGCGAAGTCCAGGACACCGCAGGTTCCAGGCACCCCCAGTAGAGGACCCACTGCACACCGCGTGTGATCATAGTTTCCCTTCCTCATACTTGATGCCCTCTCACACACAGTCACACACTCTCTCTCTCCCTCTGCCACACGTCAGCCATGATGCAGAACAACGATTTTTACATAATATCCACCCAATGACCAATTATAGATATTGGGCCGCGCTCCAACTGCTTCCACCAAGGCCTGAGTGCACAAGAAGACTAAGGAACTTCGAAGAAGCATACTGTAACTATAGCAAGGAACCAAAAAATGACATCATAACTTTGGAGGCCAGGCTCCAAATGCCTCCCTTGCGGAGACAAATCCCCGATGCTAAAACCCGTTCTGAACCGACTCCCACTGGTAGCAATCAGATTATCACTCCGACACCTAGAGGCCCAGACCCAGAGCGTAGGCTCGGGCTCTAACTTCGGAAATGGAGATAGTTGCATCCCAGACATCCGGGCAGGTTTGAGGGTTTAGAGTGCTCGACTCTCTTGAGAGAAGGGGTGCCGGTATCCTGGGCAAATTTCTGCGACAGAGCCGCGGACAAAACAGGGCCGTGGCTTCAGCTGTCCTATTCAGACAGGCTCAACCTGACCGAACCGCAAGCCCAAGTCAGGAGGCCGTGGCAATCTACTGTCGGGAGTAATGACCAACCAGAATAGGTAGAATAGGGTTCTGTTGTACATTCGGTTTTTTCAATCAGGAACCTGATTGTACTAATTATTCAGGCTTCTATGATAGGATTGGTATACTACTTCTTCAGGCTTCGATATTAGGGCCTTGGCGTTTTACATCTTACCCTCGGGCCCCTGTAGGCTCCTGGAGATAGTGAAAATCAGGCTACCTTAGAGTCTCATTGAAGTTTAGGTAGTTAGAGACAAATTATGTCGGGGAGATAGCGAAGCATTCTTGCTGCTCATACACTATAGTACTGGATGGGTATATCATGCTGATGGTAGTGATAGCAAAAAAACTACGAGGGTCACTTTTGCATCAGCACAAGAACAACTGGGAATCCTAGGTTAGGCAGGGGTTCCAGGTGCGCCAGTGGGCTTTTCTTGGAGCCACTGGCGGTTTATGGCTTTTTGCTTAGAGTTTAGGGCTAGACTTTGGCTCCGTCTTAGGCATTTAATGTAGCATTTTCTCTGGCTCAATAAGAGACGATCCGGACTTTGCAGCTACTGGTATGGCTTGGAGATCTCACCGCGATAGCTCTGACTGCGAGGGAACCACAGAAACATACAGGAACATTACCTTCTAATATGGTAGGAGTATGTGCACACACACACACGCACGTAAAGGGATGCATGAACAGACGGATTGATGGATGGCTGGATAGATAGATAGATGGATTGATGGGTACATGGATAGATTGACAGATGGTTACTTTTCAGATAGATGGATAGATAGCTAGCTAGATTTGTTCGCTAGCTTGGGAGCTCGGTAAATAGGTATGCAGCTAGATAGATAGGTAGATCGGTATGTACAGACCTGTTAAAAGGTTAAAGGTTCAAGTATCCGCTACCAAGTGCTACCATTGTACTTACCTTCTGTTAAACTATCAGATTTTATTACATTATATTATCATGTCATGTTACATGATATGATATGATATTCTATTCTTTTGAATTCTATTGAATTCGATTAAACTCTATTGAATTCTATTATATACTGTAGCTCGTGGAGCCCTTGTGGCACGGCTCGCGGCTCTGAGGGGAACAGCGGCGAGCGACTCGACGCCTGGACCAAAGTCGAGCCGCTCAAATTAAAATCGGACGGTGGATCTGGGGTCTGCCTTGTTTTTTTTTGTTTTGAGGGCCCTTTTCCTTCTTCCTACAGTCGGAATACCTAGAAGGTAGAGCCGGGATGAGGACAACGAGGCACAGCTGCCTTGGTTTTTTGCCTCAAAATGGCGCAGGGTTTACGCTCTCGCAACTCTGACACAGCCTGGCGGGTTTAGGGTTTTTTGTTTGCCATTGTTATGCCTTAGGGCTCCAGGGGTTTAGGGGTTGCCTTCGTTTATCGTTTACAGCTGAAAACCCATATAAAGCCCTGAACACGAAAGACTCCAAGAATCAAGAGCTCGCTCCAGGTTGTCTCGTTCTCAGGACCTGTAGAATATGTGGAGGCTCTGCAAGTTAGCTTCCATGCTTAGGTCCCCAAAATAGTACGGCACCTTTAGAAAAAGGCCCTCAAAAAGAACCCAGTTTTTGAGAATTACCCATATAAATTCCACAGTAATTGAAATTCCTGTTGTGGGCAAGTAGGGACTCGGGATTGCATTGCCCAGTTTGGCATGCTCGGGCTCCCTGAGGCCTCCTGAAAACACTGCTATCCGCAATGTAGGCATAATAATTAGAATAGGGTTCCTTTAAAGGGGTCTATATAAGGCTTACTATAAGGGATCTATCAGGGTACTATAATATGTAGGTAGGCAGGCCCCATGCATTCCACCACCCAGCCAGATTTGCCGCAAAAGCATGCATACCTCAACGACACGACAACACTTACTGTGCTGTCCACACTCTGCTACAAGTGAACAACGACATGGAGCATCGAAACATCCTTACACCAGGGGATGGTGTCAGCGCTTCGGCAGCTGTTATGGCAACACAGTTGTGTTGTAAAAGGGGCTGTGCAATGCCCGTCTGCCATCTGAGCTATGCGTCGTGGCAGCGTCTTGCGGAGCTGAAGGCACAAGTGCGAACCCATGGGACGGAGCACAAAAGCAATCCCAAATGCACACAAACCTCAGAAAATTTGTGCAGTGAACATGGCTCCTTCCCTCCTAGGGGCTCATGCAAATGTGCCCACAGATATCACGGACTTCCACAGGCACAGATGGAAGTGAAGCTAATGGTGCCAAAATTGTTGGGTGCCTTTGGCAGTTTTTGCCGAGCACAGCAAAGATGATTCGAGCCGTGCTGGTAAGAGCTGGCTTCAAGCTTAGCTGCATGAGTTGAGTTGCACTACCATCAAAATCGACTCACCTCCGGCATCCCAACTATCACGGCTACTCATGACGGCACCTCATGCTGTCACTAGCGAACTTGACCAATGGCCGTAGCGAGAAGAATGTCACTGCACCAGCAAAAGTCACCACATCCTCAGCTTGTGAGAAAACACGTGCAAACAACTGTCCTTGATGCGACTAGCTTTTACAGGGGTGGTTGCTCTGCACGAATTCATACAAGCTTTTGACGGTTCTTCTGACAAGGTTGACGAGGTGAGGAGGGGCACCCATCCTCGCTGAAGCCTTAAGCCTTTAATCTGCATTTAGAACGGCCCTCGAAGGTAAGCCTTGACTGTCTACCGAAGCTACCTTGGGGGCTCAGACTGCTTCTCAGCCAAGACTCGGAGTAGGTCTTCTCTGATTTGTAGTATGACAAGACTACGGCACTTCTATTCAAACGACTTCTGCCAAAGTTGTTCCAATTGTTTGAAGCTCACGAACCTTAACTGGAGCCCGAGTACTGCTGAATGTGTTCCCCTTCTCCTTTACAGCGAATTTTCAACCAAGTGACACGAGGGGTGAAGCCAACAACGTCAAGCCTCGGACGCGATCGAGCTGTAGCACCCGAGGCAGTTTGAGTTGAGGGCTTCGACACACGCGCACACACACACACACACACTCTCGCAAAGCAGGCACGGATTTCGGACCGACGAGGTGAAAGAGGGTTTGCTGCCGGGACATCTGCATAGCACCCGAAAGACCATGGCTAACAGTACATACCAAGTACGGACCCGCAACCCCGAGGCGCAGAATTCCCCAGCTAGCCGAGTACTTGTCGCAGGGACGTGCCTTCGAGTGCTCAAACCAAGATGTGGGAACAGCGATGACAACACTGTAAAACACCTCCGATCGAAGGCTTTCCCGATTGCTTCAAAATTCCACCTCACTCCAGCTTCTTCCTTTTGCCGTTCGGCTGCGCCAGAAAGCCCGCAACATCGTAGTCTTCGGGACCGGTGCTTCGCTTCGGCACCAGACCTTTGTCGGTCGCGATGCCTGTGATCAGTGCCGCCGGGGTAACGTCGAAGGCGGGATTCCACACTTCAATCCCTGGTGCAGCCAATCGGTGCGACTCTCCGTTCAGCTTCAGGCAGCTCAACTCGTCTCCAGGACGTTCCTCGATGGGAATGTCCGAGCCGCTCCGAGTTTTGGCATCCAGGGTGGTCAGGGGCGCCGTTACGTAGAAAGGCACACCGTGGTGTCGGCACAGCACCGCCAAGGCATAGGTGCCGATTTTGTTCGCGGTGTCGCCATTCGCGGCCACCCGGTCTGCTCCCACCACGCAGGCATCGACACCGAAGCGCTGCATCAGCGAAGCTGCCATGGAGTCGCAGATCAGCGTCCCCGGAATCCCATCCTCCACAAACTCGAAGGCCGTTAGCCGAGCGCCCTGGTTGTACGGCCTTGTCTCGCAAGCGAAGGCACGCTCCAGGCGGCCTCTGGCGTGCAGCGAGCGGATCACGCCCAACGCAGTGCCCCAGCCCGCCGAGGCCAGGGAGCCCGTGTTGCAGATCGTCAAAACCCGAGCTTTGCTGTCACCACGGCCAGCGGCCTGCATCGCTGCGAGGATGGCGTCAGTCCCGGCCTCGCCAATGGCCTTGTTGGCTGCAACGTCCTCTTCGAGCATCCGCTCTGCCGCACACACGTAGGCCTCATAGACTTGCGCCGCTTGGGAACCCGACTGAACGGCAGTATTGACGACCTCCTCCAGAGCCTCCATCGCATTGGAGAGATTGACGGCTGTGGGCCGGGAGGTTCGCAGGTATGACATCTTTTGCTTAAGCCACGCAGCTGCATCCTCTGCAGGCGGATCTTTGGCCCGCTCCGCGGCCTCCACAGCCAGGCCCAGCGCCGAAACTATGGCAATCAGCGGGGCTCCGCGGACCTGCATGGAGCGCACGGCTTTCCATGCATCCTCCGCATCCTTCACCGGCGTGTACTGCTTGCTTTGAGGCACCTTCAGCTGGTCCAAGACCTCCAAGCCGCCGCTGCGCGAGTAGCGCAAGGACTGCAGAGCCCCCGACATCTGGCGACTCGCAGCGGCCACCGAACCGGCCGTGCTTTTCACTTCGCTGCTCTATTTCCGAGGTGGGCTTTCCTGTAGTGAATCGGGGTGTTCCTTTTTGGAATCAAACCAAGATCCTGCTACAGGTATCTGTGGGCTGTATTAGAGGCGGCCTCTTTTTGAGGCCCTTGGTGGAACTCTGGGGCTTCAGATGCTCGCTGTGTCTCGCCGTTGGGGTGCTGCCTTCAGGTCCGTTCTTGAGCGATGCCATGGAATGCGTGGGTTTCACTTGAGCCGCGCCGGCGAGTTGAGGATTTCGACTCGCACTCGCTCGAGGCAGGCGAATTGAGCATTTAGGGTTTGTGGGCTTCGACCTGACAACTCGAACAAAGCAGGCAAGGCTTCACGACAAGTCTGGGAGCATCCTCCAACATCCAAACAAACACCCAACATTTTTGCCGTTTTCTTTGACACTCGGACAAGCCTGGCAAGGTCTGCAGTTGCAGGTTCGGCGGGTTCGTTAACTACTCGCTAAGCAGGTTCACTTAGTGAGAGAGGCGTTTAGGGGTCGGGGTTTTCAAAACTGTGTATGTGTTCCAGGATTTCTTCGTGTCTTCCGCACGTGATGTTGGCAACATATCGGCAGACCTCTCAGACCGAATATCCAAGGGAAAGCTGTATGATCGTGAGGTGGCGAATTGTTGCCGACTTCCCTACAGGTAGTCCAGTCCACGGCTGGCAAGCCTACTGCCATCAAGAGTTTAGTGCGCGGCAGACAGTTCACGACATGAATACGGGCACGGTCATCATGTGTCACCGTGGACAGGCTCGACTCGTGACTTCACCACGGACCGAGAACAACCGAGATGAAAGCCAATTCATTCTTCCTGCTTTTTTCAACAAAACGTAGAAGCTCAATCCGAAGCCAGGCACCCCTCCAACATCTTGCAAGCCAGAATCCTGAATGCAAGCCTAGCCGCAGCATGTCCATCATTGTGTCTCCACGACATGGAGACTGCATTTCACCTTTGCAGCCGCAGCAAATGCAAACTCCTCGGACTCTGTAGGCGCCATACCCGTTGCTGTACCGTCCCAAGGAAAATGTCAGCGGCTCTCTGGCGAAGCAAGTCCCATGGCCTTCGCACGCAGGATCAACTGTAAAATTTGTCTGATCCTGCATTGGCAGGGCTTGCAAACCGTCACAGACGCTTCAGGATGTCTCTACAACTGCGAGCGGAGGTTTCCGACATAACTTTTCCGGGACTGAGCCTGCAAGCACAGGGCGTTGACCGAAACAAAACCCTGATGCAGAGCAAGTCCAGTACGCAGAAACGCTTCCGAATCCCCCGAATGCGCCGATCTGAGCAAAGATGTCAGACGCGTTCCTTGACAAGACGTGAGCACGAGTCCTCGGCTTCGCTTACTGCGTCCAAGGCAACAGGCGTAGACCACCTTTCAAAGTCGCAGGTAAAGACTTCTAACTTCCGTGACGATTTAGTGCCAAAGGCTTTGGCGACTCAAGGTTCATGAGAAGAACTCCCAGGTTCCACGTGCAAGGCCGCGTCAAAATATTTTAAGATTCGGAGTCCTCTTTTTGAGGAGTACCACCCACTATGCCTCTGGCGTCCTCTTCAGGGTCTGTTTCAATTCATCTGTTGGCCGAAACTGGATGGATGCTCCAACACAAGCAAGCGGAACGCAGGAACATGATCTAGACTCTGGGCCCCGTGCTCATCTGTCAAAGCTGTGGTCCTTAGTTGGTTCGTAGCCTACCAGAGCGCTGGAGGGGACTCTTCCACATTCTTAGACATGGTGTGGCCACCTTTTGACCGGTGCAGCCAAGCATCTTAACAGCCGCGATGTAGGAAACAACCAAAAGTATGCGCATCTGGCGCATCATGCCATGTAACGTCTTTCGAACGCTGGCTCTGGCGGATCCGGTGATGCCCCACAGCAGCAGACCACAACGGGCCAATAACGTAAATTACCAAATCTCGGCAAGCAGGCGATGAGATTCTATCTGGTCTTGAAGGTTCAATCCCTAGTGCCTTGCGTGAACTATCCTGGGCCTCTGCCCTTGAGCCAGCAAGTGGAGCAAGGAGAGCATCAATCGACGAAGGAGCTGCCTGGGAGTGATACTTAGGGTTTCGGCGCTCACACTCGGACAAACCAGGCGAGGCATGTTCAGGGTTTTGGGTGAATACTGTGACTGCTTGCACCCTACAACTTCGCACCACTGAGGCGGGGAGCTGAACAAAGACAATCAGTACAGAAAATCATCCTCGCTTACGACAGTCAATGCCTGCAGGTGCCCGGATCCAGGGACCGGGATCAGTCTCGTCCCGAATTTCAATAAGCGAGACCCTACACCCGAAGCCCCTCAAACTCCGAAGCCCTCCGATGTCTGGGCGGTGCACCAAGCCAGGGTCAGAGAACGCATCCGCATCAGACGCCCATTCGAGTAGAACCATCGAGGAGTGTCCAGCTCAACCAGCTATGTTTAGGGTACCCGCCCTTACCCTAATTTATGCTGCAAGTGGCGGGGGTGGTCTGATACAGCATGAGCTTTGACAGTTGAGCTGGTGGGTGGGGCTGAGGTAGTTCGCACATGAAAACTAATAGCCACGGTAGTCATCCAACAAGACACAAAGAAGAACTCAAAACATGCGGGAATCGCAACAAGAAGCACGAATCGCTTCGTACTACTCCGAAATCGAAAGAAAGACTCAGGAGGACATGAATGGCCAAGGGCCCTGGGTGTGATCTTTCACGGCCCTATGTGCTGCATTCCTTGCGAGCCAGGATCTGCGTGGCTGCTCGTGAAACCTCTCCGGACCATACTAAAAAATTACCAAAAACAAGAGCAACAACGGTAGCAGTAACAATGACAATGATACGACGAAAAACAACAATAACAATAAAAACAACACTAACAACTACAATGATTACAGTAATATCAGTCACAATCGATAACAATAAACAAAAACACAAACAACAACAAACAACAAGCAACAAGCAACAATCAACAATCAACCATGAACCATCAACCATCATCAACAACAGCAATAACAACAAATAATAATCCTAATACTAATAATAATAATGATGACAATAATAATAATTATTGTATTAATAATAACAATAATAAACTAGTTACACTAGTACTAGTAATAATAATGATCTCCTAATTATAACAGTAATAGCAATAATCATAAGAATAGTCATAATAATCATAATACCAATCAAAATGTTACTAACAATAGTAGTGGCAGTGACAATGGTTATGGTTTCTGGCATATGCCTTCGAGACCGACCAAGACTATTCTACTGAACATTCAAGCCCCCAGTTTATAGGCCCTCAGAATCCCTGAGACTCGAATTCGCAAGAATCTTGCTTCCCGATACTCCTCCGAAACACTCTGTTCTTCCCCGCGATCTTCGGACTAGAAGTCCGACGCATTGTCCACTAGGCTAAGGGGACCCTAAATGCACCCAAACCCCTGGCAAAAAACGTAACTTCAATTGGCTCTCTGAAAAGGAACAGTATGGTAATCCTTCCTTAGTTGCTGAGTCCATAAGCCCCAAAAAGGGTACACTTTCAGTTTTATAGTGGCTAATACTATCACCAAAAGTGTAAAGTGTATCCACTCAGCTACTAAGCTTCTAGAACCCTTGGAAAACCCCAAGCCAAGATCCGAGGCTGGTTCCCTTGCTCTTTGCAGCTCTTCCTCCTTGGCCAACTGAGCGAACTGCGCCTTGGGAAGTCGCGGTTCTAGGAGGCTTTCGGGTCGCTGTCGTGTTCCATGGCGAGCTGAAGCACAGCGCAAGGCTTGATCAGGTAACGGTATGCAACAAGGGTATTCAGGGCACTTTGTACGGGCCTGAACGTCTCGGATTGGTGAGGGGTTTCGGTTTATCGCGTTGACGGTGTCCAGCATTTCACGCATAGTGAAGCGATTCGGATACACGTGGCACGAGACGTGTCCTGAGGACTTCTTGAATGGGAAGCGAAAGTGTAGGTTTAGATGTTGGTAATTACATGTGGCAGGGTGGGGCTTTCGTTGCAAAGACCAGGCGAGCATGACCAGCATGGGATACCCGAAACGCTGGCACCATGTCCCAGATGAAGGTCGCCCTAGGGGCCCTAGGCACTTTTGCAAATCTCGGTTCGGAAGCAGAGACCGCAAGCGATCGAGAAGATGAGCCTCAGATTCCTCAAAGTCCTCAAAGCCGAGCAGGCCTCGCGGTGTTCACGCATGACGTCTCGGAGGCCGGCAAGCTCCTGTCGACGCAGAGGAACCGGAGTCACTGTGGACTCCGTCCGCTGGAGGGATGCAGGGACGCACTGTGCAAGGCACCCATTGTTGATCCTGGAAGAAGAGGCTAGACCAGCTGGGCCACAGCAGTTTTTGAGGGCCAGTGCAAGAATGTCTTGCTCTACTCCCCTCCAACACTGGCCTCCTTGAGCGAGGCATCCTCGATGTAGCGGACCCGCTTCCGCCTCAACATGCAAAAGCTGTGTGCTTTCAACGTATCAACTGGTTCCGTGATGTTGGCAAGGAGCATGAGGTCTTCAGAACCTGAGGGCCTTTCCTCAAGCTTTGGCAAACTTTGCGCCCTTTTGGGGTGTGAACGAAGGTACAGAGTGAAGGGCTACTGCGCTCAGGGTGGCTTCGGTGAAATCTCAAAGCTCTTCTGCAGGCCTGCACATGATCGGGAAAATCTACTGCGGAGCTCTTATCGAATCGTACTCCTTCTTATAGTACGCCTTAAGGCAATGCTTCTAATTTGTACTCAGGATTAATAATCCACGCTTCTCCAGAAACTCCGGTTCAATTCCGCTGGGTCTTCATCGACACTGCACGTAGCAGAGCGCACTCACAATACTGAGGCCATGTCTGCACGATTCGGCGACACAGGCTTGCCATCTGCAGCCTCGGTCACTTGGAGCCCAGGGAGGCGTTGGTTGTTGCTACTTATGATTCAGGAATTACAAGAGTCACTATAGCGGTTGATACAAGGGGTAGTTTTAGGGTAGACTGAACAGACAAGAGCGTTCGATGGTGTAACCATTTAAGCACTGTTCGCTGCAGTCACAACCCTTTTCTCGCAGACAAAGTCGACACGTCTCAGTTGGTGAGAGGAGACGGGTGAAACCGTGGCATGGGACTAGCTGAAGCACTGGTTCATGCTCCGACCTGGCTCTGCACCCACTGGCAATGGGATGTGTAAGAAGGCCGGGCTTCTTTCAGGCCTTGCACAGTTTATCAGACATCTGCTGCTGTAGAATGACTGGGTGAACGTCCCGCGAACACTGCAACCATGTTGAAATTTCAAAACTCGGATCCCGAGCCACGAACCGTGGAGTTGCAACGGCCTGATGAGCCCAACTTTGCTTCTGCAAAAGCCTAAAGCAGTCAAACCTCGCACAAAAAAGGATGCCACAAAACGGATTGGACCGCTGAATCGGGATGAGCACTATGTTTCCCTACCAGGCATTGTGACATGACGCAGTTTTCACACATGTCCGCTGCGTGGCATCGTGCGGGGCTTTGCTCAGAACCGTCCGAGCCCAGCAAGTGCCAAGTTTGGCGGACTCTTTTATGCACACATTCGAGTTTATGTGCTGTGAGTCCCCAAACCGTTGCCAGGGGAGCTAACAGGTTGTTGGAAGTGGTTCTGAGTCTAAGGTTTGACGATCTTTCAGCACCCGCTCTCAGGACAGAAAGCGTAATGCGCTCACGAGTGGTTCGCCTCCTGTCGTTTCAGGGAAGACGCCTTGACTACAAATCCACGGGTACTGACCAGTTAAGTAGCCAACTTTAGCTTGTGCTCTCCCTCTCTGTGTAGCAGAAACAGTTGATATACGTCTCCCTTCGGCATGGGCCTGCTACCGATTCCGTTGGCAAGATCCGCTGTCTACTTCTCCACTGCTGGTTTCGTAATTCGTAAAGCCCGCCCCGTCCTTGTTGGTGCGGCAACCACGGATGGCCACTTTGGGAAACCACCTGAAGCCACTTCCCCGGGCAGGGAAGTGATGATAATCCCAGTAATATCGGGGCCTTAATAGTTAGAATAGGGTTTTGGGGCCCATTATGCAAGCATTATAACAAGGAACCCCCAAATTAGTGTAGGTAATTCTTCAGGAACCTATACGAGTGATGCTTGAACGTCACTGATGAAAACGGTGGCAAACAGTGGAATGACGACGATGATGAGGCTGGCGATGACGAACTGTTGCTATGATGATCGCTGTTACTACTGCTATTGGTAGCACTCCGCTCGGGAGTTGAGCACAGGCGGGGCTGAAAAGATCCAACTCAAACCAAGCAAAAGAAACACGCACTTCGTTCATGTTCTTTAAGTTTATTTGGTTCTTCTGACCTTTTGGAACAGGAACGATGGGGATTAGGGCAAAGTGATGCTGCCTGCATCTTAGTCCAAAGCTTTGGAAGGTGCTACCACTCGGACGATCGGGGGTTAGGGGTTTGTGGTTTTGTGTTGCGATGCGAACGCCCCTGAGCCTCTGGCTTGGACTCTGGAGTCCGGCTTGTGTAATCCTCTAGGCAATACATCTTCCGACCAAACCCTATAGCTCCTGGCCAACAATCCCAAAGACAGAACACTCTAAACATCTCTAAACCCAAAAGCCTTAGTCCTGAATAGCGCCCCGAAAAGAACAGGAATACATGTAAGGTTCCAGGGTCCCCTGATCTTGGCGTGGTCGCGATGTCTGTCCCATTCCTAAAAGCATCCCCAAACGACCTTGAGAACTGAAAGCCCTACTATCCAAGCCCTGATCGCAGTGAAAGCTGAAACTGAAGTAAAAACCACTCCACCTGAGACTGCTCGTGATCCCTCTGCTGGGCCTTTCGGAAGCTATTGATTGACTCGATGGCCCCGCTTCCATGTCCCCTCCTGGCTTATCGCTGGGGCGCAAAGCTGGAAGTGTCCGGGCCACACTGTTGAAAGCCCGCGGCGGTGGTTTACACGGAGCTGGATTTGCTCCAGTTGGGAGTTTCCGAAAATTCGGGATACCTTATTTTGGGGCCCTTATAATAAGGATCCTACTGTATTTAGGGTGCTGTATTAGGGTCCCCTGTTTTCGGAAACTCTCAGCTCACGAAACTGCAGGTCGGAGAATGTCGGAGATGGTAGATAAGCTCGATTCACTCTGCGAGTGCAACGTCACGCTGCGAACTGTTGACATGAACCGTCTGGCAGTGATGATGGTGACTGTGATGGTGATCCTGCAATATGGTGATAATGGTGGCAGTGGTGGTTCTGCTGCTGTTTTTGCAGGTTAGTCTTGCTGGTCCTGCTGCTATCTGACTTGTAGTAAGTAGGCCAGTCCCCGTACGGGCAGTATTGACTACTGCGAGTACTTCTGCTGTACAGGAATGCAGCTGCTGCAGTAGCATGTGGCACAAGGACTATGAAAAACGGCCCTAAACCCTAAACCCCTAAACCTCTGAACAAACCTACTTCAGCGGCACACTCCAGTGCAGGAACATCCTCAAGCACCTGCGCTGGAGGAACCCCCAATCTGCTATGTCCGACCTTTCCCGAACAAGAAACAATCGATGACGTACTATGTTCTATCTATGATCTACTATAATAAGCTATGGTTTACTATCTTATACTACACTGTACCATGATATACTGTAATATCCTATAGCAGACTAGTGGTATAAGATCATTTTCGATGAGATGCTTTTACCCACGAGTGCCCCTTCGGAGCACTGCCGCCGAGCTACACGCCGGGTGCCGTCCGCCTCGGTCATGACCCCTTGGCCATTCATCTCTCCTTGAGCCCAGTCGCCCTGGGACCAGCAGGGTTTGGGTTTCGGCGCTCACACTCGGACAACCAGGCGAGGCGTATGGTTCGGAGGTCTGCTGAGTGAAACAACACTGTAGGGAGCTAGCTCTCAGGTTGAGGGCTTCTGCTTAAAGGATCATGGGACCTGGTAAGTAGGGTCATAATTGGGTTTATAAGTTTTGGAAGGTATCCTTACTATAACCTACTTCTAACCTTGCTTGCTAAGTCCCATGAACCTTTAAGTAATATGGGAGCCTTGATAGGGGCATGGGGGTTAGGGTTTCGACTCGCACACTCGCAATGCAGGTTCAGGGTTTAGGGCTTATGAGCCCTCATAGGGGTATATTCTAGTTAATTATTCGTTTAGGCTTCTACGGAAGGCATCTGGAGCCATCATTGATATGGGCAAAATACACTAGAACTATACTCGGGAACCCGATATAGGAGCCTTAACAGGGGCATATTACCCTAGGGTTATACCAGGAACCCTAAGGAATAATATTGCTTTGGGGGGGCAGCCCGTTCGCTGGTGTAGTGTCCGTCGTCGGATTCAACTTCGGATGCTGACAACGGAACCCAGAGCGGGAATCCTGTCTATGCCTGACAGAAACTATATCATACAAACTGCGCAACATAAAGTGTACTGTCTGAACTGTATCATAAAACCTAGGTTATACAGATGTTTAACAGACATAAACGTTACTACTTTGCCTCGTTTGAGCAGCATGTGCGGAAACTTGGCCCCCCAAGCTTGGAGCCTCATACTTCCGACCATCTGGCCATTGGAGCGTGCCCTCGCCGTGCTTTTGGCTCTTCACATAGGAGCCTGTAGGCTAGGGTTTAGAGGCTGAGAGCCAGCGATATCTCCACGGTTTTCTGGACTCTATGATTCCGTTTGTTTTGTGCGCTTCATGTGTCAAGCGAAAACGCGCTAATCAAGCAGGATTCCGGCTCGATCCTGGATCGATTGAGGCTCAGATCCAGAGTGTTGCAAAAGACCTAGGTTGTAGGTTTTCGACGCTGGCACTCGCAAAGCAGGCACGGATCCACACGATAGGTCTGAACCAACCACTGCTACGGGAACATGCGAGCGAGGACCAAGCCCAAGCCCACAACCGACATAGCCGGTTTCGTAGGTTTTAGGGTTAAGGGTTTTAAGCTTGCGGCGCTCACGATGCTTAGGGTTTAAGCACTACTTCAAATTGCTAGGAGACTACTTGGAAGGGCAATGCATGAAACCCGATCCCGGTAAAGGAATTTCAAACTTCAAACGACGACTTTCCTGTGGCTCCTTGTTCTTGTTGCTTCTTGGCGGGAGAATCGCAACAAAAAGAACTTCTGAGTAGACTCGACGCTACATTCTGCGCGTCGTGTAACTGGGAGTTTCCGAAAACAGGGGACCCTAATATAGCACCCTAAATAGTAGGATCCTGATTATAAGGACCCCAAATAAGGTACCCCCTATTTTCGGAACCTCCCACATTCTGCGCGTCGCGTAACTCGACCCCGGCCTGGCTTTGGCTGATCAGCAGTGCACAATCTGGGTGGTTGTCGAAATTATATTCCCTTTTTGGGTCCCTAATATAGTACGGCACCTAATATTTAGGGTACCCAAAAAGGGACCATAAGTTTGACAACCACCCATCTGTTGAGTGTTGACTTTTCGATGGTGATCCGGATACACCTCGACTTACTATGATTAACCGCTGGGAAACCATGCTGCATGCCCTGCCGTCGACTTCGAACATCAAGGGTAGCCGTGTTTAGTTCAACCCATTCTTAGCTGCACACCTCAGCTTTTACAGCTTTTTCGGGGCTTGAAACAAAAGCCTTGCCTGCCTTGGGTCGCTAAATCCGAAATTTGCAAGACCCTGCTTAGGAACAGAACCTTAAAATCCACCAAGAAAGTACCAAGCAAAGGTGCTCTGTCGACCCCCGAGCTCTAAACTCTAGACAGAAAGAGCTAGCTCGATATCCAGGTGCAGTAGTGCAGCCTTTGTAAACGCGGCCATCGGGGTACTTGAACACACCGGTGCCTTCCATCTGCTGCTTGATCCATTGACCTCTCAACAAAAAAGCTGTACTTCGAAGTTTTCTGAACGTTGCGATAAAAAGCGCCTCTTGTGCCCAGGGTTTCGGGATGATCTTGGGTCAATGAGAGTGGAGGCTGTTTAGCCGCCTTACATTCGAGCTGAGAAACCTAACATCCCACCTGTACCCCTATGAAAACATGAACTTGCAGCTTCAGCCGTGCCGGCCTTCATAGACACAGCCATCGGGCCATGTGTAGGTGCCTTGTCCATGTATATCCTCAGCCAATAAGCTCAGGTCAAACCCTGAGGGTTGCTCATAAAAGACCAGGTGGGCTGGAGGATGCCATTATGGGGGCCTTAAGAATTAGAATAGGGCTTTGAGGCCCATGATACTATAATTGTATTAAGGACCCCCCAAAATAGGATGGGTAATCATTTAGGCTTCTATACTACATGCTACAACTTGTCAATGTTAAGCCCGGCCCGACTTGTTGGAAGACCTCTGACGCAGCCACCTTCCACCCTCATGTTTAGAAGTCCCTTACACGTAGGTAGTTCTTCTTCCATAGTACTCCCATAAGACCCCCTTTACCTTATAGGAGTGGTATAGGAGGCTTATGGGAAACTACCCACCTAACGACTACCCACCTGTAAATGGCTTAGAATGTTCGGACTCTCCCCTCAGGCTTCAGGGCTCGGGCAGGCGACATGGTAGCCTCAGCAACCCGACTGTAAAATGCTGGATTGTCGGATTCGTTTAAAGGACCCCTTAAAGGACCTCTCAAAAGGACACCTGAAAGGATCTCTTTAAAGGAACCCTTAACTTAAGAGCAGCAGGAATCGGAGCCTTACTCGTGCGGCCATCGCACATTGTCTAGGAAGTCACCCTCGAAGAAAGACCCATTCGGCCAGGTGTACTTGCCCCGACCGTTCTTTCGGCCGTTCAAGTACTGACCTGCGCAGGCTATATGTTATGGAATCTCTCTATTTTCGAGTATTACATCGGATTAGCCGGCTTAGCTATATGCTACAGAATACAATACTAAGCAATTACGAGGGTGCCATATCGGACTGGATTAGGCTGGAGTGGTGGAGAGTAGAGTACAGTCTGGGGTTGAGCCCCAACCTCTAGTGCTTTCGTGGCCTGACAGGTTTAGATATAATTTTGATTCGCAAGACCCTCATCAAGGGCGGGAGGCATCAGAAGAGCACCCGAAGTCCATCTGCCGTTTCTGCAGACTGTAAGCTTCTAGACGCTTAAACCCTTTTTGAAAACATAAACCCTAAGCCCTAAACCACAAATAAGGAACCCTAAACACTAAACTGCAAACCCAACTCACCCTCGGCCTGTATAGGCCGCACCGTCTGACCACACCTGCGACGAAGTACAGTAGTACATCCGTTTATGGTTTAGGGTTGAAGGCGTCTCTGAGGGCATGAATCAGTTTAAGACACCTGCAGCACTACCATGCGCAAATGGCAGCTGTGTCGGAATCACGTGCACAAACGGCAGCAGGGGTTTGGCAGGGTTCCAAGTTTGCAGTCTCATAGAGATTAGGACGCGGTATAGCGAAATGTAGTGCGTCTTAGAGTGCCCTACAAGTTTCGGAGTTCGGATAAGGCTTCAAGACTGGAACTTACTTGATTCTGCCCTCGCCACACGGATCGCTGCCCTCAAACTGCTCCCTGTGTGGTGCGAGTGACGCAAGGAGATCCCGTGGCCTCCGTCCCCTGGCCGTTCTGCAGGTCGTGCTTCCACTGGCCGCTATACCTCCCACCGATGGCACAAGCGGCAAGGGCTCTGCAGCGAAGGGCTTGGCTAAACTTGCCGTTTTTTTTGCACAGGCTTTTGTGAATCCCGCTTGGATGTGTCGCACCTGTTCTCCGAAGAAGGCCAGGCACAAAACTGAACTTGCCTTAAACCCTGGACCCTCTGTATGCAAAGGCCAGGTGACCTCGAGGCCCATCCACAACTTTTGTGCTCGTTTACATCTGCATGTACGGGGGGCTGCATGTCTGCACGCGGTTCCGTATGTATGCACACATGTACTGTATGTAACCACGAGTTAATGATGTAGGTGTGCTTAATTGTGCTTACATATGTGTGTGTACATACATACATACATACATACGTACCTAGGTGGGTAGGTAGGTATGTGACTGTGTGATGTCTGAAGACAATACCGTGATGCTACCACAGGCCGGCTTACGCAATGCCCACATAGTACCACATCAACCAAACAAACACACACGCACACACATGCGCGCACAGGCAACATGTGCAAGCAATAAGCAGTACGAAGTCAGCAAAGCATGAGCCGTTTGGACAAAAAGCTGAATGGCACGAAGATGATTTGAGCCCGCACTCTCGAAGAAAGGCTCTGGCCTGGACCCGTCGCTGTGGATGTAGGTTCCTTCACCGTGCCTGAGATATGACATCTATCCGAACCCACATAGTCCATTCCATTACATACGTTTCTGTGCTATACTGCTCCGTATCTTGGATTACATCATTGCTACTCAAGTGTTATAGGTATACGCTATAATTTGTGATAGTATTTTCTAGTGATTACTAGTGTATTGTATTACGTGATAACATTCAAAATCTATTATGATGCATTGTTTCATGCTAGATTACATTAAGTTATCTTGATATGATATAAGTTGTTGTAATATTTTCTGCTGTCTTTTTATATGCTATAGGCTATAGTATTCTTTCATATTATAGCAAGAACATATTATATTTCGGCAAGGATTCGGGTGCCTCAATTCGTAGCAACCGACAAGCGCCCCTAGAATACATCAGATTTGCGTCGGCATGGCCGTTGGCGCTCAACATCAAGGGGCGCACCACTTGTGTTGAGACGTTGTTCTGTAAGAGGTCCCTCTCTCTCTCTCTCTCTCTCTCTCTCTCTGTCGCACCAACTGCGGTGCAAGGGGCTTCATGCTGCCTTGCCATGCGCCCTCATAGGACGCGCCGTCTGCATGTTGAAGGCGCCCGCTACCATGAGCCTGGTTCAAAGCAGCTTGAGGCTACCCATATTACGCCACTATCCGCGCTTCAGATGGAGAACGTCAGCTATGACCCAAAAGGACATGATGTGTTTTTGATCTCCTTCGCAAACATGGGCCTCGGAGACAGACACTCAGAAAGTTGCATCTTGCCGGTGCATGGCCTCAAGTCTCCCTCCCCCTCTTCCGGTGCCTTGTCATCCTGCCAATTTCCTGGTGGAGGGGGAACCCGTGAAGAAACCCAGTACGCGGTAAAGGTACATAAAATTTGCACATACTGGGAGACCATGTAGGGTTACAAAGTACAGTTTGCTACTGGGTCTGTAACATGTTGTATCATGTACCTCCGTGTATGTGTATGTATATAGGTAGGTGTGCATATATATGTATGTATGTATGTATATGGGTGTGTCAGCTTATGTGAAGTTTGATTTAACCTCATGACATACCATGTTGGTCCCTGGCTCCAACGCACCACAAAACTCCCAGAAGAAGTTGGGACCCTTCTGTGCTTTTGGAGCTCAAGGTTGTGCAAGGGGCGGATAAGCATCTGTAAAGGGCCTGCTGGGATTTTATCAAAGAGTTGTAAGACTTTTGTAGGCTTTAGGGTTTCGGCGCTCACACTCGGACAATCCAGGCGAGGCATGTGGTTCGAGGCCTGCTGAGTGAAACAATCTAGTGGGAATGGCTTAGAATGCAACTACAAACCACGATCAATGACACAAACACTTTACGCTCGCGCAACTCGGACACACCCTACAAGGGTTTAGGAGCTTAGGGGTTAGTAGCTTGAGTTGTAAGAATTTGCTGAAGGCGCGGGTGGTAGAAATTGTGTAAGGGGTTTACAAGGGTTTCTTGTGCGGATTATCAGAGATTTATAGGGGTCTCATCTCGGGCATGTACGGCACGAGGTTTGTACGTGCCGATTCATCGGGATTTGCAACGGCTTCTCTCAGGGCTTCGGCACTCAGAAGCGGAATGTGGATAGGCGTGGCGGGTGAGATAGAAGCACCGGCTCTGAGAATGAAGGAAAGCGGAATAACGTAGGAGCTAGGGCATGTCCTTGGCCGCCTCTTGATTGCAGGGTGGGGCCCGTTACTCAGAAAAACTTGAGTCTTGGGCTCCCAGGGCCATCAACCCAAGTAAGCGAAGTGAACCAGAGCCGGCGATCGACCCCGGTCTCCTTAACAAACTCAGAAGATGGGACCCGTATGCGTCCCGAAACCTCAACGGTCCGCCCTCGGATCGATCAGAGAAAAATGCATTCCCTTTCTTGTTAAATTGCAAGGCACCAGAGGTTAGAGAGCATGCCGGTTGACAGTAGAGGGCAGGGAACCGAATCCTCTTCCCTCATCCATAGCTGTATCCATAAACGGCCCTTCACGTGCTCCTTCGTAGGTGGAGCCGTCTACTTCGATGTGGACTCCGAAACCTCGAGTTTTTGCTTCAGGGATGCTAGAGTTGCGGAGTGTTGCGGCGTATATTCTAGGGGCCTGCAAGGCTTAGAGTCGTTTTGGGCTTTTGGGCCCGGTCTACGCTCTCTCCCACTCGGACAAGCCAGAGAGCACAAGGGACTTGGGTGTTTCTGCCACCCGCCCAGCGGGGCTCAGGGTCACGGATTGGAGACTTTGGACACTTGCAGTCGCACTCGGACACTCCAGGCAAGGCGCGCAAGATTTGGATGATGTTTTGCCTCCCACCGTCGTTGCCATAGTATGGGTTAGAGCTTCGTTTAGGATTGATGTAGCGATTAGGGATTGGGGATTAGGATTTAAGGCTTCCTTTTCCTGTCGTAGGGTTCTGGCGTATTCTATAAAATATTTATGCCTAAGGCTTGAGCAATAGTATCCCCGCTTATTCGACCCCCACCCTACAGAATCGCTGCCACGGGGCCATGTCTCATTCCATTCTGCCACTGGCCACCTGGGCTTGGTTCTGCAGGAAATGTTTCACGCTTATTCAAAACCGACTGCGACCGGTGGGGGCACAAAGGGCCTAAATGAATAGAAGGGATGAGTTCTACTATGACGGATTATGACGCCAGCATCTGTTCTTTGGAATGTTTCACAGCCGTCCAGATGTTCACAAAAATGTATGGGTGGTTGTCAAAATTATGGTCCCTTTTTGGGTCCTTCATATATTACGGCACCTAATATTTAGTGTGCCCAAGAAAGGACTACAATTTCGACAGCCGCAGAACGCCCACCATAATCAGGCAATCCTGCAGCCGATGCCTACATCTCCGTGAAATGCATCTTTGAGCTCACCAACACCCTACGACTTATGAATCCCAAAACCTTCATCGCCACCCCCAAACCACAGTTCAGTACCAAAGCCAGCCGGGAAGGCTGTAGCGCGCCCCATCCTCGAAGACGTAAGCAGGGCCCAGCGAAGCCAGGACCTGCCCCCAGGAGCTTCGGTTGATGGTATAAGTCCTGCATAACCCAAAATAAGGAATATACCAGAATTCCCATAGTTGAGCAGGATTTATATCATCAACCGTTGCATCCAACTGTCACACGCGGCAACACTTGCAAAAAGCTGGAATCCGGCATCTCGAAACCCTAAAGCCTGCTAGCAGCCAGTGTCGACAAACTTGCTTAGAGCATGACAGCGTGCCGTCGTGCTTGGGTGTAGGAGCGTAGGATAGTATAGGACTCTCGTAAATTTAAATCACTCTCCATCCTGAACCCACAGATACTGTTTCTGCGGCCAAGGCACCTTTGCAGAGGGATTGAGGCGGTCCTGTGCACCGCATGGGACTGGGGAGGGGGTTGGGGTTTAAGGGCATCGCATTGCGAATTATCCCTGAAGCTGTATGCTCGAGGAGACTGCCCACCTCATGCCCTTACAGCCACAAGTTCAGCACTGTCACGATCTGAGAAACTCTAGTGGGCTCTGCTGTCTCTGCCTCTACTGTGTACTGTCCTCAGGAGATATCGGAAGCTGGTCAAAAAGAAGAGAGCACCAGCATAACCATAGGCATCCTAGCATCGTCAGCTGCCCTTTCTCAAAACCTGCCTCGACCACCGACGCATTGTCCAATCCCCCCTTGGGGCAATCGCAGTGACCTCATGCGGCATGTGCGTTGTTTCTTGTATTGAGCATTGGGTGTGGAATCGTTTGGGTCGCGGTGCGAAAACTTTCACTACTGGTACCGGCCGGTGGAGCCCAGTAGCTAGCAGCTAGACTGTGGGCAGTGTCGGCGGCGGAATCCAACGCAGTTCGGCATTTTCGGAGACTCCACCCGCGCTGCTTTAGAGTGGGGAGCTAGGTTCACGCAGTAGAAGGAATGGTTTTCGCAAGAACCAGAGCGGTTAGTTGCGGCATCGGGGTGGCTCTTGCTGAGTGCACCACTCCGCGCAGCAAGTGAGATTGATCAACTGCAGAGTTCAACAGTTTAGCATTCATGGGCTCGGGTTTTCAAAGTCTCAGCCCCTCTGCAGGGGTGTTGGCATGGTGTTCGGGCTGGTTTCTTGATGAAATCACCTGAACATGATAATATGTCACGATGTACAGCCGTATACTACAGTAGACTATATTTACTATAACATGCTACAAAATGTTGTAATATGCTAGATTACATGTATGTGTTAGACATATGCATATATATATGTACAGCACACACATAGAAAATAGTATAGTATGGTATACTATATGCCATTCACAGCGAGGTATCTCTGAGGCTCAGGCTCGCAGAGCACTGCGCAGCACCCATGGCTCTTCGGACTTACAAGGCCTTCTAACCGGGAGGGGGGGCCTTAGGGGCCTTCATTCATACTCAGATTAATAGTTATAACTAAAGTCAGTATTGCAGCTATAATTAAAGTAAGTATTGCTATAGTAATCATAATAATAGCAACAATTTGCAGTAATCCTGTGCTTCGTCTGCTTACATGTAAGGCTATCAAGGAAGCCAGCCTAGCATGGAAGATACCAGCCGCTCCTGCAAATGCAAATCGAACTCTTGTAGTAAGCGGTTCTGAAGCTTAACATCGTAACACTGCGACAAGGACTGTTTTGGGACATGCGCGCGGCAAAAACCGGCTGCGCTCGGGTCGCACTGTGGGCCTGCAAGGAAACAAGCAACAAACGAGGGGTGCATGCTGAAAAGCTTCGGGCTTGGGGTTTAGGTAAAGTTTAGGGATTCCAACATCACTCGGGGCGGAGCGCGAGATGCGTCGAAAGCGATCAGAGGAAGCCATGTCACAATTTTAACCCATCGGCGAGCGGCCTTCCTTGTGCAAGTCCCTAGGCATGCCGTTGACCCGACAGAAACAGCTGGACAATGCGAAGCCTGGAGTCTGCACCAGACTGGCCCGACGGCGTGAATAAGCTTGAAGCCTGCACGAATTAAAATCAACAGACTATAGTTGTCTTAATTATGCAAATTACAACCCCACCGTGCAAAGGCGCTTCAGCCTTTCCCAGAACGGTGGATTCCGTCGGAGTTTGCGTTTGGCTCGCTGTTGCTCGCAATTCTGGTATTATGGACCGGGTTGCACATACGCTCGCTGTTGCTCGAAATTCTGGTATTGTGGACCGGGTTGCACATACCCTCACATGCCTACGTAGTTTGAAGGAGAACTAGATAGAGGAGTCGAAGCCGAAATGAACCTCAAAATTGCCACTCTTAGTCTTTAGACAATCCCACAATCCTAGGTCCCGGTGGGGCCGACACTTCTTGCCGCAAGCGCACACCTGAAGCTCCCTGACACAGTTGGATGCCGCACACAGCGGCATCACTGTGACGTGCCTGAAATAGCTGACGTTCTTTCTGTCGCGGCAGACAAAAGAAGCACTGTCTGTCCAAATTCCTGGATCACGGAATGTAACATCTGGGCAGGGTGTCTGCTGCTGGGGTCAGCGGCCTAAGAAGTAGGTGTTTAGATAAAATCGCACTGCGCAGCTCACAGCCGCACGAGTTGAGATGGCTCAAGCGATAGTGAAAAGCAGCAATATGGTCTGCTAAGAAATGCTCCGCCGCACCAGCTTGAATCGCGTAGCGACGGAGTGGTGACATGTTGCATCGCGTGCATATCCGATTCACAATCGAAAGCGCTGCCGCAGATGCTCAGGAATGTCGATCTCTCCTCCATGTTTCCCTTGGTCAATGGCCTGCCTGTATGCTATGAACAGTGTCCGAGCATCCGGATCACGAATCCCAAGCTCGGACTCATCCGCGATAATCTCTGCAGCTTTGTAGAGCCTTCCGATCAGATCTTTTTCATGGATCGTCTCAGGTTTGAGCATGTGTTCCTGCGCCCTGGCCAGCCATGCTGGATCAGCCCTGCTATGCTGGCTCTTCGGTCCCGTCTCGACAGCCTGAGCGGGCTCCTCCTGGCAAGGGGACACCGACGAGACGATGCAGTTGTTCCAACAGACATAGTACCGATCCCCGTCGAGGTCTCCCTCGGCAATGGATTCGGGTAAAGCCCGGCCCTTGCCGGGGAAGATGATCTCCCCAAACGCCCGCGACCGAAGTGCATCCCAGTCTTCCAAGCTCATGCCGCTGGGACGTTCCACTAGCACCCTCAGGCGCTTCCCATCCTTCGGCTCAATGCATGGACATCTGGAGACGAAGACGCTCGGCACACCGTCGATCACAGGCACATGGTCTATCAAGTTGGGAAGGAAGACTTGGCCTTCCGGAATGGCAAAGCTTGGATCCGTCACTCCGACCAAAAAGGCTTCTTGCCTGGGACGCTCCTTCTCAAAGGCAGAAATGTCGTTCTGCCCCACACCCAGTCCCTGCAACAACCGCCGCACCATATCTGACAGCTTCGGCCCCTGCTTCTTCAGCAAACTCCTTAGCGCTTAGGGGTTTTGGGGGTTTCGGGACTCACACTCGGACAATCCAGGCGAGGCATGTGGTTCGGAGTCTGTTGAGTGAGACTTTTGGGGGTTTACGCTCTCGCAACTTTAGGGTTTACGGTTTAGAGTCCAATTGCTGCGATCTGCTTCTCATCTTGCCTTTGGTTAGTAGGAAATGGAGGAATGGGTTACAATTACAACTACCATTACTACCATTCTTCCATTCCCTACTAACCAAGGTAGCAGATTCCAACTGCTGCGATCTGCTTCTCATTCTGCATTTGTAAAAAATCATGCAATGCAGGTCATGGCATGGAACTGGGAAACAAGCAACTTCGTGCAACCCGGTTGCTGCGTGGCTTGCCTTTTCCTTGGTTGGCACGAGCGGTGATTCGGTTCTTCGACCACGTCAGACAATGGAGTTGGAGAAAAGGGAATCGCCGACCCTGAGACTTTGGTTCGATGATTTGGGATCACGAAACTCGTAACCTTGCGACCTTGCCCTCTAATTCAGCCAGACAACAGGCCGCGGGTGCAAGGTCGGTTCAGCACAGTTGAAACTTGAAGAGCTCAGGCTATGTTGCAAGGTCCACGGACAAGTTCCTAGATCAGGGTCAAGGGTCCACCCCATATCGCGCACAAAACTTGAGCTCTGCTTCATACTCTTCGATGCAGCAGACCCTGTTTGGCATTTTGGTGACAACTCGGGCTTTGGGGGTCCATCCCAGATTCGCAGGGCCATGTTTCTATGCCTCAAGAATCAACAAGCCAAGGCTCCCTGTGCCCAGCAAGCACTTGGCAAGTTCAAAGCTCGTGGACGAGGGAAAAGCTTGCGTCCTTGGCTCAGAGTCTATCAGGGACCCACCTTTCGTGTCTTGATGCCAAGTCCGTGCTAAGAACACTGCCGCATGATGCCGTGACGGAGCTTCGGGCTCACGGGCTTCATGGGGGTTCCAAAAGACAGCACCCGGAAAGTCAATGACAGGCTCGATCCCTGACACACAACTTAGCATCTGCGCCATTGTGTTCTTTTGTCTGACTACATGACTTGGATTCCCTCAACATCCTCAACGACGGGTCCCTGACACACAGCGGGCGGCGAACGCAACTACCCGGAAGAGGATGCGTTTTGGAAGATGTGTGCATGTCTGGATGCTGCCAAGGTTCACCACAATGTAGACAAACCTTGGCAGCTCCGCAAAGGACAGCAAGCTTCAACCGCCCAACCCGTTCCCAGCTCAGAAAAAATCAAGACAATCAACCCCCCTGGCAGACCCTTAACAATTCTCGACACTCCAAGTCCTATGTCTGTCTAACCTTTAGCCTTCTCGACCCCAAACCTTTCTGCGAGCCTCCTGCACGCTTTCATCCAGCGCGTTTAGGTGCTCGCTCAAGGGAGTTCTCCAATTCATGATTTATGGGTGCGTGCAGCTGGTGGCCCTTGCATTGTCAGTGCAGGGTCTCCAATGCCGAATTGACAAACATGCTGTGGAAGTCGGGAATTCACCAGAAAGTTGGTCGGTTGACATAGACACCTATTTATTTTGACCATGTGAGAAGAACGCGGCACCCTCCAGTCGAGTTCTGGCGACCGGGATAAGTGCCTTCTGCATCATGCCGCAAACCATGCTCTCTACAAGTTGAACCCTATACTCCACCAAGCCCGTATAGCGCCACCGAGCAGCTCATCTGAACACACCTTGGACGGGCCCACCTGTGAATTGTACTGGCTACAAGTCGCAGGTCGAGGAGTTCGCGATTAAGATTCGCGATCTCCGAAATAATTCGGTTTCGGCTTCTTACTTATTCGTTCTGACAGGAAGTGAGAAGTGCGACTACCGGGAGCCCTCCCGCTCTTTTGGCCTTCCGCATCGAAGGTGGCAGCTGGATCTTCTGAATATTCCTGAGTTGACAGGCATTCGACTGTCTGACGTCCCAGCCCACGAAAGCTTCCATACTCTGAAACGTTCTAGCGAAGCACCTCTGTCCAGTCGAGCCCTCTGAGAAGTGCAGCTTGGCCTGTTCATAGGGCATGTTGAGCGTCCACCCAGTCCAAACACTCACACAGGGTGTAACACCCAGCAAAGCATTTCCGAAAGCAGCCCCGCGAGTCCACGAGACAGTAAGCCCCAAAGCGTTTTCACTGCGCCCTTTCACCGAGACTCCTCCGCAGCGTCAGCAGGCCTTTCAGAACGCCGAGGCGTGGTCCGAAAATTCTCACCTGTTCAAGCATGGGCGTCCTTATGCATACATAAGTATCTTGGCTGTGGTAAACTTTATTGCCCGCATTGCATGTGTTTGTGTGTGTGGCGCGCTTTTGCTACATACATCTGACACCAATCACCGTTTAGGAAGTGCTTGAAAACATGCCTTCAGCAGTGCATACCCTAGCTTGTCTTTGGTCTTGTAAATTTACGACTCCAAAACCTACCAAAAGACTAAAATCGCGGCCGCCAGGGCAGCTCCAAAAGCAAAGGCGCAAACAACGCAACTGTGCTGGTTTCGGGAGACCCCATGCTGCCTTTTTCGTGCTGGTGTTAGTCATTTGCTGCATGTGTTTGTTTGCCCTCTTTTCGTGTTTTGTCGGAAGGGGGCCCAGCGAGAGCTTTTGCTTTACCTAGGAAAAGAGTAAGGCAGACGCATAAACACGTGCCTTGAACGCAAGCATGTTGCAATCCGGAGGGGCGCAAATGCCGTTGGCCGCGTTATCGACAAAAAGGTGCCAAAAAGTCTGACAGTCAATGGTCTCATTCATTGCTTTTGTATCTTTGTGTCGTGTTTTCGGGGAGCTACAGGTGTCTGTTTGTATCGCTGTTGTTTTTTGGCAGGGTGCTCGAGATCGCCTTTTCTGGATGGCTGTTTCTGCCTGCTTAGGATATTCAAGAAACACCGATACTAGCTGTTACTAGCTATCGCCCACACCGCACACGACTTAAAGGATGACATGACCCCGCTAAACAAAACAAACCACGTTGCTTTGAGTGACAGAGAAGGTCGCACTTGAACCAGCACCTCCGACCTTGCAAAAAGAAGTCAAACCCAGCAAACAGATGAGGACTCGCGACCAGCCATGCCTTCCCTTCGACCTCTGACATCGCACAATTGAAGGGCAGGATGCCATGGCACATGCACCCTGTTGAGCGGCCTGGATGGAGGTAATACTGCTTGCATGCGGTCTCCCTGCAACCAATTCGTACCTCAGTGAGCAGATCCCTACCGCTGGTCTGGGCTACCATGCCTGTTTAGTCAATACCTATTGCAACAGTATCTCAATCATTACACTTGCGGCTCGGGCGGCAAGAACACTGGTTTCATCCCTCGAACCTTCGAGCTTCACCTCGCAGTGTCACGCTTGTCAGATGTTCACCAGGCTCCTTCCTCAAACTCTTTCTGTTTGCGGCGGTTTTCCATTTCCTCCAGTCGGTCAAGGGCTTGGGACCCAAGGCTTGCGCCTCCACAGCGATGCGAGCACGAGACCCAACAGCCGCACCCCACGTCTTCACTCGTTGTCGGCAGGACTTTGCACGCAAGTTTCCCCAGCATGAACACTTCGAAGCACGGAACGTAACTGGCATCACGACTCCCTGCATGCCCAACCTCTGGATGGCAACGAGGCCACGGCGCAAAAAACAGTGAGAAGAGGAAGTTTCACGAGGCGGACGTCACTGTTTTTGCAGTTGGCACCGATGTCCTGGCTAGTATCTTCCTTCCTGCTGGTCACTACTGCGTTTCTGGTCCTTGCTCTTGCTCGTTCGATGATGCTTCTACATCTTGCGTCTTTTGCTTGACGAAGACACGAAGACACGAGGATTCCGACAAAGGCGACTGCTGCTGCTGCTAGCATCGCTACTGCCCACAACTACTACTCCGTTTGCTGCTGCCTCGCCGACGACGAAGACGACGACTACTGACTACGACTGTGACGACGACGACAACTACTTCTTCTACTGCGACGCCCTGATACTGCTACAAGTATCTGTGATGAGCTTCCCATGCAACGGCATGATGTTGCGCCGAGGTGCAGCAGCTCTTGCGGGATGAAGCCGCAGCCGCCGGACCTGAGAAACAGGGCCCTGGTACTCACCTCATGTAGGATTTTACGAATTTTTCCACTGTGGCTATAAGGTTAATTAGCCACTCAAGCTGTAGAAAGCACGAGTCTGACGGAATTAGTCAATGGCGTGGGATGTTTCACTGACCTGTCTTTGTTTGCATATCTTGGCACTTGAAGCATCGGGCGCGAAGACCATGATTGTGATTTCTGGTCCCACTTCCATCCTCAAAACCTCCCCAGCCAAACCAAACTGAACCAGGCCCGTGGCTCGGTTGAGGGCTGCGGCTCGGGAATATCCTCGAAGTGCTCAGCGGTCGACTTGTAGACAGTACCTGGTTCCAAAGTCGCTGTCCGCTCCCTCTAAAGGGAACTCCAGAAAGTTGGAATATCATTATCGTAACCCCTTTAAGGTATATTATAGGGGATCCTACCATTAATCCATATTCCAACTTTCTGGAGTTCCCTGTATCTCCACAACGTACCGTGCACGTGACACGACGTATTACCAATGAATCCGAGGACAGCGCCTGAGCTTTGCATAAGCTCCAATCTCGCCGCGATCTTGCCTGTGGGCGGTGGTTTCATCGCTGGGGCTTGGCTAGAAGGGCTTCAAGCCGCCCCCCGAAGAAAGGATTTCTATCCGGTTTCGAGCGGCATGAGAGCGGAATGGAAGCGAAATCAGCCAAACGTTCAAGCTCGTGTTGAAGGGAATGCTCGCCCTGCGCCACATACATCATGCGCAGCTTCTTCTTCTTGCCACCCCAGAACTGGGTGCCGTCGTCTAGCACTTTGGTGGACAGCAGGTGGTACTCCTGCCTTGCTGGGTCTCGATTCCCACGATAGTGAGTTCAACCGAACCAAGAAAGATAGGAAAGCCGAGCTGGTCAGCCAAGATGCCCCCCAAGTGTCCGCGTCGGTGTCGCTGACGGTGGATTTTTGATTGATCGTGAGAGTGCTTCCTCCAGAGGCGGCAATCGACGTTGTCCAAAGTAGCACGTGATGAAGCATTCTTCTTCCTTCTCGTGTGGTGCCTTCAGAACGAGTTGCTGCCAAAACCCACACTCATGAAGGCACGGGCAGGCTCAAAGTGCAGTCTTGAGATTTTGTATTGTTGCAGTCTACCCTGCGTACGGGGAGTGCAACCCGGCATGCTGCCTGAATGGTGAGGGTTTTGATGCCACTCCAAAGCCACTGAGCCAAGGGAGCTTCTCCGGTGCTGTCGCTTGGAAGAACCTCCTCGGAGAAGCCGGATACTCGCTGGAATGCTCTACCTGGGCTGTGTCACGCCGTACCACCAGAAACTCTGCATATTGAATGCGACTGTGTCGCTAGATGCACTTCTACGACGGAGACTGAAAAGATGACTGCATGCACAGGTGCCATGGCCAGCTCGGGCACGGTCTAAGGCAATGACGAAAGCTTGCTTCACACACGTCTTCCCCCCAGAGTCCAGCTCGACGTGATACATCTTTTCTGTGACGCTGCTGATGGTGCCTTCCGGGGAGGTCGCGCCGGAAGGAAAGTGGCTTGACAGCAAACTTGTCAGCAGAGGGTACAGACGGTCTTAGTTCAAAGTTGAAGCATCATGTAGACCCCTGGTCAATAAACTCACTCCCCTGTATACTGGGTATCGATTCTAGGAGTCCCAACATTATTTATGATTAGGGCTCTGTATTACACAATAACCGAAATGAAATTAAGAGTTATCCGAAATCGATATCTAGTATAGCCGTCAGAGCCGGGATCCTATTAAAGAAAGGAGGAACACCCTCCACCTGCAACGGTCCCGGCCTGTTTGTCCAGAATGACAGCCACTCTCAATCATGACATGGGTCTGTGGCTGCAGCCGCGCAGTGCCCTCCGAGCTGTGAGAGGAGCCTTCACTGACTGGCGCAGTCTTCGAGGCAAGCAGTATGCAGCACAAAACTGGGGAGACCAATCTAGAGCAAACGTCAAAGCGCGACGTGATGATACGCGATGAATGGACCCAAAGCCAGAAGATGTTACACGTATGACAAAGCTCTTGGGAACTACTTTCCAAAAAACGAACCCATCAACCTGGAATGCCCAAAAACTTGGTGTCAACCGTCCATGACGCAGGGGTCAAAGTCAAGGGTCCCTTGCTCACAGGGCCCGTAGTGGCTCATTTCCTGAATCCTCCTAGATGCCATGTTCTTCTGCCGCCTGTAAAGAGACCTCGGCCACCGGCGACTGGAGTCTCTGGGCCAAGCTCCTCAGTGGAAGCCTCAGCTGAAGCCTTAGCAGGAAGCCAGGATAGTAGGTAGTTGGTCGTTAGGTCGGTGGTCAAGTCATGTTAGGCTTAGGTAGGTCAGGTTGGGTCGGGTCGGGTCAGGTCAGGCCAGCTCAGTTTCGGTTGGTGTTAAGGTTCTCTTGAGGCTTCGGTCTACGGTTTGCTAAGGATGGTTAAGTTTCGGTTAAGGTTAAAGTTAACACAGTTCAGGTGAAAATAGGTAGACCGGTGGTGGTTCGTGATTGTCTCGGTCGTCGACGTCCTCTACGACTGGTCGGGGATCTACGCTGGCATACGGGAGAGCAGGAACAGCAAAACCGTACCCGCCTGCGGCTCGCTCTCCCGAGGTTTGACACTCGTCTGCATCAGTTGAACCTGACGACAGCCAGTCTCTTCAAGTTTGGGGACTTGCTGACTATGGGCTTTCGTGCTGGAACACTGGTTGCTGGGTGAACGATCGCGGTCATTAAAGGCTGCAGTGGCCGGCACAGAAAAATCCCGAGGATCCCTTCCTCGATGTTCCTTGAAACAGGCCCGGAGTGAATCAGCGAAAACCGAATGCGCTCTGCGTGCCTTTTTGCCATCATCAAGCTGCACTTCAACCTTCTTGTTCATGACTTTGACAACGTGTCCTGCTAGTGCGAGCCCAGAACGCCTGCTTTTCAACGTTTGCCCCTCGATGCACCGTGTCTACCCTTTCCAAGCCAGCCTCAAGGCATTCTTGAAGGCACACGTGAGAGTAAAACACGAAGTGTCCAAAGCAACTAACCCGAAATCCTGAAGCTAATCATGCCCTGATCATGATGGCTACCTTGGATGCGTAAACTCTTAACCCTAAACCGTCTTGGCCCGTGTCCTGTTCGGCCTTTGTAAGTGCCTCCAACGATGTTCACAGCAGCTGCGGCGCACAAAGAGCCGGTGGTGTCGGCATCACCTGAGCAGTCAGAGAATCAAGTTGCCATGACAGTAAGAATTATAAAAACAGTAATAATAACAATTAACAATAACAATACTAACAATCATAACAATAATAAGAATAAGAAGAACAACAACAAGAGAAAGGAGCCCCATATAATACTTAATATGGCTCCCAAAGCGCACAGGGCCTTGGCACTGAAGCTTACGACCTCACAGGAATCCAACAGAAGCCGTCCCAAAATGGATGTCTGGCGAGCTAAAAAGCACGTACTCTGCGTGAGCTGTGTTTGGACTGAGAGTGGTAAGCCATAATCCACAAGTCACAAGGCCAAGGACACGCGTCGCATGCGCTGAGCTAGATCCTATCTGAGGCCACGGCCTGTCTCGGAATGGAGCTGCTCCGCCATTGCAAGCCGCTGCTGCAAACCAAGCTTCTGTTAGCTCCTCCCTCTGGTCTGGTGGCAACCCTTGACATCGAATCCCAAATAAGTTTTGCTCTCGCAAACGCGTGGCATTTGTGCTGATTAAGCGCCCAATTTGGCAGTCATCTGTACGCATCGAAAATACTCGAGATTGTCAGCTTTACCCCAAAGCCCCAAAGCACAGTAGATACCAGCCATGTTGAAGCCAGCTCCACTCCCCCGCAACAAAAAAAAGTAACGGCAGCACGTGCAGAATTCGCATTGCCATACAAGAAACGACAAATAGCCACCTTGAAGTGCAATTGAGATGAGGGTTTTGGGGTACCTTATACTCTGCTGGTACAAGAAGAAGCTATTCACGCTTCCATAGTAGCACCTTCCAAAACTGCGAACGGCATGGCGTCCAACAAGAGCAAGCAATGATCATGCAACCAAGAACCCTACGATAGCCACATCTGCCACCGTTCAAGTTTGACATTGATGGCGACGATAAAGCCAATCCCTCGGCTGGCCTGTTAATTTGCTACCTTACTAACTTACTAGAGTGTTACTAGAGCGAAGAGAAGCGGTATGCACCCGAAAGTTGCTCACAGAGATTCGGACTCCAAGAATCGTGAGAGCTACATCCTCGGGAGCAAAAACCAGCGTGGTGAATCTCCGGCTGTCACTTACATCGATCTTTTCTACGCCCCTAGCCCCAACTACGGCTCAAAGCTGTCGTCAACGAGCCAAAGATAGCGCGAAGAAACCTCAACCGGAAATCTAGACAGAACTGACAGCAGCTTGCATGTTGAAGCAAGCGTGCTATGACCGTTGTAACGCTGTACTTTTTTGGAAAACTGTTGCGGCTCTCGGACAGAGAAGCGATTTCAAACAGCGGCCTAAGGCTAATGGAACGAAGACACAGGCGAAGGCAGCCCTCCTTGGGAGGATTCCTGCCCTGCCGAGTTGGGAGTTTCCGAAAATTTGGGGGTTAACTTAGGGTTCCTTTAAGGGGCTGCTATGAGGGTACTATAAGGGTTCCTTTAAAGGGCTCTCCATAAGGGTTCAGGGTTTCCGACAATTAGGGGTACCCTATTTTGGGGCCCTTATAATGATCCTACTAGTTAGGGTACTATACTGGGGTCCCCTCTTTTCAGAAACCCCTCAGTTGAAAAGGTCATCCCAAACAAGGTGCCTTGCTGTGCACAGGAGATAGGGGACATGATATACTCGCCGCTGTTCAAGTTTTGAAGTCGGTCTAGCAGCGGGCTGAGCAGCCGGCAGGGGATTGACACCTTCTGAAGGGCTTCTGATCATGGCTTAACGTGGCGTGCCGAAGATGCTCCTGCAATTTTCTGCAGATGACATAAAAGGTGAAACTCTTTTTGTATGCTGTAGCTCGCAAAAGGATATCCCAGAGTCAGTCAGCTGTCAGGCTTTAGCTATGTCCTCACTGGCACCCCTGCATCACAAAACCGGGCCCCAAATTATCCTGCAGGGCTTCCAGCCAAAATTTGTACGAAATTTGCAAGATTAGGGTTTTGGGTTCAGGGTTCAGGGGCTTAGGGTTTCGGCGCTCACTCTCGAACAACCCAGGTAGTATAGGGTTTAGGGGTTTGGGGTTTAGGGCTACCAATATCAGAATCATGTTCAAACTTGCTTCTGACAGTGATGGCGACAGGTTCGCTCCAGCGGTACAGCATGCCTACAACAATATTGCAATCAAAAGCGAAGAGAAGCAGAAACACATGCTGCAGCATGATGTCCATCGGTCAGGCGCAAAGGAGGGCTATAGAAATTCTAGGGCCGCATGGCTCTTCCACCGATGGCACACCTGGGGCGACGAAACGTGCACAAACATCATAAGCCAAGATCTAAGGACGTTCAGGCACGGCAACACCTAACAGCCTCTGGATTATCCCGGAAACTACGCATCGAAGCCCCATGAGGGAGGTTGAGAATTCTGTTGCTTCCCGATGCCGGGCGAACTTCAGATAATTTTGGCATGGTGGCAAACTGAGGCCCCAAAACCCGACTGTACCGTACGGACTGAGCAGACACCGATGAAAAACAGAAAAACATCCAAGAGCCACACAATGATGCAACACAGAGGCCATCTGCCATGATACACCGGCAGGGGGAACACGCGTAACTGCCTCAATAGACTGTATATCTACTAAAGATCACGTGGCCACACAACAAGCACGAGTGGCGCGGGAGCTGGGATCCAAACTTGACATCGGGAACGCATTGATTTTCATGTTGATTGGCGATTTACGTCCTTCAAGACGCTGCATGATGCGACATTCATATCCCTGGTCGGGATGTTGGGATTGGGAGGCGAGGCTATATGCTCCAGGGCAGGGATTGGGGAGTTCGTGATCCATAAGAGCTAAAAGCAAAGGACCGCTCACAGAAATCATAACCGATCGAGTGCACAAGCTCCCAACACCCCCTCAATGAAGCTACTGATTGCAACCGTTTAAGAGCTATGTAGCGATGCACTGCTGGATTTCCACAAAAGTCTTGTAATCTGATAGACAAGGCTTTGCTGATGAGGAGTGGGGCGACAAGAAGCCTTCGGGCTCTGCCAGGTTTCCATTCGGTCGATTGAGCTTTGGGCTCAGACTTCCAGCAAATACAAAGCCTGAATAATTGACTGCTATTCCTTCTCATTTTAAGTAGTAAAGTATGATGTGCCCCCAGAGCCTAATCCAATTATTATGGCCCCTATTAATATTACATGAGACAGCTCTGAATCCTTCGATCCTGACCGACGGCACCAAAACTGAAGAAGGACAAGTCTCCATGCGTGTGGTTGTTGTTCCTCGGTGGCTCACGCTTAAAGGATCATGGGACTGAGCAAGTAAGGCTATAGTAGGTTGTAATTAGGATAACCCTACTTCGAAGACATATAACCCCAATTATAACCTACTTACTATGTCTCATGATACTTTTAAGCGACTTTGCAGGCTTTCGGGATAGTCCCTTTCAAAGGATCCCCTTTCTGCAAGCTTGATGAAGGTTGCAGGCAGGATAGGAACAGCACCACTTTCAAGCAGCATACCAAGACAAACAGCATCAACTAGCGATTCTATGCGACAGCTGTGATAACAAGCATCACGAGCATTTTCAGCGAGGCGCCATGGAGCGTTGAAGTGCATGGCACTGCCACTATGCCTGGGGCAACCGGGAACTGCTCAAGGGACTCTCTGAAACCAATGCATGCCCCAACCATGGCAGGGATACATCCACTTGTAGGTCTTCCGGCCAGTGCACTCCTGGCACCGGACCCACGGATGTTCCAATCAGGGACTGCTTAGCAAGGGAACCCGACAAAACCATACAAAACAGTCGTCCTCCCCGCACGTCTCGTACTTCGAGCGCGAGTCTGTGATGGTTTCACAGAGGATCTGCCGGCTGGAGCCAATGGAGTAGCAAACCTGACACTGCAAAGTTCAGGGCCTTGTGGCCCCAACCTGCTGCAGTCTTATGGGGACCGAGGCACCGTGCCCGTGCACTTCATGAAGCTGCAGGTACAGTTGATGCCGCCCTTCTGCCCGGCACCGTAGATGTCTCGGTGCTGCCTGGAGCTGTGCGATACTCAGATATTTGGGGAGACAAAGCCTGCCGTGGCCACGGCAAACTGCTCACTGAAGAATTATGGAGAAGTTGTGCCAAGCTGCTTATGTGAGGACTTGTGGTTTGGATGAAAGTTGAGCTGGATGGCCGTGACACCTGGGAAAACATGGCCAGGTCAGGTGTGCATTAGAGAGGAACTTCTCGCTCACCTCATACTGCCATATCTCATCTGCGAACCGTGCGGCGGTAGCCATACTCCTGCTCAGTGTGCGCAACCAGCGCGCGGATCCCCTGGCAGGATGAAGATGAAGGTGCGAAACCTGGAAATCCTCTAGCTCCTAGCATTGGAACTCGGATGACCTCGGGGCGAGATTCCTGGAAAGACATAAGAGTAGCTTTTCGAGTAGTTACAAGCACCTTTGAGAAGCTCTCGGAGTAAGAATCTCGGAACTCGAAGAGACTGCAGCCTCGAAGTCCTGAGCATTCTCCGTCTGAGTCTTTGCTACACCATCTACACCACGAGCTCACTCCCAGACTTCACATGGGAGTTTCCGAAAATAGGGGACCCTAATTTAATGTAGTACCCCAAATAGTTAGGTAGGCCCCCCAAATAAGGTGTCCGATGAGACTGCAGCCTCTTGGCAGCAAGCTCTTGCACCCAATGAGCGCCTTGCCCGCAGCACTCTCCTGGTTGTCACGCTCCAACACCCCGACGATCGCAGTCGGCGACTGATTCCTTAGTTGCCGCGAAGTGAGAGCTCTGTCGGACGAAGCCTAAGTACGTTACTGAATGTAAAATCATCCAGTGAAGGCTTCAGGTTCGGAATTGCATCCGCCAATTCAGACAGCAATGTCAAGGTGATTTGATACCGCTGCAAATCCTGGCCTGGCTCCCTCCCCCTCGACATCGAAAGAATGACCGCGGCTCATAGGTTGACGTTTCAACGCGCATCCCCTTCAGCGGACGTTCTTTTCCTTGCCCTGCTGGACTTGTCAGGACACTGCCTGGTAGTATCCGACATGGCCAAGGTTCTAACCACCGCGACCTCCTAAGACGTCCTAAGATTCGTGGAATATCTCCGAAACCCCTCCGAAAAATCGATGAAAAGTCAATTTTCCTGTCGGGCATCCGGTCCTCGTTCGTGAGAAGGAATTTTCCACCTTGCAGGAGTCTTTTAAGGCAACACCCGAATAAACTTTCTGCTGTCTTCCACTTATCCAGACAACGAAGCCCCGACGAACCAGAAATACTGCAGCCTGGATGCGGGGGGCTAAGAAAGACGAGGATTCTGATTTGCCGTGCATCATGATCGTATGACCAACCACCCGGACTACCAAGATCATCACAACGTCATCAATACCCTCCTCCTACTCCATAAAGCGTTTCCTCAGCGAACAACCCGGAGGTAGACCATGATGAAGAAGAGACGAGGAACACTTGGAAATTGAATCAGAGCAGCCATGGAACAGGCAATGATCTCACATAAGCTCATAAACCGTGTATAGACATGTAGTTAATGAAACAGAAAGCATTCCTAGCGCCAAGCCGCCGGACTTCCAAACACAGCCCTCGGGCGCTGCCAGCGCAGCCTTGACCAGGGCCTGCCGAAGCTCGCAAGAGGTTGCGGTTCCAAGGCTGGGGATCTTACTTGAAGGCTCATGGGACTTAGTAAGTAAGGTTATAAGTAGGTTATAACTAGGATAACCCCACTTAGGGGACTTATAACCCCAATTATAACCTACTTACTGAGTCCCATGATCCTCTAAGTACTGTTGCGACAGGCACACTCTCACAAGGCAGGAAAGGCTTCACGAAGTGCGGATAAGATTGACTTAGGCCAAGGCTGCACGACCCACACCCATACATCCAACGAAGAGTACAGATACGAAATAGCACAGAATTCCATTGAAGCATCATCGACAGCTTGGCACGTCCCAGTAACATCACAAAATGTTGATCAAGCAAATAAACTCAATACAGAACGGTGTGGTTTCCTTCTCGCTCTGCCGAGGCCGTGAGGTAAGCAAGATCAACCTTCTTAGAGAAAGAACATCTAGCTGAGTGTGCAGGAAGCCTGCACCCAAATGAAAGGTGCAAAATGCAAGGCTTCTTCTGGACAGACCTAAAGCGACGGATTTGCCAAAATAGACGCGGTTTGATTGGTCTCTCACCCGGGTTTACTCCGTCTGCTGACCGTCTTCAACTTCAATAGACACTCGTCTCAAGGACCCTCTGTTCTCATTGCAGGTTTGCTGTTGACTCAACCCCAAGCTAGGCCATAGTTGATTTAAGATCACCTGGCTGTTAGGGCTCTTGGTTTAGGCTATACAGTCCCCGACCACACAACTTACCTTTGGTTAGTAGGGAATGGCGGAATGGGGTACAACTATAACTACTATTACTACCATTCTTCCATTCCCGACTAACCAAAGGTAAGACAACACGTGCCACGTGTTTGGGGCTTCAGCCTTTAAGGGTTTGGGATTCAGGAAGCGGTGAGGATGTACCAACCAGCTCTTCCTACTTGTCGGGTATCATCGGGAACTAAAGGTTAACCTTGTTGGTTATATAGGGATTATATAGGGACTATACTACCCAAAAAAAGGTTAAGGTTACCTACTCTACTACTAGGTCTTGTGCTTTGTGCGACTGCTAAGCACTGCGAAGCTCGGATCCTTGGTCGCTCAGGTGCTCACACAACATAGATGACTCAATTTATTCAGGAACCTGGTTAGGAAACCTTGGGCCTTTATTGGGGTTTCTTGTATGAATCTCAATATATTTTGAGGGTCATAGGCCCAGGGTTTCTGAATCAGGTTCCTACATTTCCCAAGTGCTATGTTGCCCCACAGCCCAGTGAAAACCGAAGCTTCCTTCTGCTTCGACTCCGGCCATCTTGTGACATTAGGGATGCACTGAGCCCTCGAACTCTTTCCAGCCTAGCGCCCTTTATAGGATCCTTAAGGGAGGGTGGTTCAAGGGGGGAGGGAATAAGGAATCCTTAGGGGACTGTAAGGGAACCTTAGGGAGTACTAGGGAGAATTAGGGATCACTAGGCTATATACCCCCCTTGGACCCCCCTCCCTTAAGGATACTACAAACCTAAACCCTAAACCCTAAACCCTAAACCGTGGGGGCCCCAGCCCTGTCCTGGAAGAGCCATTGGTCCGGCGCGACATGGCCTGGAAACAGCGGCGGACATCCTACTATGGGGGCCTTAGAAAAAATGAGACTGTGGTTTTGGGAGCCCCTTATACGGTTGCGATACTTAAGGAACCACCAAAGCAGTTGTGGTAATTCTAGGAGGATCCCAATCCCCAAACTCCGAGCAGCACGCAACCCCACACTCAGCCATGAACAGGTACCTGATGATACAAATCCTGCATTACCTTAAGGACCCTAACCTATGGGAATAATGGGCATGTTCCTTCTTATGGGTAATGTAGGATTTATCTTATCAACCGTATCGGTATCGAATTCATAGAAAGAGCAACTACGGCAGAAAAGCAAAAGTGAGACTTGTCGGTTCCCCAGGCCAGTCATCGCAGTAGCGGCAATGGGAAAAAGGCAGGTGCAGCGGAAGCGTCATAGCAGAAGTGGGAACAAGATGGAACAATCATGATGAAGAAAATGATGACAATGATCTGCCGATGATGATAGCTGACCATGGTTAGATGATGACGGAATCGAATTATGCTCTGGGACAAGCCAGTAATTACTGCCACCTTGACCGTTTCAATCATCAGAAATGACACAATGATGCTCAGAGATCTAAGCGATGCTAAAACAGAAAGGAAGACTGCAAGTTTCGCATGCAGAATTTGGGTCAAGGAGCCTCTTGAACATTAAAGGCGGGACCGTGACGAATCCTGCAACGCGAAACCCTGGATCCATAAACCGTAAAACCCTAACGGAAAGGCCTGGGGCTACTCCATGAAGCGCATCTGCCACAGAGTCTGACAACACCTGGGCAGGGCTTGATTTCATGTGAGTTGTAGCCGGAAGTGCACTGGTAACAACTACGTCTTACTTGTACGGCGAGTAATAGCAATGACAGCAATTATACTCCTAGCCGCCTTCAGGACAGCAATAATCGCATTAGGAATGCCAGCCACCGCAAAAGTGAGTAACGATTCTCAGGGTTGGTGGAAGTTGGGCTTTGCAGCCTCTAGTTTTAGGACCAGAATTCACCGGGATTGCAAAGCCGTTCTTGCAGAAGCAAGATATTTAAAACACAACAGAAAAAAGAAACGCTACAGCGAACAATCCTAGTTTGAAGCAGCTTCTGATTGATTAATCTTCAAGTCCGACCAAGCACATCAAACCGTGGAACTCAAGCTGATCATCATCATTCACCCCTAAACCCTATATCAAACCCTTTTTTGCAGCTGGGCTCTACAAGGGGTCGAAACTTCCTCCGGCCTCACAGAGCTCCCCTGGCTGTGCAGAGCCCGCATTGCAGGGGCAGTCCTGAGCTTTTTGTGCTAAGATCTGTGTCAGTCTTTAGGGCTTTGTGTTCAAGGTTCTTTGGCTCCCGCAAAGCCTGCATCACTGAGTTAAGTCAGTGAGCCGAGTTGAAAGAGTCGAAGAAATCAGCAGCATCAGGCTGCACAAAAGTGTCTGCGCAAGCCTGAAATCATCCTGCTGAGCATTTCGGGGCTTATCACAAGCCCAGGGTTAGGATTTAGGGGTGTCAGCACATGCAACTGGATTACCCTCATGTCATGTGACCGGTACCATTTCTACTGTGCATCCCACTGCCATGTATGTCGCGCGAAAATATTTCGGGTGATGCCTTCGTTCTTTTCCGACTGTATCGACTGTGCTTCACGACATGTCAATTGTTGAGCCTAGGCTCCGCGGAGCCGTCGCAAAGCTGAACCACCTCCTCAGCCCCGCCTGGTTTCGCAGCAGAGGCTTCTTCACTGTTCCGCTCTAGGGCACCAGGCACTAGTGTCAGAAAGGTTCGGATCAAATTCGTCTGAGGTTTCGGGCTTGAGGTGCAGAGTGTAGGGGTCATACAACTAGTGGTGCAACTCGGCAAGGCCAGACGAGGTCTGAACGAAGCCCAGTACATCGGAGGTTGACTCCTACTTCTACTACTGTGCTACTACGTCTTTTCTCCACTCCTCTTCCTCGTGCTCCCCCTTTCCTGCTGCAACATCTGCTCCCCACTGCTATTGCTGATGCTGCTGCCGCTGCTGCTGCTGCTGTTGCTGCTGCTGCTGCTACTGCTACTGCTACTGCTACTGCTACTGCTACTGCTACTGCTATTGCTACTACTACTACTACTACTACTACTACTACTACTACTACTACTACTACTACTACTACTACTACTACTACTACTCTACTACTACTACTACTACTACTACTACTACTACTACTACTACTACTACTACTACTACTACTACTACTACTACTACT